>CAMZMU010000092.1:20289485-20893506 GCA_947311845.1 Poa pratensis | reverse complement strand
GTCCCCCAATCTCGGGCACGGATCTTGGCGCGTGGGGATAAATACCCCAAAGGGCACATCGATGCACTTCTTCATTCGCACCCACCGTGGCCTCCTCACCTTCCCGAGCTCACTCCTCCCGTACTCAACTCCGGCGAGCACGAGCGGCCTCTCCCCCAAATGGCGAGCACTCAGCAGGATGCGGCGGCGACGGCGGCACTGGCTGCGGCTTCTGCGACCCCCGCCGGATCTGGATCTGTCCCAGCGGCGGCGGCGGTGCCCGCAGGCGCATCGATGACCTCTCCCGTGGCCACGGGGGCGGGGTTTCTACTTCTTCCCCAGCTCCGGCGGCGCCTGCCGCCGCTCCAACCTTTCCCCTCCCATCCCTCGCGGCGACCAGCTCTGAGGCTGCGGCGGAATCTGCCGCCGACGAGGATGACGCCGAGAGGAAGAGGAAGAGGCTGGAGACCTGGGTTCCAGGTACTGGCTGCCGTCAGTTATGACGTCAGCATATCTGAAGGAGCTGGAGGAAGGCGGATACATTCCGCCAAAGACGGAATGCTCCTGGAGGTTCCAGGCGACGAGGCGGTGCCTGACCCCCAAGACGGCGAGCGTCATGTTGGCGTCGCATAGCCTTCGCGGTATGTCTCTGCCGCTTTCCGCCTTCTTCTTGGCGGTGCTTAGTTTTTATGGGCTGCAGCCACACAACATAGCGCCCAATAGTATTCTAGTGCTAGCCGGCTTCCAGGCTTTGTGCGAAGGGTACTTAGGCATAGCTGCGTCCATAGAGCTGTTTAAGTACTGCTTCCTGTGCCGCCGGCAAACCATACCAGGCGGCCACCTAGCAACCTGCGGTAGTGTACGTTCAACTGCCGCCAACCCGACTGGTACCCAAAATACCATACATCGAGTCGGTGAAGCACTGGACCAGCACTTTTTCTACTGCAAGGACATCCCGACACCTGGCAGCACACAAGGGATGCCAGCCTTCGTCAACGGTCCGCCAACCCACAAGGCTGCTGGACGGCAAAGTGCCGCTCAGCAGCTTGCGGCGGAACTTCGATTGCCGTTAGGCGGATCGAGTTCTTGACGAAGACGATGTTGGCTCCACGACTTGACGGAGTTGACACCGTCATCTGCTGGGTGTCGAGGAAGATTATGCCACTCCGCCATCGCCCACTGAAGATGTGCGAGTACAAGGCGGATGACGCCGGCAACAGCACCCTTGATCAGGATGCCTTGGAATACCGGCTTAGAGAGCTTATCAAGCCTCTGTCGGTGAAGGCGGCTGAAGGCGTCGCCATGTTCACCATGACAACCCAGCCCCAGCGGTAAGTGAAAGCTACTTTGTTATTTCACTAACATCCTTGCCCACTAGGTACTGATTAATATTGTCTTGCTTCCTTTTCAGCTGCAAACCTTGGGGAGGAGAGTTGGCTCCAAACTGGTACGACAGGTGCCAGCAATCGAAGAAGCGCAAGCTGAGCTCCTCCACCAAGGATTTGGAGAAGAGGAAGAAGGCGGCCACCTCTGTCGATGAGAGGATGAGACCGTGGGGAATGTCCCTTGAAGCGGTAGCAAACTTTGGCTTCCCTGACTTAGCTATTTTGATATGTTTGTGCTGACAAACTTGCATGTTTCTGCTTACAGGGCAAGCCTGCCATGCCCAACTCCGCTCCAACTTGAAGATTGCTGCCGGCAGGGGCAAGCCACCACGTTCTTCTCCAGCTGCGCCGACAACGCCCACAGTTGGCGTTCCCGTGGTTGTGTGCCAGGGAACGTACACAGCTGCGGTACCGCAGAGGCGGCTACGGAGAGAAGATGGCGGGCAAGAAATCAGTTGCCGGCATAACTTTTTCCAAGACGGCTGAAGCTTCGGCTAGTGATGCCGCTCGATTTATTGCCATGAAGCAGGAGATGGATGACCAGATGGCGGCCGAACAAGGCGGATCACTCCCATCCTGGCTCCCAATCTGGCAAAGGGTTGCAAGACCCCCGGCAAACACTGAAGACCATGCGTGACGGTACCCGCAACTGGTACGCGCACATGGACGAACTCCACGACCCCTGCACGGACAACTTGAGGTAAAATAGCCTATGGTCCCAGCCCCCGAGCACTTTGGCGGCTAAAAATTTAGCCGGCAAAGTGGTCTCGTTGACTAAATAGTGCTAACCATAATGTTGTTTTCGTGCATGCAGGCCGTTCTTGCTTCCAATCTTGAGCTATTTCGTGCTCAAGAGAAAAAGAAGGAATGCAGGAACTGCAGCAGGACGTGGAGTTGAAGAACGCCCAAATTGCGAGCTTGGAAGAAGCTCGCAAGAAGGATGAAGGTGACAAAGCTTTCTTTGCCTTCTTTTCGTCCGACTTCTTTTCCTTTTCCGACAAGTATTTTAGTCGTCTTTTCTTTTTATTTGTAGTAATTACTAAACACTGCGCAAGATATTCTCAAGAACTCCACTGACATGCAAGCTTTGATGAACGAAGCTGCAGATCTTGCCGGGCTGGTGACCAAGCTGAAGGCGGATCACGCCAAGGAGCTGGATGAGCGTGCGTTGGCTCATGCTGCCGAAGTTAGCAAGTTGACTGGACAACTTGAGGCCATGAGCAACAACCTTGACCAGGTGAACAAGAACGCCAAGGAGCAGCAGGACCAACTGTCAAAGGCGGTCCAGCTAGCCAAGAAACGCTTGAGAACCATCTGGATGAGGTCAACGCCATCCACGACCATGTCTTGGGTATCTCCATCCTTCATTTTGTCACCTTGCTTTCTTGAAACTTGAAGCTGCAGTGTGTAACTTTGTGTTTGTGCAGTGCCGGCTAGCTTGGGAGATGACCTGGCACAACGCCGCGCCTTGCCGATCTTGAAAGTTGGCGAAATCGTCAACCAGATTGTCGGCGCAGGCAAAGCATTTGCCGCCAAGTTCTACCCTGGGGAAGACGGCGATCCCGTCATCTTCGATGCTCTGCCGGACCTGCTGGAGAAGGCGGCAGCCGAACAACACACTACGCTCAGCAGCACGAGGCGGCGCCAAGTTGGCATTGGCAATGACGGCGGCGTGGTACCCGGAGGCTGATATTCATCAAGTCACCGAGTACTTCCCCACCGAAGACGAAAACAACCAAGCCATCGTGATGCAGGACGTGCTGCGGTCTGTTCGCGGCTATGCGACCCGGGTTGCCAACATGGTTGACATCCGCAAGTTCTACAAGGAACACCCGGACCCGCATGTTGCCGTAGCGATCCCTCCTTGGCGGATCCTGAAGCTTCCCGCGGCGAAGAAGGCGAAGCCGGAGCCGACAAGCGCAGCCCCAAGGATGGCGGAGCCAGCCCCAAGAATGCCGGCGTCAGCCCCCAGGATCTCTCCACCAGCTCTACAAGGCGGCAATCCCTTAGACTTCCTCCTGCAAAGGCAGCACAAAACACTGCGTTAATCTGTTAACGCATAAAACTTTATTTTGGGTTGTAAATATTTATGGGCCAACTTTTATGCTACACTTGGCGGTAGGCTTTTAAGTGGCCCGCCTTAATATGTATCTCGCCTGCATGTTTAGCTTTTTCATATGTTGGCGGAACCTCATCTTAGTTACTTTAGCTGAGCCAACCAGGTGCAATACCAACTAATTTAGACTCAGAGACCAAAGCCAGCATGTTGGTGCCAACGACATACTACTAGGCGACCCACCAAACAGACAGATAAGCATATTAGGCGGTGCAAAGATTGTTTGCGTTTTTAGCCGGCAGACGGCAAATGTCAAAAAGTTTGGACCTTAGCACGGAGCAAAACTTATTTTGTTTGGTAACTTTTATGACAACAGATATATGATTGCGAGAAAAGACAAAAGATGGCATGATCCCAAAACTGAATGAGCAAACCACAGACTTTTATTTCATAATCATATAGTACTTATTACAATGTGGAAATTGCTAAGTGTAAAAAGGACGTAGCTGCTCAATGTTCCAGGTCGCTTGGTTTCTTCGTACTTGTCGTCAACCTTCCTTTTGCGCTTGCGACCTCGCTTCTTCTTGTATCCGTCGTGCGTGACCAATAATAAGAACCATTGAGCAACACCTTACTGACCACAAAAGGTCCTTCCCAAGGCGGGGATAACTTATGCAAGCCCTTCTATCTTGGATTAGGCGGAGAACCAGGTCACCACTCTAAAACTTCGTTGCCTCACCCTTCTGCTGTGATAACGCCTCAAACTTTGCTGATAGATGGCGGATCGTGCAAGGGCAACATCTCGTTCTTCATCAAGTAGGTCAAGGCCATCCTGTCTTGCATCTTCTGCGTCTTCCTGGACGTAGGCTTGAATTCTGGGAGAATCGTACATCATGTCGGTTGGCAACACTGCTTCTGCGCCATAGACTAAGAAGAAAGGAGTAAACTTGGTTGATCTGTTTGGAGTTGTGCGTAAACTCCAAAGGACAGACTGCAATTCATCCACCCAAGCCCCAGCCGCTCTGTGCAATGGTACTTCGAGACGTGGTTTGATTCCTTGTAGACTAAACCATTTGTACGCTCTACTTGACCGTTTGCCTGCGGATGCGCTACTGAGGCTAGATCTAGGCGGATACCATGCTTATAACAGTATTCCTCGACTTCGCCTTGCGACAAGTTAGTGCCATTGTCGGTGATGATGCTATGAGGCACCCCGAACCGAGAGATTATTCCCCACAGAAAGTTTGCGGCTGTGGCGCCGTCTAGCTTTTTGATAGGCTTAGCTTCAACCCATTTGGTGAACTTGTCTACAGCCACAAGTAAATGTGTGTAGCCACCAGGCGCCGTTTTAAACGGACCAACCATGTCCAAGCCCCAGACTGCGAAAGGCCATGTGATGGGTATTGTTTTAAGCTCTTGAGCCGGCATGTGTGATTGTCTGGCATAAAGTTGGCAGCCCCTGCATCTTTTAACAATGTCTTCTGCATCTTGCTTGGCTGTCAACCAATAGAAACCTTGTCGGAAGGCTTTTGAAACAAGGGCGCGTGAGGAAGCATGATGTCCACATACGCCGGCATGTATCTCATCCAACAGTTCTCTGCCTTCTTCGGGCGAAATGCAGCGTTGGTAAACACCAGTGGTGCTACGCTTGTACAATTCGCCTTTGATTATTGTAAATGCCTTGGCTCTTCTTATTATTTGCCTTTTCAAAACCTCATCATCCGGTAACTCCTGATTGATCAGGAAGTCCAAATATGGCGTCGTCCAATCCGGCTTTACCAAGTAGACGGCATAGCTAGCATATCAACTGGTTCTGCCGACTCTGGGTCAAGGAGGTCTGCTCCTTTAATTGACGGCTTGTGTAGGTGTTCCAGGAAAACATCTTTTGGTACCTTTTTGCGTTCAGACCCATTCTGGCAAGTGTATCTGCCGCCTCATTTTGAGCTCTTGGGATGTGGCGGACCTCGTAGCCTAGAAAACACTTGGCGAATTCGTCAACGGTAGCTCGATATGCCGCCATTGTCTCGCTCTTTGTGTCCCAAGTACCACGTATCTGTTGCGCCACCAAATCTGAATCTCCGTAGCAGAGGACACGCTGGACGCCAAGTTCCTTGGCAATGTGTAAACCATGAAGGAGAGCTTCGTATTCAGCAACATTATTAGTTGCCTTGAAGTGAATTTGTAACACATAACTAAGCTTGTCTCCTTGAGGGTTTCTTAAAACAATGCCAGCCCCCGAGCCCTGAAGCATTTTTGATCCATCAAAGTGCATGATCCAGTATGCATCTTCAGGGAGAGGTACTTCGTCCATGGCCTCCGTCCAATCAGCTACAAATCTGCTAAGGCTTGAGACTTAATGGCCGTTCTGGGTTTATACGATGTCGAAGGCGGCAAGTTCAATGCCCCATTTGGCAACGCGGCCTGTTGCATCTGTATTATTGATGATATCCCCCAGAGGTGCCTTGCTCACCACGTTATTGAATGTTCCTGGAAATAGTGCCTTAACTTCCTGGCGGCGTAGAAAACACCGTAGACCATTTCTGGTAATGCGGATAACGCTGTTTTGAGGCGGAAAATACTTCACTGATGAAGTAAACCGGACGTTGTTCCGGCAAGTCTGAAATTTCCGTCTTGCGTTCCACAACCAGTACCACGCTAACAACCAAGTTAGTTGCGCAATATAGAGCAGCATTGGTTCCTGCGAACGAGGAGCTGCCAAAATTGGAGCAGACGTTAACGCGTCCTTGAGTTGCTGCAAGGCGGCGTCTGCTTCGTCTGTCCACTCGAAGTTGTCGGATTTCTTCAGAAGCCGGTAGAGAGGCAGTGCCTTCTCACCAAGACGGCTAATGAAACGACTGACGGCAGCCGCCGAGCCGGCAAGTCGCTGCACGTCCTTCAGGTCCTTGGGCCTGGATATGTTGAGGATCGCTTTGATTTTTTCTGGATTCACTTCTATCCCTCGTTCGGAAACGATAAAGCCAAGCAATTTGCCGGCAGGAACCCCGAAGACGCATTTTTTCGGGTTGAGTTTCATCCTATATACCCGGAGGCTATCAAAGGTTTCTCTCAAATCGTCAAGCAAATCTGCCTTCTTTCTTGACATGACGGCAATGTCGTCAACATAGACGTGAACATTGCGGCCAATTTGCTCGTGAAGGCATCTTTGCATACACCGCTGATACGTTGCGCCGGCATTTTTTAGACCGAAGGGCATCGTGATGTAGCAGAAGGTCCCATAGGGCGTAGTGAACGCTGTTTTGATTTGGTCGGATTCTCGCATTTTGATTTGGTGGTACCCGGAGTACGCATCCAAAAAGCACAGCAGCTCGGAGCCGGCTGTGGAGTCTATGACCTGATCTATACGAGGCAAAGCAAAGTGGTCCTTAGGACAGCACTTGTTCAAACCGGTATAATCAATGCACATTCTCATTTCCTTATTAGGTTTTGGAACCATTACAGGATTTGCCAACCAATCAGTGTGTACTACCTCCCTAATGAACTTGGCTTCTTGCAACTTGATGATCTCCTTCCCTATTGCTGTCCGCTTCTTCTCACCGTAGCGCTTATTCCTTGCTTCACTGGTTTGGCTCCTTCGTAGACGTTAAGAGAGTGCTCGGCAAGTTCCCTCGGGACACCTGGCATGTCAGCTGATGACCATGCAAAGATGTCCTGATTCTCACGGAGGAACCTGACGAGCGCGCTTTCCTATTTGTCGTCCAAGCCAGCCCCTATGGTGACTTGCTTGGAGCTGTCACCTGGGACCAGATCCGCCTTCTTTGTGTCTTCGGACGCCTTGAAAGTGTTCTTTTGCTCAGCGGTCTTTACATGCTCCGGCAACTGTGATGTATCGAGCTCTTTCTTCAACATGGCTAACTCCTCTGCGTGGAGGACTGCCTCAGCGAAGGCGGCGTTGCCACGCTCACACTCCTTTGCTTTCTTGAAGTTGCCACTGATGGTAATTGTACCATTGGGTCCCGGCATCTTCAGCTTGCTGTATATGTAACACGGGCGAGCCATGAATTTGGCGAAAGCTGGCCGTCCAAAAATGGCGTGGTAGGCACTTTTGAAGGGGACTACTTCGAACCTGAGATACTCCGAGCGGTAGTTTGTCTCAGGCCCAAAAGTAACCTCCAATCTGATGCTTCCCATTGACTTGCTTGCTTTCCCGGAACGATGCCATGAAACTTGACCTTGCTATAGTCAAGCTGGCTTTCCGACAAGTTCATGCGCTTCAGAGTGTCCGCGTAGATGATGTTGAGGCTGCTGCCGCCATCCATCAACACCTTGGTGAGCCTGAAGTTATCGACAATTGGGTCGACGACAAGGGCGTATTTGCCGGGGTGAGGAACGTGATCTGGATGATCATCTCTATCCCAAGTTATTGGCTCCTCTGACCAGTCTAGATACTGGGGAACGTCTGGTACTGTGGCGTTTAGCTCGCGCATCTCCGCCTTTTCTTCTTTTGCCGAAGGAGTGCCCAGGAAGCACACCAATTGGCCATGTACCTTGGGATATTTCCTTTCTTTGCGCATCAGCTTGGGTTCCTCATCCTCGGACATGGACATGCCCCATCATCGTCTTCCTTCTTTGTCTTCTCAGCCTTTTTGCTCTTTTTTGATTTCCAGCCAACCTCGGGGTCCTTCTTGAAGTCCTCCATGAACCGGCATTCCCCTAATGTGTGGTTACTTTGCCTAAGGACGCGTGGATTGGGCAGGGCAAGGCTTTCGCCTGATCGTACGTCAGGCGCTGCTTGCTGGAGCCGCCATCTTTACCCTTTCCTTTCCACTTGCGGTTGCCGCCTTTGCCTTCGAAGGCGGCGGCGACCTCGTTTGATGGTCCGGCTTTGTCATCCTGGGGAGCCTTGCGTTTGTGACTTGCTCGCCTGTTTGGCGCCATATCATGTGCGCCATCTCCATCGCGTGCATCGTCATCCGCCTGTGCGTACATGGCTGCTACTTCGAGCATGACTCCGAGATCCTTGACTTGCATGCGTACGAGCTTATGTCTGAGACTTGAGCCCTTCAGGAGGCCGTGGTGAAGGCATGGATTGCTTGATTGTCGTCTACGTTCTCGCAGCTTGCCTTTGTTTGAATCCACCTTGCCAAGAAGCTTGTAGCTGTTTCATCTGGCTTTTGCACGCAACGAACCAAATCTGTGTATGTATTGGGTCGCTTGTACGTGCCTTGGAAGTGCTGCGTGAACACCTTTTCCATGTCATGCCAACTATGAATGCTTTTCTCCGGCAAGTTTTCGATCCAGCTTCGGGCTGTCCCTGATACGTCTCCAACGTATCCATAATTTCTGCTGTTCCATGCTTATATTATACCATTTGCTACATGTTTTATATACACTTCGTATCACTTTTATGCATTTTCTGGACTAATCTATTAACAAGATGCCACAGTGCCAGTTCCCTGTTTTCTGCTGTTTTGGTTTCAGAAAGTTACTTCTGGAAATATTCTCGGAATTGCACGAAACAAAAGGCCAAGTCCCTATTTTTCCAGCACGTACACGGAGTCCGAAGGAGAGACGAAGATGAGCCACGAGGTGTCCAAACCACCTGGCGGCGCGGCAGTGGGCCCAGCCACCACTAGTACAGAAAAGCTTTTCTGTGGCGCACCATTTTTCTATTCTGTGGCGCATGGGTGGTGCGCCACAGAATAGTCGCCACTAAATAAGCTATTCTGTGGCGCACCACCTAGTGCGCCACAGAATAAGCTATTCTGTGGCGCACCCAGCCCGGTGCGCCACAGAATAGCTTATTCTGTGGCGCACCCTACCCCGTGCGCCACAGAATTGTTTTTTTGAATTTCAAAAAAATGGCGGCCAGATCTAGATCTGGGTTCCCAAAAAATTTCAAAAAAATTCAAAAAAATTGAAAAAAATCAGAAAATGAAATAATTTGGAAATTCCTATATATTTGAATTTTCTGAACATTTTTAACACTCCTAGTGAATCTCAAATGTTGACTTCCCGCTAGGTCACCCATCCTAGGAGTGCTCCCACCCAAGCACGCTTAACTTCTAAGTTCTATTCACTTCACCTACCATCCTGCTACTCAAGTTCTTATTGATAATAGTATCATATCAACCCTTTTAACCCTTGTGTATGTCTATATATGTGTGTGTAGTTTATGTGTGTTATGTGTATATATATGTTTCAAAAAATTCAAAAGTTTGTACAGAAAGTTCAAATAATCCAAAAAAAATCAAAAATTTCAAAAAAGTCAAAAAAAATCAAAAATTTCAAAAAATTCAAAAAATCCCAAAAAATTCAAAAAACTTCAAAAAATCCAAAAACTCAACAAATCCAAAAAAAATTGAATTTTTTATTTATTTTTTATTTTTTTTATTTTTTCATTTTGAAATAACTTTTTTTTCCCTTTGGAATTTGGAGGATCTGAGAAAACCCCACCGGGTAACCCTGGTGGGATCGGGTTCCTTTTTTTCTCTAGTTTTTTTTGACATATTAAACGCATTTTTTCGACGTCGTATGCAAAAGTTATGGCCGTTTTACGTTTTTTTTCTGGATTTTGCAAAAAAGGTCAAAATTCATATTTCAAGATTTCTATACGAACTAGACAGTAACACCTAACCACATCTCGAAGGATTTATTTTTTGAATTTTTTGACATTTTCTTTGAGTGTTTTGAAAACTGAAAAGGCGATCCACCGGGGGGGGGGGGGGGGTGTGTGTGGAGCTGTTTTTAAAAAAAAATCTGTGGCGCATGGGGCTTGGTGCGCCACAGAATTTCTGATTTCTGTGGCGCATGGCCTCGTGCGCCACAGAATTTGCATTTCTGTGGCGCACGTGGCCCATGCGCCACAGAAAACCATAATTCTGTGGCGCATCAGCTTCCATGCGCCACAGAATAGCACTATTCTGTGGCGCACCAGCCACATGCGCCACAGAATAGCACTATTCTGTGGCGCACAGCTTAGGTGCGCCACAGAATGGCAAATTCTGTGGCGCACCAGTTCCGGTGCGCCACAGAATAGCCTTATTCTGTGGCGCACCAGTTTTGGGTGCGCCACAGAAGCTTATTCTGTGGCGCACGGCCACATGGGGCGCCACAGAATAAGGATCCATAGAATTGGGTTTTCCTACTAGTGCACGCCTGCCTGTGGTTTGGGCCCCTCGGGGGTCCGCCGACATCGCCCCTTCGCCTATTTATTCCCCGAGACGCGAAAACCCTAAAACACCGAGCCTTTCATCCAGAACATATTCGCTGCCGCCGCCGTCGTCAACCCTAACTCGGGGGTTCTGAAGCTCTTCCCGGCACCCTGCCGGAGAGGGGAATCATCACCGGAGGGCTCTACATCGCCATGCCCGCCTCCGGAGTGATGCGTGAGTAGTTCATCCTTGGACTATGGGTCCATAGCAGTAGCTAGATGGTTGTCTTCTCCACTTGTGCCATCATGTTTAGATCTTGTGAGCTGCCTATCATGATCAAGATCATCTTATTGTAATGCTACATGTTGTGTTTGCTGGGATCTGATTTATATTGATACCTATGTGGAGCTGAATATTATATTATCATGTCTATGTCATTTGTGATCTTGCATGCTCTCCGTTACTTGTTGAAGCCTTGGCCAAGCGAATACTTGTAACTCCAAGAGGGGGTATTTATGCATGATAGTTGGGTTCAACCTCTATTTAACCTGGGATAGTGACAGCAAGTTCTAAGGTTGTAGATGTGTTGTTGCCACTAGGGGAAAAACAGCAATGCTTTATTCAAGGATGAATGTATTGTTTACATTACGCACATTACTTAATGCAATTGTCTGTTGCTTGCAACTTAATACCGGAAGGGGTACGGATGTTAACCGGAAGGTGGACTATTTAGGCATAGATGCATGCTGGATAATGGTCTATGTACTTTGTCGTAATGCCCAAATGAATCTCATAGTAGACACCACAGCTCACACATGCATGTTATATGCACTTATCAATTGTCAATTGCCCAGCTGTAATTTGTTTACCCAGCATGTTAGTTATCTTATTGGAGAGACACCACTAGTGAACTGTGGACCCCGGTCCATTCTTTTACATCTGAAATACAATCTACTGCAATCATTGTTCTCTACTGTTTTATGCAAACAAACATCATTTTCCATACGATACGTTTAACCCTTTGTTTTCAGGAAGCCGGTGAGATTGACAACCTCACTGTTAAGTTGGGGCAAAGTAGTTTGATTGTGTTGTGCAGGTTCCACGTTGGCACCAGAATCCCTGGTGTTGCGCCGCACTACACTCCTTCACCAACACCTTCGAAGCAACCTCGTTTTCCTACTGGTTCGATTAAACCTTGGTTTCATACTGAGAGAAAACTTACTGCTGCACTCATCATACCTTCCTCTTGGGGTTCCCAACTGACGTATGACGTACAAGCATTGTTTCTGGCACTATTGCCGGGGAGATATTCCCTCGTCAACTTAGAGCCACCAGTCCCCTCCAGCATGAGGGGAAGGAAGCGTGCAGCGACGAGGCCATTGCCTCCGGCAATCTCAACTGCCAGCGCGTAGTCCGACAACCATGAGTTTGGCTTGTCCGCTCCATTGTACCTTTGATGAGTTTTTGACACTGATGTCATGTCTCTGGGTACTTGAACGCTGCGGATGGCTGGGCCAAAGCACTCAGGTCCTAGATAGGCATCTTGCTTTCCAGCCTTGATGTCATTGAGACGATGTCTCGCGTCTTGCGGACTGAGCTGTTTGCCAGATCTATCAGCATGAGGCTCGTCCTGCGCTGCCCGGCTATGCCTAGGCTCATTGTTGTGTCCCCGGCTTCCGCCTTCGTGCCTGGGCACCGGTGGTGGGGACTTTGTGCGGTCCCTGCTTCTTCTTGGCGGAAGGGCGTCGTCGCGGTTGCCGCCACTCCTTGGCGGCTGCTTGCTGCCCCTGCTTCCGCCTTCATCCCGCCTAGGCGGTGGAGGTGAGGCCTTGCGCCTGTTGCCGGTCCTGGACGCCTCGTCACGCTGCCTCTTGGGAGGTGGTGATTTGCGTGGGTCTTTCTCCTTGTCCTTCCCTTTTCCGTGGCTACTGGAGCCGGACGGATCTTCGGGATTGCCACCGGCCGCAACTTTGCAAGCGTTGGATTTTGATTCCAACTTTCCTCCCCTTGCGTCCGCCATGTCGGCACGATAATCAGCACGAGTCTGCTGCTCTAGAGCTTTGTGAGCAAGGATCGATGCGTAGTAGATTTTCTCGTCCTTGTCATAGTCATCATTGTTGAGGATGTCCAAGGCGGCTGCAGTGTTGAGGACAGGGCGCTGCGGCGTTCTTGTCCTTACGCTGCGGCGCTGTAGCCCACTCGAAACCAAGCTTTTGGGCAGGGGATTTGAAGGTGTCAGGATCCCTGCCTTTCTTGTTTTTCTTCTCTACCCCAAGTCCTGCCGGCTTGGGCAATGGAGTTGTGGTGAAAAGGTTGCGCTTGGGGTCACACTTGGCGTTTATCTTGGCGTTTTCCTCCTTGGCTTCGTCGAGGAGGCTCTGGACCTCTGCTTGTTTGTTTTTGAGGTACTCAGTTTGCTCCACCAAGGTGTTTCAAAGCTTCTCCAAATCAGCCGGGTTGGTTTTGTCGGTCACCGGTGTGTGAAGAACTTCCGCCAGAGCCGCCATGTTCCCTATCTTGCTGGGCTCGCCCTTCTCCAGAATTTTCTTCTTTGGAGCCCCATGAGGCTCTGGAAACTGTGGATCGGTTGCCGGGGTCCCCAGGTTGGCGGCGTCAGTTGCCGCCGTCTCTGAGGCTGCACCGGTGACATCCGCCACAAAAACCTGCTGCATCTAGGATCTGGTGTAACAAAACACTGCTTGACCCGATGCTCAAACATGCTGGCAGAATCTTCTTCGGAATCAGAATCTACGTTGACGTGAACGGTAGATCTGGATCCGGCATCCGACATCACATCATCCTGGAGCGCAGGAAGAATAGATTCGGGATCTTGACTGTTGGGCTGGGAGTCTGATCCCAGTCCCGTCATGCCGACAAAGTGTAGATCTGAATCTGCGGACTCCTCAGAGGAGGCAAACTCAGATCCGTCTTGATTGTAGGGCGGGTGGGATGGCGAATAAATTCGCGGCAACCCATACGCCTCAGAAGTGTAGCCGATGAACACATCGACGCCGCCAAACGGCACAACTCCGCACCCGACAATGTAGTCGTCTGCGGGGATGTAGGACTCGTCGCAGCTGATGTAGTGGTTGTCGCCGTAGCGAACAGCGCGGCCAACGGCGATTGTTTCGCCGATGCCGCCAAGAGTTCCCGCCTGGAACGTGACGCCTGACACCTTAGGCCCCACGGTGGGCGCCAACTGTCGTCGTATCGGCATCTTGGATAGGAGACGGGGTCCTGCTAGCCGAGGGTGAACGTAGGGCAAGAAGGTGGACGTCGTCAAGGTCGGGATTGTACACGGCGGTTTACCCAGCTTCAGGCACCACGGCGGTGGCAGTGCCCTACGTGCTGCTATAATTCACTATAAGGCAATATCGCCGTGAACAGGTTACAATGAGTTGGATGTATGAGAGAATATGGATTGGTTCTATCGTGCCCTAAAGGCGTCCCGAGGTCCAGCTTATATAGGCGGCTGGACCTAGGGTTACAAGGTGATTACGTATCCAGCAAGTCTACGGAGTCCTAAACCAAGCCGGCATGTATGCCGCCTTCCGTCTTGGTCCTGGTGGCTTCATGGGATTCAGTCTTGGGCCTCCTCCTTGCCGGCATCCGCCTTCCTTGGTCGTCAGCTATCTGGGCCGCCCGGTAGGCAAAGCCTTCACCACCACTGCGGGCCACCCTGGACTAGCCGGATTGATCCATGCTGGTGATACCCCTAGTAGGTATATCCCCAACAGCTTCGTTCATCAAAGCTTGCATGTCAGTGGAGTTCTTGAGAATATCTTGCGCAGTGTTTAGTAATTCTACAAATAAAAAGAAAGACGACTAAAATACTTGTCGGAAAAAAGAAAAAGAAGTCGGACGAAAAGAAGGCAAAGAAAGCTTTGTCACCTTCATCCTTCTTGCGAGCTTCTTCCAAGCTCGCAATTTGGGCGTTCTTCAACTCCACGTCCTGCTGCAGTTGCTGGCATTCCTTGTTTTTCTTCTCTTGAGCACGAAATAGCTCAAGATTGGAAGCAAGAACGGCCTGCATGCACGAAAACAACATTATGGTTAACACTATTTAGTTAACGAGACCACTTTGCCGGTAAATTTTTTTTTCAGCCGCCAAAGTGCTCGGGGGCTGGGACCATAGGCTATTTTACCTCAAGTTGTCCGTGTAGGTTCTCGTGGAGTTCGTCCATGTGCGCGTACCAGTTGCGGGTACCGTCACGCATGGTCTTCAGTGTTTGCCGGGGGTCTTGCAACCCTTTGCCAGATTGAGAGCCAGGATGGGAGGACGATCCGCCTTGTTCGGCCGCCATCTGGTCATCCATCTCCTGCTTCATGGCAATAAATCGAGCGGCATCACTAGCCGAAGCTTCAGCCGTCTTGGAAGTGGTAGGTCCGGCAACTGACTTTTTGCCCGCCGCCTTCTCCATTGCCGCCTCTGCGGTACCAGCAGCTGTGTACGTTCCCTGGCATACAACCACGGGAACGCCAACTGTGGGCATTGTCGGCGCAGCAGCTGGAGAAGAGCGTGGTGGTTTGCCCCTGCCGGCAGCAATCTTCAAGTTGGAGCGGAGCTTGGGCATGGCAGGCTTGCCTCTGTAAGCAGAAAAGTGCAAAGTTGGTTAGTCCAAACATATCAAAATGGCTAAGTCAGGGAAAGTGAAAGTTTGCATACCGCTTGAAGGGGACATTCCCCACGGTCTCGTCCTCTGCATCGACAGAGGTGGCTGCCTTTTTCCTCTTCTCCAAATCCTTGGTGGAGGAGCTTAGCTTGCGTTTCTTCGATTTGCTGGCACCGGTGTCGTACCAGTTCGGAGCCAACTCTTCCTCCCCCAAGGTTTGCAGCTGAAAAGGAAACAAGACAATATTAATCCAGTACCTAGCAGGTAAGGTTAGTGAAATAACAAAGTAGCTTTGACTTACCGCTGGGGCTGGGTTGTCATGGGTGAACATGGCGACGCCTTCAGCCGCCTTCGCCGACAGAGGCTTGATAAGCTCTCTGAGCCGGTATTCTAAGGCATCCTGATCAAGGGTGCTGTTGCCGGCGTCATCCGCCTTGTACTCGCACATCTTCAGTGGGCGATGGCGGAGTGGCATTATCTTCCTCGACACCCAGCAAATGACGGTGTCAACTCCGTCAAGGTGTGGAGCCATCATCGTCTTCGTCAAGAATTCGATCCGCCTGACGGCAATTCGAAGTTCCGCCGACAAACTGCTGAGCGGCACCTTTGCCGTCCAACAAGCCTTGTGGGTTGGCGGACCGTTGACAAAGACAGGCATCCCCTGTGTGCTGCCAGGTGTCGGGATGTCTTTGCAGTAGAAGAAAGTGCTGGTCCAGTGCTTCACCGACTCGATGTATGGTATTTTTGGGTACCAGTCGGGTTGGCGGCAGTTGAACGTGACACTACCGCAGGTTGCTAGGTGGCCGCCTGGTATGGTTTGCCGGCGGCACAAGAAGCAATACTTGAATAGCTCTATGGACGCAGCTATGCCTAAGTACCATTCGCACAAAGCCTGGAAGCCGGCTAGCACTAGAATACTATTGGGCGCTATGTTGTGTGGCTGCAGCCCGTAAAAACTAAGCACCGCCAAGAAGAAGGCGGAAAGCGGCAGAGACATACCGCGAAGGCTGTGCGATGCCAACATGACGCGCTCGCCGTCTTGGGGGTCAGGCACCGCCTCATCGCCTGGAACTCTCCAGGAGCATTCAGTCTTTGGCGGAATGTATCCGCCTTCCTCCAACTCCTTCAGGTAGGCTGACGTCATAACCGACGGCAGCCAGTACCTGGAGCCCAGGTCTCCAGCCTCTTCCTCTTCCTCGGCATCGTCATCATCGTCGGCGAAAGATTCCGCCGCAGCATCAGAGCTGGTCGCCGCGAGGGATGGGAGGAGAACGGCCGGAGCAGCGGTTGCAGACGCCGCCGGAGCTGGGGAAGAAGCAGAAACCTCGCCCGCAGCCACGGTGGCAATGGGAGAGGTCATCGATGCGCCCACGGGCACCACCGCCTCCGCTGGTGCAGATCCAGATCCAGCAGGGATCGCTGAGGTCGCAGCCAGCGCCGCCGTCCCCGCCGCGTCTTGCTGAGCGCTCGCCATTTGGGGGAGAAGGTTCCGCTCGTGCTCGCCGGAGTTGAGTACGGGGAGGAGATGAGCTCGGGAAGGTGAGGAGGCCACGGTGGGTGCGAATGGGGAAGAAGGTTTGCATCGATGTGCCCTTTGGGGTATTTATCCCCACGCGCCAAGATCCGTGCCCGAGATTGGGGGGACGCGAGATTTCCGCCACGTGCCCACAATTTGCACGTCGTGGCAACGGTGTTTGCGGCCCTCGCTCCGATTTCTGTGCGTAGTGGAGAAACCATCATGACGCATGCCCAAGTCCAAACTGTCACTACTGGGAAAAGCCCTATCAGTGGCGCACCAAAAAGGGATTCTGTGGCGCACCCCCAGAAATCCCTGGTGCGCCACAGAATCGTCGCCACAAAAATTTTATTTCTGTGGCGCACCAGGCAGATGCGCCACAGAAACCCACTTTCTGTGGCGCACCGAGCTTGGTGCGCATTTCTGTGGCGCACCTGACTGGTGCGCCACAGAATTCTCAAAAAATTCAAAAGCTGCAAAAAAAAGTTTCAAAAAAAATCAGAAAAATCAAAATATGAAATAATATGAAAAATCCTATTTATTGGAATTATTTTCAAATTTTTTGAATCTTTTGAACTCTACCTTCCCGCTAGGTCACCCATCCTCAAAGTGCTCCAACCCTAGCACGCTTAACTTAAGTTCCACCCACTCCACCTACCCTTGTGCTACTCAAGTTCTTATTGATATATGTATTATATGAATCCTCTTAAGTCTTGTATGTGTGCATGTTACCTATGTGTTATAAATGTGCGTTTTTAAAGTTCAGATTTTTTTAAAACTTTTAAACTTTGAAAAGGAGATTAAAAAGTTTCAAAAATCCAAAAAAATTCAAAAAATTTAAAAAAACTTAAAAAAATCCAAAAAAGTCAAAACATTTTAAAAAGTCAAAACACTTCAAAAAAATTCAAAAAATTCAAAAAAACCAAAAAACTCAAAACACTTTAAAAACATTCAACAATCTTCTTTGTTATACATTTCTGTGTCTTTTTTTGAATATTTAAATTTTTTTGAATTTTTTGAATTTTTTGAATTTTTTTGATTTTGCTGCGAAAAATCGTCTGTTTCAAATAACTTTTTTTTCTTTTTGAATTTGAGGAATCTGTGAATTGCTGACCGGTGAACCCTGGTGGATTCGAACTCGGATTTCTACACGTACTAGACACTCATACCTAGCCACATGTCAAAGGGTTTTAATTTTTGATTTTTTTTTCATTTTCTTTTAATTCCTGCAAGACTAAAAAAGGCGATCCACGGGGGGGGGGGGGGGGGGTGGGATTTGAAAAATGAGATTCTGTGGCGCACCCAGCCTGGTGCGCCACAGAATGTGACCTTTCTGTGGCGCACCTGCCTGGTGCGCCACAGAATGTCAACTTTCTGTGGCGCACCTGCCTGGTGCGCCACAGAATTTTTTTTTCCAATTTTTTACCTGCCCCCTGGATAACTTTCTGTGGCGCACCAGGCCTGGTGCGCCACAGAAATGTGACTTTCTGTGGCGCACGTGGCCAGGTGCGCCACAGAAATATGAATTTATGTGGCGCACCTGGCCACGTGCGCCACAGAAAGTCACATTTCTGTGGCGCACCAACTAGGGGTGCGCCACAGAATACAACCTACCTATAATGGTTTTCCTAGTAGTGTGTCGTGGACTGCATGGCGTCATCCGTCAACATTTGACAGGTCCAGTCAATTGACAAGACTGGTGCCAGGAAGATTCCTGACAATGGTCAGGCCGTCTTTCCCATGATGGCGGCAAATTGTCCGACTACTTTAGGCGGACCGCCGCTTACTTTCAACTTTGGAATGCTTCAAACTCTTCAGACGCTTACAAGACAAGGCGGACGTTGCCGACAAGAAGAAGACGGCGCCTGAAGAACTCGAACCCTCCCAGGGGCTAATGTTGGGGATATACCTACTAGGGGTATCACCAGCATGGATCAATCCGGCTAGTCCAGGGTGGCCCGCAGTGGTGGTGAAGGCTTTGCCTGCCGGGCGGACCAGATAGCTGACGACCAAGGAAGGCGGATGCCGGCAAGGAGGAGGCCCAAGATTGAAGCCCAAGAAGCCACCAGGACCAAGACGGAAGGCGGCATACTTGCCGGCTAGGTTTAGGACTCCATATACTTGCTGGATACGTAATCACCTTGTAACCCTAGGTCCAGCCGCCTATATAAGCTGGACCACGGGACGCCTTTAGGGCACGATTCAACACAACCAACTCATTGTAACCTGTTCACGGCGATATTGCCTTATAGTGAGTTATAGCAGCACGTAGGGCACCGCCACCGCCGTGGTGCCTGAAGCTGGGTAAACCGCCGTGTATAATCCCGACCTTGACGACGTCCACCTTCTTGCCCTACGTTCACCCTCGGCTAGCAGGACCCCGTCTCCTATCCAAGATGCCGATACGACGACAGTCGCTCTAGAAGGGGTCGGTAACGCATCAACGCTTGATCTTGCATCATAATCCAACCCTTCATGTTAGACGTCATTTCATGAAACACGAGTTGTCGTCGAATGTAATGTTTAGCCTATCATTTATTTATTTATTCGATAAAGGGAATATATTACTATAAGAAAGATATCAATTACACCCAGCATCTGCAACAATATAATGTCAAGAACGAGACATCAAAAGTGCACACAACCAAAAAGAAAAGAAAAAGGAAACAAATAATAATAAAACCACCGAAGTGATTAGCAACTCGGAGCAACATGAAACAACCACCACCAAAGACAACATCCGACTGCAAAAGTAGTTCTCCAACAGCAACGCCTCTAGGAAGGGAACGATGCTCAAGCACCGTTGTCGCACCATCTAACTACCATAGTCGGATCATAGGTTTTCATCCAGAGAGAGAGTCCTAAACTCGACAATGCCTTCAACAAGTAGAGGCCCGCATTTGTCAGGTACAACCAATAAAGGTCAGACCTACGGTTATCACCATGTGGACTGAGACTTGGTTCTCGAAGAGCACCACCCAAAACAGAGTCATCGTGCGTTGTCGCGCACACCTGCCGAACACACTGCTGCAAAGTGTTAATCGAAGAGCCTCTCATTCATTAACTAAGGAGAAGTTTGAAATTCTAATTTTGTATGATCCATCCAAGGGATGTAAAAATTCTAATTTTGTATGATCCATCCAAGGGATGTAAAAGAAAAGGCACAATATTGTCGCGTCATTAGGGAAATCAAATGATTTGGCTCAGCTACTGCCCATATGAAACTTCCTCCTTTATCTTGGCGACGGTGGCTGGTGGATGAGACATTTCTGAAAACACGCGCATTCCCATCGTTTTCAGGTTCTCTATGAAGTGCGCATACAAGCGAGGTTAGAGCCTTTCCTCGGCTGCCCTAGATATGTCACCTAGTTTTCTGTCAGTTGTCTGAACAAGCATCTGCGCGTCCAAATGTCCAATACTCAGCTTTCCTGGACTGTTGGCCCCTAGAATTGTCGACCTATTGGAGATAACAAGTAAAACACCATACGGGACGGCACTAAACTAACCTGTCATCATTAGAACGCCAATTCACAATCTCACACGAGTGCAACTATTTTTTTAGAAAAGGGGAGTCCCAGCCACTGCAACGAAGAGATGCATACGGCTTCTTTATTATTTTATTCAACAAAGGTCTGACAAAGAAACATACATCAAAAAACCCGAAGCCACCACGCAACACCTACAAACCCGACAATGAGTGAAATCATGTAAACAGGGCCTTGTGCCATGAAAACGCGAAATCCACCCACCAACTAGGAACCGGGAACAAGTCGCATACCCCGAGACGCCCTCTAGGCGACACGAGAGCGGTCATCCGGTCTAGCAGACTCCTGAAGCACACGCTGAAGAAGCCGTCACCACCATCGAGCCACCACCATCGAACTCTTCAGGGTTAAGATCTGCATGATACTCGAGAGGCCTGCTGTCGACGCCTCCACGACGCCCAACAGCACCTCCACCCTGCGCTCGCCCATCAAGATGCATCCGTCGCCGATACTCCGCGACGCCATGCCGCCAAGACCCGCCGTCGTCGACGCAGATGATGACACGCCGCTCCACCTCGCGAACACCACCAGCTGCCACTGGTCCCACAAGCCAGGTCCAACTCCCACACGCTGCCCTCAAGAGGGAGAACGACGATCTGCGTCGTCAACGTTGGACCTGGAAACCAGGTCAAACGTTTCCCCCGGAGCGATCTGTGCGGGAACGCGATCTGCATCACCGACGCCTTCAACAAGGTTACGACGTCCACGGACGCCGCCGTCGATGGCTCCAACCGCCGTTAGAGCCCGGTAATCACCGCCAGAATCACCCCCCCCACCATGATCCGGACCGGCTTGTCCGCCGAACACTTCACCCGCGAACTGCCCCGCCACATGAACCAGTCCCAAGCCCCAGGATGCCCTGGAACTGGGCCACGAGCACGCCCCGGCCGCCGCCAGGATCACCTCGCCGATCACCGCGTCGTGCTGCCCCAAGGAGCAGATCACCGCAGGCCGCTGGATCTGGGAGGACGTGGTTGAGGAGAAGTGCCGTTCTTGCCGCCACCCACGACCCCCCCCCCCGAGCAAGGACGCCCGGACAGGATCGCCGCAGCCCTGGTCACCACTCCGCAGATCCAGATCGAGCCCGCAATCCTCCTCCAATCGACGGGATCGTCATGAAAAACGTGAGAGACGGCGGCCTAGGGCCAGCCCAGACTTTGCCGGAGGCGCCTCAGATGGCGGCGAGATGCGGGGGGAAGGGAAGAGAAGGCGGCGGCGGCTGCGGTTGGAGTCGCCCCCGTGTGGCCAGAGGAGGGCGACGCGGGGGTGTCTCTTTGATTTAGCCCAACAATGCAAGTGACTAATTCACTGTCCCAAAAGGCAGCCAGGATGGGCCAAGTAAATGGTTCTTTTCTTGACCCAAGTAGCAATAATTTATTCACTGCACTTGAATCAAGCAAGCGTTAAACAAACAAGCAAGCTGAATATACAACGGCGGGTCGATTTGTTTCCAGAATCAAGCAAAGCAAGCGTTAAACAAATGAAGTGCTTGAATAAAAGTACCGGGTGCATATGCATTATCTAGTGAGTGGAGCCGGCCGCATCATGCCGCGAGATCATCGATCGCTTTCAGGATCTTGGCTGGAAAGCCAGAGAGAGAAGGGAAGAGAAGCTGCCGAAGAAGCTAGACCAACGGCGGCGGCGCCAGCGGAGATTGTCGCGCGGTGTCGCCATCTTATCCTAAATAATACGTACGCGCATACGCATGCACACTGTGACCGTCATGAGTGATGATTAATTCAGTTCAGTATATTTTTCAGTTGACTGCTCTGTTTGGCTATTGTGTTTAGCCCGGCGATTTCAGAAGCTATGAAAGGCTATAGCCGAGATATAGCGCAGCTATGCCCTTATAGGCGTTTTGCTAAATAATGAGAAAAAACAATATTTGGGCAACATATGTTTGTATATATATCAACAATTCACATATGCATAGCATAGTCACTAATAGATATCAACAGTTCTGGACATGGTTATGTTCAAATATTACAACATTAAGTAGCACAATCCAAATATTAGCATATTACATAACCGGGTGTAGCAAAATGAAGTTCAGGACATGATACATGATTCTGCCCACATAGCGGGGAAAAATTTGGTCTAATTTTTTGAATCCACTGAGCGGGAAAATAGCGGCTATGGGGCTAAATTGAGGCTAAATTCCCATAGCCGGGCTATTAGCCGCTAATACCCTTTTAGCCTTCAAAGACGTTATCTATAGCGCCGACCCTCTCGCAAGGCTATAGCCGGGTGATAGCCGGCTATTTAAAACAGAGGTTGACTGTCGGTGAATCGATGTTCCCAGTTAGCCACATCACTGTTCTGAAAATTGAACACATTTCCTGGTAACCACAGGCTGTGAGGATTCGACTTGATATGCACAAAAATATGCCCCAAGATGATCTGAGCACCGACTAATCCGACAAATTGGGTTGGGTCATCGGTATCTAATGTAGTCCTAATCAAGCCGCCCCCCTGCCTATCTCGACGAGAAAAGCTTTACTGTGCGGATGGTGTTCGACAGCTAGATCGATGGTGCGGTTCCCATGTGGGATTGATGGAATTCGACTCCATCGAAGTAATATTTGTAGGGTTAGGTGTTCTCTGTGTCAAGACCGGTTGGCTTATTTGTGTTCTCATCCATCAACTATGTAGTAAAAGTTAGAAGTGTGGAAAATATGAAACCCTAAAATTGTGTGTTTATTACGGTGACCCTCATGGGGTATATATAGTGGTACAAACTTGGGAGGCAAGAAGCCAATTACTTGGAGTACAAGATGACCTCTAATTCCTATTCTAGTCATACACATATTCTAACATTTCCCCTCAGTCGTAACGGGAGTGAAACGAACGATTGCGACTGAATTTGAAGTCTTGCGCTTTCGTCGTCTTCTCCCCTCCGTCATCATCAACTGCGTCTCTGATGGTCTCCTCTCTTAATATAGAAATTGTAGAATCCCTAATAATTGTTGTTGTATTGCTTTGACCCTCATGGGGTATATATAGTGGTACAAACTTGGGAGGCAAGAAGCCAATTACTTGGAGTACAAGATGACCTCTAATTCCTATTCTAGTCATACACATATTCTAACATTCCCCCTCAGTCGTAACGGGAGTGAAACGAACGATTGCGACTGAATTTTAAGTCTTGCGCTTTCGTCGTCTTCTCCCCTCCGTCATCATCAACTCCGTCTCTGATGGTCTCCTCTCTTCCCTCCCGCAGTCACAGCGGGAGTGTTGTGGACGCAAGTGACGACGCGGACGCTACTGACTGGAGTTGTTGCTGATGTGTTGCTGTAGACGTTGCCCTTGATATCGATGTCGAGATAGCTGGTCGTGATGTGTAGCCGTGGTCGATGTTGTCGTAGTCGTGGTAGCCGATAGCGCCGGAGGCGCAAATAAAATTGCGCGGTTTTGGTCGTAGTGTTTTAGGTTTTGTGCGGCAACGGCAAGGATTTGCGGCGGCGGCAGGAATCTTGGTCATAGTGCGGCGGCGGCGGGTTTTTCTGTGCGGCGGCGGGTTTTTGTGTCATTATGCGGCGGCGGCAGGGATCTGCGGCGGCGACGGTTTTTGGGTCATTGGACGGCGGCGGCAGGATCTGCGGTAGCGACGTGTTTTTGGGCAGCGGCATCAACGGATCATGTGTATGTAGACCTTGGCGATGATTGTGTTGAGGCAGGGATCTGCGGCGGCGGGTTTTTTGTGTCATTATGCGGCGGCGGCAGGGATCTGCGGCGGCGGCGGGTTTTTGGGTCATTGGACGGCGGCAGGATCTGCGGTAGCGACGTGTTTTTGGGCAGCGGCATCAACGGACCATGTGTATGTAGACCTTGGCGATGATTGTGTTGACGATGATCTTGATGTAGTCACGCCCGGTACAGACTCCTGCTAGATCACGCAACTGCTCTCTGCCGCGATGGCGATTTTGGCCACATGGCGGTGATTGGCGCTGATGCCGTTCTTCTTCCTCCTGATTTCTCCTGCAGTCTCTAGGTTTGAATCCATCCCATCTCTCTCCCAGATCTCTTGCCTGGTTTTCTCTCGATCTCTCGGAATCCCTAGCTTTCTGACTGTCACCGCCGCTAGCGATTTCCTTCCCCTGCAACCCCCCTCGCAACCTCTCCTCACTTGGAATCGTCCTCTCAGCGGGGGACGTCCTTGCGGCCAATTCGGTCCTCGCCGCCGCGGTCTCCCTCTTCTTCCGCTTCCGCAACACCTTCGATACCAACACGCTCCGTTTTGACTGCTGCTCGACCCCATCTGCATCCCCACACCCCAGTCCTCACAAGTATCATCAGAGAAACCGAGCTCTGCTAGGCTTTCCTCAAAGATGACTGATCGATTGGCTTGTATAGCTGCTGCTGGTTCTCAATCGAGTAAATCATCTCCTCTAGCCCAGGTGCCAATAGCTACAGCCCTGCCTCCACGAGCCTCTGTGAGAGCTGGGCTAGATCCCTCTGCTGGTGACGCTCGCACAGTAGCACCTCCCACTGCAGTCTTGAAGTTCATTGGATGGAATTGCAGAGGCAAGGGTAGGAGCCTTGCAAACTCTAGGAAAATGGAGTATTTGGCCAGATTGATGTATTCCACTGGTGCTCAGGTAACATTCGTTTCAGAAACTAGATCGTCTAAATGCAGTGCTTCCCAGTTGAATACTCGCTTTAATTGTACTGCTAGTTTTGTAGTCCCTTCAAAAGGACTCTCTGGGGGCCTTTGGCTGCTCTGGACTGATGAAGTTCTTCTCCCAGTCAAGTTCTCAAATAGATATCTTATCCTCTCTCTTGTTCAACATATAGCTACCAATGTAGAGTTTGTACTAGCTTGCATCTATGGGGATCCCCATCATCGTAATACTTGTATGATTTGGGAACATATCGCCAATTTTGTTTATGAAAATAGGGGAAAGCCAGTAGTGTGTTTAGGTGACCTCAACAATATTATGTCTGATATGGAAACTACTTCTGCAAATGTAAATTATAATCGTATGCGTTCTTTCAATAATTGTGTGAAGCAATGTGGGCTTCTGGATATGGGATTTAGTGGTCCTGCGTACACTTGGACCAACAAACGGTTTTCCTCTGTTCCGGTCTTTGAAAGGCTCGATAGATGTTTAGCCAATGCTGAATGGTGCGATCGTTATCCTAATACTAATGTCTTTAATCTTCCTATTATGCTAAGTGATCATGCTCCTATTTTGGTATCCACCGAATCTAAATGTTACAAGCCAAAGCTAAAATTTAAATTTGAGAATTGGTGGACTATGGAAGATGATTTTCAGGAAGTTGCAAAAAAGGCTTGGCATTCTACAAAAAATAAACCTTTTTGTTCCAGGACCACTAACCTTGCAGGAACTCTTAAAAAGTGGTGTAAGAAAAAGAAGCCTATCCAACAACACTTAGATACCCTGCAGGAACAAATCAGTACCATCCAAAAGAAGCCTCCCCAAGAGCAGGACCACAGTCTAGAAGCAAGTCTCATTTGTCAGTATGAGGACAGCATGACCAAGCTTACAGAGTTCTATAGGCAACGTGCCAAGAAGCATTGGGCTGTCAACGGTGATAGAAATACGTCTTTCTTTCATCATGCTGTTCTTAAGCGTAAGCGCCGCAATAGAATAGTCTCCATTACCAATGCTCAGGGAAATAGCCTTTATGATCCAGAGGACATTGCTCAGGAATTTATTGGCTACTTTAAAAATATTTTTCAATCTATGTGTCCTAACAATGAAAGACCTTCTCTCCATACATCTCCTCCTCAAGACTTGCAGGACTTTACCTATTCTATTCCAGACAAACAGGAGCTATGGGAAATATTGAAGGCCATGAGGAAAAATGCCTCACCAGGACCTGATGGATTTAATGTTGGCTTCTACACATCGGCGTGGGAATGGATTGGTGATGATGTCACAACTCTGGTAAGATACTTCTATACTACAGGAATCCTTCCCCCACGAGTTAATGAAACGCAAATAGCTCTTATTCCTAAAAAAATAGTTTGTCTTGTGCCTGCTGATTTTAGACCCATTAGCCTGTGTAATGTAATTTACAAAATCATTGCAAAATCCCTAGCAAACAGGCTGAAGCAACACCTACCTGATTATATTCATCCGTCCCAACATGCTTTTATAGAAGGTAGACGTATTAGTAACAACATAATCATAGCTCAAGAAATAGCCCATTCCTTTGCGCTTAAATCCTGGAATTGCAAGGACTTCATGCTTAAGATCGATCTTGCAAAGGCCTTTGACAGAGTTGAATGGCACTTCATTGCGTCAGCTCTTGCACGAAAGGGCTTACATGATCATTTCATTAATCTTATACATGCGTGCATCTCTTCGCCCGAGTTTTCTGTTATTATTAATGGTCAGTCTTTCGGGCGATTCAAAAGCTCTAGAGGCATTAGGCAGGGGTGCCCTCTATCCCCTTCACTTTTTGTCCTTGTAGTGAATGAGCTTTCTCTCTCACTTCAGGAAGCACTACAAAATAACCTCCTGTCAGGTATAGCTCTGGGACCGCAATGTCCCCCGATTCATTCCCTCATGTTTGCTGATGACCTTTTGGTTTGTGGTAAAGCTAATATACAAGAAGCTTCTGTTATAGCGCAGGTTCTTCGACATTTTTGTAATCTCTCAGGTCAGCTCCCAAACTGGAATAAGTCGGCTATCATGTTTAGTCATAATGTAGATTTGCAGGTCAGGCAGCAGATCAAAAGTATCTTTCCAGTTCCTGACATTGACAGTTCCACCATTCATCTTGGGCATCCACTCATCCTCCCAGCAAAAGATAGAGCAGCTGCATACAACTTTGTGTATGACAAATTCAAATCTAAACTTAGTGCCTATAAAGCGAACAGGCTGTCACATGCGGCAAGACTTACTCTTATAAAATCTGTTTTTGCCTCTATACCTATCTATTATATGTCAAATATCCTTTTCTCCAAAAAGTTCATTGCAAAACTAACAGCAATTATTAGGAACTTTTGGTGGACAGGTGTTAGAGAAGATCCATCTACAAGGGTTTTATGCCTAAGAGCTTGGGCTGATATATGTACTGAAAAAAAGATAGGTGGCTTAGGTGTCAGAAATCTGCAGGCTATCAATAAAAGTCTTATTCTTTCAGCTGCTTGGAGAATAGCGAAGGAACCTCAAAGTTATCTATCTCTCATCCTCAAGGCCAAATACCACAATGACACTTCAATTTGGAGAGCCAAACACACTGTACCCAAATCAGCCTTTTGGACTGCTATTCTAAAGGTAAGACCCCTTCTCATCTCTGCCTCCTTTTATCAATTGGTAGATGGTAGTAGCTCCATATGGAGTACTCCCTGGTTTTCTCAGTGGCAAACTATTTATGAAAATCTTATAATCCAACAGCCACCTTACTCTTATCCAGCTATAGTTCGCGATCTTTGGCTTCCTAATCAGAAAGCTTGGAACGTCAATCTTGTCAACACTTTGTTTCATCCTCATACTGCACAAGCGATACTGCAGACCCCTATTGTTAATTCTACTGGACAGGATGTGCTGGTTTGGAAACTAACCCCTGCAGGTGACTGCTCTCCGAAAAGTGCGTACAAGCACTGCTTCAATAATCTAGCACTACCAGCAAACCAGCGACCAAAATCTGTTCCACTTCAGATTGTAAATCTTCTCAATCAGGTTTGGAGGGACAAACTCATGGCGCCAAGAGTTCAAACTTTCGCATGGAGGCTTCTTCGCCGAGCACTTCCAACTGGTAAGCGTGCAAGTAAGTTCTCGAAACATGTGAGTGAAAATTGTGCTAGATGTGGCAACCAAGAGGATGAAATGCATATGCTTTTTCTTTGCCCTTTCTCAAAGGCAGCTTGGTTCTTTTCTCCCTGGTATATTAGAACAGAAGTTCTAGCTGAACATAATCACTCCATTCCCCAAATGATTATGGCTTTACTACATTCAGCTCATCCTCATATCAATACAACCAGCTTATACACTTTCTTGTGGTGCCTTTGGAAAGCACGAAATGATGCCTTGTTTGGAAGAATTTTTTGTAAACCATCACAGGTATACTCGGTGGCGAAATCGATCTTACAGGGCCCAAAGCTAGAGGATGTGATAGCAGGACACGATAAACAATTAGCAACAATTGATATGCAGCAGTCAGTAACCAAACAAGATCCACCTCTAGTTGCAGGTCAACAAATTTTCTGTGATGCAGCCTGGACAAAGGACGAAAATTTAAAATCTTCTCCCGCAGGTATTGGTGTCGTCATTCAACTTGGAGCAAATGAACATTGTCAACAGCTGCAGGTTTCGGCTATGTCTCCTCCCGTGTCATCACCTCTCCAAGCTGAAGCATATGGGTTGCTTCTCGCCACAATGATAGCAGACATTCTTCACATCCCAGAGCCACAATACTACACGGACTGCTCTGTCCTCGCATCAGCAGCAGCGGCGAGTTCCATCTTCAAAGTCACAGGTCACTGGAACATCAGGCCCATTCTTGCTTCAATACAGGCGTCGCCATCTTTTATCCACACAAGAGTAGCACACATCAACAGATGTTTTAATGTCAAAGCTCATCATCAAGCAAAGTTAGCGATCAAAATTAAAAATAGGCCTGTAGCTCTCCGATGTCTATCACATACAGGTCTTTGTACTGCGAGAGATGTTCTCGCCTTGTCTAGTGTGAGCCCATTCACACTTCTTTCTGTAAAATGTTGCTAATGAAATAAAATCTTCTGTTGTTAAAAAAAAGATCTTGATGTAGTCGTACAGCTCGATGGCGTCGTGATTTGGCTCGGTGTAGATGCAGTGTGATGATGTGCAGATTGATCGGGGGCGCTTAGATCTTGATTTGACGCAGGTCTGTCGGTGTGTCGGCGGCGGCGCAGAGTCGTTGGCGTCATGGTGTAGCACATCTGCATGCATGCACGTACCTGAAGTACTCGTGTACATGTACTTTGCTTTGGGTTGTGGATCGTATGAAGCAAATTTGGATTTTGCATGCGATGGCCGACACCACATGGGAGCCTGCAAGCGCCAGATTGCTGTTGATGATGTCGCTGCGCATGACGACGATGAGATCCGTCCGGACCTGCCGATCGGATCGCCGCGCAAGGCTGAAACGACGATGCGACAACGACTGGGCAAATTGTTGATGTAGAGCCCAGCGCGCCGCCGGCGATCGATCTCACGCCGGATGACGACCTTGCACTGTTTTCCACCGGAAGAGGACGGTACAGATCTAGGGATTTTATTTGGCTAATAAATTGGATCTAGTCCATGAGATTGAAACTTCGAAATTTATCTAAGAAAATCTAAAGAACCGATCTGATCTTTGATCGAGACTGGGTGCCGCGCCCCCGAGGAGAAAAGATTAATCTCCCCGGGGGGCGGCGCGTTGCGGAAGTGGTGGAGAAATCTAGGATCGGCGTCGTGAGACTAACCGCTCTGATACCATATAGAAATTGTAGAATCCCTAATAATTGTTGTTGTATTGCTTTGACCCTCATGGGGTATATATAGTGGTACAAACTTGGGAGGCAAGAAGCAAATTACTTGGAGTACAAGATGACCTCTAATTCCTATTCTAGTCATACACATATTCTAACAAGAAGTTTAACCATAATTTGGGACCCTCATAGATCATGAAAATAGTTACAATGTAAAAGGTTTACTTTGCTATTATAAACTGGAACCGACATGCCATTGAAAGTACACATCATACAAAGCGACAAGGATGGAGAAATAATTCTTTAATCCTTATTATATGGACAACCCACAAACTTGTATTAGATCTTAAATTGAAGGTAAACCTTAAAGATAGTCACTATATATAATATAAGTTGACCTTAAGAGTTGCCACATAGCCCCGATGGTGTGCTTTTTTGCACATAGTGGATGCCCTTATATCCACAGTGAGTGCATCATCAAGGCACAATCAATTGGGAGATGTTTGTGCCCAAAAAAAAAATTAGGTCATACTAGTCTCTTATTAGTGAAGTGACCCCAGATTGTTGTTAGTTTGAACAAGAGATATCTGGGAAAACATATCGACAATCTTCTCTTTCTTAAGAGATATATTCAAATGGAAGGTAAGACAACTATTTCCATTTGATGTCATACTTCATTTTAATAATTACATATGTTGAAAAATGTATGAGTGCATTAATCGCAGAATGAGGCACTAAGAGATAATATATTGTATACTTCCTTTTTGTTTTCTAACGTGGAATGCATAAGAGACGATCATCTTATCTACCATAAGTGTCTTTTAACAAGACTTCTACCAAGCAAGTTCTCCAACGAAATATGCCAATGTAAATGACCCCATTCCCCTCCTCTTCTCCTCAAGATTAAGGATAGTTGACTTGTGATACTCTGAAGGAGTGAAACTCTGTTTGGAGGTCAAACTCCACACATTGGGTACTTCATGCGATGCCCTCTCCAAGTGTTTCCATAATACATGTCTTTCACATCTTTGCAAGATCGCCCTCTTAACGGCTGCTTGTCATCAAGAGCCTACAACTCTAACACCCGCTAGGGGCATTTTCTATCTCAGAATCTCTTCCATTATTTGATTTGTTAGTTCAAAGTTCATGGATTATAATCTCGAGACTTTTTTTTAACAAATTAGCATTGTTTACTTGCAATAAAATATATAAACTGGTATTGAATGGAGAGGCAAGTGAAGGTCCAAAATGAAGGGGTGGCGGGCTGCCTTGTTTTTTTTTTTTGAAACATTTTACCAGTAGGTGAATTTTTTTTCCATCGGGGTGTGAGCCTATGAGGAACCATTTATTTCCAATGGATATTGAAATTGACGAAATCACCATGGGTGTCTTGATGAACGCCCATGCCAAGTCTAGGACTTGTTTTTGGTGGGCTGGTTCCCTCCGAGCTATGCTCAGTCCACAATAATATTCTACCTCTAGATATTAGCATGTTACATTATTTTTGAAAAAACGAATATAAATTTACAGGTGGATTTTAATGAGGGATCAAGCTTGGAATTTGATTATCAGTCCAACCCAATATTTGGTGTGTGGTGGAAATTAGTAGTGGGGATTAGAGAGAAAGCATCCTCCCACGTGAATTCACAAGGGGATACGAAGGGAGAGGTATGTGAGAGTTGGCCTCCTTTATTCCCTTGACAGTGTATGTTAGGGTCCAGGGGTAGGGACACAGTTTGTAGGAGTAGATTAGGATTAAGGTTTAGAGGCAAAGTTAGCTATAGAAATATTTTCCCGTCAATCTAGAGTGTGTCCCTCAATACGTGCTCCATTAGAAATGGCCGAGTAGAAAGACAGGTGGTGGTGGCGAGGGTTAGAGCAACTCCAACATGGCGGGTTCTATTAATTAGACAAAAGAGATACATCATCCGCTAATAGACCAACAAGATAATTGGAACCTGATACTTTGCAAAAGATGTAATAAAACAGCTGTGTGCATCCTCGTGATGCAGAGGCTGATGCTTATCCCCATTTCTAAAAAAATAGACCAACAAGAAAATCATGGGCTCCTCCTTCCAAACAATCGACATAGGGCCACTAGCTAGAACATGTGCGGCCATATTGTCTTCTCTCGTACAGTGGCAAAAGAAAAATATCAGAAAAATTACGACAAAGCATGGTACACTCATGATATTAGCGGCAACTGGTCCAAGAGAGGACTTTGACTTAAATGGATGGTTAACCATCCAGCCACAGGTTGGTTCTCCCCAGCGCACCAGAGTTCAAATCTCAGCTTTGACACTGGTGTTTCTCATTTAAGTCGGAATATTCTTCAGTGGGAGAAACGTCGACAACGATGTCTATGGTGATTTCGTCAATTTCAAGACACGACCCGCCGGATTAGTCTCTCGGAAGTGCTCATATTCATAGGGTAGCGGTGTGTGTTCATAGGGGTGAGTGTATGTGTGTGTATGTGAGAGTTGCGTTTGTACTGTGTTTCGCAAAAAAAAAAAATTAAATGGATGGTTCGTTTTTTTTTTTGAGAACTCAAATGGGTGGTTCGTGTGACCATGGCATTAAACTGGGCCTACAGCGACCTTCAGCCCGATAGGCCCAGCCCGTCCAGCACAAGAAATCGGCCGCTGTCCCCGAGCGGCGCGTGCCCATATACTACCCTACCACGGCTCTCGGCTCTTCCCCATTCGCTCGCAAGTGTCGCGCCGAAACCCTAGCTCCCACAGTCCCACCGCCTCCCGATCCCCTCAGGTCCGCCCCCCTGGTTCCTTCTCCTATACCAACAGTCCCTCTTCCCCATCCGATTGCTTGTTGAATCATCTGCGCCTCTGATCTGCAGGTGCGTGCTTGTTATTCGAGGAGCGGCTGCTGCGAAGAGGAATCGACCATGGCGACTCGTAAGTTACCATCCTTTTTTTTTCCTCTGCGAGTTTTGTCCTTCACGACTTCGGTAGCCCCGGAAATGGCCGCTGTAGTTCTTGAACTCTCTTTTTTTTTGGATGGATTGATTGGTCGCGCTGGTTGCACTGTTGGCTGTTGTGATGTATATTATTATCAGTCTAGTCGCTAGATGATGAGAAAAGTTGCTATTTAGACATTATGTTACAGATGATGTAGGTTGGTGAGATAGTTGACTGTCTGGATATGATTGGGAAGTCAGAGTGTATTTGGAGGTATGCTTTGAGTTCGAGAATAGCCGCTGTTGATGCGCACTATAGTGGAAGACTGTAGTTGAGTTTGCCACATCACCGATTCATATACAGATGGTGTTGTCGTGACCTGAAATTTTGATGTTCAACCATGAGGCACACCTCTAAGTGGATACCCTAATGACTGATACATGGGCATGAAATTGCGTGTTCTCTTTAAGAAGTTCATGTGTATCTTTTCAGTAAAATTTGGCACTTCTATGGTTGTCGCTGATGTGCCTTTTGCAGCAACCGCGCTCCTCGTAGTCTTTGGATATCGATCTCATTCTTCTGTTTTGTACCTTTTGTAGGTATTCAGTTTGAGAACAACTGCGAAGTTGGTGTTTTCTCCAAGCTGACAAATGCCTACTGTCTGGTTGCAATTGGAGGATCAGAGAACTTCTACAGGTGGCGATCAATGTTTCCTTTGCTTTTAGCTTCTGGGACCTTGAACTTTTGGAATTTTGGTCGAATAAGAGGAGTAACTAACTAATTGCTCTGTTCATTTGCAGTACATTTGAGTCTGAGCTTGCAGATGTCATCCCTGTGGTCAAGACCTCAATAGGTGGCACTAGAATAATTGGTCGACTGTGCGTTGGTTAGTATTTTTTACTTCTATTTAATTATTCATCAATGTGAGCTATCCTCCACTTGCTTGGAATGTACTTATCATCTTCATGACCCCAGGAAACAAGAATGGACTTCTCTTGCCACATACTACCACTGATCAAGGTAATTTATTTCAGTACCTTGCTCTGTTCTGTACCTGTGTCACTATTTCTTACATCTCTATGTGTTATCGTGTACATTCTCGTGTGCTGTTAAGGTATAATGACAATATGCACTGCTAGCTGTGTTAATACAGCTTGCGTGTGCGGAACATATCTATCCAGATCTTGTTTTCACATATATAAGCCCTTCTCCTGTTATATTCTTTAGCTGCGTTCATTTCCTACGGTATCGCAATACAGCAAAACTTCTGTCGTTTGAAACTGGAATGCAGAACTTGTATAAGTTACTTTCTACCAGCACTCACTTTCAAGATGATTTTAATACTGCCAAGACAGTAGGTATAGAAGCATATTTGTGCAGGCAAGTGATATTATGAGGTTTGTCATGCTTATTTTTTCCCTGGGGTTAAAAATGTTGTAGAGCTTCAGCATCTGAGGAACTGCCTGCCTGATCAAGTGGTTGTTCAGCGCATTGATGAAAGGCTGTCTGCCCTTGGCAACTGCATATCCTGCAATGACCATGTTGCGCTTACACACCCTGACCTTGACAAGGTATGCCTACCTATGTCTATTGATATTTCTTGACCTTCTGCCTCCCCCCAGTTACCTCAAAAATTAAAACGTCTCTTGTTTGTTTCTCCAGGCGACTGAGGAGCTTATTGCTGATGTGCTTGGGGTTGAGGTGTTCCGTCAGACGATTGCTGGAAATATCCTTGTTGGGAGCTACTGTGCATTCTCTAACAGGGGTGGATTGGTATGACGTCAACTGCATATCCATTTCATCTCAACAATTTTCTTCCAACAATCTAATGTACAATGCATTGTTGGAACAGGTTCATCCTCACACATCCATTGAAGATCTTGATGAGCTGTCCACGCTCCTCCAAGTCCCTCTTGTTGCTGGAACCGTGAACAGAGGCAGCGAGGTCATTGCTGCGGGCATGACCGTGAATGACTGGACTGCCTTCTGTGGCTCAGACACAACGGCTACTGAGCTCTCCGTCATCGAGAGCGTCTTCAAGTTGCGAGAGGGGCAGCCCACGGCGATCGTCGATGATATGAGGAAGTCGCTGATAGACAGTTACGTCTGAAAGATCAACTGCCATGTGCTGTGGTTCTTGAGTACCAACTCTAAACTGTACTCTTGACAGACAGTAACAAAAAACCCTTTCCAGTCTGAGCTGTTACTTGTGCTGTACCTTTTTGTCTGCTGAATTTGGAATTACAAACTTATTCTGTGTATTGGTAAAGCTTACGGTATTGGAAGACGCTCCTGCCCTGTGTGATATTTAGGGGTTGTTTCGTTAGGCTTACTTTTGGCTTATAAGTTGGGTGCTTTTTTTTGGCTTATAAGCTGAAGCCAAAAATAAGCCTAACCAAGCAGCTCTAAACCTGCATTGCTCGTGTGGGGGACATATTGGGATACTGGGTGCACTAACACCTTTGTAGTCCAGTAAACTCTTAATTGGCATTGAGAAACTTGTGAAAAAAATCTAAAAAGTCAACAACATATTTTCAGCTCTGCTTGCTCGAGAGTTGCTGCTAGCGCAAAATCCGCTACATGTACTACATACTGTAAAATATCTTAATTTTTAAAGAAAACTTTGCGAAACCCGAGTAGGAGGTTTATCCAGGGGTGTTCCTTTGAATCGAGGGTTGGCATGTTGTTTTTAGAAACCTGCTAGCACTACTTGCCGTGATGGAGTGCCATGAATAATCGGGTGACCCTCTCCATGAGGTTCACTCCACATCATAGTTTGGTTTGTTCGAACTATAGTCTAGAGGAATATGACTACATCTACAGCGATTGTTGCATTGCATTGTTTTCCCGTGTTAAAAAGATGTCTCGCTCAGTTACATAAAATATATTCTGAATCTGAAATTACGTTAGAGCTCTGATTTTCAGTTTCATACCGGAACCCACATGCATCACAACATGGTCACACAATCACCCTGAGCTCCCCAAAGCCTCAGTTGATAGATGTATCATTTGCACACAGGTATCGGACTACATAAATGGGCAAAGAATATGCTGCTAGATGCTGAAGCTGAATCTCATCCAGAGTAACAATCAATCACACACTCAAGAGCTGCTATCCATAGCATCAGTCGGTTACACAACGAGAGGTATTGCTGATGTGCCCATGTGGTTTGGATTTCACCGCCGGAACTCTACCAGGCCAAATTTGTAAGTCGCTTTTCTTGGCATTCCGAGATGCAATTCATGGCTATTTCTCGTAGCTGTTCTTCCACGGTCTCCATTGGAAGGGAACCATCAACAACCTTAAAGGGAAAGAGAACACGAAATTCACATAAGATATGGTTGCCGAAGAATAAAAAACGAAGCTAAATTCTAGTTTCAGACATGTATATTGCTTTACTATCATGTTAGGAGTTAAAGCCTAACATGGAGTTGAGTTGCTACCAAACAAAGGAAAGCAAAGCAAACACAAAGGCCCTACTTCAGCAAACTTTTGTAGAAATGTTACCTTCCATGTTGAATCACGCAGCGAATGGTAATGGTCAGCAACTCGCTTTTGGAACTCAACTCTTTCATATCTTTCACCCCCATAGCCTCCTCTTTCGGCCGCTTTCTGAAACAGTAAATACACACTTAGGGTTTAGAAAATTGGTTGACCAGAGTAAAACACTATAGAGAAAGGTAGCCTTTGTTGACAAACTTCCAGTGGGCATTATTGTTTGCTGAACAACAGATTTTATGTTCCTGCCTTCAGCGGAATGATGTACAGCTGACGTAGATTGATTTTGTGTTTCAACACCGAAGTTAAAAGAGGAATACTTCAGGTGCACCACCATAACAAGATTTTATCTGTAGGGGGTATTTGATAGGGACTATCTATGGTGATCATCATCACCCAGTACGTAAGGACTGAAACGACTCAAATGCACAAAAGCATGAAATAAGCACTACAGACAATGAATAACCTATAAATCGGTTGCTTTCAATCCATAGGCAGAATTAGGATCAATGGAGTACCTCTGGTTGTACATCAAGATAGATTACAAGATCTGGAGCTAGCAGTCCAACTTCAGGGGCCTACAATAGGAAAAAATAGGCAACATTGTCAGCATTTCAGGCATAAGAAGCCGCACAGCTTATAGCTTGTTATACAGGCATGTGGCTGACCTTGCACCACTCAATGTCAAGTCCTTTAGCAGCTGAAAATGCCACTCCGGAATAAGAATAGCGGTCGACAACGAGCGTAGTTCCACCAAGTAGCTTGCTCTCCATCAAATTTCTGCATAGGATTAAAACCCAACAAACAACTTCGTATTCAGAACCAACAGAAATCTGGATCCTTGCACATACTGTGCACTGTGCACACTAAATTCTACACAGTGCAACGCACAAGAACTTCTTCACCACCTGAACCACTATGCACACATTCATAATCTGCAGAAAAAAAAGGAGCAAACCTTTTCTCCCAGCGATTCGCGCTGAAGAGCAAATGGATCGTGCGATCATCGAGCTGCGACTCGTTGGCGAGGTAGGCAGAGATCATCTTCCCAACACTGGTGTCTCTGTCGGGGAACCGCCACCCTTCGGTTGCGCAACCTTTGCCTTGCAGGAAGGACAGCAGCCGAGCGCACTGCGACGACTTGCCGCTCCGGTCCAGCCCTTCCAGGACTATGAGCGCGCCGCGGCCGGCGTTCTCCATCCTCGCACCCTGGAACGCGTTCCTGCGCTGCGTGAACAAGCTGGGGCCACGCGGAGCCGCGGTGCTGGCGCCCCTGCGAGGAAGATCGAACGCACGGTTAGCTCCGCGGACTCTGGTTAAGGGAAAGCGTCGGGTTTGGCGCCTCACCTGCCCCAAGAAACTGCTCTTCCGGCGAGCCGAACCAACGCAGTCATGCACAGGCGAACGGCGGTCTCCGGCGGCGGCGCTCAACGGCGTGAGAAGGGGGAAACCGAGGGCAGCGAGTTGGTGGATGTCGGAGCTGCTCGTCAGTCATATCATGGGCTGAATGGCCCATATATCCATTCGGCCTGGCCCGTTAGCTCGTCCAGGGCTTAAGCCATCGTCGTCTAGGGTTTAACCGAGCTGCTGCTGCTGCCGCTCGTCCGTCCACCAAGAAGCAATTGGCCATGGCGACCCAGGCGCGTGAGCTCCCTCCCAAGCAAGAGCCGCTCCGCGACGACGGCGACGAATACGAGGACGAGGAGGAGGAGGGCGAGGAGGGGTGGGACGACTGGGAGTCGGACGGCGAGGACGCGGCGGGCGGCGGCGGCGGCCTCCTCTGCCTGTTCTGCAGCTCGCGGTTCGACTCCGAGGGCTCCCTCTTTGCGCACTGCGGCTCCGAGCACCGGTTCGATTTCCACAAGATCGTGAGGGACCTCGGGCTGGACTTCTACGGATGCATCAAGCTCATCAATTTCGTCCGCTCCAAGGTGCGCCTCGATCTCTCCTCTTGCTTCCTTGGCTGCGTCAAGCTTTCCAGCCGAATGTGGAAAGTGTGAACTATGGAGTTAATCTATGTACTGTACTAAACTTTGTTTGGCCGTATGAAGCTAAGTTGGTTAGGAACCGAGTTACAAACTTACAATGGGAAACGACACCCTGCTTAGGCACTAATTCGCTTTCATGGTTGATTTAGAATGCGTTTGTTTGAAATTTGTGCTTGTTTGCTGAATTCTGTGACTAATTATATTAACCTTATGACTGATTTGTAGGTTGCCGAAAACAAGTGTTGGAGCTGCGGCCAAGCTTTCGCCGGCAACAGCGAATTATGCAGTCACTTGCATGTAGCAGAAGTTTCCCAACTTAAGGGGAAGGTTCCATGGGCGGAGGATTCATATCTGAAACCTTTCATGGAGGATGACTCGCTTCTGCACAGTCTGTCCATCTTTGATGATGACGAAGAGGAGGATTGTGGAATGCCAGTGGAAATGGGAGAGTGTTCTGCAAGCAATGGGAAGTTAGCTGGACCACAGGGTAATGGTGCGAACACCATTATCGACGATTGTTCTGACATCAGTGCTAGATTTGAGAAAGCAGTTACTACTGAAAGTACTGGTGAAGATAAGAATGGGTCTCTTTTTGAGGAACATACTGATAGGCAGCTGAAGATTACACGCGCTAGTGTTACCGCCAAGGAAATTAAAAGTGTTGATGATAACTACTTTGGGTCTTATAGTTCATTTGGCATTCATAGAGAGATGCTTGGCGACAAAGTACGTGAAATCTTGACATATGTGGTTAATGGGCCCCTTCAACATATGTGTGTTGGTCTGATTTCACATATGCACTTCCACGAGACATCTGACTCTGTACCGTGCCCTATCTTTTCAGGTAAGAACAGATGCGTACAGAGATGCCCTTTTGGAAAATCCTAGCCTCATGAAGGGAGCAACTGTACTAGATGTTGGTTGTGGTACTGGAATCCTAAGGTATGTAATTTCAGGAGACGACATTACTCTATCTTAACATGAGGATTGATGCTGGCAGAGTCTTGGGGTCCAGCAGAAGCAAATAAACTATCTACTTGAGTATAAAACTATGCCGATAATTATTATTTGACTTGGTAAGAACAATATAACGTAAGACTTGGCTTGGTAATGTGCTCAAAGCTTGATGGAGAACACTGACTTGGTTCTTTGTTAGCTAGGTTGAGCATTGATGCACACTTGTTCTGGTTGAAAATGCCTCTCTCAGTATGATATTTGATTGGAGATAATTTCATATGGTGTAGATGTTGTACTCATATCGTCGAAGCAAGGATCGTCATTAAAATCAATAATTTCACGTGGTGTAGATTTTTCAACGCCTCTCGGGCTTTTGCTGATGGATGTTTCGCAGTCTTTTTGCAGCGAAGGCTGGTGCATTTAAAGTTATTGCTGTTGATGGGAGTGCGAAAATGTCTTCTGTAGCTACCCAAGTATGCGTTTTCTCACAATGCCAAACTACTGGCATCTATTTTGCCATCATTTCCCTCTCACAGTTACATCACAAATGCAGGTTGCAAAAAACAACGGTCTACTATATGATGAAAATACAAAAACGGAACAAAACTGTAGTCCTCAAGTTATAAGTGTGGTACATACCAAGGCTGAAGAGCTAAACCATAAAATACAAATTCCACCGAATGGCTTTGATGTGTTAGTGAGTGAGTGGATGGGATATTGCCTACTGTATGAATCCATGCTCAGTTCAGTTATATATGCACGCGATCATTTCCTAAAACCTGGTGGTGCTATTCTTCCCGATACTGCAACAATTGTAAGTTCATAGCAATGGTTACCTGTATTATTTGTCTCCGTTTGCTGCATATTCTAACTCATTTCTTCTGATGCATAGTTTGGTGCTGGTTTTGGGAGAGATGGAACTAGCTTGCCATTTTGGGAAGATGTGTATGGCTTTGATATGTCATGTATTGGCAAAGAAGTAACAGGGAGTTCAAGTCGTTTTCCTTTAGTTGATATACTTCCTTCTCAAGATATTGTGACAGATACTGCTGTACTCCATGTAAGTCTGAGCAAACTCAGTATCTACAGTGTTAAATCTTGTGTGCTCAAATGTGCATCTGATGCAGATATTTGTTATCTGACATATTGATTTATTCTTCTCTATGCAGTCATTCGATCTGGCAACTATGAAGGAAAGCGATATGGATTTCACCTCAAGCTTGGAGCTAGGGCTGAGCGGAAGCGATGCAGCTGTACCAGGTGTAACCTGGTGCTATGGTATCGTCTTATGGTTTGACACGGGTTTCACCAACAGATTCTGCAAGGACAAGCCCATCAACCTCTCTACCTCTCCATTCTCCACGCCAACTCACTGGTCGCAAACAATCTTCACCTTTGAGGAGCCAATTGCAATGACAAATGACGAATCAGTGGTTGCCTCATCTGCATCAATTGGAACAGCTGAGTGCCCAGCTGTCACGGTCAGATCCCGCATCAGCATTGTGAGGGCCTCGGAGCACCGCAGCATAGATATATCGATTGAAACTACAGGGATCAGCCCGGATGGCCGGAAGCGTAGCTGGCCAGCTCAGATCTTCAACCTGTGAGAGATGACATGCCTTTGGGATGAAGTTTTGTACTTGCCTCTTTTCGGGTCCGGAGCTACTCTGTTAGCCACTCCAAATCTTCCTCTTTTTGCTTGTTCTGAAGTTCTCTATGCTGAAAGGGAACCACTTGGCCCAACAGAAGTTCTGGTGGAGATGAAAACGAACTGAAGTTAGATGTAGCAGGTATGTGAGTTATTCAAATGAACCCAGATGAATTTGAATATCGTTTCACCGACGCAAGATGTTCACAAGTTATGAGCGCAAATGTTTCATTTTCATAGTACTTTACCATCGTCGCTTTGTTCTTTTGCTGCATATTCAACTTGAAGATTTTAGAGCTTTACAGCCATGTACAACTTTCTTTTGCTGCATAATCAGTGTTGTCCTGATGGACCGTGTGAGTGTCGCGAGCCGCGACTCAACAACACGTGGAATCGAGCATTGATCGCTGCAGAGAATGCTTCGTTGCCTCCTCGGTTCCAAAATCCAAGCAGAAAGATATACTAAATTTATGAAACATATAATTTTCAGGGTCTACAATAATAAATAAGTACACTATAAATAAATGGGAAATAGTGGGCTACCCAGGTGGCTAGCTGGGCACCCTCGTCCAGCCGCACGATCAACCTAAAGGGATAAAGGGAGCACCGAATCTAACAGTATATATAGATAACGCCGTTCACCATATCACTCAGCGCGTCAGAAAAAGCAACAGGTAATTTTGAGACAAACCACACGGAGGACAGCCCGGAACCGAGCCATTGTGGTCAACAAAAATCCACAAAGGATCTGGGGTTTGCCCCGGAAGTTCCCAGGCGGAGGAGTGAGAGCACTGCCATGACGACGCCTTCAAGAAGGAACCTCGACGACCAGGGCAAGATTTTCTCCCCGCGGAGAAACACGAACCGCCCGCCCGCCCACACGGGATCGACCAGCCCACCATCGCAGACCCGCACGCAGACACCGTCAGCCCCGTGCGCCCAACGGTTCACGGCCACCAGACAGAGCTAGGCGCCGGGGCCTAGATCCGCCTCACGTACGCTGAGCCACCTCCTAGCTCAACTCGACGCCACCACCAAGTCTGGGGCCGCCGCCCCGACATCCGAGTGTTGCAGGACAACCATACGCCTAGTCGCGCTCATGCGCTGCTGTTCCCGAAGCCGACGCGACGTGCCAGCAAAGGGAGGCCGGTCGGGGCGCCTCCACCTCCCGTCGACCACGCTGCAGCCCCTGTACGCATAGTCACACGACTCCCGGTCACCCCCGCGCACCCCATCAGAGGCGCGACACGCGGGAGCAGCCGCACACAGCTTCAGCCCGCCCGGCCCATCCGGGCCCAGATCGAGCCCAGGCTGTGCTGCTGCTGCCGACAGCCGAGCAGAGGGGCCGCCGCCGCCATATGCAGCACCACACCGCCCGTCGCCGCTGTATCCCGTCGGCCATCACGCAACGCCGTTGTCTGGCCGCCGCACGCGCAGGATAGAAGCGGGACGCCAGTAAGAAAATTGTATTCTGCGATAGTAATATCCATTACAAACAATGCAGTAGAGAAAGAATAGAGATAAATGCATCGATTGGTCATCGAACTTAAATTAGATGAGTAGTTTGGTCAAATAACTCTCAAAGTTTGATAAAGTGGTCACCGAACTCTAAAAGGTGAGTATATTGGTCACAATTGTGACAACAGAGCACCAAACGATGGCTGTGTCTCGCTGACGCAGGAAAGTTACGGTGACATGGCGTGCTGACTGTGCTATTTTTTTTCCAGAAAGAACCTTGATGATTTTTTTCATTGCAAGCACGCAGCACCTCGGTAAGACATTTCTTCGAACATCTTGTGGTCGCCGTAGCTCAGAGCACGCCGTTGCTGGGAACGATGGGAGGCGGCGGGTGAGCTTGGGTGGCGCTCGGTGCGACAAGTTATAAGGTGCCGACTCCGGGGTCTGTCCCGAGTCGGGTGCCCGAGCCGGAGTCTGTTCCGGGTCGAGACAGTCGCCAGGTTATCGGGTGCTAGGATTTTGTCTTGTAGCCGTTGTCCTGAGGTGGTGCGTCAGCACCAGTACAGAGTAGTTAGCTAGGACATACTAGACGTCACCTACAGTAGTTCCTAGTCATTGACGCCGTCAACAGTGGCGGTGAGTCATGACATCATAGACCTGTCACATCAAGTCGGATGCGACAACTTAGTTGACTTTAGGCCGGTAGCTCGGCACAGCCCCTATTTAAAGGGAGGAATACTAAGATGGAAAATTGAGGCAAACCATTTCTTTGTGGCACACACTCCCCTCTCTCTTCTCCACTCTCTCTCTCTCTCGTGTAGCTTTAGAGACAACAATTGGTATCAGAGCCCGAGTTTTTTGAGAGATCTCACCGGAGATGGGCGAGCACAAAGATATTATGCCGGCGGAGGTGAAGGAGGCCACAAGCACGCTGGCAGTCCAGCGGGTTGTGCGGGAGGCCGGTAGTTCGTGGCCGCTGCTCACGCGGTCAAACTACGCGGACTGGGCGTTGCTCATGCAGGTGAAGCTTGGGGCACGCCACATTTGGTCTGTCGTGCACCATGGCACGGAGAAGCGTGAGACGGACCGAGCAGCGCTGGAGTACCTGCTGCTCGCCGTCCCGCCGGACATGATCTCCACACTAGCGTCGAAGAAGACGGCCAAGGAAGCGTGGGAGGCGATCAACACGATGCGGGTCGGAGATACCCGTGTCCAGGAGGCGAAGGCGACGGCGCTCAAGAAGCAGTATGAGGCCATCAAGTTCGGCGACGACGAGAGCATCGACGACTTCGCCATGCGGTTGTCGGCGCTCGTGTCGCAGCTTGGGGTGCTCGGCGTCACCGTCACCGAGCCGGACACTATCCGTAAGTTTCTCTCGGTCGTTCCCACGAGGTTCTCGCAGATGGCATGCTCCGTCGAGACCCTGCTCAACCTCAACAAGCTCCCCATGGAGGAGCTCATCGGCCGCTTCAAAACGGCCGAGGAGCGTCATGAGGCGGAGAAGCCGGAGGCCAAGCAGGCCGGCAAACTACTCCTCACTGAGGAGGAGTGGTTCTCCCGGATACGCCTGCAGGACGGAGGTGGACCGCGACACGAAGGACAAGTGTCGCTACTGCGGGGTCGTCGGTCACTAGGCGCGAGACTGCCACAAGAAGAAGCGCGAGGAGGAAGCCCACCTCGTGCGCGGAGGGGATGTGGAAGCGCACCTCGTCCGTGGCGGAGACGACGAGGACGACAGCGCGCTCCTCATGATGGAGGCCTGCACCATCGCGTCTGCCCCACAGCTCCCTGTCCTGACTCGCCAGGCGGAGTCGGACACCTCGGAGGCGGCACCCTTGTCTCGATCGGTGGCATAGTCAGCGACTCGACCGGTGGCAGAGTCAGAGGGATCGTCGACTCCTCTGAAGGAACTCGCGCCGATCCGGTGGATCGCGGAGTGGGACTTGGCGACTCGGGAGGAGTCGGCCGTGTCGGGTCATGAGGACCCGACAGCGCTGGCTCAGGAGGAGCTGACCAAGGTGACTCGGGAGGAGTTGGCCACCCGACTCCAGTAGCCGGGAGTGTCGGGTCGCAAGGACTCGACAGCGTCCTCGGGTGGAGAGCACCCGATAGCCTCGTCGGGTGAAGAGCACCCGACTGCGGTGACTCGGGAGGAGTCGACCGAGGCAGCTCGGAAGGAGCTGGCCGACCCGACTCGCAAGGAGCCAGTCCTCCTCATGCTAGAGGAGAAGGCGCAGGTCAACCTGGCGCAGGAGGGGGACGCCAAGAAGGGCGTCTGGTACCTCGACTCGGGCGCCACCAATCACATGACTGGTGACCGCGCCGCGTTCGCAGAGCCTGACTCGAGCGTCACTGGGACTGTCAAGTTCGGCGACGGCTCGCGAGTCGACATCTGCGGCAGGTGATGCATGTAAAATGCATACCTGAACTTTGCACTTTAATTGCTTATATTCCAATCATATTTGCATCATATAAGGGTTATATCAATGTTTTATAATGATTTTTGGGACTATTCATTTATTTCCTATTTTTATGGAATTATCCCTGCACAGGCAGAAAACCCCGTTTTCTTATTTTAATGTTTCAGGGACCCAAACGTCAACGAAATCACCTAGAAATTTACGGGCGTCAATATTTGGAAGGAAGAAGACCTGTGGGCGAAGGAAGCGAACAAGCGGAGGCCCAAGGCCCAAACGGGGGTGGCCCACGCGGCCAGGTACTGTGGCCGCGTGGGGCCCACTCGTTTGGCCCTCGTGGCTCCGTTGCCGTCGATCTTCGCTCCACCGACATAGTCTTGACCTAAAAACGCCTATAAAAAAGGTCCCCGACGTTTTCTGGAAGGAGCGCCGCACAAACACAGAAACACCGAAACGGAGATCAGGAGCTGCAGATTGGAGGAGGAAAACTCCGGCGGGGCGCTGCCGGCGTGGTCTCCATCTTCTCCATCGACTTCTCCACCGTCTCCATGATGAAGAGGGAGTAGTCCACCTCTGGACTATGGGTTTGTGGAAGTAACTTATGTATCTCTCCTCTCTTGAGCTTCACTAATTAGCACCGTATGAGCTGCTGAACATGATTACGGTCACCGTTGTAATACCTTTGTGGTGGATCTTTATGAGTTAATATATGTTTGAGATTGCAATGTTTGTTTCAGTTATGAGTATAGATGCATATTATGTACCCCGTTCTTATCTACTTGTTTTGACCAAGCATGTTTATGAGAGCGTGTGTGGGGGAACGTGTGCATTAGTTGGAGTAACGGGGGGTGGCTAGTGCAGTGAACGTGAGAGAAAGTTCTGCGATCCACTTTGATATCTTTACCTTACTTTGTTACCTCACTAGGGATAAACTAAAATACCATGCTACCGGGGATGTGGGCGTGACCATTGCCACTACTCCATGACGAGATCTAGCATGTTCTTATTTTCACTTCATGTTATGATACTTAATGCTATACTCTGAGTTATCTTAATTACTGAGTGTTATGATTTAGTTCGCATCTTGGTGGAGTATAAGAGAGGTTAATAAACAAAAGATCTCTATGTTAGGACGTGATGCCCATATATCTAAGTAACTTGTTATCAAACCCTGTGTTGCAATCTCATATGTTAACTGTATGTGTTCCATTGTCTACCACTTTATAAAGAGAGAATGCATTTGTGAAACCATGAATCCCAATCCATTTTTAATCATAAGAAACACCTTTCCAACACCATATACCACTTTTCTATTTTCAGCCATCATTAAATCCGAAAATACAAAAATACTTTTCATCTTGCATACATCATTCAAAAACCCAAAAATATCATTTATCATTGCATCCACCATCATTGCATATTTATTTCTTGTTTGCATTGCATAACTATCATGATATCATTCTTACACCTTGTGCTTGACAACCACAGGTGAGGTTGAGGACCAAAACATCTAACCTTGCTTTGTAGGTAACCAAAAGAAGGATAAGAAGATAAATCTACCACTTCAGATTCCCGAGAGTTCGATATTAAACCCTCGAGTCACCCCTCGTGGGGAAAACTGTCTTCCACTTACTATACACTCTGCACTTGGAGTCTCAACCTAATCCCGTTTACTTTTGCAGGTATCAAGGCCTTGCTCTTCGGGACCATCAAGACGTTTTCTGGCGCCGTTGCCGGGGAATCGTAGCTGGGAGATTTATCCAAGGGTGTGCATCATCGCATTCATCTCACAACAAAGTCAACGTCACCAACTTGTGCTAACACCTAAGCTTGGGGAGGTTGCACCTACGTGAGCACCATCTTATCCATCTTTACTTACAAAGCAATTTATTTGTTTTGTTAGTGTCATTGCATATCATATCATATTTATTTCAGTTTTGCATAAAAAATTAAAAATACCAAAAAAAAAACTTGCTAAAATGGGAGAAAGAACTAAGTTGTGTGACTACACAAACACTCCTAATGATCAATTTATCACGAGAGGTATTGACACACCTAAGATAAATGCTGAGAGTTATGAAGTAAGTCCTAGTTTGTTGAACTTGATAACTAGGGAACAATTTGGTGGTAGTGCTATGGAGGATGCCTCTATGCATCTTCATGACTTTGTTGAAATATGTGACATGCAAAAGTTTAAAAATGTGGAAAGTGATATTCTAAAACTGAAATTATTTCCTTTTTCACTTAGAGGAAAAGCTAAAGAGTGGTTGCATTCCTTGCCATCTGGTAGTATTAATTCTTGGGATGATCTAAAAGAAGCTTTCTTCCTTAACCTTAACCTTAACAAAGCCTTTTGTCCCAAACAAGTTGGGGTAGGCTAGATATGAACCCTGTCACGAGGACTTCTCAGGAGGTCACCCATCCTGGTACTACTCTCGCCCAAATGGGTTTCATATCCATGGGACTGGCTAGTTTTTACGTTGGCTCGCCAAGCCTATCACAACCCTTAGATATGAAACCTTTCATGAGGACTTTCCAGGAGGTCACCCACCCTAGTACTACTCTCGTGGGTTTCATATCCATGGGACTGGCTAGTTTTTACGTTGGCTCGCCAAGCCTATCACAACCCTCCTCCTTTATCCGGGCTTGGGACCGGCTATGCCTAGAAGACATAGGCGGAGTTCTAAAAGAAGCTTTCATTAAGAAATATTATCCCCCTGTTAAAATTTTGCAAAATAGAAACAACATCCTTTCTTTTAGGCAAAATGAAAATGAACATGTTGCTATGGCTTGGGATAGGATAAAACTTATGCTTAGAACTTGTCCCTCACATGGAGTTAATGAATGGACCATATTACACTCTTTCTACAATGGTTTAAACTACATGTCTAGAAACATACTTGATTCTGCTGCTGGAGGTGCTTTTATGAGTAAGACTATAGTAGAAGCTAAAAATATATTGGAAAGCATTTTACAAAACTATAGTCAATGGCATACTGATAGGGCACCTAATCCTTCTAAGAAAGTGAACTCTATTGAAGAAACTAATGATTTGTCATCTAAAATGGATACTATTCTTGCTTTGCTTAATAAACCTAGTGTTGAAAATGTTCCTTTGCAAGAACTAGTTGGTAACAATTCTGAAAATATTGATGTCAACTTCATTAGGAACTATGGTAATAATGGGTATGGTAACAACAATTATAACTCTTATAATAAACCCCCATATGTGCCAAATAAATATGCTTCTAGTGGTAATGTTTCTAGTGACTTGGAAAACACCATTAGATCTTTTATATCTACCCAAAAAGAGCTTAATAAGGAATTTATCTCTAAGTATGAAAAACAAGATGCTTTGTTTGAAAGGGTAGATCAGCTTACTAAGGAAGTCTCATCATTAAAGAGCATCATTACAGCCAAAAACATGAGGAAATAATAAAATATTGCCAAGAGGTTATCAATAAGTCTTGGGAACACATTCATGAGCAAGAGAGAGTTGCTAAAGAATCTATTTAGCTTGCATGAATTAATATCTATCTTACAAAAATTTGCAAGTGATCCTTCCATCAACACTAACCAAGCAGGTTTTGGTTCTTATATTGCTAATCATGTCTTGAAAGAAAAGATTGCTAGGTACAACCAAGAGGCTATGATACCACCTAAGCTTGGGGATATGTGGATACCTAAGGTACTAGTAACTATTGGAAAAGAGACACACCATGCCATACTTGATCTAGGATCTAGTGTCTCTGTTTTATCTAAAGAACTATATGAAGTGCTTGAATTGAAAAATCTTGAAAAATGCTCTATTGAACTAGCACTTGCTGATGACTCTATTAAACATGCTTTGGGAAAAGTAAGTGATGTTATGGTAGAGTTACATATGACTTTTGTGCCTGTGGATTTTCTAATCATGGACATGGGGAATAAAACCTCTAGTCCTATTATTCTTGGAAGACCTTTTCTTCGTACCACAGGTGCTATCATTGATTCAAAGGAAGGGAATGTAAAGTTTCAGTTTCCACACAAGAAGTGCATGGAACACTTTCCAAGGAAGAGGGAACCACCAAAGTTCAAGCTCCCTCATGAGCTTCGTCCACAATAAAACAACAAGTAAGAAGCCTAGCTATATGGCTATAAAGAAAGCGCTTTGCGGGAGGCAACCCGGTTATTTTTGTGTGTGATTTTTCTTTGTGTCCTCTTGCTGTAACAAGAGATTTTGTGTCTAGTTAGGTTCTGGAGTTTTTAATAAAGTGCCAAGTTTTACCCTTTTTGGTTTGAAAAGTTGCTTATAGCGTTCGGAGATTTTATTCCTGCACGAGTCAGTGCACGGTATGATTTTTAATTCTTATTCTGTAACTCCGAATGAGCTCATATTTGAACTGTAGTTGCAACTTTTCATCCTCTGTATGCATGAATTTTTCGGAATTTTTCGAGAAAGTTTGGTAGGGTAGAAAAATACGTTTTGCTGCTGCTGTTTTTCTGGACAGATTCTGTCCCATTTTGTTTGATGCATGCTTTGAGCTTTTAAGTTGAATCTTTTTGATCCAATTGAGTTTATGAGTAGGCATACAACATTATACTTTCTGGACATGTCATATGAATTTTTGTTCAAGGATTATATGCAGCAAGGAACCTATTTGTTTATCACTATTAATGCACCCCACAGAAAAGAGATGGGAGAAACGGTGTTTTGAAGTTTTTTCACAGGGATTGGAGGAGATGCACCAAGAGCTATCCAAGGATGGTGAAGACCATAAGCTTGGGGATGTGAAGACAACCCCCTGGACCTACACACTCTCGGTTTGCACACGTCCAACTTCTGTTTTTCGATCGAAACACTTTATCGCATAAACTTGGAGCGTCGTTTTTGTTTTTGTTTGAGTCTTGAGAGACCACCACACTATCAATTATATATGAGAGAGCTACTGGAAATATGGGTTGAAATATGTTGGATGCTTTTATAAGATTGGGAAAAGGGATGTTTGACTTGATTTTTAATGATACATATAGTTGCATGATTCATGAGCTTGTTTATGAGTAATAGTTTGCAAATTCTTTTTGTAGAGCTATCACTTATTCATGTTTTGGTGCTGATTGTTATTTACTTGGTTTAACATGGATTAGTTAGTTCTATGGACACTCATGCATGCATCTAGATGGTCAACTTTCTCCCTTTTGCTAGCCCAAAAACTCCAACAAGCAAAAACTTGTTTCCAACACCTTCAACCAAAGTTATTCCAGTGAGTCCACCATATCTACCTATTGGCTTTATGCTATTCCGAGTATGTTTAACATGTTGTTTGTGTTATCTTACCTCTGAATGAAAATGTTTATGTTATTGATTGCAATGGAAAAAATTGGTTATATAGCTCTCACGAACTTGATGCACAATGTTCTTTTATTTGCATAATAAAACTTGACCCATTGTGATTAAGATTATGATGTTTGTGGCTTGATGAATGTTTTGGGTTGGAAGTTAGCCCATATGTGCTGTCACATGGCAAGCTTTCAACACGCTCTTCATCTCATTTAGTTGATATCATGTGCTTTTGTCTATGGATGCTTATCATGTTGAAATAAATGTGGAAATAGAGTGAGTTTAAATGAGTTTGTGTAAATGGTTAGAGAGACGCCTGGGCCGCTAATCTAAGCCATGCATCATTCATGGTGGAAATTTACTTACATACTATGGTGAACCTTCTGTGATACACCTTGCAATAAAAAACTATTCCAAATGGTAAATAAAAAGGGTGTTGAGATTGTTCATTTTGTTTGTTTGTCTTGTCATTTTGATATGGGCTTGTTCCATATCTTGGGACAAGAGGTACCCCAGTTGACGCTCTTGATGATACTATTATGCTTACAATGATATTTAATTGAACTTGCTTTGTTTCCCAAGTTGAGTAACACATGGTGTAAGTACTTGTATTCAAGGGGCATGAGACATTCAACCCATTCTTTATCAAGCACACTACTCATATTTGCTTTCACTTTAACCTTAATCATTCAAGATGCTATGATAGGGGCAATGAGAGCTTGACACCAATGAATACCTTATTGCAATCATTAACTTAAGTAGAAGAGTTTGGAAGTTGGATGAAACTTATGCATGCTTTACCTCTACTCACATATACATCTTTCCAAAGTGTACACCTATCATATTCAGATTTTCATCTACACTCTATGACCATTGTAGGATGTTCTACTTATCATTATGCATACATGTGTTCCATATTACTTGCTACCATGTTACACTTTGTGAACTATCAATGAACATCCTTGTCTTGAATACTTGATATCACTTCATAAACTATTTGCATATTGCTACTCCTTTGAAGAATGAATCATTTGACTATATGTAGCAATAGTAATCATCTTTGATATCCATTGTTAAGTATTAAATTGCAAAGTCCATGTTAGTTTTATCATCTTCATACTCGAGGACGAGCATGGATTAAGCTTGGGGATGTTGATGCATGTAAAATGCATACATGAACTTTGCACTTTAATTGCTTATATTCCAATCATATTTGCATCATATAAGGGTTATATCAATGTTTTATAATGATTTTGGGAATATTCATTTATTTCCTATTTTTATGGAATTAACCCTGCACAGGCAGAAAACCCGTTTTCTTATTTTAATGTTTCAGGGACCCAAACGTCAACGAAATCACCTGGAAATTTACGGGCGTCAATATTTGGAAGGAAGAAGACCTGTGGGCGAAGGAAGCGAACAAACGGAGGCCGAGGCCAAACGGGGTGGCCCACGCGGCCAGGTACTGTGGCCGCGTGGGCCCACCGTTTGGCCTCGTGGCTCCGTTGCCGTCGATCTTCGCTCCACCGACATCGTCTTGACCTAAAAACGCCTATAAAAAAGGTCCCCCGACGTTCTCTGGAAGGAGCGCCGCACAAACACAGAAACACCGAAACGGAGATCAGGAGCTGCAGATTGGAGGGGGAAAACTCCGGCGGGGCGCTGCCGGCGTGGTCTCCATCTTCTCCATCGACTTCTCCACCGTCTCCATGATGAAGAGGGAGTAGTCCACCTCTGGACTATGGGTTTGTGGAAGTAACTTATGTATCTCTCCTCTCTTGAGCTTCACTAATTAGCACCGTATGAGCTGCTGAACATGATTACGGTCACCGTTGTAATACCTTTGTGGTGGATCTTTATGAGTTAATATATGTTTGAGATTGCAATGTTTGTTTCAGTTATGAGTATAGATGCATATTATGTACCCCGTTCTTGTCTACTTGTTTTGATCAAGCATGTTTATGAGAGCGTGTGTGGGGGAACGTGTGCATTAGTTGGAGTAACGGGGGGTGGCTAGTGCAGTGAACGTGAGAGAAAGTTCTGCGATCCACTTTGGTATCTTTACCTTACTTTGTTACCTCACTAGGGATAAACTAAAATACCATGCTACCGGGGATGTGGGCGTGACCATTGCCACTACTCCATGACTAGATCTAGCATGTTCTTATTTTCACTTCATGTCATGATACTTAATGCTATACTCTGAGTTATCTTAATTACTGAGGTGTTATGATTTAGTTCGCATCTTGGTGGAGTATAAGAGAGGTTAATAACCAAAAGATCTCTATGTTAGGACGTGATGCCCATATATCTAAGTAACTTGTTATCAAACCCTGTGTTGCAATCTCATATGTTAACTGTGTGTGTTCCATTGTCTACCACTTTATAAAGAGAGAGTGCATTTGTGAAACCATGAACCCCAGTCCATTTTTAATCATAAGAAACACCTTTCCAACACCATATACCACTTTTCTATTTTCAGCCATCATTAAATCCGAAAATACAAAAATACTTTTCATCTTGCATACATCATTCAAAAACCCAAAAATATCATTTATCATTGCATCCACCATCATTGCATATTTATTTCTTGTTTGCATTGCATAACTATCCTGATATCATTCTTACACCTTGTGCTTGACAACCACAGGTGAGGTTGAGGACCAAAACATCTAACCTTGTTTTGTAGGTAACCAAAAGAAGGATAAGAAGATAAATCTACCACTTCAGATTCCCCGAGAGTTCGATATTAAACCCTCGAGTCACCCCTCGTGGGGAAAACTGTCTTCCACTTACTATACACTCTGCACTTGGAGTCTCAACCTAATCCCGTTTACTTTTGCAGGTATCAAGGCCTTGCTCTTCGGGACCATCAGCAGGGGACGGTGCTCTTCGTCTGCAAGTCTGGCGAGCACCGGGCCGTCACCGGGGTGTACTACATACCCGGCCGAACACGCAGATCATCAGCCTGGGCCAGTTCGACGAGAACGGCTGCTAGGTGCTGATCGAGGATGGGATCCTATGGGTGCGTGATAGGGAGCGGCAGCTCCTGATCAAGGTCAGGCGAGAGCCGAACCGGATGTACAAGCTGCACGCGCGAGTCGCGCAGCCAGTGTGCCTAGTCGTGGGCGCCGGCGACGACCCGACATGGACTTGGCATGCGCTGTTCGGCACCTCAACTTCGACAGCTTGCGCCGACGGGCGAAGGGCGAGATGGTGCGTGGCCTCTCTCTGGTGGAGCACATGAACCAGCTCTGCGACGCCTGCCTAGCAGGGAAGCAGAGACGAGCCCCGTTCGCTGTCCATTGGAAGCAGAGACGAGCCCCGTTCGCTGTTCTCGTAGCTGTTCTTCCACGGTCTCCATTGGAAGGGAACCATCAACAACCTTAAAGGGAAAGAGAACACGAAATTCACATAAGATATGGTTGCCGAAGAATAAAAAACGAAGCTAAATTCTAGTTTCAGACATGTATATTGCTTTACTATCATGTTAGGAGTTAAAGCCTAACATGGAGTTGAGTTGCTACCAAACAAAGGAAAGCAAAGCAAACACAAAGGCCCTACTTCAGCAAACTTTTGTAGAAATGTTACCTTCCATGTTGAATCACGCAGCGAATGGTAATGGTCAGCAACTCGCTTTTGGAACTCAACTCTTTCATATCTTTCACCCCATAGCCTCCTCTTTCGGCCGCTTTCTGAAACAGTAAATACACACTTAGGGTTTAGAAAATTGGTTGACCAGAGTAAAACACTATAGAGAAAGGTAGCCTTTGTTGACAAACTTCCAGTGGGCATTATTGTTTGCTGAACAACAGATTTTATGTTCCTGCCTTCAGCGGAATGATGTACAGCTGACGTAGATTGATTTTGTGTTTCAACACCGAAGTTAAAAGAGGAATACTTCAGGTGCACCACCATAACAAGATTTTATCTGTAGGGGGTATTTGATAGGGACTATCTATGGTGATCATCATCACCCAGTACGTAAGGACTGAAACGACTCAAATGCACAAAAGCATGAAATAAGCACTACAGACAATGAATAACCTATAAATCGGTTGCTTTCAATCCATAGGCAGAATTAGGATCAATGGAGTACCTCTGGTTGTACATCAAGATAGATTACAAGATCTGGAGCTAGCAGTCCAACTTCAGGGGCCTACAATAGGAAAAAATAGGCAACATTGTCAGCATTTCAGGCATAAGAAGCCGCACAGCTTATAGCTTGTTATACAGGCATGTGGCTGACCTTGCACCACTCAATGTCAAGTCCTTTAGCAGCTGAAAATGCCACTCCGGAATAAGAATAGCGGTCGACAACGAGCGTAGTTCCACCAAGTAGCTTGCTCTCCATCAAATTTCTGCATAGGATTAAAACCCAACAAACAACTTCGTATTCAGAACCAACAGAAATCTGGATCCTTGCACATACTGTGCACTGTGCACACTAAATTCTACACAGTGCAACGCACAAGAACTTCTTCACCACCTGAACCACTATGCACACATTCATAATCTGCAGAAAAAAAAGGAGCAAACCTTTTCTCCCAGCGATTCGCGCTGAAGAGCAAATGGATCGTGCGATCATCGAGCTGCGACTCGTTGGCGAGGTAGGCAGAGATCATCTTCCCAACACTGGTGTCTCTGTCGGGGAACTGCCACCCTTCGGTTGCGCAACCTTTGCCTTGCAGGAAGGACAGCAGCCGAGCGCACTGCGACGACTTGCCGCTCCGGTCCAGCCCTTCCAGGACTATGAGCGCGCCGCGGCCGGCGTTCTCCATCCTCGCACCCTGGAACGCGTTCCTGCGCTGCGTGAACAAGCTGGGGCCACGCGGAGCCGCGGTGCTGGCGCCCCTGCGAGGAAGATCGAACGCACGGTTAGCTCCGCGGACTCTGGTTAAGGGAAAGCGTCGGGTTTGGCGCCTCACCTGCCCAAGAAACTGCTCTTCCGGCGAGCCGAACCAACGCAGTCATGCACAGGCGAACGGCGGTCTCCGGCGGCGGCGCTCAACGGCGTGAGAAGGGGGGAACCGAGGGCAGCGAGTTGGTGGATGTCGGAGCTGCTCGTCAGTCATATCATGGGCTGAATGGCCCATATATCCATTCGGCCTGGCCCGTTAGCTCGTCCAGGGCTTAAGCCATCGTCGTCTAGGGTTTAACCGAGCTGCTGCTGCTGCCGCTCGTCCGTCCACCAAGAAGCAATTGGCCATGGCGACCCAGGCGCGTGAGCTCCCTCCCAAGCAAGAGCCGCTCCGCGACGACGGCGACGAATACGAGGACGAGGAGGAGGAGGGCGAGGAGGGGTGGGACGACTGGGAGTCGGACGGCGAGGACGCGGCGGGCGGCGGCGGCGGCCTCCTCTGCCTGTTCTGCAGCTCGCGGTTCGACTCCGAGGGCTCCCTCTTTGCGCACTGCGGCTCCGAGCACCGGTTCGATTTCCACAAGATCGTGAGGGACCTCGGGCTGGACTTCTACGGATGCATCAAGCTCATCAATTTCGTCCGCTCCAAGGTGCGCCTCGATCTCTCCTCTTGCTTCCTTGGCTGCGTCAAGCTTTCCAGCCGAATGTGGAAAGTGTGAACTATGGAGTTAATCTATGTACTGTACTAAACTTTGTTTGGCCGTATGAAGCTAAGTTGGTTAGGAACCGAGTTACAAACTTACAATGGGAAACGACACCCTGCTTAGGCACTAATTCGCTTTCATGGTTGATTTAGAATGCGTTTGTTTGAAATTTGTGCTTGTTTGCTGAATTCTGTGACTAATTATATTAACCTTATGACTGATTTGTAGGTTGCCGAAAACAAGTGTTGGAGCTGCGGCCAAGCTTTCGCCGGCAACAGCGAATTATGCAGTCACTTGCATGTAGCAGAAGTTTCCCAACTTAAGGGGAAGGTTCCATGGGCGGAGGATTCATATCTGAAACCTTTCATGGAGGATGACTCGCTTCTGCACAGTCTGTCCATCTTTGATGATGACGAAGAGGAGGATTGTGGAATGCCAGTGGAAATGGGAGAGTGTTCTGCAAGCAATGGGAAGTTAGCTGGACCACAGGGTAATGGTGCGAACACCATTATCGACGATTGTTCTGACATCAGTGCTAGATTTGAGAAAGCAGTTACTACTGAAAGTACTGGTGAAGATAAGAATGGGTCTCTTTTTGAGGAACATACTGATAGGCAGCTGAAGATTACACGCGCTAGTGTTACCGCCAAGGAAATTAAAAGTGTTGATGATAACTACTTTGGGTCTTATAGTTCATTTGGCATTCATAGAGAGATGCTTGGCGACAAAGTACGTGAAATCTTGACATATGTGGTTAATGGGCCCCTTCAACATATGTGTGTTGGTCTGATTTCACATATGCACTTCCACGAGACATCTGACTCTGTACCGTGCCCTATCTTTTCAGGTAAGAACAGATGCGTACAGAGATGCCCTTTTGGAAAATCCTAGCCTCATGAAGGGAGCAACTGTACTAGATGTTGGTTGTGGTACTGGAATCCTAAGGTATGTAATTTCAGGAGACGACATTACTCTATCTTAACATGAGGATTGATGCTGGCAGAGTCTTGGGGTCCAGCAGAAGCAAATAAACTATCTACTTGAGTATAAAACTATGCCGATAATTATTATTTGACTTGGTAAGAACAATATAACGTAAGACTTGGCTTGGTAATGTGCTCAAAGCTTGATGGAGAACACTGACTTGGTTCTTTGTTAGCTAGGTTGAGCATTGATGCACACTTGTTCTGGTTGAAAATGCCTCTCTCAGTATGATATTTGATTGGAGATAATTTCATATGGTGTAGATGTTGTACTCATATCGTCGAAGCAAGGATCGTCATTAAAATCAATAATTTCACGTGGTGTAGATTTTTCAACGCCTCTCGGGCTTTTGCTGATGGATGTTTCGCAGTCTTTTTGCAGCGAAGGCTGGTGCATTTAAAGTTATTGCTGTTGATGGGAGTGCGAAAATGTCTTCTGTAGCTACCCAAGTATGCGTTTTCTCACAATGCCAAACTACTGGCATCTATTTTGCCATCATTTCCCTCTCACAGTTACATCACAAATGCAGGTTGCAAAAAACAACGGTCTACTATATGATGAAAATACAAAAACGGAACAAAACTGTAGTCCTCAAGTTATAAGTGTGGTACATACCAAGGCTGAAGAGCTAAACCATAAAATACAAATTCCACCGAATGGCTTTGATGTGTTAGTGAGTGAGTGGATGGGATATTGCCTACTGTATGAATCCATGCTCAGTTCAGTTATATATGCACGCGATCATTTCCTAAAACCTGGTGGTGCTATTCTTCCCGATACTGCAACAATTGTAAGTTCATAGCAATGGTTACCTGTATTATTTGTCTCCGTTTGCTGCATATTCTAACTCATTTCTTCTGATGCATAGTTTGGTGCTGGTTTTGGGAGAGATGGAACTAGCTTGCCATTTTGGGAAGATGTGTATGGCTTTGATATGTCATGTATTGGCAAAGAAGTAACAGGGAGTTCAAGTCGTTTTCCTTTAGTTGATATACTTCCTTCTCAAGATATTGTGACAGATACTGCTGTACTCCATGTAAGTCTGAGCAAACTCAGTATCTACAGTGTTAAATCTTGTGTGCTCAAATGTGCATCTGATGCAGATATTTGTTATCTGACATATTGATTTATTCTTCTCTATGCAGTCATTCGATCTGGCAACTATGAAGGAAAGCGATATGGATTTCACCTCAAGCTTGGAGCTAGGGCTGAGCGGAAGCGATGCAGCTGTACCAGGTGTAACCTGGTGCTATGGTATCGTCTTATGGTTTGACACGGGTTTCACCAACAGATTCTGCAAGGACAAGCCCATCAACCTCTCTACCTCTCCATTCTCCACGCCAACTCACTGGTCGCAAACAATCTTCACCTTTGAGGAGCCAATTGCAATGACAAATGACGAATCAGTGGTTGCCTCATCTGCATCAATTGGAACAGCTGAGTGCCCAGCTGTCACGGTCAGATCCCGCATCAGCATTGTGAGGGCCTCGGAGCACCGCAGCATAGATATATCGATTGAAACTACAGGGATCAGCCCGGATGGCCGGAAGCGTAGCTGGCCAGCTCAGATCTTCAACCTGTGAGAGATGACATGCCTTTGGGATGAAGTTTTGTACTTGCCTCTTTTCGGGTCCGGAGCTACTCTGTTAGCCACTCCAAATCTTCCTCTTTTTGCTTGTTCTGAAGTTCTCTATGCTGAAAGGGAACCACTTGGCCCAACAGAAGTTCTGGTGGAGATGAAAACGAACTGAAGTTAGATGTAGCAGGTATGTGAGTTATTCAAATGAACCCAGATGAATTTGAATATCGTTTCACCGACGCAAGATGTTCACAAGTTATGAGCGCAAATGTTTCATTTTCATAGTACTTTACCATCGTCGCTTTGTTCTTTTGCTGCATATTCAACTTGAAGATTTTAGAGCTTTACAGCCATGTACAACTTTCTTTTGCTGCATAATCAGTGTTGTCCTGATGGACCGTGTGAGTGTCGCGAGCCGCGACTCAACAACACGTGGAATCGAGCATTGATCGCTGCAGAGAATGCTTCGTTGCCTCCTCGGTTCCAAAATCCAAGCAGAAAGATATACTAAATTTATGAAACATATAATTTTCAGGGTCTACAATAATAAATAAGTACACTATAAATAAATGGGAAATAGTGGGCTACCCAGGTGGCTAGCTGGGCACCCTCGTCCAGCCGCACGATCAACCTAAAGGGATAAAGGGAGCACCGAATCTAACAGTATATATAGATAACGCCGTTCACCATATCACTCAGCGCGTCAGAAAAAGCAACAGGTAATTTTGAGACAAACCACACGGAGGACAGCCCGGAACCGAGCCATTGTGGTCAACAAAAATCCACAAAGGATCTGGGGTTTGCCCGGAAGTTCCCAGGCGGAGGAGTGAGAGCACTGCCATGACGACGCCTTCAAGAAGGAACCTCGACGACCAGGGCAAGATTTTCTCCCCGCGGAGAAACACGAACCGCCCGCCCGCCCACACGGGATCGACCAGCCCACCATCGCAGACCCGCACGCAGACACCGTCAGCCCCGTGCGCCCAACGGTTCACGGCCACCAGACAGAGCTAGGCGCCGGGGCCTAGATCCGCCTCACGTACGCTGAGCCACCTCCTAGCTCAACTCGACGCCACCACCAAGTCTGGGGCCGCCGCCCCGACATCCGAGTGTTGCAGGACAACCATACGCCTAGTCGCGCTCATGCGCTGCTGTTCCCGAAGCCGACGCGACGTGCCAGCAAAGGGAGGCCGGTCGGGGCGCCTCCACCTCCCGTCGACCACGCTGCAGCCCCTGTACGCATAGTCACACGACTCCCGGTCACCCCCGCGCACCCCATCAGAGGCGCGACACGCGGGAGCAGCCGCACACAGCTTCAGCCCGCCCGGCCCATCCGGGCCCAGATCGAGCCCAGGCTGTGCTGCTGCTGCCGACAGCCGAGCAGAGGGGCCGCCGCCGCCATATGCAGCACCACACCGCCCGTCGCCGCTGTATCCCGTCGGCCATCACGCAACGCCGTTGTCTGGCCGCCGCACGCGCAGGATAGAAGCGGGACGCCAGTAAGAAAATTGTATTCTGCGATAGTAATATCCATTACAAACAATGCAGTAGAGAAAGAATAGAGATAAATGCATCGATTGGTCATCGAACTTAAATTAGATGAGTAGTTTGGTCAAATAACTCTCAAAGTTTGATAAAGTGGTCACCGAACTCTAAAAGGTGAGTATATTGGTCACAATTGTGACAACAGAGCACCAAACGATGGCTGTGTCTCGCTGACGCAGGAAAGTTACGGTGACATGGCGTGCTGACTGTGCTATTTTTTTTCCAGAAAGAACCTTGATGATTTTTTTCATTGCAAGCACGCAGCACCTCGGTAAGACATTTCTTCGAACATCTTGTGGTCGCCGTAGCTCAGAGCACGCCGTTGCTGGGAACGATGGGAGGCGGCGGGTGAGCTTGGGTGGCGCTCGGTGCGACAAGTTATAAGGTGCCGACTCCGGGGTCTGTCCCGAGTCGGGTGCCCGAGCCGGAGTCTGTTCCGGGTCGAGACAGTCGCCAGGTTATCGGGTGCTAGGATTTTGTCTTGTAGCCGTTGTCCTGAGGTGGTGCGTCAGCACCAGTACAGAGTAGTTAGCTAGGACATACTAGACGTCACCTACAGTAGTTCCTAGTCATTGACGCCGTCAACAGTGGCGGTGAGTCATGACATCATAGACCTGTCACATCAAGTCGGATGCGACAACTTAGTTGACTTTAGGCCGGTAGCTCGGCACAGCCCCTATTTAAAGGGAGGAATACTAAGATGGAAAATTGAGGCAAACCATTTCTTTGTGGCACACACTCCCCTCTCTCTTCTCACTCTCTCTCTCTCTCTCGTGTAGCTTTAGAGACAACAATTGGTATCAGAGCCCGAGTTTTTTGAGAGATCTCACCGGAGATGGGCGAGCACAAAGATATTATGCCGGCGGAGGTGAAGGAGGCCACAAGCACGCTGGCAGTCCAGCGGGTTGTGCGGGAGGCCGGTAGTTCGTGGCCGCTGCTCACGCGGTCAAACTACGCGGACTGGGCGTTGCTCATGCAGGTGAAGCTTGGGGCACGCCACATTTGGTCTGTCGTGCACCATGGCACGGAGAAGCGTGAGACGGACCGAGCAGCGCTGGAGTACCTGCTGCTCGCCGTCCCGCCGGACATGATCTCCACACTAGCGTCGAAGAAGACGGCCAAGGAAGCGTGGGAGGCGATCAACACGATGCGGGTCGGAGATACCCGTGTCCAGGAGGCGAAGGCGACGGCGCTCAAGAAGCAGTATGAGGCCATCAAGTTCGGCGACGACGAGAGCATCGACGACTTCGCCATGCGGTTGTCGGCGCTCGTGTCGCAGCTTGGGGTGCTCGGCGTCACCGTCACCGAGCCGGACACTATCCGTAAGTTTCTCTCGGTCGTTCCCACGAGGTTCTCGCAGATGGCATGCTCCGTCGAGACCCTGCTCAACCTCAACAAGCTCCCCATGGAGGAGCTCATCGGCCGCCTCAAAACGGCCGAGGAGCGTCATGAGGCGGAGAAGCGGAGGCCAAGCAGGCCGGCAAACTACTCCTCACTGAGGAGGAGTGGTTCTCCCGGATACGCCTGCAGGACGGAGGTGGACCGCGACACGAAGGACAAGTGTCGCTACTGCGGGGTCGTCGGTCACTAGGCGCGAGACTGCCACAAGAAGAAGCGCGAGGAGGAAGCCCACCTCGTGCGCGGAGGGGATGTGGAAGCGCACCTCGTCCGTGGCGGAGACGACGAGGACGACAGCGCGCTCCTCATGATGGAGGCCTGCACCATCACGTCTGCCCCACAGCTCCCTGTCCTGACTCGCCAGGCGGAGTCGGACACCTCGGAGGCGGCACCCTTGTCTCGATCGGTGGCATAGTCAGCGACTCGACCGGTGGCAGAGTCAGAGGGATCGTCGACTCCTCTGAAGGAACTCGCGCCGATCCGGTGGATCGCGGAGTGGGACTTGGCGACTCGGGAGGAGTCGGCCGTGTAGGGTCATGAGGACCCGACAGCGCTGGCTCAGGAGGAGCTGACCAAGGTGACTCGGGAGGAGTTGGCCACCCGACTCCAGTAGCCGGGAGTGTCGGGTCGCAAGGACTCGACAGCGTCCTCGGGTGGAGAGCACCCGATAGCCTCGTCGGGTGAAGAGCACCCGACTGCGGTGACTCGGGAGGAGTCGACCGAGGCAGCTCGGAAGGAGCTGGCCGACCCGACTCGCAAGGAGCCAGTCCTCCTCATGCTAGAGGAGAAGGCGCAGGTCAACCTGGCGCAGGAGGGGGACGCCAAGAAGGGCGTCTGGTACCTCGACTCGGGCGCCACCAATCACATGACTGGTGACCGCGCCGCGTTCGCAGAGCCTGACTCGAGCGTCACTGGGACTGTCAAGTTCGGCGACGGCTCGCGAGTCGACATCTGCCGGCAGGTGATGCATGTAAAATGCATACATGAACTTTGCACTTTAATTGCTTATATTCCAATCATATTTGCATCATATAAGGGTTATATCAATGTTTTATAATGATTTTTGGGACTATTCATTTATTTCCTATTTTTATGGAATTAACCCTGCACAGGCAGAAAACCCCGTTTTCTTATTTTAATGTTTCAGGGACCCAAACGTCAACGAAATCACCTAGAAATTTACGGGCGTCAATATTTGGAAGGAAGAAGACCTGTGGGCGAAGGAAGCGAACAAGCGGAGGCCCGGCCCAAACGGGGGTGGCCCACGCGGCCAGGTACTGTGGCCGCGTGGGGCCCACTCGTTTGGCCCTCGTGGCTCCGTTGCCGTCGATCTTCGCTCCACCGACATAGTCTTGACCTAAAAACGCCTATAAAAAAGGTCCCCCGACGTTTTCTGGAAGGAGCGCCGCACAAACACAGAAACACCGAAACGGAGATCAGGAGCTGCAGATTGGAGGAGGAAAACTCCGGCGGGGCGCTGCCGGCGTGGTCTCCATCTTCTCCATCGACTTCTCCACCGTCTCCATGATGAAGAGGGAGTAGTCCACCTCTGGACTATGGGTTTGTGGAAGTAACTTATGTATCTCTCCTCTCTTGAGCTTCACTAATTAGCACCGTATGAGCTGCTGAACATGATTACGGTCACCGTTGTAATACCTTTGTGGTGGATCTTTATGAGTTAATATATGTTTGAGATTGCAATGTTTGTTTCAGTTATGAGTATAGATGCATATTATGTACCCCGTTCTTGTCTACTTGTTTTGACCAAGCATGTTTATGAGAGCGTGTGTGGGGGAACGTGTGCATTAGTTGGAGTAACGGGGGGTGGCTAGTGCAGTGAACGTGAGAGAAAGTTCTGCGATCCACTTTGATATCTTTACCTTACTTTGTTACCTCACTAGGGATAAACTAAAATACCATGCTACCGGGGATGTGGGCGTGACCATTGCCACTACTCCATGACGAGATCTAGCATGTTCTTATTTTCACTTCATGTTATGATACTTAATGCTATACTCTGAGTTATCTTAATTACTGAGGTGTTATGATTTAGTTCGCATCTTGGTGGAGTATAAGAGAGGTTAATAAACAAAAGATCTCTATGTTAGGACGTGATGCCCATATATCTAAGTAACTTGTTATCAAACCCTGTGTTGCAATCTCATATGTTAACTGTGTGTGTTCCATTGTCTACCACTTTATAAAGAGAGAATGCATTTGTGAAACCATGAATCCCAGTCCATTTTTAATCATAAGAAACACCTTTCCAACACCATATACCACTTTTCTATTTTCAGCCATCATTAAATCCGAAAATACAAAAATACTTTTCATCTTGCATACATCATTCAAAAACCCAAAAATATCATTTATCATTGCATCCACCATCATTGCATATTTATTTCTTGTTTGCATTGCATAACTATCCTGATATCATTCTTACACCTTGTGCTTGACAACCACATGTGAGGTTGAGGACCAAAACATCTAACCTTGCTTTGTAGGTAACCAAAAGAAGGATAAGAAGATAAATCTACCACTTCAGATTCCCCGAGAGTTCGATATTAAACCCTCGAGTCACCCCTCGTGGGGAAAACTGTCTTCCACTTACTATACACTCTGCACTTGGAGTCTCAACCTAATCCGGTTTACTTTTGCAGGTATCAAGGCCTTGCTCTTCGGGACCATCAAGACGTTTTCTGGCGCCGTTGCCGGGGAATCGTAGCTGGGAGATTTATCCAAGGGTGTGCATCATCGCATTCATCTCACAACAAAGTCAACGTCACCAACTTGTGCTAACACCTAAGCTTGGGGAGGTTGCACCTACGTGAGCACCATCTTATCCATCTTTACTTACAAAGCAATTTATTTGTTTTGTTAGTGTCATTGCATATCATATCATATTTATTTCAGTTTTGCATAAAAAATTAAAAATACCAAAAAAAAAACTTGCTAAAATGGGAGAAAGAACTAAGTTGTGTGACTACACAAACACTCCTAATGATCAATTTATCACGAGAGGTATTGACACACCTAAGATAAATGCTGAGAGTTATGAAGTAAGTCCTAGTTTGTTGAACTTGATAACTAGGGAACAATTTGGTGGTAGTGCTATGGAGGATGCCTCTATGCATCTTCATGACTTTGTTGAAATATGTGACATGCAAAAGTTTAAAAATGTGGAAAGTGATATTCTAAAACTGAAATTATTTCCTTTTTCACTTAGAGGAAAAGCTAAAGAGTGGTTGCATTCCTTGCCATCTGGTAGTATTAATTCTTGGGATGATCTAAAAGAAGCTTTCATTAAGAAATATTATCCCCCTGTTAAAATTTTGCAAAATAGAAACAACATCCTTTCTTTTAGGCAAAATGAAAATGAACATGTTGCTATGGCTTGGGATAGGATAAAACTTATGCTTAGAACTTGTCCCTCACATGGAGTTAATGAATGGACCATATTACACTCTTTCTACAATGGTTTAAACTACATGTCTAGAAACATACTTGATTCTGCTGCTGGAGGTGCTTTTATGAGTAAGACTATAGTAGAAGCTAAAAATATATTGGAAAGCATTTTACAAAACTATAGTCAATGGCATACTGATAGGGCACCTAATCCTTCTAAGAAAGTGAACTCTATTGAAGAAACTAATGATTTGTCATCTAAAATGGATACTATTCTTGCTTTGCTTAATAAACCTAGTGTTGAAAATGTTCCTTTGCAAGAACTAGTTGGTAACAATTCTGAAAATATTGATGTCAACTTCATTAGGAACTATGGTAATAATGGGTATGGTAACAACAATTATAACTCTTATAATAAACCCCCATATGTGCCAAATAAATATGCTTCTAGTGGTAATGTTTCTAGTGACTTGGAAAACACCATTAGATCTTTTATATCTACCCAAAAAGAGCTTAATAAGGAATTTATCTCTAAGTATGAAAAACAAGATGCTTTGTTTGAAAGGGTAGATCAGCTTACTAAGGAAGTCTCATCATTAAAGAGCATCATTACAGCCAAAAACATGAGGAAATAATAAAATATTGCCAAGAGGTTATCAATAAGTCTTGGGAACACATTCATGAGCAAGAGAGAGTTGCTAAAGAATCTATTTAGCTTGCATGAATTAATATCTATCTTACAAAAATTTGCAAGTGATCCTTCCATCAACACTAACCAAGCAGGTTTTGGTTCTTATATTGCTAATCATGTCTTGAAAGAAAAGATTGCTAGGTACAACCAAGAGGCTATGATACCACCTAAGCTTGGGGATATGTGGATACCTAAGGTACTAGTAACTATTGGAAAAGAGACACACCATGCCATACTTGATCTAGGATCTAGTGTCTCTGTTTTATCTAAAGAACTATATGAAGTGCTTGAATTGAAAAATCTTGAAAAATGCTCTATTGAACTAGCACTTGCTGATGACTCTATTAAACATGCTTTGGGAAAAGTAAGTGATGTTATGGTAGAGTTACATATGACTTTTGTGCCTGTGGATTTTCTAATCATGGACATGGGGAATAAAACCTCTAGTCCTATTATTCTTGGAAGACCTTTTCTTCGTACCACAGGTGCTATCATTGATTCAAAGGAAGGGAATGTAAAGTTTCAGTTTCCACACAAGAAGTGCATGGAACACTTTCCAAGGAAGAGGGAACCACCAAAGTTCAAGCTCCCTCATGAGCTTCGTCCACAATAAAACAACAAGTAAGAAGCCTAGCTATATGGCTATAAAGAAAGCGCTTTGCGGGAGGCAACCCGGTTATTTTTGTGTGTGATTTTTCTTTGTGTCCTCTTGCTGTAACAAGAGATTTTGTGTCTAGTTAGGTTCTGGAGTTTTTAATAAAGTGCCAAGTTTTACCCTTTTTGGTTTGAAAAGTTGCTTATAGCGTTCGGAGATTTTATTCCTGCACGAGTCAGTGCACGGTATGATTTTTAATTCTTATTCTGTAACTCCGAATGAGCTCATATTTGAACTGTAGTTGCAACTTTTCATCCTCTGTATGCATGAATTTTTCGGAATTTTTCGAGAAAGTTTGGTAGGGTAGAAAAATACGTTTTGCTGCTGCTGTTTTTCTGGACAGATTCTGTCCCATTTTGTTTGATGCATGCTTTGAGCTTTTAAGTTGAATCTTTTTGATCCAATTGAGTTTATGAGTAGGCATACAACATTATATACTTTCTGGACATGTCATATGAATTTTTGTTCAAGGATTATATGCAGCAAGGAACCTATTTGTTTATCACTATTAATGCACCCCACAGAAAAGAGATGGGAGAAACGGTGTTTTGAAGTTTTTTCACAGGGATTGGAGGAGATGCACCAAGAGCTATCCAAGGATGGTGAAGACCATAAGCTTGGGGATGTGAAGACAACCCCACTGGACCTACACACTCTCGGTTTGCACACGTCCAACTTCTGTTTTTCGATCGAAACACTTTATCGCATAAACTTGGAGCGTCGTTTTTGTTTTTGTTTGAGTCTTGAGAGACCACCACACTATCAATTATATATGAGAGAGCTACTGGAAATATGGGTTGAAATATGTTGGATGCTTTTATAAGATTGGGAAAAGGGATGTTTGACTTGATTTTTAATGATACATATAGTTGCATGATTCATGAGCTTGTTTATGAGTAATAGTTTGCAAATTCTTTTTGTAGAGCTATCACTTATTCATGTTTTGGTGCTGATTGTTATTTACTTGGTTTAACATGGATTAGTTAGTTCTATGGACACTCATGCATGCATCTAGATGGTCAACTTTCTCCCTTTTGCTAGCCCAAAAACTCCAACAAGCAAAAACTTGTTTCCAACACCTTCAACCAAAGTTATTCCAGTGAGTCCACCATATCTACCTATTGGCTTTATGCTATTCCGAGTATGTTTAACATGTTGTTTGTGTTATCTTACCTCTGAATGAAAATGTTTATGTTATTGATTGCAATGGAAAAAATTGGTTATATAGCTCTCACGAACTTGATGCACAATGTTCTTTTATTTGCATAATAAAACTTGACCCATTGTGATTAAGATTATGATGTTTGTGGCTTGATGAATGTTTTGGGTTGGAAGTTAGCCCATATGTGCTGTCACATGGCAAGCTTTCAACACGCTCTTCATCTCATTTAGTTGATATCATGTGCTTTTGTCTATGGATGCTTATCATGTTGAAATAAATGTGGAAATAGAGTGAGTTTAAATGAGTTTGTGTAAATGGTTAGAGAGACGCCTGGGCCGCTAATCTAAGCCATGCATCATTCATGGTGGAAATTTACTTACATACTATGGTGAACCTTCTGTGATACACCTTGCAATAAAAAACTATTCCAAATGGTAAATAAAAAGGGTGTTGAGATTGTTCATTTTGTTTGTTTGTCTTGTCATTTTGATATGGGCTTGTTCCATATCTTGGGACAAGAGGTACCCCAGTTGACGCTCTTGATGATACTATTATGCTTACAATGATATTTAATTGAACTTGCTTTGTTTCCCAAGTTGAGTAACACATGGTGTAAGTACTTGTATTCAAGGGGCATGAGACATTCAACCCATTCTTTATCAAGCACACTACTCATATTTGCTTTCACTTTAACCTTAATCATTCAAGATGCTATGATAGGGGCAATGAGAGCTTGACACCAATGAATACCTTATTGCAATCATTAACTTAAGTAGAAGAGTTTGGAAGTTGGATGAAACTTATGCATGCTTTACCTCTACTCACATATACATCTTTCCAAAGTGTACACCTATCATATTCAGATTTTCATCTACACTCTATGACCATTGTAGGATGTTCTACTTATCATTATGCATACATGTGTTCCATATTACTTGCTACCATGTTACACTTTGTGAACTATCAATGAACATCCTTGTCTTGAATACTTGATATCACTTCATAAACTATTTGCATATTGCTACTCCTTTGAAGAATGAATCATTTGACTATATGTAGCAATAGTAATCATCTTTGATATCCATTGTTAAGTATTAAATTGCAAAGTCCATGTTAGTTTTATCATCTTCATACTCGAGGACGAGCATGGATTAAGCTTGGGGATGTTGATGCATGTAAAATGCATACATGAACTTTGCACTTTAATTGCTTATATTCCAATCATATTTGCATCATATAAGGGTTATATCAATGTTTTATAATGATTTTGGGAATATTCATTTATTTCCTATTTTTATGGAATTAACCCTGCACAGGCAGAAAACCCGTTTTCTTATTTTAATGTTTCAGGGACCCAAACGTCAACGAAATCACCTGGAAATTTACGGGCGTCAATATTTGGAAGGAAGAAGACCTGTGGGCGAAGGAAGCGAACAAACGGAGGCCGAGGCCAAACGGGGTGGCCCACGCGGCCAGGTACTGTGGCCGCGTGGGACCCACCGTTTGGCCTCGTGGCTCCGTTGCCGTCGATCTTCGCTCCACCGACATCGTCTTGACCTAAAAACGCCTATAAAAAAGGTCCCCCGACGTTCTCTGGAAGGAGCGCCGCACAAACACAGAAACACCGAAACGGAGATCAGGAGCTGCAGATTGGAGGGGGAAAACTCCGGCGGGGCGCTGCCGGCGTGGTCTCCATCTTCTCCATCGACTTCTCCACCGTCTCCATGATGAAGAGGGAGTAGTCCACCTCTGGACTATGGGTTTGTGGAAGTAACTTATGTATCTCTCCTCTCTTGAGCTTCACTAATTAGCACCGTATGAGCTGCTGAACATGATTACGGTCACCGTTGTAATACCTTTGTGGTGGATCTTTATGAGTTAATATATGTTTGAGATTGCAATGTTTGTTTCAGTTATGAGTATAGATGCATATTATGTACCCCGTTCTTGTCTACTTGTTTTGATCAAGCATGTTTATGAGAGCGTGTGTGGGGGAACGTGTGCATTAGTTGGAGTAACGGGGGGTGGCTAGTGCAGTGAACGTGAGAGAAAGTTCTGCGATCCACTTTGGTATCTTTACCTTACTTTGTTACCTCACTAGGGATAAACTAAAATACCATGCTACCGGGGATGTGGGCGTGACCATTGCCACTACTCCATGACTAGATCTAGCATGTTCTTATTTTCACTTCATGTCATGATACTTAATGCTATACTCTGAGTTATCTTAATTACTGAGGTGTTATGATTTAGTTCGCATCTTGGTGGAGTATAAGAGAGGTTAATAACCAAAAGATCTCTATGTTAGGACGTGATGCCCATATATCTAAGTAACTTGTTATCAAACCCTGTGTTGCAATCTCATATGTTAACTGTGTGTGTTCCATTGTCTACCACTTTATAAAGAGAGAGTGCATTTGTGAAACCATGAACCCCAGTCCATTTTTAATCATAAGAAACACCTTTCCAACACCATATACCACTTTTCTATTTTCAGCCATCATTAAATCCGAAAATACAAAAATACTTTTCATCTTGCATACATCATTCAAAAACCCAAAAATATCATTTATCATTGCATCCACCATCATTGCATATTTATTTCTTGTTTGCATTGCATAACTATCCTGATATCATTCTTACACCTTGTGCTTGACAACCACAGGTGAGGTTGAGGACCAAAACATCTAACCTTGTTTTGTAGGTAACCAAAAGAAGGATAAGAAGATAAATCTACCACTTCAGATTCCCCGAGAGTTCGATATTAAACCCTCGAGTCACCCCTCGTGGGGAAAACTGTCTTCCACTTACTATACACTCTGCACTTGGAGTCTCAACCTAATCCCGTTTACTTTTGCAGGTATCAAGGCCTTGCTCTTCGGGACCATCAGCAGGGGACGGTGCTCTTCGTCTGCAAGTCTGGCGAGCACCGGGCCGTCACCGGGGTGTACTACATACCCCGGCCGAACACGCAGATCATCAGCCTGGGCCAGTTCGACGAGAACGGCTGCTAGGTGCTGATCGAGGATGGGATCCTCTGGGTGCGTGATAGGGAGCGGCAGCTCCTGATCAAGGTTAGGCGAGAGCCGAACCGGATGTACAAGCTGCACGCGCGAGTCGCGCAGCCAGTGTGCCTAGTCGTGGGCGCCGGCGACGACCCGACATGGACTTGGCATGCGCTGTTCGGGCACCTCAACTTCGACAGCTTGCGCCGACGGGCGAAGGGCGAGATGGTGCGTGGCCTCTCTCTGGTGGAGCACATGAACCAGCTCTGCGACGCCTGCCTAGCAGGGAAGCAGAGACGAGCCCCGTTCGCAAAGCAAGCAAAGTTCCGGGCGAAGGAGCGACTCGAGCTGGTCCACGGTGACCTCTGCGGGCCGATCACCCTGGCCACTCCGAGCGGGAAGAAGTATTTCCTCCTGCTCGTGGACGACCTGTCGCGGTACATGTGGCTCGCCCTTCTCTCGACGAAGGACGAGGCCGCAGCCGCCAGCATCCGACTCCAGGCGGGAGCCGAGTCGGAAACCGGCTGCAAGCTGTGCACGGATCGCGGAGGCGAGTTCACCTCCGGCTCCTTCACAGCATACTGCGCCGAGCTCGGAGTGGAGCGTCACCTGACGGCTCCGTACTCCTCGCAGCAGAACGGCGTCGTGGAGCGACGCAACCAGACGATTGTAGGCATGGCCCGCAGCCTGCTGATGGACAAGAAGGTCCCCAGTGAATTATTGGGTGAGGCGGTGACGACGGCCGTGTTCATCTTGAACAGGTCGCCAACCAAGAGCGTGGACGGCAAGACGTCGTTCGAGGCCTGGCATGGCCGCAAGCCGGACATGAGCTTCCTGCGCACGTTCGGGTGCGTGGTGCACGTCAGGGAGACACGCCCCGGGCTGAAGAAGCTCGACGACCGGAGCATGCCGATGATCTTCGTCGGGTACCAACCTGGGATGAAGGGATATCGGGCCTATGACCCGGTGACCAACCGCGTGACCATCACGCGAGATGCCGTGTTTGACGAGAACGCGCGCTGGGACTGGAGTTCGCCGGACACTCCGGTGAACACCTTCGGAGACGACTCCTTCACGGTCGAGCACATGGTGTTCGAGCCGCAGCCGACTCCGGGAGAAGGGAGTGCGGGTCCTGCACCCGACTCGCCGACTCCAGACTCGCCGACTCCAGGAGCCGGGAGTGCATCCCCAGCCGGTTCTCCAACGACACCGGAGCACCCAACAGCCGAGTCCCAACTTCGGTTGTCCCTGGCATCGAGTTCGTCACGCCGCCATCGAGGTACTCAGGTATGCTCGATGCAGAAGACGACATGAGCTTCGAGCACTGGTTCCACACGCTGCAGAACGTGTTCAAGGTGGGTCCGGCCCTTGAGCCGGACGAGGAGCTCCACTGTCTTGCCTCCGAAGAGCCAGGCTCGTTCGGGGAGGCGAAGGCGCATGCCAGCTGGAGGCAAGCGATGCAGGAGGAGTTGGAGGCCATCGAGTCAAACTCGACTTGGCGGCTAGCCACCTTACCACCGGGTCACCGCGCGATCGGCCTGAAGTGGGTCTACGAGGTGAAGAAGGACACGCACGACGCAGTCCTTAAGCACAAGGCCCGCCTGGTGGCGAAGGGCTATGTGCAGCGGCACGGGGTCGACTACGACGAGGTCTTCGCACCCGTGGCCCGACTCGAGTCTGTCCGGCTACTGCTAGCCATGGCTGCGAGTGCGGGGTGGGACGTCCACCACATGGACGTCTAGTCTGCCTTCCTCAATGGCGAGTTAGAGGAAGAGGTGTATGTGCAGCAGCCAACCGGCTTCGCTGCCATGGGGAACGAGCACCTGCTGCTCCGACTCGACAAGGCGCTTTACGGCCTCAAGCAGGCGCCAAGGGCATGGAACACCAACCTCGACGCATGCCTCGTCAAGCTCGGCTTCGCAAGGTGCGAGTCGGAGCACGCATGCACGCGCGAGGAGCTACTCGAGCCGGCTTCTAGTCGGCGTCTACGTCGACGACTTGGTGATCATGGGTTCGGACTCCAGCGACATCGACAAAATTCAAGCTGGAGATGTGGAGCCTGTTCCAGATGTCCGACCTCGGGTTGCTGAGCTACTATCTCGGCATCGAAGTCCGACAAGGACCCAGCGGGATCGACATCTCGCAGGGTGCCTATGCCCTGAAGCTGCTGGAGCAGGCGGGGATGGCCGGGTGTAACCCGTCCACGCACCCATGGAGCCGCGCTTCAAGCTATCCAAGTGCAGCACGGCGCCCGCGACGGATGCTACCGGGTACCGGAGCATAGTCGGGAGCCTCCAGTACTTGGTGCACACGAGGCCGGACCTAACCTTCACAGTCGGGTTCGTATCACGGTTCATGGAGGCTCCGACTCTGGAGCACCTCGCGGCCGTGAAGCACATCCTACGCCACATCGCCGGGTCGCCGCGACTCAAATGTAGGTATGGGAGGAATGCAGGTACACCGCGCCTGGTCGGCTACAGCAAAAGTGACCTGGCGGGCGACGTCGACTCGCGCAAGAGTACATCGGGCACCATGTACTTCCTCGGGAGCAGCCCAGTGACCTGGCAGTCCTTGAAGCAGAAGGTCGTAACTCTGTCGAGCTGCGAGTCGGAGTACGTGGCTGCTGCCACGGCTGCTTGCCAGGGGATCTGGCTGGCTCGGTTACTAGCCGAGTTCAGCAATGGCGAATTGAAGCCGAGCACGTGGTGCTCAAGGTCGACAACAAGTCGGCAATCGCGCTCGCCAAGAATCCCGTCTTCCACGAGCGCTCGAAGCACATCGACTTGAAGTACCACTTCATCCGAGACTGCGTGGAGGCGAAGAAGGTCGAGCTAGAGTTCGTGCCCACCGAACACCAACTCGCGGACATGCTGACCAAGCCACTTGGACGAGTCCGCCTAGCGGAGCTGCGCACAAGGATCGGCATGGTGGAGGTGTCTCCGGAACTCAAGCCTAGGGAGTGATTGTTGGAATAGTCTTGTGTGTCCAGTCGACTTCCCGGGTGTGGGGGACTCGACAAGTTATAAGGTGCCGACTCCAGGGTCTGTCCTGAGTCGGGTGCCCGAGCCGGAGTCTGTTCCGGGTCGAGGCAGTCGCCAGGTTATCGGGTGCTAGGACTTTGTCCTGTAGCCGTTGTCCTGAGGTGGTGCGTCAGCACCAGTACAGAGTAGGTAGCTGGGACGTGCTAGACGCCACCTACAGTAGTTCCTAGCCAGTGACGCCGTCAACAGTGGCGGTGAGTCATGACATCATAGACCTGTCACATCAAATCGGATGTGACAGATTAGTTGACTTTAGGCCGACAGCTCGGCACAGCTCCTATTTAAAGGGAGGAATACTAAGATGGAAAATTGAGACAAACCATTTCTTTGTGGCACACACTCCTCTCTCTCTTCTCCACTCTCTCTCTCTCTCTCTCTCTCTCTCTCTCTCTCTCTCTCTCTCTCTCTCTCTCGTGTAGCTTTAGGGACAACAGCGCCATCTCGTGAAGACCGTGGTTGATCCGTTGGCGGTTGCATCTTCGGAGAAACCACCGGAAGCGGAGGTAGGAGAGAAAGAAGACCACAGGGAAGCTTCAGAGAGGACGGTCTCCCCATTCCGACGACGCGGATCCAACGGACAAGGACACGGGAGGACGTGGTTTTCGAGGGAGAGGAAAGGCGGTGCGAGTAGATGCTATACATTAGAAGACGATGAGGCCGGAGGAAGTCGAATTCGTCGATGCAGCGGACGACCGGGATGGTTCGAGGAGATGATTTCTTCGCACGCAGTGCACAAACCTCAAATGCGCTAGCTCGGTTATATTATTCGTGGTGTTGCGGTGGCACTGGCAAGGTGTCGCATCAGGCTACGACAACTGCACTCACTACGGGAGAGCTGGACTTTGCCGTGTGCCTGGCTCTTTGCCGGCACACGGCAAAGAAAAGCACATGGCAAAGATAAACAAAAACACACGGCATAGAAATACACACGGTAAAGACAAAGCAAAACACACGGCAAAGATAGGTACACGACAAAGAAAATGGAGCCAAACGGAAGCGTAAACGGCGTGGTCACGGGAGCTCTTTGCCGTGTGCAAACACACGGCAAAGATTAAATCTTTGCCGTAGTGACTGAAGCAGCTCACACCTACCTCCGGCCAACCGGCCATGGACGCACTGATATCGCACACCTGTATCCAGGCTCTAAAGAAACCACCCGAACGTGTGATGCTACCTGGCCCTTCCTCTCTCCTTAGACATCTCATGCTCAAGGAATCACTCTCGGGCGCTCGTCTCCCCCAGTCTCCCCCAGCTCCGGCAAAACCGGCCACGGCAGCAGTGACGAGTGACCTCGTTTCCGAGCATCATCCGAGTGTGGCAACACCGTCCGACGACGGCACGACGCCAAGCTCTGCCGACACCAGAACAAGGTTGGCGACATCTCTAGGGGCACTGGAGCGTCATCAGAAGCCCGCGCCCTGCCCCCAATCGCCGGGTCCCACGCCTCCTCTGTCGTGTCCACGATAGAAGAAGGGATACAGGCGAAAGTGCTCACACACAAAATTACTAGGGGCTTTTTCTGTAAGAAAACATGCCACACCAGCCGGTCAACATCCCAGTCAGCTTGCCACGTCAGCATGACTTAGCCTCGTTGTCGTAATTGTGACTAATATACTCATCTTTAAGAGTTCGATGACCAGTTTATCACACTTTGATAGTCGTGTGACCAAACTACTCATCTACTTTAATTTAGTGATCAATAGTGCGTTTATCTCAAAAGAGATGTCAAATTGGAATGTTGTTCAAAAGTCTTGTTGAAACGAAGAAAATAATGAAAAGGTTTTGACGCGGATGCTTTGTTTTAGAGAAGCAAAATTTTAAAGTTCCAAAATCACTTCTGAATACATGTGCATCCATTTCGAAATTGGAACCTAAGGGTGTGTTTGGTAGGTCGGGCCACTCCACCGAGTCAATCTCTCCTCATACAAGCTGATCTTATACAGGCTCAGCTGAAATTTTGCAGTGTGTTTGGTAGCCTGGGCGAGTTGGGCCGTGCTGAGCTGAGAGGCTGTTTGGTAGCCTGTATCAGTCGAGATATGCTGAGCTGAGATGTTGTTTGGTAGCCTGTTTCAAAATTTGACGTTGTAAAACTCTTCTCTCCACTTTGAACAACATCTACTTTGAACAGCATATAAAAATAACATAATTCAGCACATAAACAATATATTACAGCACATAAACAATATATTACAGCAACCAAAACAACATAAATAATAGTACAAATATGTTTCAGCTGGACATCATAAACAATATATTACAGCAACCAAAAGAACATAAATAATAGCACGAAAACAACCAAAACAACATATATTCAACTGGACATCATATTTTTAGCACATAAATAATATGTTTCAGCACATAAACAATATATTACAGCAACCAAAACAACATAATTCAGCACACGAATTAGGTAGATATGACATAAAAGGTTCATAGTACATAAAGCATCCATAATATATCTAAATTTAAAAGTTTGCATTACGAGGCATTACAAAAGAGATGAAATCTCAACTCCAAGTCAAAGAAGATCAGGATTTTTTGCTAGAATGCGCTTGAAAAGGAGGCTTCACGAACTTGAGCTTCCATTTTGACAAAATTAAGTCCTTTACCCTTGTGCTCTGTCAGGTAATCTAGAACAGCCAAACGTTGCTCCATATCGAAAGAAAGGTCCATAACAACCTTGTATAAATCTGGGTGTGTCTCGGTATGGCAAGTGTTATTGATAGCACCGGCCACCTCACGCAATGCATCGGACATGTTGCGACATTGAAGCTCATCTTCTTCACTCATAACCCTTTTCCTCTTGTTATTTGTGGGGGTGGGTGAAGGAGTAGTGGCAGGAATAGTTGCACCTATACCACCAAGATCAAAGTCCAAAATAATAGGAGTAGCTGCAGCAATACCTTGGCCATTCAGTTCAGTGGGTTTCCCCAAAGCCTCAGTCGACCCCATTGCAAACTTTCCCGTGGCTAGCTTATTGGCAAAACAAGCTTCCATATAATCAAAGTTAATAAGTGGTTTGTTGAGTAATTCAGCATCCTTAGGAGTATCCTAAAATCAGTGTCAAAAAGCAGATTTCAGCATACTAAAGGGCAGGATTCAACAACAAAATGACAGATTTTAGCAAGAAAAATGACAGGTTTCAGCATGAATATACATACCAAAGTATGACCCAAATAATGTTGCTCTTCTAGGGTTATCATCTTTTGATCATCATCCCAAAGTGCCCCACTTAAACCTCTCAGTTTTTCAATTCTTTGATATCTACCCTTCCACTTGCGGAGATGATTGGTGATTTGAGTGGCACTCACATCGTAACCAACAAGATCGGTCAAGGCTTTTGCAGCTTGGTTAATATGAATCTCTTTAAATCCTTTGTCAGTCTTTACTCCTTTCGCTGCTATGCCAGCAAGACATCGCATCATGCAAGCTGATATAGGAGGGGTCCAGTTCATCACCTTACCGGTCTTACTGGTCTTCTTGGCTTTAGCACCAACATCAGGAACTTCCTCCTCAAGGTCATCCATCTACACCAAACACCAAAACAGATTTCAGCAACAAAACAGGACATTCCAGCACCAAAATATGAAAGATTTCAGCAATAATATGACATTACAACACAAAACAGCACTAAAACAGCACCAGATTTCAGCAATAATATGACATTACAGCACAAAACAACACCAGACTTCAGCAATAATATGACATTGCAACACCAAATTTCAAGAGGTTTCAGCACTCATGCAAGAGGTTTCAGTAAAAATTCAAGTCACAATTCATGGAATGCAATTATTACAACAACTAACACCATTGTAAATCAAATGTGGGCTAACCCCCTATTGGCCCACATCTGTTGTGCAAATTCATCTCTCTTTAGCTTCCAAGTAATATTATCATAAGCAACATCATTGTGGTCTTCATCATTGGGTTCCGGTTCCCATTCCTCTGGTGGAAAAAATTCATCTTCACCAAACTGAAGTATCCAATTATGGAGAATGGCACAAGCAATCACCACTTTGACTTGGGTCTTATAAGGATGGAATGGTTTATTGTAAACGAACTTCCAACGGTTCTTGTACGCAGCAAAAGCCCTTTCAACCGTTATCCTTAACGAAGAGTGTCTTAAGTTGAAAAGCTCTCTAAAGTTTTCAGGATGATTCCCTCCACCATACTCTTTCAAGTGGTACCTTGTTATATGGTACGGTGGAAGGAAACCCGGTCTCACAGCATACCCGGCATCAACAAGATAGAATTTTCCTATAAAATTACAACTATTAGCTATAGCAAAAAACTGTTGTGACATGTAGCTAATAGGCTTTAGTTTTTACCCGGAGGAAGTGACAACCCATCATCCCTCTCCACAGCATCCGAAAGTACGAGGGCATCATGGGCTGACCCCTCCCAACCAGCAAGAACATAGGTAAACTTCAAACCGAAGTCTACCGCAACCATAACATTTTGGGTAGTGCCATCTTTTCTACCCCGAAAGGCGGCTGAAATATTTGTTGGGACTCTAGCAAGCACATGTGTCCCATCAATGGCTCCAATACAATCCTAATTCACAAAACACAAGTATTTTTTTATTATCCATAAGTTGTATAAGGATACAAAAGTTGAGATCTGTTTTGAAATAAAAACCAAGAATTACCTTGAAATAGGGATTGAAGCGGTTGTTTTCTAGAATTTTAGGGTGGGTTTGAGTGGAGGGAGGCCGGATCATCTCATTTCGCAACTCTCCAACAACATACAATACTGCCTTAAAATACCTACTGATTACTTCAGTAGATCTCCTAAAAAATAGGTTGCATAGCCCTAAACCTTGTGTTGTGGCCAACAACTAGGAGAAACATGGCTACTTGTTCCTCGATAGAAGTATGAATGCTATCCAACAATAATTCTCTCTCTCTAAACAAAGTACACAAACGAAAGAAGGGAGCTTTTTTCATTCTTAACTGATTTAGACAATTTGTGTCGCTGGAATGATATATAAATCTCAGATTTAGTTCCCTAGCTACATCCATATCAATCCTACGACCTATAGTTATTGCTGGAGTTTTTCGAGCTCTCCTTGAGATAAACACCATGTAAGCACCCATTACGGCTGCAAGGCCAGCTGCTTTCACAATCAATTGCTGACGTTTTCTTGCCAAATCGTCCATCTAAACACATAGAAACTACTAGTCAAGCTTGGTACCATTATACATATGCCAACAGAAGTATTTGACATGTACTTAACAAGCACAGAACAACACAATATCCAAGCAAAAGACATATGGCAACTGACGAGGTGTGGACTCGGCAAATCCCTGGGTTGTGTACCCCGGGTTGATTGAGGGGGAGAGAGATGGCGCGCTGGTAGTTCCGTCGGCTGACAAGCAAGGATTTTACCCAGGTTCGGCCCCTCATGGTGAGGTAAAGACCTACATCCTGCTTGTCTGATCTGTATAGATGATGATGATATTACATGGTGGCCGCGAGGGCGATGAGAGACGTGGTCTCGTGGGGGCTCCCCCCTATGGGGTGCCCCTGCCTGGCTTTATAAAGGGAGCCAGGTAGGGTTTACATGAGTTTCTTGTCTTGTACTCCAAGTTGTAGCTTGTTGGGCTTCATTGGGCCGCCAGGTGGGCCTTTCTTGTCATCTTCTAATAGGCCGCATGTCGGGTCCTAGTCTTGGCGTGCACCAGGTATCTTCACCGTGGGGTAGTCGAAGGGTAGCCCCACGACAGGAGCCCCCGAGTGCTTGGTCGAATCGAAGATTCGGGTAAGGACTCTTTCCTCCTGGGCACGCCGTCGGGTTCCTGAAAGGGACAAGTAAAAATGATTCGACTCCGGCCGTTGAGGGCTTACAGAGGATGGTTTAGTCGGTAATGTTTCGACTGAATATTGATCTCATGCTATCGAGGGCGCGAAAGCGCTCCCGATGGGAGTAGCCCCCCGAGATTAAGCTGAATTGCTTGTAATTGAGGTTAATGTTAATTAGCCTTCAGTCGAAAGCCGGTTATTGCCATACTCCCGATGGGAGTGAATGAGGGACTCGATAATGAGTAGAGTCTCATTCAGCCTGTTGGCTTACCGTGTATTTTTATTCAGCCTGGCGGCTTACTGTGTATTTTATTCAGCCTGTTGGCTTACTTCTCTATGGGCACTCGAAAGTTGTTCGAATGCTCGTTCAGCCTGTTGGCCTACCGAATGATTTGTTTTGTCGATGACTGTGAATTGCCAAGACGAATTTGTTATGGCCTGTGCGGTGCAGCACCCGGGAGATCATCGGGTACGGCCAAGGCGAGTTTGTTGTGGCCTGTGCGGCGCAACACCCGGGCTTACTATATGTTGCAGTTTTCAGCCTGATGGCTTACTTGTGGACCTCGAATGAGTTTCGAATGTTTGCTCAGCCTGACGGCCTACTTGTGGAACTCGAATGAGATTAGAGTGCTCATTCAGCCTGACGGCCTACTTGGTGGACTCGACAAACATATCGAGTATTTGCTCAGCCGAACGGCCTACTGCGTTGTTGGACCTGTATGGCGTAGCCCCCGAGTGTTCGAATGCGGCCTAGGTTTTCTTGTTGGTCCTGTATGGCGCAGCCCCCGAGTGTTCGAGTGCGGCCTAGGTTTTCTTGTTGGACCTATATGACGCAGCCCCCGAGTGTTCGAGTGCGGCCTAGGTTTTCTTGTTGGACCTGTATGGCGCAGCCCCCGAGTGTTCGAGTGCGGCCTAGGTTTTCTTGTTGGACCTGTATGGCGCAGCCCCCGAGTGTTCGAGTGCGGCCTAGGTTTTCTTGTTGGACCTGTGTGGCGCAGCCCCCGAGTGTTCGAGTGCGGCCTAGGTTTTCTTGTTTGTGACCTGTGCGGCGCAACACCCGGGAGAGCATCAGGTGTGGCCAAGGCGAATTTCTTTGTGGCCTGTGCGGCGCAACACCCGGGAGAGCATCAGGTGTGACCAAGGCGAATTTGTTTGTGCGCGCCGGACCGGAGTCGACGCGGCGGAGTTGTGCCGTAGAGGCAGTCGACGCGGCGGACCGGAGTCGACGCGGCGGAGTTGTGCCGTAGAGGCAGTCGACGCGGCGGACCGGAGTCGACGCGGCGGAGTTGTGCCATAGAGGCAGTCGACGCGGCGGACCGGAGTCGACGCGGCGGAGTTGTGCCATAGAGGCAGTCGACGCGGCGGACCGGAGTCGACGCGGCGGAGTGGTGCCGTAGAGACAGTCGACGCGGCGGAGTGGTGCCGTAGAGACAGTCGACGCGGCGGACCGGAGTCGACGCGGCGGAGTGGTGCCGTAGAGACAGTCGACGCGGCGGACCGTAATCGACGCGGCGGAGTGGTGCCGTAGAGGCAGTCGACGCGGCGGACCGGAGTCGACGCAGCGGACAAAGTGGTTGTAGAAGTTGTCGAATCATGGATGCGATCTTGGCTAGTTGTGGATGTCGTAGTGGACGGAGTCGACGCCGTGAAGTGCGACGGAGGGAGTCGAAGCAGCGGGCCGGAATCGACGCGGCGCGGGCAATGCTCAGCCCCCGAGTCCCTTATTAGGCCGTCGAAGGGGTGTCGATGGTGCCGAGTCGATGAAGGCACTCGAGTCACGTGTCGAGTGCAGCGATGAACTTGTCGTTGACGAAGCGCCAGCCCCCGAGTGTCGGAGGCGGAGTCGATGAAGGCGAGTCGAGGCCGCTAGCCCCCGAGTGTCGGAGGCGGAGTCGATGAAGGCGAGGCCGCCAGCCCCCGAGTGTCGGAGACGGAGTCGATGAAGGCGAGTCGAGGCCGCTAGCCCCCGAGTGTCGGAGGCAGAGCCGATGAAGGTGAGCGAGGCCGCCAGCCCCCGAGTGTCGGAGGCGGAGCCGTAGCGTTTAGCCGAAAGAGGTAGACGCGGCGGACTGGAGTTGACGCAGCGGAGGGAGTCGACGCGGTAGAGTCGATGAGGCGCAGGGTGTCAACGAGGCGGACCGGAGTTGTGCGGCGGAGGGAATCGACGCGGCGCTGCAACGCTCAGCCCCGGAGTCCACCTTGTCGAGCCAGCGAGGCGTAGTTGACGATGCAGAGTCGATGAAGGCAGCGGAGTCGACGCGGCGGACCGGAGTCGATGATGTGGAGTCGATGAAGGCATTCGAATCGCCTATCGGATGCAGCGATGAACTTGTTGTTGCTGTTGACGTCGAAGCGTCAGCCCCCTAGGGTACGTGATGCCCTTCCCGGGAGCGGGCTTTCTGTGCCAGCGCCGCGGATGCTGATCGTTGCTGTAGTGGTCGATGAAGAGGATGCCAGAGTCGCAGGCATTGATGCTAGCGAGTCGTTGTAGAGGTTGCCGACGACCGGTTTGCGGACTCGCCGGCCCGTCGGGTACACACGACGGGCGTTGTCGACGTCAAGCCCCCTCGCTCCATCGCCGAGGCCCCTTGTGCTGGGCCTTCGTTAGTGCATGTTCCGCGTCGCCGGTGATGCGGAGGTCGGCCTAGACCGTATCCCTGGCTGGCTGCATATAGGTCAAATATCCAGTGGATCAAACAGATCTAATTAAGTGCACTTGCAATGTACAGTAAGAAAGAGAAAGGATGATTAGTAATAGTAGGTTGATCGTATGCATGCGATTAGCACTGCGGCCGCAAAATCCATGCATGCTGTGGTCTAGCTGCTTCTTGTGATTGATCATTGGGGCTTGGTCCCCTCGTACATGCATGCACCAGATCAGAACTTCTCTGCTCGTCGGCGTCATGCACGCGTGCAGCCAGGGCAAAAGTTTATGCCGGGCTGCACCCGCACCACTGTCGACTGATGGATGGTCGTAGTCGTAGTAGAGGCTTGCCATGTCGATGCAGATCTTGAACCGCTGGTGTATCAGCAGTAGAAATTCGGCTGTCGCTAACTGATAAGATCGGATCGTGCGTAGCTAAGCACGGAACACCGCCACGCCTGAGCGTATGGACGGAACGCCACGCAGCCACCGGATTGGATCACGGAAGCTACGCACGCGGAACGCCGCCGCCGCTGTTGTTGACGAAGTCGAACGTGTCGAAGTAGATGTGCCGGCCAGATGCGACCTAGCCGCCGTTGTCGATGAAGATTGGAGCCGCCGAAACGTTGAATCTAGCGCGCGTTCTTTCCCACAGACGGCGCCAATTGACGAGGTGTGGACTCGGCAAATCCCTGGGTTGTGTACCCCGGGTTGATTGAGGGGGAGAGAGATGGCGCGCTGATAGTTCCGCCGGCTGACAAGCAAGGATTTTACCCAGGTTCGGCCCCTCATGGTGAGGTAAAAACCTACATCCTGCTTGTCTGATCTGTATAGATGATGATGATATTACATGGTGGCCGCGAGGGCGATGAGAGACGTGGTCTCGTGGGGGCTCCCCCCTATGGGGTGCCCCTGCCTGGCTTTATAAAGGGAGCCAGGTAGGGTTTACATGAGTTTCTTGTCTTGTACTCCAAGTTGTAGCTTGTTGGGCTTCATTGGGCCGCCAGGTGGGCCTTTGTTGTCATCTTCTAATAGGCCGCATGTCGGGTCCTAGTCTTGGCGTGCACCAGGTATCTTCACCGTGGGGTAGTCGAAGGGTAGCCCCACGACAGCAACAGAATAACCACAAGGCAGACATATGGACTACCTCTCGGTCTGGTCCGAGTGTGGAGGAGGTGCAGACGTCCGGAGTGGAGCTGGTACGAGGTGGGATTCGAGGTGGAGTACTGCTGGTTCGATCTGCTACAGGATGCTGTCGATCTGCTACGGCCGGAGTCGATCTGCTGCTTGATGCTGCTACAGGATGCTCTCGATGCAGATCATGAGGTCCCGAGCTCACCGGCGTGTGCAGCAGTGGCGCCGGCGCGGGAGAGCTCCCTGCGGGGAGGCGGCGGGGGAGAGCTCCCTCGCAGGGAGGCGGCGGCGGAGGAGAGCTCCCTGCGGGGAGGCGGTGGCGGGGAAGAGCTCCCAGCGGGGGCGAGGGAGTGCTTCGTGGGGAGGCGGCGGCGGGGGAGAGCTCCCTCGCAGGGAGGCGGCAGCGGGGGAGAACTCCTGCGTGGAGGCGGCGGCGGGGAAGAGCTCCCTGCGGGGGCGAGGGAGTGCTTCGTGCGGGTGAGAGCTCCCTGGCGGCTGGGTGAGGAGAAGGAACGGGGGAGAATGAGCGAGGGTTTCGGGAGGGGGTGCGGGGGTGAGAAGGTTTGGGGCCGGTTGGTGGGACGCGCGGAGATTTTTCGGCATGCTTTTTCGGACGAGCTCGCCCCGGTCGAGTTGCGAAGCTCGAATCGAGCTTCACATGTGGGCAGGGCTGAGGGGTCGTTTTCGCATCGGGTGGGCAGGGCTGAGAGGCCTCACACGGGCTAACAAACAAGCAAAAGCTGGGTGAGGTGGGATTTTCTGGGCTGGCCCAACTTACCAAACACACCCTAACTGTATTCAGCCAAGTGAAATGCATTTACAGCCATCCAACTTGTGCAATCATCGAACTCATGCGGGTGTGCAGCTTTGTTTCCCAAACTCAGAAACTAATCTTTTTATTATTACTAAACTAATGTTTGGGGATCAATTTGCTCCGGTCACACAAGTTTAATAAGTGTAGATGCATTTCACTCTATTCTTTTTATTACTAATTAATGTGTGGCGATCAATTTGCTCCGATTACACAAGTACAATAAGTGAAGATGCATTTCACTCCTTCCAGCCAACAAACCTTGTGCAAAAAGATGTTGTAACGAAATACTCCCAAACTAACAAGTGCGGACACATAACAAAAATTTAAATTAAAATTAAAATCAAAAGCATTAATAAAATCATAGAAATTTAGAATGCACCCTTTACACAAAAACACTGTCTAAAGAAAATCCAATCGTTACGATTATGGGCTGACCATATTTATGAGATATAGAGGGGAATATAGCCACTTCATCAAGGAGTGTGAGCATATGGCTCCCCAGTTGCATTTAGCCTTTATTTTCAAATTAGTCAAAATCATATTGAATTATTTAGGAAAATACTGATTATTTGTGCAAATACATAAAGATTATTTGTATGTATGTGTAAAGCATTTTAGATAAATACGTTGTAGTTTAGACTACAATGTGTCTCTAAGTAGGCGGTAAAAGAAATTCATTTTTAATATTCACATTTTTTTTTTGTGTGGGTAACAAATTAAACACAATTCGATGAAAATTTATACATACCTATTAGACATCCATATGAACATTTATGATATTTTTAAAGTGAAAAGAGTGAAGTTTTCTAAATTTTCATGAATCTTGTTGCATGGAGCTCGAGCTACATTTGAAGCTTTCGCTTCATCAAGGGATATTTCACTTTAGCATATGGTAGCATATGCTCCCACCAGTGGAGAAAATATCTTGAAATGTCAAAAAGTTTGGAACAAAAAATTGACCCATACATCTCGACATTCTATGTGCGCACGTCAAGTTTCGTGGAAATTGATATTATTGTGGCATGTGAAAAAAGGCAAAAAAAAAAGTCTTGTAGAACTCCTGTCCTTATTTTTTTTTGTCTTCTTTACACACGACACATAAAATGTCGGTTTTTCGTGAAACGACTTTCTGAGCAAATAGAATGTCAATATTTATTCCTTGTTTTTTGTCCATTTCAATATTTCAAAGTGCACCCAAAAACGTATTTTAAGAAGCAACTTTTTTACTACACCGAATATATGTTACTCCCAGTATGACTAGTGGTCTTTGCTATTTTTCCTCCGTGCCGATGGTTAGTTTGACGTCTTTGTCAGATTGAATGTTCACAATTTTGTCTCTCCCTTGCTGCCAAAAATATCGTACTTCTAGGTGGTTGATGCCAATAAATTCGATGCGCGCTTGCCAACAGACGTGGTACTACGGTGCACGTTTTTGTGGTAGTCTTCCTTTCAGTTGTACTCACTCCTTTTCATGAAATAGACTTTGACGTGCTCTTCGTTATAATTTGAACCACTTACTTTTGTTGCAATACATGTATAAAATCACAACAAAAAACTATTCTAGAAGTAGTTCCCGAGATTCTAGTTTCTAGCCTGAATATAAAAAAAACATTTGGTGGTCAAATTTAACTTTAACTATGGCTAAGACGTTTTTTTTTTTGTGAATTGGAGGGAGAATGATTTAATCATTTTGTGGTACCGACCAATTTCGCGTGGTTTGCTGTGCTGTAGGGAGACTCGAGAGAAACAAAAGATGGAAATAAGAGAAAATAATAATTACATAAGCATCACCCATTACACAACTATCTAGTCGTTCGCGTACGAGTGGCCCTGCAGCGATGCATATGGATCACAAGACTAGCACACGGATTTAGTCTTCCTAACATCGTACTATGATAGTATGATTGACGCTTGCTGCTTGGCTATATTTCCATATGCACCTCTCCTCTGGATGGAGACTCCATATAACTTAATTCCTTGGGGAATCTTCTCCCCCCATAAATAGTTCTTTATAAAGGCGAGTACCACACTGAGATCTTCATCCAAATACATCAGAAATTACACAACAAAATATTTGTTCGACTCTAGCCATGAACATGGAGCGTGACTTCCACATGGCCAAAGGGGTAGGAGAGACTAGCTACGTCAATAACTCAAAGCTTCAGGTTCGTAACAATATTTAGAAATCAACATTCACTACTTTTTAAAGATTTACACTTGCCGTTCAGCTATATAATTCGCTAGCTATATGGATTGCACTCCAATTAATCATGTTTTCCGTTGTGTGCTAGCGAAAAGCTCTGGTGGAGACTGGGGCGACGGTTGAGAAGGCCGTTAGGGAACTGTACATGGATCTCCTCCATCCAACAATGACGGTTGTTGATTTAGGGTGTTCTTCTGGTCAGAACACGCTCATTTTTGTCTCCAAAGTGATCACAGTGGTAGGTCGTGAGAGTAGTAAGAAATCAGGACGCGATCCCGTGGAGCTCCAGTTCTTTCTCAATGATCTACCAGGCAACGACTTCAACCATGTCTTCCGTTCGCTTGAACGGTTCAGGGAGTCGATAGCAGTAGAACACAAAGAAAATGCACTGCTACCTCCTTTCTATATCGCCGGGCTACCAGGCTCCTACTACGCCAGGCTTTTCCCTCGCCAGAGCTGCCACCTCTTTCACTCGTCATATTGCCTCCATTGGCGCTCTCGGGTAAAAAAACAAGAGACGACTAAATTCGAGTATATTCATGCATGTCTTGCTTGATACTCCTATTTAGTTACCAATGTTTTGAATTCAGGTTCCTTCTGGATTAGAAGGTGGGAGCAAAGAATACCTAAATGAAGGAAACATTTATATCGCTCCGACGACGCCACCGGGTGTTGTGGAACTGTACCGGCAGCAATTTCAGACGGACATGCTATTGTTCCTCAAGTTGCGCCATGAAGAGCTAGTACTTGGTGGGCAAATGGTGCTGACGTTTCTTGGAAGGAAATATAAGGACGTATACAACAATGGATATCCGAACCATCCTTGGGATTACTCGCACGATCTCTGCAATATCTCGTAGAAAAAGTGTGTAAGCCTTCATTAAATTTACCACCGACCTTATTTTAAAAAAAAATTTAGTTCGGAGATTGAAAAGGAATATTTCATTCCTATCTAGGCCTCTGGCTGAATTGTTTGCTACTGGTGCCATAACAGGGTCTGGTGGAGAAGGAAAAGCTCGACTCCTTCAACCTTCCCTTGTACACGCCATCAGTCAGTGAAGTGAAGGCTGTAGTCGCACAAAGCGAGGTGTTTGACATCAATCTCATCAAAACATTCGAGAGCAACTGGGATCCTCATGATGACTTGGAAGGGGAAGAGGTACATAATAGCATCCAGGGCGGAATGAACGTGTCGGAGAGCACTAGGGCGGTGTTCAGTCCGCTCCTTGCAAGCCATTTTGGCGAATCCTTGATGGATGAGCTATTCAATAAATATGCATGCATTGTCGCACAACACCTTGAGAAGGAAAAGGGCAAGTTTCTTCTCATCGCCGTGTCCTTGAAAAGAGCATAAGACAGACATGCATGAATCGAAGGTTACCTCCATACCAACGGGATCTTATGGATTCCGGATGCTCTCGAATGATGCCGGTCGTTAGGGCTATCTTCTGCCAGGCTGGGCAGCTGCATCCTAACAGATCACATGCTTAGAGCTCCATTATTCGAGTTGTTGATATTTGTATTCAATTTGAAAGATCCATGAATTGTAAACTTATTGACGTTTAAAACTATGCAATAAAAGCGGGGCTGTGTGCATCGTTTCGATGCAGAGTCCGAGGATCCGCACCCCATTTCGAAAGAGGAAAAAATGAATCGAAGGTCATGTGCTCTTGTGATTCCTATGGGCTATGGGTATCGTGTTACACACATTACCAATTTACCGTACCCCTCAGTTAATGAATGCACATGATTTGTACCGTTGTGCCATGTTTGTTTCAATATAGTACTCGTTCGGTTGTTGTATAAAAAGACTTCTCAACTCAGCCTTCAAGTAAGAGAGCCCCAAACAATATCTTGCTGTTAGATACTAGTATTACAACGAAACAAAGGGGTCATACATAGACATTTGGTCGAAATGTCATCATGTTTGAACATGTGTGTTGTGATAGCACCGTGACAAACACCGGAAATCTAACGTGTGTGTTACGGAGTTTTTCTACAAGGTATCAAAGTAGCACCGTTTGCCCTATTATCTCCGAGAATGATACTTCGCCATTCTTCATAGGCATAAATGATGTGATACAGGAACATTATGTAGTTTCGGAGCAACATGTTAACTGTAGGAAATCATCGGTTCACTCCAGCAAAGAATACCCTAAGAATAAGAAGAGATCAAGTGTTGAAACTTGGAAGTGCCAAAAGAAGCGTGTGAAGTTATGCAGACATATGTTAGATGACCAATCTACCGGTGGGGTCTTAGAACCCTACTAGCATGGGGGGGGGGGGGGGGGGGGGGGGGGGGGGGTCTTCATCAAGTCAGTGTTATAGACAATCCCCACATATTCCATATGTTTAACGTCCCACATGGTATATGCCTATGTGGTGTTCTCATATCAGTTTGTTATTGGGAAGTTTGTCATGGGATAAATAACAGCACCAAAGTATATGGAAGACGTCAGATTAATAAATGTTGAGTTTCCACAAATGGTATTCCCATCAGTAGTGGGATAAAATATTCTAAGTCAAGAAGATACAGCCGCTCATTTTACAATGTTGCATCACTATTGGATTCCCAGCGATCTACCAACACAATTGGGATGAATTTCCACGAATGGTATGCTTAAAAAACAAACGGAAGGTATACTAGAAAAAAAAGCAAGGATTTTGTTTTGACGAGGGAGTGTTGCTGGGTGTTAAATCCAAACAGGCCTCGGGTCTTACGTTAAAGGAAAAAGTATAGATTTCACCCCGAAATGTCACACATCGGATATATTTCACCCTGAACTTTAAAACCAGCTAATTTCAACCCTGAAAAAGTACAAACCGGACAAATCACACCCCTGAGTGGTTTTGCACCGATTTGGGGCGGTTTTGAGTCAATTTTGACATTTTCTTGGGATGACGTGGCGCTGACGTGGCGCAAAAAAAAAATCCCCAATGCGCCCGTCCGGCCTCGCCGGAGCTCGCCGCCATCGGGATTGCTCGCCGGAGCTCGCATCAATTCTCCTGAGCGAAGAGTCGACGCGGACGACGCTCCCGACGGTGACCCCGCGTATCCTGATGGGCGTGCCGACGCAGATGCCGCAGGCCTGGCTAAACTCGAACACGGCGCTGTACTTGCGGAAGCGCGAGCGCAGCTGGAAGCCCCGGAGCCAGGCGAGCGCGAGAGCCAGCAGGGCAGCGCCGGAGACCATGAAGAGCCCCACGCCGCCCTCCCACACGCTGCGCTTGCCGAACCCGTAGTCCCCCAGCGGCTGCACCGTCCGGCGCCACAGCTCGGCGAGCGGGGTCAACGGGTTCCTGCCGCCACCATCGGGCGACGGGGACGCCTCGCCGCCGGCCACGGAGTTCGCTCGCGCCATTGCGGACCCCCGGGCCCGATCGGTGGACCTGGATCGAAGGGGCTCGGAATCGGTGCCCGTTCGATTTGGGAGGAAGCAGGAGCAGCATACCACGGGGGTGGTCCTCGACATCGCCACTCGACCATGGTGCCGTCGAATTCCGAGGGGGGAAGGAGCCGGGGAGATGTGCGGGTGGAGGACTGGGCGGGGAGGAGCGGCAAGGAGGCGGCGCATCTCGGGGCGCCGGCGAGAGCGACTAGCAGCAGCAGCCCCGCCGGCGGCCAGCAGCAGCCTCGCCGGTGGCGGCGGATGGGCTGGCCGGATCTGAAGGTCAACGCAGAGGAGAGGATGACATGTGGGCGTGCTCCGGCGAGTTTTTTCTTTTTTTTGTTTGCGCCACGTCAGCGCCACATCAGCGCCACGTCATCCCAAGAAAAGTCAAAATTGACTCAAAACCACCCCAAATCAGTGCAAAACCACTTCAGGGTGTGATTTCTCCGATTTGTCATATTTCAGGGTGTGATTTATCTGGTTTTGAAGTTCAGGGTGAATTTGCTCCCAATTGGTACATTTCAGGTGGATTCTATACCTTTTCCTACGTTAAATGATTCGAAGAACAGCCCAGTATTACTACCTGGCCCATTTCCAATTCTCCATCCAGCGAATCTCGAGGTTGACGACCGGCCCGCTAGAGAACGTTCGCCGAGCGGAGAGCAGCGAGCTACCTCTCATCTCACCAATCACCATCACCACCAAGCGGAGGAGGACGGCGAGCGAGAGAGGGCGGCGGCCGGAGAGAGATAGGCGGCGAAGCGGTCCCGAGGAGGAGATGGCGTTCATCCAGCGCGCGGTGAAGGTGCCGCCGAACTCGACGTCGCTGGAGGAGGCGCGGCACCGCGTGTTCCACTTCTTCAGGCAGGCGTGCCGCGCCATCCCCTCCGTCATGGAGATCTACAACCTCGACGACGTCGTCACCCCCGCCCAGCTCCGCTCCAGCATCTCCCAGCAGATCCGCAAGAACCAAGGCGTCTCCGACCCCAAGGTGCCCCCCCTCCCACTCCATTTTGATCTGCCTCCCTCTTGTGAATGAATGGATAGCTGTAGAACGAATTCTCCAATCCATCCGCAGCCCGATCCTTCGGATATGCGCTTGTTTGGGTTGGGAATCGCTGACGAATCGTCGGTATGAGTTGTTGGATAGTTCTAGCTGGGTATTACTGCAGGAATACGGGTTGACAACTTCGTGTTTCTAGTGGGGTGTTTCCAACCAGTAGTTACGATGCTTTGTGGGTAGCAATTTTCCACAGATGGGTGGTTAATTTCGCATTGGGGGTGCTTACTGCCCTGCCCTGGGGTTCTGGATTTTGCCGGGGATAAAGAATCTGAGATGGCAATGTTTTCTGGAGTTCATTATCCACTGGGGGAGTGGTTTGTACTCATGCTGGTGGCCATAGCGTATTTTAACTAGAAGATTCCTCACGTGTTGCAGCGGGATTTATAGCCCAAAATTCTTGTAAATGCAATCGTTGTGGGTGGCGAAAGTTGTTGAAGCTATGATTTCTTGAAGGTGCAGGGCAGTCGTTATGGGGGAGTGATGTAGCCTCACGAGAATGCTGAGAAATATCAACGAAATACTTAGTGAGTGTTAGCTTTATAAGATCTTAGGTTCACTTCAATTTAGTTGCTTCTATGAACAAGATAGATGTTGGCTTCATTATATGCTTTACCTTTGGCTATTTAAGTAGCTTAGGTATAGTTGTAAAATCAGGCACCAGATCCGATGAAACTTTGGTTTTCTGTACAATGGTTTTGTAAATGTAGTCAAGAACTGGGTTCAAGGTTTTGCATCGAAATTCTTAACATTACATAGGATCACGTCACTGTCCATGACAGTAAAATTTGAATTCACTGGTCTTCACAGGTCATTATTGTGGCTGACATGTGGAGCTACTATTGTTATGAGTATGGAAGATAAATTCATCGGAGCTGTAACTGTAACTTCGTGCTAGATAGGGAGGGAGGTGTCCCATGGTGAAAAAATCTTGACCGGAAGAGAGATAGCTTACTGGAAGAGTGATGTAATCTGATTACGCGCTATTCATTACAGTCTGCTCAAACCAAACAAAAGTCACGGATCAATCTACCTTGATTCTCCTAATCTTTTTATTTAGATTTGAGAGGAACTATAACTAGAGATACAATTAATTGCACTTTGACTAAGTTCTGCATTTTATCAAACTCGGTTTGGATTGGAATTGTTACAATATATGAATCTACCTTGAGACTTAAGTTTGGCTTGCAGCAAACAATACCTAGTTGTGTATACTATGTGGAAGAAAACAATTTACATATCTTCTTCCAGATAGGATTTACACACATCAATCATAAGTATGGGCTATACTCATATTTGATACAACATCCATCTTTTTTTTGTATGTCTTCACAATTTAATTCTTCTGATGAGTAATTAATATCGCTGATAACTTGGAGGCCCCAAGGAATTTAGTTTAAGTTGGTATTTTTGAGAAAATGGTGGAAACGGGAAATAGACCAGCTGGAGTTCGAAGTCCAGTTTTTCTCTCTCAAAAAGACTTTTGAGGCCCTATATGTACAGGACGACCACGTTGTATTTTGATAACCACGTTATCCACCAGCCAAGTGTAATAATTTCAATATAGGACTTATGACTGATAATATTATTGGAGTTTTCATGAGGAGGGCGTTTTGTGGCTCCCAAACTCATATGCTCCTGGGCAAATAAAAAATTCGAAAAAATAGTAGAAAATTTCAAATAATTCTGAAAAAATTGGTGATGAACATATACAAGTATTTTGCCCACATGCCAAGTTTCGTGATGAGTTGACATCTGTGGTGCTATGTGCGAAAAAAAATTAACCTCCCATTTGGACACTGATTTGTTTTGTTTTGCACAGAGCACCACAAATGTCTTTTCGTCACGAATCTTTGCACTTTTGTAAAACAATTGTATATGTTCTTCATCAAATTTTTCCGGAATTTTTTGAAATGTTTTACTATTTTTTTCGAAATTTTTATTTGGGCAGGAGCATATGAGTTCGGTAGCCTTTGTCAATTCCATTCATTAGAAGCTGTTAATCCCTGTCCATTGGGTGTTACAATAATGAAATTTCGTAAAAGGAGTTTTCACTGCCGAAGTGATGTCAGCTGTGTTCTTTACTTATATTGTGAGTCGTGAGATTTCGTTTTCTGTATAATCATGATATTTAGCTGGACATGTGATTAGTTTTTGTTTTTCTTGATGGGTTTGGCCAGTTTGATTGAGGAGGGCTTAAGTCTTGTTCCCTGCACTTTTATTTGATTCATAGTGATTTCTGTTTTCCAACCGTTTACGCCATTTTGCTTTGTTATGTTTGCCTCTTCTTGTGCTAGTAGTATGTGCCGACACACTCAATATGATTTGGTTGTTCTTTACCTGTCACTCAACATTGCATAGAAATTTCATGTTAGTGAAAAGGCATTTAGATTTAGGATTGCTATCCAAGCGATAAGGGATTGTAGCATCTGTATCATTGTACGCAAGAAATTTGGGGCCATTTATTTGCAAAAACTTCAGTTATGCAATCAAAATCAGCAAATTCACACTTTCTTACCTGACACCTTAGTTTGCATGTGTTAAAAGTGTCTCAGCTCACATTAGTACTCTTCAATACTTATATTTGGTACTGTACTTGTTGTCTGCATTCTAAAACATCTAGCATAATTCCTAGGATATGTCTATGAAGGCAGTGCAATTTCAAGAAAACATTTTTGCTCATTTCAGCTGACCTTTCGTCCAAACAAACAGGTCATTGATATGCTTCTCTTCAAGGGATGGAGGAGCTGAACAACATTACTGAGCACGCAAAGCAGCGCCATCACATCATTGGCCAATACGTGGTTGGCCACAAGGGGCTGGTGCAGGACCTGGACTCCAAGGACCAAGGGAGCTCCGAGTTTCTGAAGAAATTCTACACCAGCAATTACTAGAACCCGAGGCAGCCACACACACAAATTTCCCACCTTTCTGTAGCAGTGCTATTTGACGTGTGCGCTCTGAATAAGACGCTGAGGAACCTACCCAGCGCAGCCTTATTTGTTGTCACTGGAGGTTTTCTTCTTTGTTCTGTTTGACCCTCTCCACTCAAATGAAATTATTTCCAACCCGTTGACTATTTTACTTTCAGAGCTGCTGTTTAGGACCTGATAGTAGATCTTATATACTTATATCACTTGCTGTCTGAGTTAGAAGGTCATCATATATGCAAGGCCAGTCTTTGTTGTGCTTGTTCTGACAATATGGGTTCTGTTGAGCTCAACATGTCTTGTTAGAAAACCTGGAATCCTTGGAGCTCATGTTCCAAGTACAATGGAAACTAGTTTGTCAGAAACGGAGAAACTTTGAGGTTCATAATAACAAATACCTTATTTTTCTCTCTATTATTTTTTTAATGAAAGGAGAATGTTGTCTTGGTCAAAATAAATATAGTGGTTGTATTCATACATTTATACTTCACAAGAGTCAATCGTGTCACGTTCTCGAATGCATAAGAGACTACTCAAGGGACATCATGAACATACTTGGCCATGGTTATTCGAAAAAAGTACAACATAATTAGATATAACTAGATGAAAATAAGCCACCATGTAACTTGGCATGCTCCTGCTTTCTTAGATTGGGTTTCTCATTGATCACAAAGAATTTAGTCGATAACAGACAACAACCAAACACATACAACAGGAAAATAAGAACAATCCTTTTAATGCCAAGGGGGATAGGCACAAAAAAAAAATCATAGCAAGCAGTTCATATAGACAAAAACAGACAAATGGCGGTGAGAATGGAGATGAAACAATGTCGTAAAAAAGCAACCTTTATCGCTACAAGTTCAAATAGCAATTACCCAGCAAACAACCACATTATAATCGATCGCCAAAAAAGGGAGAGTTGTTCAATATATAATACTTGGCATCCAGTTCAATGCTTAGCTGTTTGGCGTTGATGGATAACAGTACCAATGATGAACATAGATGGGTAGAGAGAAATGGATGGATGAATAACATAGATATGTTGGGATATTTTAATGATCTTGGCTGCTTTTAGAAGTCAACATATCCGGCTGCTACAGTAAAGGCAATATTAATGCTACAGTAGGGTGGTGCCACAGTGCCCACCTACACTGATGTGGTGTCTTGATCGGAGACATCAAATTATGATCCAACAACGGTGCTGGTTCCCCTGGTGTGCTGTGCTACTATAAATAGAGAGAGAACTCTGGTGGAGATAAGGTTTCGCTTCTGCTCTAAGTTGCCTCTCCAGAAAGACAACTTAAGCTCTCTCTTGCTAACCGATCAAGCAAAGCACAGAAACACCGGGAAGAACCAAAGCACAAATTGCTCCATCCCTAAGGGTGTGAGCATCAAGAGAAGACATGGCAGGAACTCAAGATCAAGGTAATCTTGCTAATCATCTTTTGATTGTGGCTCAATCTTGAGCTAGTTGATCCTAGAGGATTCAACAAGATAGGCATAGGCGCATAGCTAATTTTAAAGTTTAGATACGATCACATGAATCCTCATGTCAACAACTGGATTCAAGAGCCTCTTGGTGGTGAACTGAGATCCTACTCTATTTTGGCGATATTGACGCGGCCCGCACTACATCATGGTTGAGTTTTTGGGGCACTTCAAAGTGCCCCAAAATGTCAATTTTGTGCCTCAAATAGCTTTTGGGGCATTTTGTATAAGTGCAACGGATGCTCATGGCGGTAAAGGATATTGGGGCACTTTCAAAATGCCACAAAAAGTGCCCCAATATGTATCTATTAGTAGCACTTTGGATTTTGCCCCTAATACCTATTGGGGCACTTTGAGGAAATGCCCCAAATACCTATTGGGGCACTTTGAGAAAATGCCCCAAATTCATTTTAGGGCATTCTCTCAAAATGCCCCTAAATGTATCTAGGGGCAGTTTGATTATATGCCCCTAATTGAATTATGGGTGAATTCATAAATTGCCTCAAATAAAACTTGATGCGTTCTCGACAAATGCACTAAATGCGTACTGAAAGTAACCCACAATATGTTATACAAATCAACACCTAAACAAGTATATCAAACAATATGTTATACAAATCACAATTTGTATCCAATTCCATATATCCAATTCCACATTATGTTATACAACCGAGACTGGAAACATCACTCAACACCTCAACAAGTATGTCCACAAGGCTGCACCTAAACAAGTATATCAAACAAGCTCTATGAAACTAGACTCAACACCTTGATGGCGGCACAGAGGTTGCACCGCGACAGCATCCACAGCTTCACTCCAACCTCACCACCGTGGTCAGGTCACACCGGCCGGGCCATGGAAGCAGCACAGCAACCAAACCATAATATCTGTAATCCTATTGCTTGGCAATAGACAAGAGATCAAAATCATCCAAACTTGTCAAACTTTACCCCATATTTATTGCCAAACTTGCATAGCGGGGAGTGTGAGAAGATGCACAAAGCTGTTAGTGAGAAGATGCACAAAGCTGTTAGTTCTCTGGCCATTCCTCTTTCCAACGAAGAAGAAGAAGAATGAACCACAAAGATAAGAAGGTTAGGGCCCCTGCTAGCTGGCGCCATCAGGCCGCAGATCATCAAGGGCTCCAGGCTCGCCCCAGTCGCTGCTCCAGGGCTCCCGGATGCAGGTCGACGAGGAGAGCTCTCCAGCTATTGTCAGCTTCTCGCCGGCAGCCTGACAAAATATAAATGTTGAAAGCCAAGAATAATATGTGGAGCATAAAGACCTGTATAGAGAGTGTACAATATATGAACCCATCTGTCCCCCTTCCATAATAAGCTATGCTAAGTAGCAGGACACGAACTCAAACAAGTTCAGAATCCTAACTGCACAAGAAACATACTATTTCCCCAACTCTATGGTCCTAAAAAACATACCAGCTGCGGAGTTCCTTGTGCAATACGTTGCACTGTAACACACCATTGGCTATTCCACATGTAGGGTCCTGCAACAGCTTGAAGAGCTACAGAGCTAATGGTCTTCGTTGTTTTTAACGGGGCAGAAGTGGGTTTTGTAGGTGCCTAGTTATTTTGTATCGGAGGAGCTAATTCAAACAAGACAATATAGAATCACAGGTCGCGAAAAAATACCCCATATATCATCAGGTTATACAAAGGAAAGGATTAAAATTAGTAGATGGATTTACATAGAGCCATTTAACCTTCACTCGGAAAAACTACAAGGTGTCAAGGTCTAGACATTTTTTCTTCAGATTATTTTATATTTTTGAAGAATGGGGGTCCTTACAAAACATATTTTCCAAACAAAATACCTATCATTCTACTGCTCTGCTTGTTCTGAACAAAATACAAAGGCAAGAATTTCTACATGTTTATGTTCATCTGCTTGTTTGCAGGGCTGGAGAAGACAAACCAACTGCCATGAAAGCAGATACTCATTGTACATGTCAAAACATTACAGAAATTGCGTTCAGTCAATTATTAGACCACTAGAATAGGCTCAGCGAAACATGATCTTTTACGCAACATTGACAGTTCACGCTACCAGGTGAAAAATAGAAGGGAGTATCTCAGAAATTTTAGCCAGACAACATACCGTAAGCGTGAGCACCCACGTGGCAAAATCATTGGTCCCTTCTGACACAACCAACAAAATATTACAGACAGATGCCAAGAAACAACCAAGCTGTAGAAATTGCTTGCAGAACAACAAAAAATACAGATCAATTACTGGGTAAATCGAACATAAAGATAGCAGTAAGGTAATCAAGTGTAAGAATTAAAATAAAGCATTTACCTGGATTCCCATTAGCTCATGGGCGAGGTCTGCTAGTAATGGATAATCACTAAGCACTAGAAGTGTGGATGAACCATCAGGCCTCATCATATCAATTAGAATGGATGGACTGTATACTGGCTGCAGGAATTAAAAAACTCAGCAAGTTGTTTGGCTTAACTCTTCTCATAGTTTTAAGTTTTAACACATCATATGTAAATTGAGATATTCTGAATAACATGCATTGTACCTACCACAAGCAGTGCCTAGATTTTGTAATCGATTTACTATCAATTCTGAATAAAGGCTGGTTTTAATCAAATATTCCTGAATATTCAGTTTTGCAACTTTAGTTTGTGGCAACTCAACAGATAAATATTCTTCAACCTTGCAAAAGAACATGGTTGCTAAATATATTGGATCAACATATAATAGGAAAGAAATGATGCAATGATTCAATAGAAAAAAATCTGACCAACTAGAATCATGAAACTAACACCAGGTTGAAAATAAACAAACAGAACCAGACCTCAAATTGAGGAAGTTTTTCTAATTGGTCGGAGCATAATAATAAACAATAGGGCATGTTGAGATCGGATTTACCCTGCAGACTGAAATAGTAACACAGAAAGTGAGAGCATGCAATAGCAGATCTAGACACACAGTACTGAATTATCAATATAGTAGGGAAGGCCTTCATGTACTATGCATATCAAATTAACAGGTACCGGTTACAATTATCATGGAATCATGAGACACATCTTACCCAGTCAGTAAATTAGGAACGCGCACTTTCATCCGTTTACGTATCTGCTTAGCAATGGTGTCAACCAAAGAAATTCTACCTAGCTTACTACTAGGAGCTCCAGTTAAGATGGACTTAAGGCTCTCAGCTTCAGCTTGCCATGCATCCTCCAGCGAGTTCTCAGAACCAACCGATCCAGATGATGCTGACGCAATTGCAACGGATTGTCCTATCAGAGCAATTATGCATAGCTTGAACTTCTAGGCGATCAATGAGCTGACTTGGAAAGGATACCTAAAAACATTCAAGGAAATATGACCCAGTTTGAGAACATGTGCAACATTTAAAAATGTGAGTATAACTAAACAATCAATTATCTGCAAAAAAAATCAGATGCCATGCTTTGTCTAACACACATAGTTTATTAGGCATAGCGAGGACATCCGTATTTGGAGTTGCAAGTAAATATAAGAAGCATTAGAATTATTGCAGATTGTTGATCCAAAGTCATACAAAAGAATCTCAAGAACTAATGGTTTTTTGTGTGGCTTAGTCTCATAGCTGTACTTATGGCATAAATCTGGTGGAGTAAATTATCAAATACCTGCAGATCCATACAGCTGGCGTCACTGAGATCTAGATGCAGACAGGCCTGTGATGGCAACCGAAGATAAGTCAGTTAGGCGACATGATAGGGACAAATTGATCCACGAGAAAAAACAATGGTGGGTAAGTGGGTAATGATGGGGCAATGACTTTGAGTGAACCATGCTCTACAAGCATGATGTTGATCACCAAATGATCCATAAGTAATCAGAAATGACTAAAATCATCATTTGATCACCAAATGAGTACATCTAACGTATATTTGTCTATTTACAACCTAGCTAGAGGCACCGTAAAAATCAGAAGATAGAAACCACTTTCTTAATCAAATTTCTCACCGACATTCTGTCAAACACATGACGTGCGGCTCGAGTTGTACCTAGAGAGTAGCGCTGGAGGCATGACCTAGAGGAGCTCGAAGGCATCGGGTCGGATGAGTGGGGCCGCGAAGAGGATGCGAGAGCGGCGCTGGAGAGCACGCCGAGCGAGCAGCAGTACTATCGAGCGGCGGCGTCGGTCACCACACGGTCATGCCAAACCGCACGGTAACGAGGCGGCGAGGAGGAGCAGGAGCACGGGGGTCTTGGACGACGTAGGGGGAGCAGCAGGAGGAGCGGCGACGAAGGAATCGCGCCGGCGACTGAGCACGGCGAAGAACTGCGGCGACCGAAACCCTAGCTAGGGTTGTGGGGTTGCGCACCGCGGGAGAGCTCGAGGAACAAAACGAAGAGGAGGAGACGGAAGAGCACACCGAGGCGGTCGGCTTGCGACCCATGGCGGCGGCGGAGGCGGCCGGGGTAGCAGGCTACGGCGGCCGGGGTAGCAGGCGACGCCGGCGGTGAATCGAGAGAGAGCGCGCGCGCTCTCGTTGGACCGGACTTGCAAGGGCCTTTTGGATTTTTTTTTTTGTTGAGAGAGACAGATAAGTGACAGAAGAGGGCCCGGTTGCTTCATGGGCCTCTGCAAACGCGGCCCAGTAACAGTTACTGTTCAATTTTTCTTTTACTTCTGGTTGGAGAGGCGGTCGCTGCCGCTCACCGTCCAATCCCTCTCCCTCTGCTCCGGTCCCACCTTTGCTCGTCGCCGCCATAGAGACAATCTAATACCATTTCTGTTGAATTCGTCGCCGCCGCCGCCACGCTCGGCTCCACCTTTGCTCGCGTCCGAGCTCTCCTCCACTTTCAGTCGCCTCTCCGCGCTCCTCTCTATCTTCATGTGGCTAAACTCCGAAAGGTTCGAGTTTCGGTCCAAGGCGGCGTCGACGAGGCCAAATCCGGTGGCTGCAAGGCCGGATGCGCCGAATCCGGACCACCACTAACACCATCTGGGTCCATGGAGGCCCGACGTACCCTTCACCGCCGCCAAGCTCTAGAGGCAAGCTTCGACCACGACTGGCAAAATGAAATAGAGGCAAGATTTGATCTTTGACATTTGGCCATGGGACCCTCACCGACGCCGGCGTCCTTGGGCTATCGAGCTAGTCACCGTCGCTGGCCTCCTGATTCTCCCCGTGGTGTCGGTAAGCTTCTTATTTCCCCGTCTCCTCTCTGTGGAAACCTACTCCCCGTCTCTGGAGTACTCAGATTTCATGAGCGAGCAGTGCCACTGTTCTGTATTTCGTTCCTTGTAGGTGGTTGTTAACACCAAGTGCTAGTTTTTTAAATTCAGATTTCATGAGCGAGCAGTGCCATTGTTTTCAGCTTTTGTATTGCTCTGAATGTACTGTATGTATTCCCCATGAATTTGGTCACTTTGTGGTGGTAGTAGTACTCCATGTATTTAAATACTCACAGCTATGCTTAAGATCCTTGGTTTACCACTCCTGTTCTAAAATGCAAACACTGAATTTACTGAATTTTGGTAAAAATGCAAACACTGAATGTAAAATTCGATTCCAATTGACAAGTTTGTAAAATGTACACTGAATTTTGGTTATGCTAATGAGTACTCCTGTTATAAAATGCAATCACTCTCGGTAGTTTGATTTGCTGCTGGCTGCTTGTTGATCTCACTCTGTAACTGCTGCCTTGTGTAAAAAAAAATTCAGGATTAATTTCTGTAGCCAAACTGATTACTCCATCTTAGCACCATTTTGCTGCTACTCTATGCCTTGCATTTAGCAAGATTGTGTGCCTTGCATTTAGCAGGATTAAAGTGGTGAAAAAAATCAGTAGAAACAATTATTAGAGCATTAAATGAACTGGATTCACTAAGAAATTTTTGTTTGTTGTACACCAATTACACCAAGAACTTGTTATTTACAGTGGCATTAATCTGGTATGCCAAGCATGATGGGAGCGAAGACCAGCTGTTTGTGCTGCCCGCCAAGTTCACCAGCCCGGGGCAGACATATGCCATTGCAAGAGCGTCCATGAGGATATCTGTAGGGAGGTGAAAGAGGAGTAGGACGCAGAGAGCTTTCTTTGCTGCTGCCCTCTTGAATTGGGTTAAAAAAAAATTGAACTGAACCAACCTGCTGTTAGTGGTTATAAGTGATTGGATGTTTGGGCACTCCTGCTTGAGTGTGAAGGGAAAAGAATAGATGAGTAAGTACACTTATATATGTCAATTATCATTGTTTGTGAGAAATTCCTAACTTCCTTGTTTGTGTGTGAGAGCATGATCATAACTCCTCATGTTTTTGTCGCTGCATTAGTATATGAGAGTGAATCTTGTATAGTTGTAGGAACATTTTCAGTGACAGGAGTAGGAAAATTTAGCAGGGCAAAGAAAATATAGCAAAGCATCAATCCATTTTTCTTCTGAATTATGCATGCATTCATTTTTTCCTGTAAGCTGAGTAGCAGCAGTAGTTGGACTGTATGATACAGTACAATACATAAGAAGGCAGGATTAGTTGTTTTTCGAATGAAATTTTGAGTGATGTATGGTCTGAGTGGCATGTATGCTTGTTCTCAGCTAACATGATGCATGCTTGCTCTCAGCTAAGAATTCATGATTTTGATTGAATTTTTTAGTGAAATAAATTATTAGATTTTTGCAAAGATTCTTCATAAGATGTAGTGCCTGCACTAAATTCGGTTATAAATTCTTGCAAATCATTGCATGAATTACATTCTGGTGACCAGATTTGAAAGGAATTCAATGGTCTTCAGGAGCAGCATGTGTACTGTCAGGTTTCAGTAGATAAGCCTATGTGTTTTCAGTTTATGCTACTCCAAGATTTGGAATTATGTCATGACCAAGATAAACTAATGGCATGCATAAACTACAATAACTTGACAAGAACTTGAATGCACACCCTAGGCAGTGGATTATTTCTTTCTTTGTTCTGCCTAGGAATACATAATGCTAGTTTATGTTCCATTTTGATACTTAGCGAGTAAAAATTGCAAAAATACAGAGTTACAGTATATGTTCCATCAGATGAGTACATGTCTTCCTCGGAGGTGCATTTGATAGTCTGTATTTTTCAGAAATTCCTTCTTCTTTAGAAGAGAAGCTGTCGGCGCTGCCGGAGATCGCAGCTGGAGTGGCCCGGCTGGATGCGTGCAGTCAATCTGGTGGACTGGCGTGCGGCAGCGGCTGAACTGGATCAATCAGCAAGACGAGCCTCGAGCACGTGGTAGCGGAGCCTGTGCGTGCTTGCCAAAGCGGGGCAGGTGCGTGCTTGCTGGAGCAGACCAGAACATGTGCGTGCTCGCCGGAGCGGAGCCGAGCGGGATGCAGGTGGTGTGTTACTTGCCGGCGGGATGCAGGTTCCCGTGTGTTCCTTGCCGGAGCGGAGCGGGATGCAAGTGCGTGTTCATGTGCGTGTTCCTTGCCTGTAGCCTGTGTGTTCCTTGCGGCGAGATGCAGGTTCGGAGGAAACGGCACCGGTCTGGATGCAGCGCCATGAGCTGGAGCACTCGCGGCATGGGATTCAGAGCCCCGGCGTGGGATCCAGCCTCGATCGGCCGAGCTTGAGACTGTCGCGGGGGGTCGATCGATCGGAGCTGCTGCGCAGCATGGAACCGATCGGATCAACACACCCACCGTGCTGCTAGCCATCGTTTTGCAAAATTAGATTTAGATGCGCTAGATGTGATTGTACGTGTTTTATGTAGCTGTTTAAGTAACTATTACATTTGGGAGCACTTTGCCAAAATGCCACAGTAGCTATGGCATTTAGGGGCACTAAGTCAAACTGCCCCAAAAGGTATGACATTTAGGGGCATTTTGACCAAGTGCCCCAAAAATTATGATCTTTAGGGGTACTTTATCAAAGTGACTCAAAATGTCATATCTATTGGGACATATTAATAAACTGCCCCTAATTGGTATCTTTTGGGGCACTTTGGAATGTGCCCCAGTCATAGTGCCTCTAATTATATGCCGTGGTGTAGTGCCGAGTGTAGCTGTTTCCACTCTTCTATATGTTCCCATTCTTCCTTGAAGCACGCCTCCACACTGGCCCTGTTCTCCCAGTAGCCCTCATCGACCTCAACGAAGCCCTTGCAGATCAACTCGCTGCGGACCTTGGCCTGGAACGCCTCGAAGTCTTCACGGACCTTCCTGGAGAAGGGCAGCAGCTCCAGGTGCTCCCGCTTCCTGTCCTCCAGCCACCCCTCCGGGAACGCGCTGCGAGACGCATCGTCGCTGAGTAGGGACTCGAGGGAGGCGAGGTACTCTCTGCCGGTGGCCTCGTCCTTAGCCTTATCCCCCTTCAGTGCCAGGATCAGCCAGATGTCGTCGTGCGACAGCCGAGTCTTGGCCTGGGCGGCGTAGTTCTCGGGCTTGGACTGCTCCACGAGCCTGCCGGCGGCGGCGTCCAGCTCGTCCGGCGACAGTGCCGCGGCCTCGGGGAAGGCTGAAAGCGCCGCCTTGGCTATCTTTAGCTCCTCTTCCGGGGATGGGTATTCGTAGTCATCATCCTCGGAAACCGCCTCATATGCAATTGCCATCTCCTAGGAACGGGAATCGGCTCGCGAAACTTGGATGAATCGGTTACGCCTCGACGAACTTGGACGGAGCCTGGTGTTGTATTGTATATATGGGTTAGGGGTAAGAGGCGGCGGGGAATTATATCCCGACCGCGAACCCTAGCCTTGTTTGATCCGGTCACAAACATCCTAAGCCTCCGTGGACCGGCCGGGCTTCAGTCTGGCAGGGCCTGTCGGTTATTCACAGCGTGCAACTGGTCAGTTCGCCGGAAAGAACTCGGCCACGGGTCAGTGTCAACATGGTAAACCCAGCCCACGTCTCCTTCATCTCCTGCAGATTCTAATCTAAGATGCCGCCGCCGCCGCCGCCGGTTGCCGCCGATGGCAGCTGCAATCTCTTCCGATGCTTTTGCTGCTGGCGTCGTGTGTGCTCTCCACGGATCCCGCGCGTCGCACCCGGCAGGGACTATGTGTGCATGCCGGCCGACGCGGATGACCGCCCCGCGTGGTCGCTGCTCGTGGGCTTCCGTGCCGAAAAGGGCCTGCGCCTACACAGGTTCCGCGTCGCGCCGTCCGGTCGAGTTCTCGGCCAGAGCAACGACGATCTCGAGATCTTCCATTGCGCCACGCCAATCTGTGGCGCTGACGCCACGCTAAGCCCCGACGGCCGCTCGCTCTGCCTCTTCCAGGGGGTACGGCCCGTCGATGTTAACTCGACAGTCGTGCCCATCCGAGTCCTGAAACTGCAGCTGGACGACGACAAGAGGACGGTCACCCAGCTCCCTTCCCTGCAGCTAGGTCGCCTCACGGCGTGGCGCCCAATCACGGTCGCCGGTGGCATCTGGGCACCCTACTTGCAGCTGCTTCCTCACTCGTCGTGCCTCCTCGGTATGCAACGCCTCGACAAGAACGATGGCAGGTGGGTGGAGGTCGGCACCATCGAATTCCCTTACGAGATAGAAGTACCCATGAAGTGGGGTGGCAGCATCTTCCAGGGACACGCCGTAGTACATGACACGATCTTGGTGTCGCTGCGACCAGCTCACCTCTTCTTCAGCTTCAATTGCTCCACGTGCGCCTGGACCGCCATCACCACAACCACCACCACCGACAAGAACACTACGAGCAGCAAGGACACCTACAATGGCAACCCTATCCTATCCCTTGGCAACAGAAGCGTTCCCAAGTACGTTCCTATCCGTGGCCGCGGTGTGTACGTCGAAGAAGATGATGCCATCTACTTCATCCAGAATTCCACCATCTTTGCCTACAAGGTGCACGCCCGTGGTCAGCAACCGCTGGTAGAGCTGAAGCCGGCTACCAAGATCGATTCGGTCTGTCCTTTCCAATCCGATGGCTTTGGCTTGCTCACACATCTGGGTGGCAGGGTCATGTGCTCTGTCTGGATCAGCGTGAACTGCTACTGCCCGTGTGACAAATATCATGTGATCATCTCCACCTTTCGAGTAAGAAAATGCAACGATGACATCCCCAATGGCATTGAGGTCTTGCATTCCACCTGTCGCCAGTTAGACATGTTGCCGTGCAAGCCTACTGTGCCCACCCATGAATTCTGCTTTCTGCAGTAAGTGTATTCTTTTGATTTGTTGTTGGTGTTAGTTACTACTAGTCAGTTATTGTCGCTGAAAACAATATATATATATAATCATGGCAATATCTCAACTATATATAGGGAGTATCAGGAGTACAACCACGAGAATGTCATGGCACCTTCGCAGCGGCGGAGCTGGGAGTAGCAACCAGTGTTGTCAATGCTCAAAAAAAGATGAAGTGATGTCAAAAATTAGAATTTATAGGGTCAATTATGAAGTATTTAAGCTGGGCTTTTGTTGCTCATCAATTTTTTGTGTTGTCGCTTGACTACACAGTGCATGTGCAGCTCCGCCACTGCACCTTCGAGGCTACTTGAGGCCGGCTTTGAAGATCCAACCAGATCCTATGCCGAAGATTCCTCTGAGATGCTTGCTTGTTGCAGGTCAACAAACCTTCGATCAATATTTCATATATATATCTAGTTATTTCTTATACATATTCCCTGCATGACACATTTGGTTTTTATGTTATAAATTGGTGCAGGAAGTTTTTATCTGAACCACCGTACCCAAGATGCTATGTGCTTCAGGAGCCTGCTTTTCAGATTACCACAGATCTATATATTGCGTGCCAAGCTGGCTCTCGTTTGATTGTGTACTGGACTAAGATCGTAGCCGGAAGGTTAATGAGTGATTGCAACTACAACCCTCTCAGACTTCATGCCGATATGAACACAGTTATAAGTGATAGTGATTGTCATGCGATGAAACAGCCTTCTCCATGGTATTTCGTTGTCAAGAGCTTAACAAGCATTTACGCTGTCGCATACAAACCGGATGACACCTGTGAGTTTGAACTTAGTAGGCCATCTTCCAATATGCTTAAAACTTCAAGGCCTGCTGGTGTTTGTTTCGCGATGGTTCTTAATGTAGGCCACCGCATTGTTGCTGTCAGTCATGCTCTCGAAGTTTTCTTGTTTGTGCCTCCAAGATCCAGGTTTTATGGGAATCTTCCTGCTCCTAGAGACTGTTGGAAGCATTGCAAGACACGTCGTCCTGATCTTAGTGTCAAGAGGAGAGTTGATCTTTCAGGATATGTTGTCTTGGATGCTGATACGTTCATAGTTTCTGACAAGGAAACATGTAGGTGTTTTCTGCTTAACCTGAAGGTCCAAAATTGGGAAGTTGTTTTACCTGATGATAAAAGTAGGACCTTGCTATTTCATGACCCACTTGTCTATGGAAGGCAACGTTTAACCGGGAGATCCATATATGTTGGTGATTATATCTACTCATGTACACCCGGGGGCCTTGTTGCTTATGACTTTGGTGATGGCCTCCTCGCCGACGCCGACAGAATCGGTTTGCGATTTTCATGGCGTAAGAAGGCTTGGGAGAACGAAAGGATGTGCTTGGATTTGGTTGGCGCGGTTGACGGTGCAGTATTATTTTGTGTAGTGCAAGGTAATAGCTTATTTCTCACTTGCCCCCGGCCATCTCTAATTTATGGTTTTACGATCCTGAAATATATGTTTAACCTTTAACGCGATTGCATTTCGTGCTGTGCTAGGTGAATTTCTCAATCGTCCTGGTGGGCAGCATGTGTATATCACCATTGTCCAAGTTAAGACGACACGAACCCCCGCTGGTAAATTCAGACCAGTGAGTATTGATCACGTGGATATCGCTACATGTTTTATTCCGCGTGAAGACAGGGTGCTCAGTACAAGTAGCTGTTTTTCAGTCTAGCATTGATTGGTGATGCTTCATTATTTCTATCGCCACATTTGTTCTGAATGCACTGTAATGTTTACAACACAATGCATCTCATGGAGGAGCCCCTTGAGTCCTTGACGATGTTGATGGTGTCTGAACATGTGCATCATGGATACGTATTTTGGAAGATGTGAGACGGTCTGTCCAAATTTGGACCGACGTTTACATTGAGGCACAGGCTGTAATTTTCCTGATGTGTTCTACTTGGATACTCTACTGGTGGTTAACTTTAAGAACTCTTGGGAGATGTCACTGTATGTTGGACAAGGGTGCAAGTGGGATAAGATGCAGGAGACTGCATGTTCCTGCGATCACTATATATTGTTGTTCATTTTTGTGAAGCACTACTGTACAAGTTGGCAATGGCAATCGGTGTTCTAAGGGATATATGGTGACATGACATCTAGTAGGAAATAACTCGAATGCAAGGTAATTTTCAGATGCCATATATTGGCTTCCAAATATCCAGTATTGTAGTATATTCTTGAACAAATGTGATGGTTTATTAAAAAAATTGTGGTCATTCGTTGTCCATTTTTCTCTAGAATCCTCTTGCCAGACCATTTTCGATCGCATTTAACACGCAGCTAGGTACTTCAGTGATCTCGGTTTTGAAATTGTTTGTTCAGATTTTTGTCCCAAACAGGTTGGTTCAAAATTGTTAAGTATCATATATAATTGACTGGCTCTCAGGTTCAAAACATTAATTCAGATTCTTTAGAAGTTACATGGTAATAGGTGGAAAACTAGAGCCTGCTATTGAATGGTTATGTTCCGACATGGTTTGGGAACCATTGTGGACCTAAACTTCTCGACTCTATTTCCACCTCATTTTGCTAATCCGCAGTGTGGCAGACATACTTTTGGATTGCAGTCCTATGTGATTAATTGTTGTTTTGACATGTCAATGCAATTCTCTTTTTTTAGATCACTCATATTTCTTGTTTTTGAACATACATAATATCACTTGTACTAAAACCATTAATCTTTATAATGCTATACTTTCCCCAAGCCAATATGATAGATATATCGACTCACTTATATTCTTACATAAGATATTCTTGTCACAAGAATTTGAGGACAATGTTGGAAAACGTCCAGAGGGCTCTATAATTACAAATTGAACAGACTCATTACCTAAGATATGTATCTGATTTAAGGATGGTTATGAATGTCTATGGAAGGCTCCTAATAATATCAAAATCACAAATTGCTTGGAACCTTTAGGCAATTTCGATTGATTGCTATTGACAATTGCAACAAATACCAGCTAGTGTATGTGTATCCACTATTCTCAACAGTTACTTGTTTCTCTCCTTTCACTTATCGGTTAAAAGAGCTAATATTGGTCAAAGTGCTCATGTTTTCTGGCTGTACAAGGAGCACTATGTCGAATCCAAATTGACAAGTGCTCGGGTTATATTTACTGTCGCAACAATGGAATAGGGGGTTCCCCTTTCCCTGCCAAAGTGGGTCCACCGCTAGTGTGCCCACCCTGAAGATTAACAAGACCAAGCTACGTCGACCTGGCAGGTGGGCCAGCCCATCCGCCCCAAGGTGACACGACAAGAGCTACCCAACACACAAGCAGCTAAGGACTCCAACCCGGGAAGCCCTCCGGGGATGCTACCCGGGAGCCAAGGCCAAGACCCATGAAGATAAGGACCCGGAGGCTAGTTTGACCGGTAGCATGCCCAGGCATGGAACAAATGCCTCCTCCATACATGAAGAAGATTAGCACGCCAGACTAAGCAAAGGGATGAGATCAAGAGAAAGCTTGGTCACCAAGAAGAGAAGGGAACAAGGCCATGCCAAGGATGACACCATCTGGGGACAGCCTTGGTGGGCATGTCAGACCAGCCTGGTCACTGCCAGCCGTGTTCCTCCCAGAAGCAGGCTCACTTTTGGGATCCTACCAACACAGGGAAGACGAAAGGTGTAGAAGAAGCCATGTGTCGCCGCTGCCTTTCCCTCGGTTGCAGAACCATGCCATGCCTCTCGCGTGACCGCCTGTGGCAACCCCCTAGCCTATAAAGGGAGGTCCAAGGCCACCGAGAGGGAGGACAAGCATAGTCAAGGGAGAAGGAAGAGAGAGGTGATCTCCTCTCCGGGTCGAACCTGGGAACCACCTTGTAGCCACACCATGATGAACTCATCAATCTAGACATGCAGGAGTTGAGCTTTAACCTCCGGGCGGCCTGACTGGGTAACTCCCTGTGTCTCTGAGTTTGTACGTCGGAGTTTGCTCGATTAGGACGATCTCAGCCTCCCCAGGAAGCACCGAACTTAGCCTCCTAGCGCCCCGTGCCGAACCAATTAAAAGAGGGTATCCAGTACTCCCGGTGTCTGTGCATCACGACGCGACATTTACCATCCACGATCTTGAATTTGGAGCACATTATATTGGTAAAGAAATGACACACTGCCATCAAGTCGCAATTGTGAGGGCCTTACTGTGCTGTAAATTTTAATCATTGTGTTTGGTGTAATTTGTATCACATGTAATATTGTCGAACTCGAGGCCTGCAGGCGTTCCTTTGGCAATGGTTCTTCGAGTCAGTCAGTAGACTATCGCCCTTACCCACGCTCTCGAGGTTATCTGCTACCAGCCTTGTACCTACAGATGGACGCACTGTAAGACTGGAGCAGAGCCTACTCTTATTCCGAGCTGCAGGAAGGTTGTTAACCTGTCAAGATACGCAACGCTGAGTGATGATTCGTTCATAGTTTCTGAAAATTGGGAAATGCAGGTGTTACATGCTTGATCTCCGTGTCAAAACATGGAGAGTTGTCGTGCCTTACGCTGGGAGTTCATGGCATCTCCTTGGAGATTACAAAGTGTTGGCCGCCGTGTACGGAGGCCAAATTTTGTATGGGAGATGGGTGTTTGTGGATGGTTTCATCTACTCATGCAGAAGTTAAAGAGGGCGAGTCTTTCTACCTCGGGGACGCGATCTATTTGGAGTTTCAATGGTGTAAATTCTGGGACGGTGAGAATGTGCTTGGATTACGCTGGCAAGGACGTCGTTTCGGGCATGATTATGTTCTGCCTGGTGCAAGGTAACATCGTTTGGTCGTTCCCTCGCGGCGAGGACGTGTATGTCACCACGGTCTAGGTTGAGACTGATAGGATGAGTACCGAGAAGATCAAACCCATGAGGATTGGCCATGTGGGTATTGACACATTCTTCGTTGGGCGCGATCAAGGATTATTCAGGGCCACTATTTGTTTTGCTCTTGGGTCTTGATGACTATTGATGTTTGGCACAATTTCTCTAGATGGTGGACGTCGTGTTTGATTCCACGGTCCTCCATCTTTTCTCGATGAATATGCATGTATATGATGATTAAATGACTTTTTGTGTTGCTGGCCCCTGCCCCGGCTAGAATATGAAACTTTGCTACTTAACAACTTATGCTACGACATACTTATAATTCATATATTCTGCAAGAACACAAGTTCCCCATTCTCTCGAAATTTTTTGGGCCTAGCGGTGATTCTTTTTTCCGCACTTTGCTCCTGATCACAACTGATTTTTGGGTGCTATTCCGGTATTATCATACTTACATCCATAGTTTTGCCAAGTTTGGCCATGATGTTACTCGGACTCGACTTGTTCTCCGGGAGTTCGGGTCTGTGATCCGCGACCGCAAGATCTTTTATAGTACATGTCTTTATCTTTAGATTAGAGGCACGAATTGACATAGAGGAGAGCAAGCCAGGAGATCTATCCTTACTAGATTATAATAGAAAAAATTAGTGAAGAGGGGTAAAAGAAAATGAGTGCAGAGGGGCAGAGGGGAATAGAGCAAGACATCTCCTTGCGTTAACTCTAAGTCTCGTACCTCATCTTCTATGCGGGTTCCTACTGGACCCGACTTTGGTGAGAGCCAGTCGAGGCCTTTTTGTGTAAGCCCAACAAATGGTGCATCGGTAAGGAGGCCATGTGCCAACCCGTGTCTCGTGGGCCATCCCTAAGTTTGGGCCGTCTCCACGTTGTGGGCCTACCCGTTTGGTATTCCTCTTTAGTCCACCTCTCTTCTCTCCTCTACTCTCAGTGAAGGGCACAATCATGCTAACATCGGTGGTGTCATAGGTTAGACCTCGAGTAGCACCGTCGAGCTCAGGAAGGAGGGGTTCCCAAGGGGAATTGTTCCAAGGTTACCTGATTCGGCGACGACGGGGCTCCGATAAGTTAGCTTTGTCTTCAAGCTCTTTCCGGCGGCAAAAGTCAATGCTCTAAATTGAAGGTTGGTGATTTGTGATCTTTGATGTTTTTTCTTTGAAATGGAGGCAAAAGCTTTGCCACGTCGTATTAATTAAGAAGAGTTTTACATAAACGAATAGCCAACAAAGGCCAAGGTAAATACAATGTCTACTCTCGCGGCGAAATTAAACTCAATTTTTTCACGCCGGCCATGCCCCAATTGGCGGCTTCAAACTTGATTTTGTTTATGATTTTAGTTGGCACGGAGCTCACATATGTTACTTTGAGACGATGTGAGCTCCATACACACGAGTTAGCATGGATGGCTTGATACGATGTTGCTTATGTTACGACTTGCTGCAAACTCGTGTGTCTTTTGCTGCAAACATAGAGTAACATGTTGGCGATTACTCCGGTTGACTGATTTAAATTTTACGTTACTACGTTTGTTTCAAATGTTTTGCATTTACGTCATTAGGTGCAATGATTTTTCTATATGATCTGCGACCACCAATACAGATTTGTTGCATATACAAAAAAGTTTTGCTACCATGGTGTTTTGAAATGTTGCTGCGTATGGTTCTGACATACCACAAGAAAAAATACAGTGAGAATATTGCAAATGTATAAAAAAACTTACATGTGTGGGCCGCGTATGCATGCCACAATTGTTGAACAATCTCAGGAACAAATTCCAATCGACCGACGGCTAGGATCACCTAATTTTATGTGACATCTAGTGGATTTTCGCCTCTCCCCGTTCCCCTCCTCGTCTACAGTACCCAGAGGGCGACCGATCTTCCGCCGGCGATTCCGCCGTCCTCCTTCCGTCCGTCGGCCCTGGCGCCGTCGGAGGGGGGAGGGGGTGTGAATCGTCGGCTGGATCTGTGTACAGCTAGTTAGTTTAGCTAGTCTGGTTAGGTTTCGGTCGTCCTCCGTCGCGGCGATGTCGGTGATGGTGGCGGCGTCGAATAAGTTTGCTCTTGATCTGCTCTTGCTGACTTGCGTGGCGGCGGTCACGAGCAGATTGAGATGCTGCCTTTCCTTTCGAAGCTGGAGCAGTGGCGGCGACGGCTTCGTCTCGGATTTTGTGCTCTGGCTCCGCCGCCGTGGCGGCGCTCGCTCCGGCGTCGACGCGGAGCCACGGAGCTTGTACAGGAGCGTGGTGGGGAGCTCTTCGTTGCCTCTGGTGCATCCTCTGGCCGGCCATGGCGGCGAGGAGAGGATCTGGAGGTGGTCGAGGTCTCGGTTTTGTTGCAGGTGGTCCTGGGTGGTGCTCTCTGGTGTTTCTGCTCCGGCCGGCCGAGGTGGCGAGGGGAGCAGCTCCTGGAGTTGGTGCTCTGCAGGTGGTGGTGGTCCTGTGTGCCGCGGCGGCGGCTGGATGAAGGGTGGAGGCGAGAGGATGGTGTTGTGGCCGTGGTCTTTCATCGACACCAGATTTCGTCGCTGCGCGGCGGATGGATCTTGCGGCTCTCTGCTACATGTGGTGGCACTTCTTCTCGGCGGTGGGCGGTACGGCGTCGCCGGCGGCGCGTAGGAGGCTTGGGCGTGGCCGTGGGTCTGATCGCGTTTTCTCTCCGGTGGCTGTGGGTGCTTTTTGCACTTTGCCGGGTTTCCTTGTTATTTTGTGTTTGTGTAGGGACCTGTTTGTAAAGTGTGGAGCCTCCTATCTTTGTATCAGACCCTTCCTCAAAAAAAAAAAAAAATTATGTGACATCTAAACTACTGTAACAATTTATATTATTTCTCCATAACGCCTTCATATGTATAGCTAGTTCTCACAGTAATGCAGATGCACCAGTACAAAAAAAAAGTAATGCAGATGCAATTACAACAGAGCATAAAATAAAACAAATCTTGGAGAAAATAAATGTTAAGTAGACACTCTGCAGTCTTTGCACTTATCATTGGGCAACTAGGTACTTGTTTTTCATCACCAACAAGAGAGCAAGCCCGAATGCATGGCAATGGCAGCAAAGAGCAGATCAAGAATAGTGCAAGGACTTCGGCAAGCAGTAAACTACCTCATAATCGACTCTTTGATCCTAATTAACACTTGCACCTTGCAACAAAAAAATAATCAAAGCCTAGCTAGCGAGCTACTCCTCTCCTCATCCTCTCTAGCGAGATCTCTATATGTACACGTACGATCGGACATCGAGCTAGCTAAGCTAGCCGGCCGGCACCCTAGACGGCTAGACCTCGCTTCCCATGTCATGGACGACGTCGCCGCGCTCTTCCCGGTGCGCCCGCTTCTTCTTGCCGTGGTGGAGCGCCACGCCGAACAGCTTCACCGTATCGTCCTTGTCGCCGTCGTTGCACGCCACCGCGTGCCTCCGAGGCGGCGAGTCCATGTCCATTTCCATCTCCAGCAGCCTACAAGAGTTAGAAGCGGGGCCGGCGCCGGCGCCGGGGAGGAGCATATGCCGCTGCGACACCACCGCCGACGAGGGGCTCGTGATGGGCGCCACGTGGTTCTGCAGGAAGTAGATGATGTCGTTGTAGAGCTTCTTCATGTGCGCCAGCTCCGACAGCAGCAGCGAGTTGCGCCGCCGCAGCTGCCGGTTGTCCTCCGACAGGGCGGCCATGAAGTCCCCTCCGCCGCCATGCGATGCGGCCGTGGCGGGCGTCGGCTCCTCTTGGAAGTGCTGCTGGTACAGCGGGTGGTGGTGGTGGTGCTGAGCGGCCGGCGGGGGTGGTTGGGTTGGAGGCGAGAAGGTGTTGCCGAGGTGGTAGTGGTGGTAGGCGGCATGGTGCGGCGCCAGCTGCGGCGGAGGCGGCTGCGAAGACTTCCTCCGGTGGATCTCGACGAGTAGGTGCTTGGCGCCCTTCCTGAAGAACTCGTTAGCGAACTCCCATCTGTCGGCCACAATCTTCCTGAAACCCTGCAACAAACAGCAACGCCAAAAGAACACAAAAGAATTAGTTAATCGTCATTCGTTCTTACAAAGCTAGTAGTAACATCCAATGCCTCAACACTAAGTAATGGTTTTGCCATTGCGCAACCACTGTAAGATAAATTTGGTGTAACTTCTCTTCTCTTGGGATCACCTGCAGATCTAGACATCTAGAGATGATGGGCGAGCTAACTGTTCAATGCTGCTCTGTGTTACTGTTAAGTCATGCATGACATGCACTGTGTCAATGTATTGCATTGCATGGTATATATATGCATAGACCACTTATATCTCTGATCTGTGCATAGTTTCAATCGTGTCCCAGTACAGGGAGTGGAGAGGAGATGCATATATGTATGGAGTATGGACATACAACTAGTGATTCAAAAGCAAAAAAAAAAAAAAAAAAATGCAAAGAGAAACATGCCCTCAATCATCATCTTATATATCATGAAATTGAACAAATAATTAATGCACCACCGGAGTACCGGACAGTCTTCTACCTTGCATATATGACTGCCAAATTAAACACAAAATAAAAAGTGAGGAACATCCATTGAATAAAAGAATAGCGGGTGATTAATGCGCATATGATCAGCTGGCTGATCTCTACAGTTTGTCCCAAACTAGGAAACGAAAAAATAGTTTTCTAGTTGGAAGGTCACACTCACACCCATATACTGCCTTTCCATGCACCTTGCAAAACAAAATCTTTTAGAAGAAGAAACTTTTGCATAAACCTAGCTTGTCACATTCTAGGAAACAAGAGATCGATATATATTAACAAACCAAAGAATTATTTGAAGGTCATGCATGTACGTACCATTCTTTGACCAAAGTACTAACCCCCCAAAAAACTTGGAAGGAACACAAGAACATATACATAGCTAACTAGAAAGAAATCAAATAGCATATTGGGCGCATGTATGTATATATAGATGTGCGTAGGTAACGTACATAGGTGTTGAGCTGCCGGACGAAGCTTGAGAAGTTGTTGTGCTTGAAGTAGTTTGGGAGGAGATCCCTAGCGAACTCCGGCGGCCTCCAGACGACGAAGGTGGTGTCGTCCTCCCCCCACGACACGATGTGGTTGGTGCAGGGGTCGTCCACCAGCTGGTACGTCTTGGTCAGGAAGGGCGCCGGCACCGGCTTCCCGCCGGGACCGTGCCCCGCTGCCGCCGAGCCCATCTCCATTGACACAACCATCTCCCCGCACCTCTCCACAAGGAAAGCCATGGCCTTGTGCTTCTGGCTAGCTAGCTGAGGGAGTCAAGTTGGGTGGAGAAGAAGGAGCAGCAATATAAGCTAAGCGCAGGAGGAGGAGAAGGGAGAGAGAGGACTGAGGAGTGAGGAGAGGAGGGAGAAAGGCTGCCTCTCTTTAGCTATATCTCCAGTCTCACTGTCTCGCACTCACACACATAAACACACACATGACACATGACACGCCCCCACGAACGCCTCCAAATATTCTCGTGTGGGTCACGCACGCAGCTGCCTGGACCGGCCTTCTTTCTCTCTCTAGGCTAGTACTAGATCAGCAGAGCCACCCTCTCTCCATCTCATCATTATATATGCAGCGTATGCATGGATATCTGTGCAAGACTAGTGCTGTATACGTGGGTGTGCTACAGAGAGTTCAAAGTGGTGTTTGTTGGAAAAAGAATCGATATTGGAGCTGAAGCATATGTACGTAGGTTTTTTATATTCCTTATGTGCTCATTCGTAATGTACTAACCAATGTGCACCAGCTTTGTAAGAAATCGTCTAACGAAATGCACACTGATCACGATCTCTTCTCAAGGCCGGTTAAAAAATCTTTCTACTCACTCCGTTCCTAAACATAAGATGTTTTAGGCATATGTTAGCTAGGTTGTATGGTAAAACATCTTACATTTAGAAACCGAGTGAGTAGATTTTAAACAAAAGCAATTTACGTGCGTGGAAAAATCCTACACCATTATTTTCAAATGGTTTGAGTGGTTGGAAATTTTCTATAAAATGGAGTGCAACTGAGGCCTTCGTAAAAATTCCTATAGAATTCAATCCTATATCAAACAACTTGTGTACATAAAAGTCGTGAGGATTCTATTTCCTTATGTGATAGTTTGAATTATATTAACCAATGTGCACCAGTTTTCTAAGAATCGTCCATCGAAATGCACAATTATCATGATCACTTCAACGGGCAACAAAAAGAATCTCTCCATATTTTAACCAAAAATAGTGGATTCTTCTAAAGAGGTTTGAAATGATGGAAAATGTCCTATAAAATGTAGTGTAAGGGAATCCTTATGAGAAAATTCTATATATATGATTCAATTCTATGAATCAAACAATCCATAGAGAAAATATTCCTAAGGATTCCACTCATCCAAAATTTCATAGATCAAATAGACCCAAAACATTATATAGGAAGAAACGTAGGATTAGAATGGCATCTGCTTTTCAATCCTATTTTCTTCTTCTTTCATTCACATGATTCTTAGAATACATAAATAGGAAAAACAACACATCTTGGAATGTCCTATCCATTGGAATCCTACGGGCTTATGAATGGTTTGATTGCACCAAAAGAAAAGAAAAATTCATTTGGAAAATGTTTGAGTACGTGTCCGTGGACAGAGCTCGGACAACCCCTATTTTTGATGTGCCTCAGCCACAAGCCCCAATTTCAAGCACAATTTTCTACAAAGAACATGCAGTATGTACACAACAATTTTCTGTTTACATACTACCTAGATCATCAAAGAAACTACTCTACACTACTCCTCGTCGGGCTCGGCCTGGTCGTTGGCGGCGGGAGGTGAAGTCAAAGGAGTCAGAGTCCTCCTCCTCGTCCCCACATGGCGGCGGGAGCGGAGCCGGCCTAGTCGTTGGCGCGCCCGAACCCCCCCCCCCCCCCCCCCCCCCCCCCCCACACACACACACACGTCCCCCCACATATGGGCTGGGCATGGGGGTTGCCGGACAGTCCGGACAAAATGGGTTGAGTCTGCGGTGGCCGGTTGGGTGGGCATTTTCTATCCGTGCCATGTCCAGGCTGTCCGCCCGGACATATGGGTGGACATGGCCGGTTGGGTGGCCATTTCACATAAATTTTTCCTAACTTGTACCTTATTCCTCAAAATAAATGTTTGCCCATTATCATTCCGCCGACGATAGCGTGTCCTGTTGCTTAAGGAAAAAAGGGGCGCGACAAAGGCACGCCTTACATTCTAGTTATTTAATTCTTCGAAGCAAATGAACTATGCATGAACCACCCCTAAAGATCAGATCCTCCAAAAAGGAAAAAAAAAGGAATCAAAGAGGACCTTCATGAAGGAGGATTCTAGCTAATATTTACGGTTTCAGATACTATATGTAAAGGTAAATCCTATATAATGGATATGATGGTACAAAGGGAAGGAGCTGAGAAGCACCGGAGTGACATGTACATTTTTCATTGGGTGGGGATGGATTTGTACATGAGATGCAGATATGAGAGTAGATGGGCATTAAACCGATCACCCGTTCAACGGATAGCTCCAAAACCAAAGTCTCCATGGATGTACGGCAACGATGGATGGGATCACACGATGGAACCCAGGAGAACATTTAGCAATAAAGATGGATACACTTCATGTCCATCCATGGGTGGAGGCAGGCAGGCACGGGGCGATCATCAAACAAGTAGTAATATACTAGTGAAAAGGTGAGAGAAAGAAAGCAAGATCGCTCTGCTGCGATGCGAGGAAGGGAGACGGGAAAAGAAGAGAAGAGAAGATGGATTGTACTGCACGGCCGGCCGGTATCCTCGTGGTATTTAGTGACCAAATTGTTCTTCTTCTTCCTCCCTCCCTCTCTCTCCCCAGCTAGCTGCATGCGGCAGTGCACCCATGCACACCCCTGCAACGCTGCAGACATGTACACATGTCTAGTTGAGAAACAGCCAAAGATACTTTCCCCGCGCTGTGCCTGGCGACTTCCACCTCTCAAGACAGGCCCGTGACTTGTTCCATTGCCCACAGCCAAAAACGCAAGGAGAGGAGTAAATATACATACAGGTGACCGGTCAGGAGTGAGTAGTAACAATGGCGATATCTGAGCTCACTGACTACTGCCTCGCTGGGGATCCACTTTTGATGCAACTTCATTTTCCATGGCCGCTTCATCATCATCGATCAGCAGCGGCTGCCACTGGCCGGCCGGCCTCCCGCTTGCTGCAAGGCTGCTCCTGCTACTGCTGCTTCCATTAATATCATCATCAATATCAATGTGCAAGCAAACAAACATTCCAACTTTTCAACCACAGCATTCAAAGGAGCAGAGAGAACCCCGGTGTGCAAACACCACACACATCACATGTACTCTACTGATGATGAACCCAGTGAGTAAAACCTCAAAGTTGAAAGGCCTTGTGATTGTGAGATGAGATCACTCTGCGTGCATGCCCCATGGTACATCCATCTATGCCTTTCTCCATAGTTCCAAGCAAAGCAAAGAATCAATGAAGCACCAGTTTGGCTCGGTCAAACTTGCCCAAGATCCAGCCCAGGGCTGCCATGCAGGTGGTAGCTAGTAGTAGATTCATACTAGTTGATAGATGGAGCATTAGGGTTTTGGCATGCTAGTACTCATCAAGATGCCACAAGCTGCAAGCAACATATGCATATGTGTCAAAACAGGTGGCAGCTACACATATGCATTACTGGTACTGGCCCTAGCTATATATGCATGAGTGCAACAGGCAACAGCTATGTATATAGCTTTGAGTACCAAGAAAGAAAAGGAAAACATATAACATGAAGGGAAAGAACTCATATAAAACTAGCAAGAAGCAAGTTACAAGATACTAGTAGGAGTGAATCGAATAGAGATAGAGAGATGATGAGGCCTTGAGGCAAAAGCATGTCTGATAATTAAAACTATATAGTGTGCATGCAGTGATGTGGAGATTGGCTATGGAGTTTGAATATTATGGAAGATTCTGTTCCACATATGACAAGTTGTGCTCTGATGATGTGTTTGTTTGTTGTAGACATTTTATGAGTACATCACATGACCTTTCCCATCCCCACATGTGGCCCACTGCATTCGTGGCCAGGTCTAGATCTATCTTTGACTGGGAAAATATGCATAAAATAATCAACATTGGGCAGAGGAGAAAAGCTGATGAGAGTGAGATCATCAAATTTCATAGTATAAAATATATCTATACAACGTAGAGACAAGTGAGATCGATGTGAACTAAGAAAAGAATGTCATGTTCTTCTCTTAGAATCAGGCCCACATTATCGCATCATCATCATCCTGATGACACCATGCTAGGTGCCGTTAAAAAACAGTTTTCTAGACAATATCGTCGTGCTCCACAAATGCCTGTCGTTTCGAGATTCCTCTGAAACCATTCACTTCTTTATCATATCGTTGCATTGCATGCAAAAGATACTGTGCGTGGTGCTTAATTATACAAGTCTGTGCATGCGATTTGCTGCAACACTCTTGTCCGCATGTTGAACAACACATCTGAACTCGTGCAATGAACTGAACTGAAAGATGATGCTACTAGAATAATGAAGACGTATAGTATAATACTCGGTGAAGATGGTAGCACCTTGCGAAAGATTATGGATGGAACCGTTTGTTCTTGCCTAAGCTATATAGGAGTAGAGGAGCTTGCTCATTTGATCAAAGAGAGCCTGCAGGCTTCTCAGTCCCGGCTCTCTAGGCTGCATAGAAAACACAGCTGCATCTTGGACTTTAGCATGATTGCCACTCACAAACCTGCAATACTCCTTGCGGAGGATTAGACAATCAATTAGATGCACTCGATTAAAGAGAGATCTAGATGTTTATGCTGTCCTATAGCGAGCTAGCTCTCTGCATATACATAGATTAGACTTGATTAATGGTTATGTACAGCACCGTACTGGCACATACATTGCACAGATCTCAGCCATGCATGTATATATGTAGGTCCACAGCTAGTACATCTTTCCAGGTTTCTTATTAGGCATGTTTGTATGTTTGTCCCTTGGTGCGTACTAGTACTAGCTAGTCTCTTGTCAGTAGTCACTACTACACACTAATAATGTATATATGAAACTCTAGAACTAGAGCTAACTGGGTAGACGCATAGAGAGATCGATGATCAAATCTTTTGCCGTGGTTGCATTGTGTACAAAAGGCTTAGATTCTTCTTTCACCACATCTACGCAAGCAAGAAGAGCTCTTTTATCTAGGAAAATGGAAAAGGAGAAAAAGACACTCCAAAGACGGGGAGGTTTGATAGACAAAGGAAGCTTTTCAGAGAACATTTACTTCTTTTTCATTCTCAGGGAGAGAGAAAGGTGAAAGAGAGGGGTCAGGCAGAGGCCAGAGCATTAAGGTGGAAACTGATTAAAGTCGATCCATCTGTGCATGCATGCACATAAAGGGGGGCTGTAAAGATGTGAATTTACCACCACTCCTCTATAGAACTTTTCCCCAAGGTCTTACACATGTCTCTCCTCTGCCATGTTCTGCCATCGGGTGGGTGGTGCCTCTGAACACTAGATTTAGATGTTTCTCTCTACCTCGATAAACTAAGCCCGTGCAGGCTTGATCTATCTTGTGTACACCCAAGAGCCAAAAGACTAGCTTCTGCTTTCGTTAGTCAAATATGAACAAATTTTTATCTTAGAACAAAGCTGGAACTTGTTTTATTTTGATTCTAATTCATATAAAGATAAAACCCAACTTCTGCTGGAGCGAGGGAGACCAGTCGCCGGGAGGTTTGGACCGAGCGAACCTGGTAAAGAGGATGAAGGGTTCATAGTGCCTGGTAAGGAGGATCTTATTTGTAAGTTGAAAAAGGTTCTTACACGGTTTAAAACAGTCTCCTCGTCAATGGTATAAAAGTAAAAGGTTTGATTCTTTCATGATGTCTCATAGCCTTAAGAGGTCCGAATTTGATTGTGTACATTAAGTTTGTTGATTCATCACCTATATACGTATTGTTATATGTTGATAATATATTGATTGCTCCCAAGAGCAAGAAAGAAATCGTTGCTTTCAAGTCACAGTTGAGTAGTGAGTTTGAGATGAAGGATCTTGGTGCTGCTAAGAAAATCCTAGGTATGAAAATTACACGTGACATCATTTTAACATGCATAACGCGAAGTATGTTAGTACTCTTATTGCTACGCATTTTAAGTTATGAGCTTCTTAATGTCCTACTACCGATAATCATTTGGAGTACATGTTTCGAGTTCCATATTCTAATATTGTTGGTTCCTTAATATATGCTATGGTCTGCTCTCGTCCTGATTTATCATATGATATGAGTTTGGTGAGTACATAACATGGTTAATCCTGATAAAGAACATTGAAAAGTTGTTTAGTGGATTTTCAAGTACCTCTGTGGCATGCTAATGCTTGCTTAAAGTTTGGCAAAACAGGCGAGCGACTCATTGGCTATATGGATTCAGATTTTGTTGCCGATTTGAATAAGAGAAGCTAGGTCCCTCACAGCTTATGTGATAACCATTGGTGGTTGTGTTGTTAGTTGGAAGGCAACACTTCAGCCAGAGGCTAAATACATGGCTATTGCTGAAGCGTGGAAGAATCTGTTTGATTAAAAAAATTGTATGCTGAGATTTGTGGAGATCCACCGTTGTTGCGTGCGTGCATGGCGGCGTCATCCGCCATTATCCTACGGCTTTGACGCAGGCAGGCAGACAGGGCAGAGGCCGGTGGGGTGACTGCACCTGCACTGCACGGCGCTAGGTTGGCTGGAACAATCAAGCCCATCATCTGCCCGTGGATGGCTCTGCGTCATGGGCGTCGACGCAGAGCATGCGTGCACTGCACACGTGAGTGCACTACTACGCCAGGGCTCACATCCGTGAAGCTTCCAACCTCTCTCTCTCTTCTCATTTAAACTCGAGCTTGCGCATCCTAGCTACCAATCTGCGCCACTGCATGCGCCTGTGGGGCGTGTTGCAGCCCAGTCCAGTGCAGTGTATCATCCTCTCTTCCTCTTCCTCTTCCTCTTCCTCTTCCTCTTCCTACTATGATACTGCTGTCTCTTTCTCTCTCTTAACACACCACAAACACACTAGTGACTACTAGTATCATACTAGTATGGTACCAGTATACCTGAGCCTGTACAGGGTCACAAGAGCATGGCCAAGGGCTCTTGCCGTCTGCCCGGTCTCCTGTTGCTCCCACATGGTGTCACATGCGCCAACGCCTCCTCCGCCCCGGCCCTTCCATCTCATCTCTTCTTTGGTCGCACAGGGCAACAACAGTTTCATATGTCTGTGTATTTACTGTTTGGCCGATCTGGCCCTGCATGCATCCATCCATGCAGTACAACGGAAAGAGAGAAAAAAGTTTTTTTCTTACTGTTCCTACGGCCATATGCCCCATGCATAGAGTTTGCTAGCCATTCCCTGCCTGTTCTTGCCGAATCTAATCATGTGTCCTGGCATTGCCTACTCCAGCTATCCATTTCTTTTTACCCTAGAGGAATAATCACTATGTGCCGGTAAAAAGAGAGCTGCAAATCAGAGTAAACTATACATATAGCAGTAGTTATGCCCGGTAAAGAGTATACTGACATATAGGTAGCTCCTATGCAAAGCTCTGCTTAAAGGGCACCAACCACTACCAGTCAAAGAAACATGCATGTACTCAATCAACTCATGGAGTTCCTGGGGAGAAGAACGTAACAGAAAAAAATGTGCAAAGCATGTTCCATCGATTGCAAAATGGCCATGTTTTTAAGAAGGATGTAGGCCCATTTAAACCAGGCAATGCCTATTGAACCAATTTATTGAGGTGGAAAAGAAGAGCATTTTCAGAGCACTTCTATCAATAAGTTCAGAGTTCATGTGTTATATATATCTGGAAAATGGAGGTAAATGAAGATGCTGCACTGCACTCACTATGATGGTGGTTCCATCACATAATGAGCCCTGAATTGCTCTGAGATGTTTCAGGCCTGCCTACTAACTCAAGTACTAGTGCTAATTGGATTCAAAGTTTTGAACCGCAAACATTCACCGCCACAGCTGCTGCTAGCTGGGTAGCGCTGGTCCCAGCGGGATGCAATTTTTTACTGCAAACTGAAATGGCAGCCTGATCGACCGCATGGTCCTCACGATGTGTGAATGTTTCTGTCTAGATCCTTCAAGCACGCATTTGCAGATCATCGTCTTGCATGTCTGTGCAATGCACAAATGACATGGCCTGGTTTTACATGTATGCATTTAGGAACTTATAGCCTAACCTAGTCTGCATGCGTGTACAGCATACGGGAAGACAGACAATGGTCTGATTCGGTATATGCCATATATGTATTTGAGGTTAACCCAAGTTATGCATTATGCGCAAGCCAAGTGTGACTTAATTATGCATGAAAAAATAAGCCCAGTGAATCAATCATACTGCTCAACTCGAATTACACGTGTGGATATAACTACAATCTTTAGAGTGACCTCTGTTGACCAGTTTTTAAACCCTTCATTAGTTTTCCCCGAGATTTGTACAGCTCTATCATATCCATAAAGCCTGGTTCTAGTAATGAAATAACCGAAAATCGGTAGTGGGTCTCGAGCACTAGTGTGCCCGTTTTTTTGAAAATTTTGAAAACCACAATTCTAGGTTTCAAAAAAAAAATGAAACTTGGTACACAAATACATATACACATTATGTACGTCAGAAGTTTCGTCCAAAAAAACCTTATATTTTGGGCTACACAAAAAAGAGAAATTTCTGACAGATTCAACGTACTGTGTTTCCTTTTTTGTGCCCAGAATTTTGTTATTTTTATATAGCTCATAATATGACTTTTTTTGCACCGAAAATTGGCACATACCTAGAAAACATGCATATGTATCATAGGAATTGTTTTTGGATTTTTTCAAACTCAAATTCAAAATTTTCAAAAAAAAATCCACCAGGGCACACCGGTGCTCGGGTGCACCAAGTCTACACTCATAAATAACACGCTAGAAAGCTATCCTAACTAATGGGAAAGACAGGTAAATGGCACCCAAAGGGTAGTACTGACAATGCCAATATATAGCAGGAGCAGGAGCAACAGCAACAGCAACACTAACATGGGATTCTTCTCTGAAGCACAAAAGGGAATAGGCTCAGACCAGTGGCTAGGCAAGTGCATATGCAGGGAATTAACCAAGTGATGGAGGAATGTTGCAAGCAATGATTGTCCTAGCAAGCTCCTTTGACACATACATATGTCTCACTAGATTCTGATGCAAAGATTAGATCTCCACAGGTAAAGCAGTCAGGAGTAGTAGTGAGAGGAGCAGGGGAGAAAAGGTAAGAAAAGCTAATGGGGAATCATTAGAAGTTGCCAGCTTTCAGAACCCTGTGGGTCCAGCTTGGATCAAGGAGAATCATGCGTGCATTGCCCAAAGCCCTGCAAAGATGAGGAGATTTCTAAAAGCCTGTAGACTCCATACTGTAACTTATCTACCCTAAGAATGTCTGTCTTGGATATGGTAGAGAAAGATGGTGTCTGTCTTTATGGGGAAAAGGAGCAGCAATATATGCTGTACTGCCACACACTTTAGTTAATCAGCTGGTAATTACCAGCAGCAATCCTAAGTAGAAGAATCCAATGTACTTACTTGCAGCAACAACAAAAGCAGCAACTGATTAACCTCATTTTCTTCTTAAGCTCTTATACCAAGTCTGCACCATGTGTATATATATGTACTGGTTGTCCTCTGTGATCTACATGCATGTATGACTCAGATTTTCAGGGAGCTCAGATGTATATGCCCTGGCTGGTACAGTACAGCTCTATTCTAGTCTACCGTCTACATTGTACAAGAAAGACATGTATAATTGCATTGTAGGGAGCTCAGATAGATACGTACCTACCACGGTGCAGCCCATGGGCCATGGAGACGACAGAAGCCAATGGTAAATCCAAGCAGAGCTGACAGATTCCTCCTCTTGGTCCAAAAGCAGCAGCAGCGGTGGTAAGTGAAACGACCGGCTCTGAAACTGGAACGTGAAGCGGTAAACAACAAAGCAAACTATACAAGTAGCCTGGGACTGGGAGCCTGCATACAGGAACAATCTCGTCGTCCGTCCACTGATCATGTGCTCGGGGTGCAGGAAACCATTATCGCGGCAGCGTGCCGTTGTCGACAAGAGAGAGCTGAAGAGGTAGGCAGATCATACTTCAAAAACACCTGGAGGATTTCAAAGGAAGCAGTAACTAACCAGCTGGAGAACAATGGAGAGGTACATGATGGCAAGCAAGACCAGCTGCTCAGCTGAAGCTCAGAGCCGGAAGCTCCTCGGAGTGTGTTTAGCTTTTGATTATGTTGAATGCCGCAATCCTCCGACGTGTCTTTGAGCAACCCAGTCAATACTGTGTTGGGTCCTTTCACCTTTGTTCTCCCTCAGATTGACCTGGTGTTCCGAATATGTTATTTCATGATGGGCAACCATATACTTTATGGTGGTTCATATCAGTGTTTAAGATAAGAAGGCTTACACGCAGATTCAGATTGTAAGATCCCAAGCGGCTCAGGTACAACTGGATCATTTGAAGTTCCTTGGTCAATTGCTTCCAGCAGCTTGTCAGAGGGCAGGACTCAAACTGTCATGTATCATCTGTCATCCTGCAGGAGATGCAAAGCTACGATTAAATAACTCCCCGCTGAAATCATTCATCATAGTAAAAATCCAGGTCTCCAAGATAGAGCCAGAAGACCCAACACGATGGGTCCAGGCCAAATGTTCACAGAAAATTTTCAGGAAGACAGACTAAATGTAGAAATGATCACAGAAAAATTTCAGGAAGACAGACTAAATGTAGAAATTTACAGATGAATATGGATACATGATTCAATGTTCTCACAGAGATCATCAAACAGAAAAGATCCAGAGCTTCAAGCACTTCTTAATACAGAGAAAACAACAGTACTAGCCCTCGGGATATAATCTGTTAATTTCGTTTATAAGAGGAGGCATGTGCAATGAAATGAGATGACATATTTGACTTTATTTGCTTCACTGTTGTCTGGTTCATCAGACTCATCGCCTATTGCCTCGCCTTGTGCACTTCCTCCGGCCGTCCTTATCATCCTAATCAGAAACCGAAATGTATTCAGAGTTAAATGACACTGATGATGTGCTGTCCATTCTGTGCCTTCTCTTCTTCTGCTTCCTTGTGTCTCTGCTTCTTGTCCTCTGAGTCCAAGGAGCTGCAACTTGAACTACCACTTTCAGAAGAATATTCAGAGCCAGTCGTTGATGATTCAGTGTTGGTCTCGAGCACCGAAGCCTCACTGCTATTCTGATCTGAAGCACTCCGTGAAAGGTGTTTTCTCATTCTTTTTCCCTCACTTCTTTCAGATTTTCCCTTCTCCATATTTTCTTTCATTAGCTTCCTCTCCTCTTCCCTCTCTTTTCAAGATCAGGATTCACAAATTGACAGGACTCTTAACACGATCTTCTTACTCAACTTGTGGTTCTTAAACTGCTGCGTGCTTGTTGACCGTGATATGTAGGTATGATCGTTCCTGCACTCGTATGTCCAATGCCCAAGCTGGAAACACTTCTGACATTGGGAATATGTACCAGCAGATCGAAGAGGTTGGTGAAACTTTTGGTCTCACACCCAGTATTGGAGCTTTCTCCGTACTCCCAGATACATCTATCTCTTGGCGTCCTCCCTCTCCTGCCAGCAGCTTGGCCCATCTTCCTTCTGCTCATAGGCATTGAAAGTGCAGGCAACAACTGCAAGAGTGTGTTCAGCTTGAGCCCTGCTCAATCCCTACGCAGCTGATAAGGCCTGTGCCTTTATTCTCTCGGCTACAAGCTGAGACGTGTCATCATTCTGGACATCTTGATTCGCCCAAATGATCAAAATTAGTAACCAATCTTGACTATCCTGTAAAGAAAACAAACTATATTGGTTAGTCATGACACAATGAGGTCATTTCATCTTTAGCGAAAAATAACAAATTCTGGTGTTTTGGTTCTATTGTATCTGTAACATAAGGAAACTCTGAGATAGTACTTGGTTGTTGCTAATGCAAAAATAAACACTTCTAGAGCTACGCAATTGTATGTTGGACTGTATTGTCTGTATAAGAGAATCACAAACAGTACTGCCTTTCGTAAACAAATCCGACACTGAAGGTATGCATTTCACAGATAAGCCTTCAAGTATATGAATTTAACAATTATAGCAGAAATCGATCCTCTTGTAGAATATAATGAATATAATAGTCGAAAGAACACATTACATCACATAAATGCCTAAGATGGCATATCAAGCTCGAGCAATACGGCAGCAATTTAAAAGAATCCACTAGCACTCTGGGTGCATTTAATTTATAGCAAATGCAACACTTCCAAAAGGGTCCATTTATGAAGAGAAGCTGCAGTAGAGGACCCCAGTTGCATCACAATGCATAATCATCAAACTGCAAACCAACAATAGAGTGCCTAGAGGAACAACCTGTTAACAATGGTTGCCCAAATCTAGCAGCATATCATCAAAGCCAACTTTATCTATGAATTGTTAGACAGTGGTTTGTGCAACACTTAGGCCCCGCTTGGATTCCTGGATTTTAGCTAAAACGACCGGGAAAATTAACGGACCTGGTTTGTTCCTCCTAGAAATACTGCACGTGAGGGGTGTGAAAATACGGACCGTGTTAGTTTCCAACAATCCAAGCGGGCCCTTACGGAAAACAGAGACACGGATTGATGACAGCGAACAAGAGAAAGGAACACGGCGGAATCATTCAGCAATTGATAACTTGATCTGCATGGCTTAAGAGTGGAGTTTCTGAATTTGCAGATGCCTTATGTATTTCAAAACCAGAGGTTGGACTAGATCCATTCCTTGCAGATACAAACCAACTCTATTAATATGTCACACTGAATTAGATCTGCCGCTGAACCAAATTAAAAAAACCTGGACAAATTAACCAGCCAAGCTCGGTTGGGAATTAACTATTTTTATCCCTGAACCAGACCATAACTAACCAAAGGAACACGACGCTGATATCCTCGCGCGGGAATAATAGAGGGTAGTACTCAGTTTAAACCACAAACTGCTTACACGGGCCATATTAACAAATGCGATTAGCGACCTAAACCTACCAAAATCATGTGCGACCGCGTGAGCATAGGCGCATCTGCAGGCCGGGGGATCAATGGCCACGGCGCTCCCACCCTCACCAAATCCGCCACCTATCTAGCGCCAGGAAGCACCAAATCGGCCACCGCAACCCCGCGAGTCCCTCGTTTCCATGGCATAGGTAGGGTTTCACGACGACTGAGACGGGGGCACGGCAGTCGGAACGGAACAGAGAGGAGAATGTAGAGGGGGTGGGGAGGAGGAGGAAGCTAGCATACCGATGGAGTCGGGGCGGAGCCGGAGAGATCGCCGGGAAGAAGAGAGCCGGACTCGGCGGGACCGCGGAGGAGGGAAATCGGCGGAATCCGATTCTCCGGCGTGCCGTTAGCTTGTCGCTCCCAGACGGGATTCAAACTGGGGAGAGTCAAAACTTATGACTCCTGATTTTGAAAACATAGGATTGGAATGACATTTCTTGTTCAATCCTACTTGTAAGATTAGAAAACTATTTAGATCAATAGAAAAAACAAAAACAAAATCTAAAAAGCACTCGTAGTGGAGAAATTTTTTCCCTTCAAAATAGTGTAAAGAAATCTTTTGAGAAGATTGTAATCCCGTGAATCAAACAAGCTTTGTAGAAAAAAAATCTAAGGACCCAGTTCGTTTGAATTAAAGGAGCCTTAAGATTTCTGAAGTATCCTTTCAAACTCTAATCACCATAGAAATTCGTTGCTCTCCTTGCTTCTCATAGCCTTCCAATGAAATAGCGACACGCCGTCTATAAGGTGGAGCCCACTAATCTCTCCTCATGTGCTTACATTTTAATTCTTTTCTTGTGTATACGTGTTTTGTTTTTTCCGTGTACATACTTTTATTTTTATTTTTTTAGGCGCTCTCATCTATCGAACTATCTCGTGCTTTCTTTGCACGAGTTCTCCTGTAGCAGATTCCCACCTTCCTCGGGTGGAAGAATACGAGCGGGGAACATTGATGTTGAGAAGATATTCGCGTGTTTTTAGCCCGTAGCCTTGATTTACTTGCTATCCTTACCCCTTCTACCATTATAGTTTTTGGGGTTGGAGGGACCAATGTGTTTATGACCCACTTCCTCGATGTGGAGTGAGGCGGGATTACGGATCCAGTCGTCGTCCTTCTGGTCGCCATTGTAGTCGTCTCTCTTGCTCGAGATATGGAGGCGGTGTCAAGTTAGCTGGGCGGAGGAAGTTGTCACGCGGGGCCTGATGAATCAGCGGCGATGTTGTCACCCCCTGCTTATTTGGGGACACATGTGAAAGGATCGAGTACGGCACCTAGAGGGGGGTTGAATAGGTGCTACCACAAATTTTAATTCTTTTTCAATTAAGACTTGACACAAAAGGTAAATTCTCTAGATATGCAACTACGGTGAATTTACCTATATGACAAGCAAATCACTAAGCAAGATACAAACTAGGTAAAGACGGTAAAGGATAGAAGTAACCGATGGAAGCACGCGGAGACAAGGATGTATTCCCGAGTTCCGCCTTGTTACGGGATTACGTCTCGTTGGAGGGGTGTGAGCTTCACCACAACAGGGTTGCTCAACGCCACAAAGGGCTCACCCTATTATCCGATGAACCGCACCACAAAGGATTGGTTCACCTTCCACTATCGGTCCGCTTCGAGGTGGAAACCGGAGCCTTTACAACCAGCTCGGGGCATGCATCCACAACTGAATTGGAGGCTCCCGAATCAACACAATCTGTCACAACACAACAATATGTGAGAATGGTGGCCTAGGTTTTCCCAATGGAAACCCTAGGCACGAATCACTCAAGTGAATGAGGGGGAAAATACAAATCGCTTCGGTGAAGATGTAGATCTTGCTCTTCTCTTTCAATCCTCCAAATATCAACAAGTTTGGGTGGAGGGATTGGAAGATCTAGTGATTTTCGTGGCTCAGCTAAAAGTGTTCTTGAAGGCTTGGTCGAGTCGAGTTGCCCAAGGTTGAAAAAGGTGAGGGGTATTTATACCCCTGCAGATGTCTAGCCGTTGGACAAACAGAGGGGCCGGATTAACCGGGCTAAGTGGTGGCCGGATATTTCGGTCTTCCGGAATAATCTGGCCTCCAACCAAATTTCCGGCCCAAATTTCCGATTGAGTACAGAGAGCAGTGCAATGCTCTCGCTTCTTGCCTTGGCCGAAATTCCTCTTTGGCAAACTTGGGGGTCGGATAATCCGCCCCAACCACCCGAAAGGGATTGGCCACGCTTTAAGATACTACCGATGTTTGGTTTCTACTACCCACATGCTATAACACTTTTTCATGATTTTTCTGTTTTTTAGCTGCTTCTTGAGGCACAACTAATTTCTACAACAAAGAAACTGATGAAAATAAAGTGCCAGCTTCTATACACTGAATCCTATTTGGTTGTAAATGGTAGAGTGTTTGCAATGCCCGTCACAAATGATGTCGTTATGTGTTGCATGTAGCACTATACTGTTTGTTAGGTGATTAGGTCTATAGCTACATGGCATATTTCTCAGTTTTTCCAGTTTAGATATGTCCTTTGATTTTCAAATTATTTCACCTCTAAAGTTCTACATGAAATAAATTAATATTTATGTTAGCAAAATGCACATTTTTGTATATTTAGTTGTATATATACAAATACAATGGACTGTATATTTATTATTGGCCTATTAAATTTACTAGAATAACATGTAATAGCAGGCAAAGAAAATAAAAGAAAACGAGTCCATGTACAATAATAGAGGATAGATTAGAGCCGGTGCGGCAAGGCGCGTCTTTCCCTTCTAGTTTATACTATATCACATCAATAACACGAGCACGTAGCTGACCCGTGGAGGACAGTAGGCATGGGACGGAAGAACATGAGCAGGTTAGGACAAGAGGGTCCTGTGGCTGGTCGGGAAATACAAGCTATAAATATGTGTGGGTTGATTTTTTTTAACGGGAATGGGCTCGAGACTGCAATTACTCAATCGATTGAGTAATTTTTTTAACGGAGGACCCTAATACATAATGAACTACGTACACCTAACATGCCCTCCACTTGCAGTGGCAGTGCTGTCGTGGACTTCCTGGTCGAGCGCTAGCTTGCCGTCATCAAGTTCTCAATAAGGCCGGGTATGCTGGTGCTTAGCGTAGATACTCTGTGTATCTGAGGCCGAATATAAAGGAATCAAGGACACAACCATGAAGTTTCTATTCTATTTTTGGCAAAAAGATAACATGGAGTGAGACAAATGGTGAACCGTTCAGCATAACCTAAAAAAAAAGGCAATGTGTGCATTGCTTGCCATACATGAACACCGTTCTCACTCCTCTCCAACAATAATATGCAATTGGTATTATTGCCCTATTGTGTAGCCAACTCATATAAGTTTGTGGTTAACAACAACAATTTACAAAGAAAGAGGGAAAATACTCCATGTGCCTTGTTTACTCATGACATGCATCTCTGTTTTATGATGACGTTCAATGCGATTTCATCCTTATATGTTCTCTTTTCTATGATTCTATCGGCTTGAATTGAACAAATGTGAAGGAAAACATATTTTATTCCTGCATTATGATCTCTTCTTCTGTGCTAATTTGGTTACTACATGGTTCTGCTGTATAGGTTACCTTCCTGTGGTTCTAGAGATGCCGCACCACGGCGCACGGATTGGTGCATGCGCGCAGTCAAGCCGCGTCCTAGCCTCCTAGGCACGGGTTGCTCTAGATTTAACATAAATAATATTTATACTAAACTCTTGTACTTATTAAAACTCATTTCCATCAAACTATATTCTTAAATGGTATATTCATGTTACATAAACAATAACCATACAATATTGTCGCCAAATATTAGCTACAGAGTTTTTGTTATTTTCAGTTACATATATCGTAAAAACATATCTTTGCTTTGCTAAACTTAAATCATTTCGTAATAGAAATTACGACAGTTTTCCAATATATTGCATCTCATAAAAATCCTTCTACCAAATCCCCTTGGATGTGGAAGGAACAAACACGTACCTCTGCGGCTGTATGCATTGTAACGTGTGTATTTGTCTGTGTATGCATGTATTTGCTATTTATAAAGTGGCGGAGCCAGGAATTGAGACGAGGGGGGGCGAACAGTAAAAGGTGTGCCACCGGCGATATTTTTTTTTACAACACATGTAATCCTCAATTGTATGGAAGGAACAATGTAAATAAGTCGAAGCCTCACAATATTAAAGCTCACAAAATTTAGGCAAAAGCAAGTGTATTCAACACAAAAAAGGTTCAAACATATTCAGTTTCATAACTCATCAAGTACAACTAACAATGACATAAAAGTAACCTAAAAAAAACTTAAAAAGTAGTAACATACTAACATGGACTCATGTCACTTGATTTGAACAATTGGCAGCCACCATATGATATCCCAATATGTAAGAGACACCTACAACATATGACAAAATTGTGAGCACATGTATCATACAATTATTAGCTTTTCATAGGATAGTGTCATACCATTAAGTTGTAGTTGTGCTAGCAAGATGAAACTTCCGAGGTAGATGACCTCGACGATTCCCTAAGGCATGAAAACGTAGCATAATCTTCTTGTCATCAATTTTTTGAAATATTTCTTTCTCAGAATAGCAAATCATCAAATCACCGAACCAATCATCACCAATCTTGTTTCGAAGATCTGTCTTTACAATCTTCATGGAAGAGAAAAACCTCTCAACTGATGCCGTTGCAACCGGCAATGTCAAAGCAAGTGTGATGAGCCGGTAGACCAATGGAAAGATCAAATGATGTCTAGTTTGAACCAACTTGAGAGAAAGATCACCCAGAGTATCACATGATAAGAAATCAGGACTACTCTTCATCATATCAATATATATGTTGAGTTGGTCAACCAAGACATAGCAATCATGTGAAGAGAAATCCACAGAGTAAATATTGGCAAGTTCAATTAGCTTCTCATGATCAAAGTTGCTAAATGAGTCTCTAGGATCAAGGCATGCGGTGCAGATCAATAGGCGTGTAGATGTTTCAGAAAATCTATTATTCATCTCAACCATGTTTCTATCAAGCACCTCGTTAAAGATTTCTATTTTGTAATAATGGAGGCAAGTAACCACCTTGCGTGAGATCCTTGGATAACCTCTAGCTGGAATGTTGTCAGTCATGTTGGGCACTATAATATTTCTTCCATCACAAAACTTAGTAGCAGCCAACAAGAGAGGCTCCCATCCATAATCTCTCAGATTTTGCAATAACCTTTTCACTGATACAATCATATGCATAGCAGAAACTATGTTTTGATCTTTGGCTTGCAATGCGTGTGACAACTCATTTGTTATACCAAGCACTCGAACCATCAAATGCAAGATTATAACATATTCAAAAGTTTCCATGTAGGACATATAACCAGAAGCCAAACCTCTTTCTTCGGGATCTCCTCCATCAAGAGAAATACCATGTAGCACTTCAATCACAGAATCCCACATATGATGCATCCGGATTAGTGTTCTGTGGTGTGACCCCCAACGGGTATCACCGGGTCTTGCTAAACTTGTCTCTTGATGTTGGCCTCTTCCCGACGAGATTTCCCCACTCTCTAGTTGTGCTACCATATAGTCATGATGCTTCTGCAACAATGCATCTTTCCTTTTACAAGAGGCACTCGCCTACAAAATAATGGTGCATTTAGAATTATATACATAGAGTTGAATACACATCTTTGCAATATCTACAAGAAGAACTAACCATGTTAACAATCTTGTTTACGTGACCAAAGAAATGACCAACACCTAGAACTCCTTTCACAACAGCAACAACCACCAATTGAAATTGGTGGGCAAAACAATGGACATAAAAAGCATGAGGATTGTCGGCCAACACCAATGTTTTTAAACCATGTAGCTCACTACGCATATTTGAGGCACCATCATATCCTTGTCCTCTCAATCTAGACATGGACAAATTATATTTAACAAACATTGCATCCAAGGCTGTTTTTAAAGAAGCCGATCTAGTATCAACAACATGCTTAACACCAAGAAATCTTTCCACAATCTCTCCTTTTTTATTCACGAACCTACAAGCAAGAACATAATATTAGAATTGTCATGTGAGTTATGGGATTCCAACAAATAAGTTCAACAAAAACATATGACACACCTCAATATCACGCCCATTTGCTCTTTCACCGATACATCACGAGACTCATCAACAAGTAGAGAGAAACAAGCATCCCCAAGCTCACTCATTATGACCTGTGAGGTCTCTTCCGCACATGCTTGGACTATTTGTTGTTAAATCTCATGAGATGTCAGTTGGAGATTGCCATGAGCATTTAGATTGACCACATTGGCTACTTCCTCACATCTTGAGGCATACCACTTCAATATTTGAAGAAAATTTCCTCGGTTGATGGAATTGATGGACTCATCATGCCCACGAAAAGCTAGACCTTGCTCAATAAGAAACCTTACAATACCAAGCACAGCCCTCAACCGTATTTCATAGTCAATATGTGATCACTCATCATGACAAGCAATAGCATATGACACACTTTGTTTTTGGTTTCTAAAATCTTCACAATATCTTCTTGCATTATTGTGAATGCTGTTTGTACCACCTATATGTTTTCTAAAATGTTCTGGACCTTTTTTCCAATTCTTAAACCCCAATTTTGTGAAAGCATCGTGTCCAAAATGTACACTAGTGCTTGATGACTTGAAAAGAAAGCAATAGAAACAATATGCACCATCTTTCTCCACACTATACTCTAACCAATCAAATTCGGCATACCATGTAGCTAGGAATGATCTCCAATCTCCCCCAATTTTTGTCTTGGTAAAAGTATGGCCAATCAATCGACTCGGACCTCTCGATAAATATGCCCTTCTCATTTTATCCCTTATTTCTTGAGTACCAAATTCTTCAATTGGTCTCCGAAGTGCAGGATCAGCAACAACATTTGATAGATCAAAAACTTCATGAACAATAGCTTCTGGAGTTTCCTGTAATACAAGTAGACATCAAAATTCAAGTATTTTGCTACAACAATAGACATCAAAACTGAAATCTGAAAAGAGGGAGAAAAAACCTGCTCTTCTTGTCCCTGTCGCTGTTGGTGTTGGTCGTTCGTGTCGTCACGCCTCCGCCTGCAATTTCGAGATGATGTTACAACTCCTGCCCTTGCCGCTGCCAGCGCTGCAACTTCCTCTGCATCCTCCAAGTCGAATGCATTCAACCGTGCTCCAATAGCTTCCCAATTAATCCGGCTCCTCATCTCCGGCATCCATCTGTGCTGAAATAGCTTCCCAATCCAGCTCCTCATCTCCGTCCATGTTCTGACGGCAGCGCGCAAGATATGCTTGAGAGAGTGTATAACTGAAACATAAAAAATAAAATTAGACGAAGAGGGTACAAAAGCTGCACATTATCCAATGGAAAAATAAAACATAATGAACTATAAACGTTGAGGATGTAAACAAAATTTCCAGCAACATTATACTGCTTTAAATTGTGTAATAATATGAAGAAATCGTTGTGAAATGCATGAATAAGGCCAAATTGATGAAGCCTTCAGTATCACTGCTTTAAATTGTGTAATAATATGAAGAAATCGTTAATCAATATAAAACAGATTATTTCATTCCTATAGGCGGGCGGCGCGGCGGATGGGATTGGGCCATTGGGGAATACCAGGGAGGCAGGGACGACGAACCTGCGAGGGGCTCCAGGGGCGGCGCGGCCAGGGGCTCCAGGAAGCAGGGAAGGCGGCTCCAGGGGCTCCAGGGGCGGCCAGCGGCTCCAGGGCGGGCGACGACGGGCGGCCGGCGGCGGATCGAGACGAGGGGCGGAGCGAGACGCGGAGCGAGACGAGAGTTGGATTGGGGATCGAGCGGATGGATGCATGCGAGTGCGACCGAGACGTGCTCGCGTGCTAGTTCTGGATGTGTTTTCCTTTTTTTCCCCTCCCTTTCACGTATAGATACGTACTGAATACGTATAATGAAAAAATAATCAAAAGTTGAGGGGGGGCGGCCGCCCCACGTCGCCCCCCTGCTGGCGCCGCCCTTATAAATATCTTTCTAGATATTTCTAAAGCGCATGATATAACAAGTATTTTGATAGTGATTTTGAATTTATGATTAGGTAAAACAAATGGAAATTTTCTGAGTATATAGGGTAGTGGATTTCAGGCTCTTGGATCCGGTGATCCCTTTATTTATAAGTTCTTAAATAAATTCAAAAGGCATTATTTGACTAGCCTAGTAGCCAATTTGGGTCTCACTCTCACAGGTTCTCTTGTGTGATAGAGGAACGTTGATGCACATAAAAAATATTCTATAACAACTTTGTCGGTAAAAAAATTGGTCACCTTCGATTTATAAAATGCTCATGAAGAGGGGCCAAACATGTCGTGCTCGATCGACATGCACTGACCAAAAAATAGATGGAGGAGGATATGTCTCGGTAATGACATTTTCCACAGCGAGGTTAACTGTAAAATAAATCACGTTCTCCTCACTATACCATTACTCGCATAATTAGACATTCTAGAACCTGTTTTTTGGCAGATGAGATTCTAGAACAACTTGGCGACGCATTTTGGAGGCGTCACTCTAGAGCGCTACCGCCGGAGAGAAGGTCAAGGTCACGTGGTTGGTAGCTAGGGGCTCTGATCGCCTGATTGACCGTCCTCGTCACCGGCTGACAAATGGCCCCTTTTGCTACATATAATCCTTTTCGAGAAAAACAGATCTCACTCCGGCCGGCGAGGCAGAGCCGCCGATTGCTTAGGTTAGGTTGGGCTTGGCTAATTGGTTTTAGGATTACGTTAATGATGATCCAAAGGCAAAGCCAAAGAAGACACATACGACAAGCTGGTCGCCGAATACTTGGCATATCCAGGTTAATGCTGCTGCCTGGGCATAAATGTATATACAACGCTGACAGATTAGGATTTGGACAACTCAACCATGCAAACATGTGCTAGTTTTTCATAATGAACTAGGGGACTAAGCGCGGGCCCCGCCGCGCCCGTGGGCTAAAATCTTGAATTATGTAATCGTAAAATTATTGGAATTCAAAAATTGTCTAGGTTGAGAAGTTGTTCAAATTTGTGGAGTGGTCAAATTGGGGAGCTTTTGGTAGTTGGATTGTTTTCACGTTTATAAATGCTTAGATTTTGTGGTAATGATCTATCGGTAATATATGTAATATTTGTGGAAGCCGCGGTGCAAAGAATTCAAATTTGGAAAATGTAAATTTTGTTTAGGTTTGCGTGTACGGAAATCCCGGGAAAGTTTACATTTAAAGTATATTCAACATTTACGTTTGCCGTATTTTTATTTTCATATTTTTAAGCCTATGTTATAAATGGGTAGTTGTATTTAAATGAGTTATCGAACTTTATGTAAGTAATTTTTTTGGTGACAAATTATTTTATTGGGTTTATCGTATTGATTGATAATGTGGAATTGATTTTATTTGAGTGCAAAAAAAAACAATAGAATCCATATTTTGTGAAATCTCGTGTGGATTGATCAAGACTTTACGTAATATTTGAACTTTCAAAGTTTTCAAATAATTTCGAGAAGTTCCCAAAGTATTTGGAAAGGCCTGGTTGATTTTTCAAATTTTTTGAAAATTGATTTGAATTGATTTGGAGCTCAATTTGGAGAGTTACATTTTTTTTGGAAAATAATAAAACAGGGAAAAAAAACTGCCAGCCGGCCCAGCCCACGGAGCAGCCCAACCCGCCAGCCCAGCCCACGCTGGCGTCACCCGTGGCCGGAGCTGGCCGCGGCGGCGCCGAGGTCGCCGGCGGCGCTCCGCCGCGTTCCGGGACGCGGGCGCGGGCGCGGCCGACCTGTTGGTGGCGGCGCCGCCGCGCGTAGGTCGCCGGAGAGCGCGCGGCAACGGCGGAAAGCGGCGGCGGACGGCGCGATCGGCCGCGGCGATCCCGGCTCGTGGGCGGCGTCCCGGCGGCCGAACGACGGCGGGGAGGGCCAGGCGGCGACGGCGGAGCCCGTGGTGGGCTCCGATTTGAGCGGGGAGGGACGGCGCGGTGGCGCGCCGCGGCGGCGCCGCCGGCGACCACGGCGTCGCGCGGGGGGAGAGGAGAGCCCGCGGATGTTTTTGCAGAAAAAACCCCGAGGTTTCCGGAAATTTAATTTAGGTCCATCCGCAGAAAGAAAAGTGAGACGCGTGTTAATTGCCGAAAGTGGGAGGGTTTTTGTGCAAATAGGCGCGGTTACCGGGTGGGCGACCGGCTGGCCACCGGGACGACCGGCTCGTCACCGGGAGACGTGTCACCCTCCCATTGGTAGAAAATATGGGGGTACTGTAGCTAGGCCGTGGAGGCAGACGTGGCCGTCCTGGCCTTCCGATCGCGCGATCGGACGGTCCTGGTTTGCAGGCGACGTGGATGGCTGGATCGGGGGTGAATCCTTCCGTCTTTTATATATAGTGTAATGCATCACACATTATTCGTGCACATGATCGCGACATTATCCTTACGGTCGATGCACACGACACCAATGAGCATTAACAATTTAACCAATGGTCTTTATTTCCTAATCCCTATACCCATATGGCTCCAGCGTCATATATCCTAGTATCTACACGCGCCCAATCTTCTCCACCAGTCGTCCCTCAATCTCCATCCTCTTCTTCATGAGCAACGTGTACTTCTTCAGGAGCTCCCTGTCCTCCTCCCCATCTCCGGGGGCCGGGACCGCCAGATGTGCGCCCAGGGAGGTCTTCTCCAGGTTGCCCATGTACATGCAGGAAATGGGAACAAAGCCTCCTTCCTTGTTGCACAGCCATCCATGGGCAGCTCTCAGAGCTGCACCCAGCGAAGCCGAATCTGTTCCAGTTCCAGAAGCAATATCAGTTTTTCTTAACTCTTGCTTTTCTTTTTTGCATCGGTGGTAGCTTTATGAGTATGTGCAATTTTTTTACGCGGGAACAAGAGGGAGTTGAGTTTTGTCGTACCGGGTCTCTCAACTGTGAAGACAGGACACCCGAAGATTTGTGCGATCGACTTGAGGATGCTCTCGTTGGAGGATGCCCCACCGGTTGCTATGATCCGCTTGGGAGGGTTGGGCATGCCAAACCGCTCGGCGTGGCCTCGCATGGACAACATCTGACCCTCGATGATGGCACGAACCTATGCGCAAGGAATGACAAGCACATGGCTCATTTGTTTGCCACCAGTATAAAAAAAACAGACAAGACTGTTGAACATACCTCAGATGGTGCATCGAATTCTTGCACCTCGTGCTCCGTCAGATTGTCAGGTGAGGCATCATTGAAATTCTCGACAATGTATCGGTGAAAACCAACTGCATGGAACAAAGCAATTTGTTTAAGGTTACAACGTACAAGAGAAATGGACAAATTGTTGAATTGTTACATGATTACCTGGAAGAGGAGGCAGGATTTCATGGTCTTTGTAGTAAAATCCTAACTTCCCGCCTACATGAGAAAATATAGATGAATTTCATATATCAGAATCACACTTGATTCACTATCAGTTGTGAGAACCGGTGTGAGGAGGTTGCTAAACATGACAAAACTACAGAAAAATTGCAGGCCTGATCAAATCATAGTTGATACAGTAGTAAGGAAAGTATATTGTCAACTTACATGCGCCCAAAACATTAGCAATAACATATTGCTAGAAAAGACAAATACTATTTCTGTAAGAACTTACTATTCAGAGGGGGTGTTGTCTCCAGATAGTTGTTGAAAACATCCCACGATTTTTCTGCGCACTGATTTCGGACGTCTGAAATAGTGAAATAACATCAGAAGTAGTGTCAGCAAATTAATAGCATGTCATATGTCATAATACAGATAGAAGGATTTTAATACCTTCACGGGTCAATGAGCCATTTTTGTAACACAACATCACCATGTAACCATCCGGTTCAACAGGGTTGGGAAAAACATGGCCTTCAAGGCTTGGTTTAGCTTCCGCAGTAATCCCGAAAACCTAAAATGCAATTATTAGAAGATAAGTATAAAAGTAGCTTCAGAAAGAAAGCCAAGACAACTGAAACAGGATCCTTGCAACTCACCGTATCACTAGTACCAAGGCTAATTGCAAGATCCCCAGGTGTATTCAGAGTTAATCCTACAACAGATGCAACGGTCCAATGGAATGTTAATAATGAACAGAGAAAACCAATAATCACTTAGTGCTCATTGGTTTGCGATTGTTAAATTATATAACAGCATCATAGAAAATGACAACACCAGCAACTCGTCACTCGTGAAAGAATCAAAGAAGTGACAGTGAAGTACCTGCAAGGCTATTGGGGTTGTCTCCTGACCATTGAATAACCAAACAATTCTTATCAAACTGAAACCTGCAAATAGATATTGATCGGTAAACTTATGGGATAATACCGTAAATAATCTTCATCTCTTCCACCATTAGGATGGCATCTATAAAACTAATGATTCAGATTGCTTGCCTGTTAACATATCTATACTGAGTTCCCTAAAGTCCAATAACTAAATAAATTCCCTTGACAGAAAAAAAAATATTAACCCAAATTATTGGAATTAGAGCTTGGCCAGCTCACATTTAGTGGAACTATAAGAACCTAGCCAATTTGTTAAAGATGCATCACCCACACACACGTGTTACCAAAGAGTATAGTGGAATCACTTTGCGTGAGTACAGGGTACAGCAGTAAACCAAGAACTCACCTTTCTACAAAATAAGGAGAAATTCGACCGGCAGTGGCATATGCCGGTGCCAGATTTCCAAGCTTCTGTTCAAGATCAGCAGCAGTTGCCTGGGGGAGAAAGCGAACAATTTAATATTTTATTCATAATGAAAAAAAATACACTTAGGTGATTCGAGAAATCAGGAGTGCATAGGTGAACACATACACCAGGGACAAACCTCTAAAACAGTTTTTGACCAGGTCCTCTTGTTTATATCCATCAAATTCATCCCAGCACCATCAGTCTCATCAATACTTGCATAGCATCCGACAAGGATCGATGCCATGAATGAGCTCACCAAAGATATCCTCTCGGTATTATCATAAATATGGGGTGCTGTTTGGTAGATCTTCCGTATCTGAGGCCCAGTGAATCTCTCATAGGCACGAGATCCTGTCAGCTTGGATAACTCCAATGCACCTCCCACTGCATTTTCTATTTCTCTGCATTGCTTAGTAGTGCTACTGTCCATCCATATTGGTGAGTCCATGGTAGAAAAGGCATCCTTAAGCTGGATTAGCAAGCTCTTACTAGGATCCAAGGAAGAGAGCACAGCTTGACTGCCCTTCTTCCAATAAACGCTGCCATGTTGTTGGCCACTCCCTGAAACGGCCACAACCTTACTGAAGTCGATCTTCGGTTTTAGTTTCTCAAGAAGCAGCTCCAAAGCCTCAACCCACATAATGGTTGGCGAAAATATGCGTCCATCATCTGCAGGATCTCTGTAAACCCCACCCTCGGTTTTGTAGTGCGGCAATTCGGAGTCAAAATTAACAGCTTCAGAAGCGACTATTATTAACTCATTGTTGAGCACAGTAGCCTTGACAGACCTGTAACATAAGATTTGCAAAAATAAACCTCACTATGGTGGTAAAGTATACAATTATCATGATAAGAAAAAGGAAAAAAAAAAAAGATAACCACATGCGAAGCAAATGGTGGATGCATTGCAGGGTAAAGTGATCGTGGTTTTATCAGCATGCTGGATGCAAAACAAACGCATTAAGTGGATATCCTGCCCAAAATGCCCTCTCGGTCTGTTGCCAAGCGTTCAAAATGAGTGAGCCGCATAGGTGATTGGCATGGCCATACAGCTGAACCACAAAAGACCAAACCTCACACATGTCTCTGCACTTATAGGACACCCAATCTCATAACAAGATCATGACACCAACTATTCGCATTGACATTTCTAATTTTTGTTGTGTGGAATGTGCCTGGTGGGGAAAGCCGGACGACTTTCGGTAAGAACTTCAAAAATCTCTATCCATGAGTACCCTACAGTCCTATAATCTTCAGTTATTGACACTCCTAAATAGTGCTAGAGAACCAGATATGCCACCAAAGAGTAAAATCCTAGGCTACACCATTTCTCTTCCACAAAAGGAGATTCCCATTCCCAATCCTCACACCTCTTCGAACCAGTTACACAAGATCCAGCCAGCGTCCAGGCCCCCAGAAAAAAAGTAATTGGGAAAATGAGAGAAGGAGGAGGACTCACTGGGTGGAGCTGTCCAATCCGAGGAAGAGAGCCCCATCCGGGAGGGAGCTCCGCCCGACCATGGCTGCCGCCGCCTGCCTCGTAGCCCCCCACGCGATTCCCCCCTCCGGATTCGGTAGCAGCCGAGACGCGCGAACAGGGAGGAGAAGGGATCAGATCATGGACCGGAGAGAAGCAGGTACAGCCGGAGTGGACTGATTAACAGACAAAAGAACGAAGAAATGATTGCCTGGATAAGGACGCCGTTATCTATATCTAGAGGATGGATCAGATCAGGAGGAGCGGCCATGCAGGAGCAGATTCCGTTTCGGGGCGCGCGCGAGGATCGCGTCATTCACCGTTATCTACTCCAATCATCTGTGCTGCATTACGATTTTGGTGAGGGAGTGCCGGGATTGGATCATGGTCTCATGAATCGCTTCTTTTTTCCGTTCATGTCACTTGCAGGTGGGTCCTGCCGTTTACATTGGTATCCTCCATCCTATCCTATCCTATCTTGCTTGGCTTCCGTACCTTTGCATGATCTTCTCGAAAATGTCTACTCCAACCTGGACAAGTCCTAATCTTGGCACACGCAGTAGCTCTTCGATTTGCGGGATTGCAAAACAAAGAATATAGAAAATGCAGCACTAGCTGGATGATGTCGGCCTGATAAGCACAGGCGGACCTTCATGGGGGCCAAAGTGGGCCGTGGCCCCCCCAGCAAAATTGTAAAATCTCTAATACCCCTACTACTACCGTGGCATGCAGCCCACGAGGCCCAGTTAATCCAGTCGATTGAGGCAGAAACCAATCTCCAGGAACGTGTTTCCTTCTCGACAGTTCACTCGTTCCTCAATCTCTCCCCTTCTCTGGACTGGTCGGACGGCGCCACGACGGGGTGACCGGTGGGCGGCGGGTGGCCGGTGCTCTGATGTCCACTGCGGTTTGTCTCTTCCGCGGCCATAGCTCAGCTCAGGTTCGTCTCCTCCGCAGCTAGCAATGGAAGCACATGACTGAACGGTAGTGGAGTTTCCTGATGGCTGGCGCAGGCGCGCAGCAGCTACCAATTTGAGTCCGGCCACTGCTAAAGGCTCGAACCGCGCTGCAAGTTTCTCTCCCTCTCGCTGATGTAAATTAGTGCTCCGATTTTGCTTTTCTTGCTTCATTGGTTCCGAATTTTACATCTAAGTTGGGGAAAGTTCATAGTAGGTCATGGAAATTGTTGTTTACAGATGCATTGAGGAGGCAATGGTTAAAGAGAAAATAATTGATTCATTTTCAAAAGAATTGCACCTATGAGGATTTTGTTTTTTTCATTTCACCGGTGCAAAGAAAAGAAGAGCTGATCTGTAGTGTTCAATTACATGGGTCCATGTCTCCATGATGAGTGAATATCCATGGTTAAGTAGTATATAGTTTCTTTTGTTTTAGTTCTTCTAGACTAGCTTATGCATATATTGATGTTGGAAGTGTATTTTGTGGACAAAATCAATCTAAATATTGGAGTTTCTAAAAATGCTACAAATCCTAGCTTGTTGATCTCACTTAATTTAGCATTCCAAAATAAAATTTCATGTCATTTTGTAGCTTGGCCCCCCCAGAGTTTTTGTTCAAGGTCCGCCACTGCTGATAAGCTTCAAAATTCCTGCTTAGATAGGTCTAGCCTAGCATTATCTTTAGTTAACTTCGGCAACCTTCACGGTGAGGCGGTGTTGAATGACTTCTCGAGGTACACTTTAGCCTGAGTAGAAGTTGTTGCTGGATGATGTTGTCATGTACCAGGCCTAGTTGGTCCACAAGACCAGGTTTAGGTGTTACTTTGCACTTGTGGGTCCATCTTGTAAGGGAGTTAAGGGAGAGAAAGGGCTATATAAGCCACCTTGTACCCACCGAATGAGTCAATTGTTATCTAATCTAAACAGAAGTCCCTGATGGGCACCGATCTCTCTTCTTCCTCCATCGCTAGCCTCGTGCTAGACGATTTCTCCTTCTCGATGTGGCATCGAGGCCCCTTTGTATCATTGTATCCTGTGTGTTTGCGTGTGTGAGGGTGTAGGATCGTGACATTTGGTATCAGGAGCCATTCGATCCCCGGGTGTGCTTCCACAAAAAAATTCCCCAAATTCCAATCGAGAGAGTGAGATTCAATTTTGGGGCGGATCCGAGAAATTCGTCATGGAGAAGGTGCAGTCCGATCTGTCGGAACTGCGGAAACAAGGGGAAGATACATCTGCGACCATCAAGCTCCTCTACGAAAATTTGGCTCGTCTTGACCAAATTTTGGAGGGGATGAGCGCCGGCAAGCTGCCCAAACCCCAACGCCAACGGCGACCACTCCAACGCCTCCATCGGAACGTGTCGTGACGATGATGAGTGAACCTGCAGCTGATGCAGACGGATCTGCTGCAGCCGCCACCAGCATCGAGGAGACATGCGTCAGCCATGGGGAGGATCGTGGACCGGCAGCAGTCAGGGTCACGTCCGTCCCGGCATCGACACCAGCGGCAACAACGAAGGCTCCGGCCTCACACGTTGTGCCTGTAGCGCCTGCTGCGGCGTCCCATGTGACCAGTGACCTTCCATTGCTATCACCCACCAGGTGCTCGACATATTTCCGCACTGTCTTCGCTACATCTCAAGACACAGAGCCAGAAGCAGCGGCGATCTACCACGTGCAGATAGCGGACGCGAGCATCTCCGAGCAGAGGCTCGTAGGGTACACCGCGCAGTACTGCTTGTCTTTTCAGATTTGCAGCGGCGACATTCCCTTGCTCGCACCAGCAGCGATGACGGCTTCTTCCACGACACTCCAATCCAACTTCATCACCGACGTGCCCACCACCTGCTTGTCGGCGTTTCCAGGATTGGACACGGCCTTGCCGTCGACCACGACCACCTCAACAGCTGTTCTTCGTCCGCCCGGCAAACCTCCAGATTCTTGGGTTGTACTGGGAGTCGCGGATTCTCAGAAGTATGACGATTGCCTTGCTACTGAATTTTTTGTTGGTGATCTCTTTGTGGTGAGGAGTCCGTGGCCTCCTCCTTTGCGGAACAGTAGCCCAGGCGTTGACAGCAAGCTCCAGTCTCTAACATTGCCGCTGATTACAAGCAAGACGAAGCCAATAGGAGTGCAGTTTCACTTGTGCTATCTATGTAATGCAGCTATGAACTACAATGCGTCCCCATGTTCATGTTTTGGGTGCCTGGCATTCTTTGTGGTTCGGATGATACAACCATCATGGCCACCGTCAGTGCAAGATTTTCAAGGGAGTCTGAAGAAACAAACTGCAATTTGGCTTGAATTAAGAGAAGATAGACAATCGCTTGAGAGAATAGAAATGCTGAAACTTAAGCCTCCATGGCTACCTCGTCTTAGCTTGTGCATGAAGCTGCCAACTGCTGGAGCTAACTCTGCTATGGTGCAATATTACACTGAGTTTGGGTCAACTGCACGAGCTGATCAGCATAAGTACAGAACTGAGGATTACAATTGGCACTACTCGCAATGCTTCAGAGTTCTAGGTTTTTAGTATGGCATTACTGGCAATGTTTCCACCTATGGTACTAGTCATTTTCAGTGGTACATAGCATGGCCACACACACTTGCAGGGTACCCCAGGTCCAATGGATTCCTTGCCATCCTCAATGGAGCAGCAGTAGTACAGCAGAGTTATACCAGTACAAGGGTACTAACAGTCGATGTTCGTACACGATGGATTTATCATCATATTCTGCGAGGTAATACCCACTATTATGAGAAGATGCATTGGTTTTTCAGTGACTCACTATTGCAGTCTCAATGTTGGTTTTGCACTCCTAGACATATCCTCTTCTTTTGTTGTGCATTGGAGCAGTCCGAAAATTCCTGGAGAATTAGTCTTGTACTGCTGAGGTCTTGGTTCCAATGTTATCGTGCCAGGCGTGAGTATCTGTACAATTCTGAGAATTTTCAGTGGACAATTGCATGGGATCCAGTTGATCATACTGAATGTGTTCAGGTGTGTGCTCGTCTCAGTGCAGTACATGCTTTATTCAGCTTAACTGAAGCACCTTGCTTGCTAGACACGAATAGGCACAAAACCTCGTTGCTATGCTGGACAAGATGTTGGCCTGTGATTTTATCAGCTGTCTTTATTCACTACAGGAGAACTACGACAACATCTACTTATCTACTCTCTTCGTGGAGGGTGATAGTTGTTGCACTGATGACTTTCAATGTAGATGTACTTCTGTCCTTTGATCAAGCTCCTTGGGATCCTGGTGGTGTACAGCTTCAGCGGCACCCAAATGCAACAATGTCGAATTTGTATCTGGCGAGGGACAATGTGATCCGGTTGGTGTGCTATAGTTTGACAAAGACCAAATTTCATCTGTGCTTGCTGGTGGAAGCATCTGATTGGAGCATTGCAGTGATTAACACAAATGAAAATTCAGAAGACTTCTGTGACTTCCCTAACGTCAGGATGGCATGTGACTATGAACATTAGCAATCAAGTTATGATCAGACTGACAAAACATCAGGAGTGCTTCATCATCCAATATGCCCCAACTCTACAGTGAACCTATCACTATTGATGACAAGGACATATTCAGTTCAACCGATGGTGAAGAAAGCAAATGATGCCTGCAACACTTGTGTGGAGGTACCACAACGTCTCCTGCTTGCGAACAAGATGCTCTGGCATAGACCACAATTGAAGATACTAAAATCCCACGGCGAAGCTGTTGATGACCCTTGGGGTCAAGGGTCGCAAAAGGAGGGGGTAATGTCATGTACCAGGCCTAGTTGGTCCACAAGACCAGGTTTAGGTGTTACTTTGCACTTGTGGATCCATCTTGTAAGGGAGTTAAGGGAGAGAAAGGGCTATATAAGCCAATACCTTGTACCCACCGAATGAGTCAATTGCTATCTAATCTAAACAGAAGCCCCTGATGGGCACCGATCTCTCTTCTTCCTCCATCGCTAGCCTCGTGCTAGACGATTTCTCCTTCTCGATGTGACATCGAGGCCCCTTGTATCATTGTATCCTGTGTGTTTGCGTGTGTGTGAGGGTGTAGGATCGTGACAGATGTCGGCCTCGGTAAGCTTCGTTTCTAGTTTGACAACTTCGTCGCGATCTTTTGATAACTTCCGCAATTTTTGTTTTATGAGGAAATGATTGGGCTTCACGATGATGCAGTGTCGACGACTTCTAGGGGGACGCCTTTCATGTCCAAAGTGCGAAAAAAATTCCGACGCACTTGGTGTTTTCTCGGCGTGCGGAAAAGAAGGCTCCCAAAATGTGTCGCTTTACCTTTCTTCTTTTCCTTGCCTTTCATTGGGTCTGTGTTGGCTGTCGCCCCAGCTGTTTCTCTCGTTGGTTGTATCGGTGGTTGCTATATTAATATAGCGGGGCTACGGCCTATTTCGTCGATATTTTGGAGACACATAATTTGCATTGTTGTAATTATGTGCCATGAACCCTCTCTCGAAAGCCGATATGAGCCCTTGAGCAATCGTGTCTCATATAGTTGTGTCACACTTGCTCAAGGTACCATACAATAAACCCCATGCCCGCTCCCATTATTCATCCCATGTATTGACAAGAAACACTCACCAGAGTCCTCACTACCCACTATCCATGTTGTCCCATGAACCCTAGCCGTACTCTCCACTCAACTTATCTACCTACTCCCCTCGTCTCCTCTTGGCCTCTACTCACAGCCTCGTCATGTAGATGGTGTGCAAGACATGCTCAGTGTCCTCAAAGGTGGGTGCCGTCTCCCTTTTCTCAAAGGAAGTTGTACCGAAGTCCTCTACTAGTGTTCCTAGCCAACTTGTGTGTTCTTGTTCTTTCATTCTCTAATATGTTGTCTGATTACACTCAGTGGCACACTGAGAGGTCTTCATGCACGAAGAAGGTTGATTACATAGAAGAGTTTGAGAGCATGAATGCTAAAATTGATATGATCATGTCTAAGCTCTCTAATAAGCTAATACTAAAGACATTATATTGGTGAATTAGTTAAAAAGAACCATAAGATTGATGTGAATTTTATTGTTGTGAACACTAATTACAACAAGACCTATATGAATAAATATGCAAATAATAATTATGTCCATATCCGTCAAGTAACAACTATCTGGTAAAAAAAACTCCAAATAGGCACGGTGATGGAGGGACGCAGACGAATGGCACTTGGTACCAGCGCACCCTATATGCACAAATGTAGTGACTCAAAAAAAAGTCAACACATTTTGGATCTTTTTGGGGATAAAAAATGATCAAGTATTGTACTTGTATAAAAATGTTGGGGTATAAAATGTTTCTCATTGACTTTAGGGCAAAAAGACAAAACTATGACAAATATAGCGTGTATATAGTGTTTTTTGTTTCTGAAAATCTTTGACCCATGGTGCAATGAAAGTCATTCTCTGACGAATCTTTTAATAAGGATACAATACTTGATCATGTTTGCCCGACTGACAGTATTTTTATATGATGGAGGCCCTAATATAGCTGATAGTACTATTAAAAAAATCATTATTAAGCTATATGAGCAAAACAAAGTCTTTCCTGGTCAAGTTTGTAGCATAACTCATCATTAAATTCAAGATTTGTAACATAAAAATTTCAACATAGAAATGTCTTTATCAAATGTTGTTGATACTCAAGTTATACTTTTAAGTATGATGGATGGAAAGCCTGATTCTAACCCCACAAATTGGCTAGAAAACAATGTCTACCACCAAGGAAAATATAAAGCATCAACAATATATATACATTGAACTCATGGATGCTAGAGACTTTATAGAACCTATGTTTGAAGTACAATCGAATAATGATCTTGCTAATACATGATTATTCGCTCGTCGATATTGTTTATATACTGCAATATTTATCTAAGATCCTAAATTGACGCTTCTAGAAAGAGCTAGGAGTATATATTCCCCAACACATTCTTGATATTAAAATTGTAGTATATAGCCCACGCAAAAAAAGTTGTAATATATAAGAAAGATGTTTTAATTCCTAGAAGCTACATGAATGCTATGCTCGGTGTGACCTTGGTGCTATTGCCAAAGACTCATGTTTATATGGTTGGGCTGAAAAATATGGCTCCATGTACTTCAAATCCACATCTAGCTGATTCACCTTCTAAAACTAATTAGAAAGATGTTCTCATTTATGTACATGTAAGCTTTGTATCGGTTGATTTTATCATTATGGATATGATCTGTATTCTGACATGTCCAAGTATTTTGAGTAGACCCTTTTTTTACCATGATTTTGAGTAGACCTTAACTGCATATGATATTAGAGAATGTCAAATTTTAATTTAGAAAGAAAGAATGAAGCAGAACATTTTGAAGTAACATGTTATGAATGATCTTTTATTAAGATCTCACCATTGGACTTTCATGGTGGAAATATGAGCGAGAAACAAGACATCAGACACTTTATTAAATAAATAGATCATCATAAAATTAGCTCCCAACCAACGCCATTCATCGATGCAGTTAATCAATTAGATGTTGAATTATCACAGGAAGGTAAAATGTCGAAAGAGTGCAATGCAAGGCATCGAACCTTGAGATCAAAGGCAAGCCTTATACTGCTTATTTGGTTGTGGCATGTTAAGAATTAAAACAATACGTAAGCAAAATCCTTATTGATTGTGCTTACGTGCTAATTGAGATATTGTGCATTTGCATCTCATATTTTCTCTTTTATAGTATAGTCAGCAATCTAATCATTTGCCTTATATTGCTTTTTCTAATTTCTGGTTTTTAAAAGTTACGGGATACAAACTAACCTCATATTCGGTAAAATAGTTGAGTGCGCTGCTTCCTCCACTCGTTCCAGGACGACAATTTTTGAATGTCCCGTTTTCATGAGTAATTTATTTTCTTTAAATAAGAATTTAATTTTCCAACTTAGATTGCCTAACTAATTTCATCCTTTGTTGCACCTTGGTGCATGATGTTCAATTTAGTTTCAGAAAACAAGATTTCCATTCTTAGCTCTTAAAACAAGCAAGATTTAGAATTCCGCTGTACCGTGGATTACCATAGTATTATTAGTAAAAGACATATATAAGGTTTGTGGGTAGGTGAGATAAATCGATGAACCACCACTAACTATAATTTAACAGTGAAAATATCAATCATATCATATACATTTTACATGTTTTGCTAGGGACTTTAATAAAAATAATTAAGACAGTCTGCCAAGAATCAACTAAATCTCAATCGAATGCCGCACACGGATTGCGTCGTGATTCGTTGTTGCCCGGTGAATTGTACATGGGTTGATTCCAGCTGCACATGGATTACAGCCAAGAAAAAATGTCGAATTTGCGTCATGGTTCATACTAGCATGTGAGTTGCACATGAGATGCAACTGAAACCTGGGTGACGTTTAAAAAATGGCCAACGTAAACAAGTAAAATATACTACTATAAAATAACGAACATTTACTCACCGTGAATGTCCTTATGTCAAAGTTTCTATTTACCGAAATATATCAAGGATCCATATAATGGACTGAGTCCGGCAACATGTTTTTCATAATTAAATATGCACGAGTCTCAAGTAAATCCATCATTTTTTTACCCTATGTGCAAAAGGCGCCTAAAATTCAGTTATTAATCTTCCAAATAGTGACAAACTACAGATAATATGATCTTCCAAATAGTGACAAACTACAGATAATAACGATAAACACAACAGAAGTGTAGTATGTACTAATGTAGTAGTAAATCTGTGCTGTTAACCGACAGGTCAAACCGCTATTACATCGATATACATAACCAAAACATCTGGCAATGTGATGTGGTCATAATCTCTCCTCTGGTCCCAAGCATAAAGGAAAAAAAAGGACCACAGAATGGAACACATATCTTGTCTGAACAAAACATAGCTGCGTAGTATTAGCATCTCTATCAGCAGCTCAGTACAAGCCGAGTGTGAACAACTGCATATGTGCTAGCTTCCTCTTGTTCAGATGGTTGGTTTCAGTGCGATTTAGATCAGTCTGAAGTCAGATCAAACAAACCGTCCAAAGGAACTTCGGATCAAACAGAAAACATCTACAAAATTCCATCGTATCTATTTGAGACAATTATGTCTCATGGTAAGTCGCGTAGGTCATCGATTTCCAACCTTCAATATCAGTGACAGATTCGTAGAGGTCAGCTACATGTTAGATTCGTAGAGGTCAGCTACATGTAAACTGGTTCTTCCCAGACTTTGGTGTTCTTTTTGGGATCGTCGCAGAGGGCAAGATCATAGTCAAATTCTTTCATTGTCTTCACAAATGTCCTTGCTCCTTGCATGATTAACCTCTCCACCATGAATAGCTGGTAGTTGTTCTCGATTATTGGCTTCAGTATGCTACTGAAGTTAGATGAGTATGCTAACTTGTACCTGTCCCACATAACACACGGAACACAGATGAATCTTAAACAGATTGTCTATTGAAACTACATGCACATTTGTAACAAAACATAGCATCGCTGATGGTCAAATACATAACTTTACTTGAGAGAGAAATACATGCAATAGATTGAATCACCACAGTTCCAAATGCAGAGGTGGATTACTAAAGTACTACAGCTTCTAGTTGATCATTTAAGAATGCTCAGTTCCTCAAGTAAGTGGCAACAAAAGAGAAGAATTCTTATACCACGGTTGCCTGGTCAAGCCAACACAGATCACTCAGTTGTGCTAAACTTTTTGCAGACACAAACTCTAACGTGATCATATCCGAGATCCTGAACTCTGAATCAAGCAGTTGGTACAAGGTGTTAGGTTACCTGTCTGATAGAGGTGAGAAGAAGCCTGGTGTCCTTTCATTTGAAGCAATGAAAAGAGTGCGACCTTCAGGAATCCACCTTGCGATCCTTTTCTTGATAAACACAGGACGGGTATCTCTGTCCAGATGAGGATGAAGGCTCCTCTCGACACCAAATCTATCATTCCTATTCTTCAGTAGATCACCCCGTCTTACATGAATAGCATCATAATCACCTAGCATCTCTTTCATCTGAAGAGAGCACACCAGTTTAGTGGAAAGATAAGACTTGCCATATCACTGAAGATGAACATACAGTAAGTTTTTCATAAAGGAGATACTACGATGTTCTGTCTGACCAACTATAACCAACCTACAAAGACCAAAAAGAAGTTTCTTCTACCAGGTTCATTGGGCATAGCAGTATATAGCACGCGTTCCAACTTCAATAGGTTCCTAAGTTCTTTTAACACAAGCAAGATATAGCAAACATATGCACAATTGAACTGACAGATAAGGTAAGGATTGTGCGAGTGAAAAACAAATGTAGCAAGTACGGAGCTCTGGAGGACTGGGAAGAGTACATAAACAAAACCCCATGAAGGTAATACTACATAACAGTCGCTAGTGACTTAACATTCAATAGGCGCGCACACACTGCCACCCTGCTTGTGATATGTGTTCAGATGACACAACCATAACAGTATATCTAAGTGAAGTTCAGATTTTTGCTTATTGGAGGATGTGGGAACTCAGAGCTTTTGACTAGGAATCTAGCACGAGATAGGCATATTTACTCTGGTAACTACACATCAAGTTTCAAGGATTTTGGGTTTCAGATTATATTGTTTTCTATCAGGCATCAGTTATAGGAGATGAATTTCCACATTCCACAGCTCATGATAGATCAACAAAACACACATGATTTATTTTGAAGTAAACTGTAAGGCAGCTCCAGCAGTAAATAGGAACCGAAACTTGCGTTCACTTAGGTGGTGGACCATCTAGGCTCACTTGCTGAACCCACACGATTTAACGAATCAGCTTAACCAAAATCAAGAATAGGAATAATACGAATCAAGCCAGTTAGTTAGAGCGTTAGACAAAAGAGATGTTCTCTTAAGGCTGGAGAAATCAGTTTCATAAGCATTTGATATATGGAGAAAAATAAAATATTTATGAAAATGTACCTCATTTGCTGCATCCCTCAGTTTTCTTGCTGGCATAGTTGGCAGAAAAGTGTAATGGCAACATCACAGAGCTACGCTTGGTCCGATCCTTACACTCCATAAACCTGAACTGTAATAATCATTAAGGTGTATTCTTAAGGTATAGCAATAGCATATAAATTTGGTTTGGCACGATCATTCAAACTTAAAGGCCGTCTGAAAATGCCAGTGACAAGACACATAAGGACCCTGATGGAGTTGCTTTCTTACCAAGCAAGAGGACTCGCGGTACGGTTTATAAGGAGAGCATCCGAGTAAAGTGGGTTTTCTTTGAGTTCATCTCTGCTAACCCCTTGCACATGCGCCACGCCTCCCTCTCCTAGTTTCGTACTTCTGGATACTATCCCGTACCACGACTTGGGGTTGTCCAGAATAACAGGTATGGTTTTCGATATGAGGTCTATATCATATAGCGATTCCATTGCAGACGAACTGGCTCCCCATCTGCCAAGATATCGAGCATACATATTCAAATTCTGATTTTAGCCTGACAAAAATGCAAATAGAGGCAGACATACGTGCTTAAGAAGCAAAAACCTTTGGTCTGAAGTTGCATTGCTTGAACCAAGCATCCCCTTCGTGTTGTGCTCTGAACTAAGGCACATCCTTGAAGGCATGACGAAAATCCTGCAGAGCGACCCACAATGCAGTGTCAATGCACATTAGCATATCCCACATTACAGACCAATTTGTCTACTGAACATGTCTTATCGTGTTGCACACACAATTAGGAGTGAGAATCTACAAATATTTCACCACCGGGTTAGACATATCCGTTCCCTTGAAGCCAATCGATTTTACCTGTCGAGGAAGAGGGCCTCCTCGAGGGCGCAGCGGAGGCTGGACTCCTGGTGTCCGAGGCCGGCGCAAGAGCCGCAGTGCTTGCCGGGGCAGTCGACGCGGGCGCCCCAGTAAAGGTACTTGCGGCTGCTCTCCCGCTTGTCGAGGCTCCCGGGCGGAACCCCAGGTAGGAGAGCGAGTCGGTGAGCGAGAGGACGCAGAGGATGGAGAGGACCGCCCCGGTGACGACGGCGGCGAGGAGCGCCCGCGCGGTGGGCAGCGGCAGCGGGCTCCGCCGGCTGTGGCCACCGGTGATCCGGTAGGGGATCGCCATGGGAGGGAGGAGAGACCGAGAGAAGGTGGTGCGCAAGCGCAAATGGTCTCTTCTTTATTTCTGCAACGAGATATATGGACCGTTGTTATTTACGGCCCAATGGGTCGTCGAGATGCACTTTGTTTTTCTCCAACGAGATGTTCACGTGTTGGGCATTAATGGTTCTTTTTAGTCAACTCCTTGATTCCATAAAGGAAAATAGTCAATCTTGGGATTCTCAGAAGAACAATGGCAATCTTGAAATGGAAGGATACAATTGTGAGAAGAAGAACCCTCGGCGAGCTAGGGATCAAGTCCAACGGTTTTTATCAAGTCACTAGATCCCGATCCCTTTGGCGCAGGGACGGAGCCAACTCTCTAGCTTGGAGAGGGCAGAATTTTGTTGGAGGGGTCAGAAATGGCTTAGAGCTACTAATTATGACATGAGTGTAAGGCAATTTGTGAAGATAATCTGATTGTTGGGGGTGGCTTAGCCCCTGCTCGTCCCCCCTTCCTCCGTCCCTCCTTTGGCGGCAGCATCCCACCGGGTGAGACAATATCACACAAAGTAAATGAAATTTGGTGCGCATTTATTTTAAAACTTTAAAGGTTATTCTAATTTGCGCGCATTTTTATTTGTAGTTTGTTCACGAGATTTAAGAAAATTGGTGCGCAGGAGATGAAGATAGATACTACTACTTCCAAGTAATTTTTTTTTGTTGAAATCCTTATTGTTTTGCATTTGTTTCAGCTTCCTCGAATTTGATATAGGGAGTAGTACTACTTCGTCTGGGGCATTAAATGCTCTGAAAATATAGACAATCTTTAATTAGTTCTAAGATGAAATATGTAACCACGTACATGTGCAAGAAGAAGCTAGCATCTTGATTCGTTGCATTCGGGTTGCCAGATTGATCTATTTGCTTCCTACGCATCAACGATTATATAAGGAAAACAAAAAGTCAATACCACAGCCGGGGATGTAGCTCAGATGGTAGAGCGCTCGCTTAGCATGCGAGAGGCACGGGGATCGATACCCCGCATCTCCAATTCTTCTGTTTTTTTTGTTGCAGTTTTTCAGAATTTGCCTGCTCATCTTTTAGATTGACAAACTTATATGCATGTTTATCTTTTGTCTCCGTTTTCTCACTCCAACGCCATTAGCTGTTTCATGATTTCAATGAGTTTTGACCTGAACTTTCATTTCAATCATATGCACCTTTCGATGCGCCCTTCTGATCCAGCTTAGATAAACTGTCTATACCTCTGAACCGTTGGTGTCTTTTGAGGCGATTCAGTTTTCAAATAGAGCACGGGATGCAACACAACTCGACAAGGAAACTGAAAATGAAAGCTTTGAGCAAAGTCTCCATCATTTGCCATGATCAGAGCTTTTAGTGTATCCCCTCTTGGTCTTTCAAGAAACTTTCAGCCTGCACTCGCTACAAAAGTTCTTGAGACTCCTGCAATCCGAGGCGTTTGTTCTGCCTCGTTTAACTGCAACCTTTGATGCTACTACATTTTCCATGTCTTTTGAGGCAACCCTTTCCTGTTTTCCTATTCTTTTCATGGCCTGTCTATTCATAACACCCAAAGTATTATCTGAGTAATTTACTGCCTGTTCTTCGAGGAGCCGCCTTTCTGTTGCGTGAATTTGCGTGGTACTAAAGCTGTATATAGTAAACTCGCTACAAAAAGTAACAGAGAAACAACAGTACAGTCTTGTACTAATCAGAAACAAGAGTAGATGAGACATTAAAAAGAATGCCTTATTTCAGACAAGAAGGGGGCACTGCAACAACAACAACAATGCTATGCAGACAGACATTGACTAGCGGCAGTCTCAAGCCTTAACAGCAGCGCTTCCAATTCATATTCCTTTTTTCCTATCCTCATCTGTACATTCATTCTTCTACACAGCTTCCTTAGTACAACAACATCATCACCAATCCACGTGGCAGGGGAGGAGGAGGGGTACAAGCAGTACTAGTAGCTCTACTAGGCATACATAAGCTGATAAGTAACAACTTCTGTTTTCTCTCTTTTTACCTCGTGCACAAGACCATTGGTTGACTTCTCTTCAGTTTCAGTTCACGAGCCATCCTCCTCCAGCCACCTCAAATACACAAACACCAGCAAGAGATCGGTGGTGGCTTAGCCATCAGTTGTATCTCCTTTAGTTTGATGCAAGAATGATTTTTGTCTTAGGCTTTTGGGATCGATCGGGAAGAAACTCCATGCAAGAGCTTTATGAACCCGAGGAAGCTGAGCTTCCCGTCAGCGTGCCTGATCCAGTCTTGGAGAACAACATGGAGCGGCACTGAGGGGCCGAGGCCGAGTTCCTGAAGCAGCGAAAGACGCAGGGATTAGCAATGTTAAGTGACTTTGGTGAATAACCTATTCAGAGTACAGCGCAACTCATAGGTAGGTACCGATGCAAGTTCTTCGATTACGATAGGCCGGTTGCCCTCCTTGTCAAACAGCTCATACGCACGGCGAGCGTGCTGTTCCCAGGTCTCCAAAGCTTCCATCTGATACACGCTGATGGCGGAAGCGGCGAACTCTTCGAAATCCAGTTTTCTGTACTGAAGAGTGCATACCTAGTACCATGGTTCGGAGATGTGAGTGGCTATCTCAAGTTGTCCAATACATAATACAGTTAAAGATACCATGAAGAAGGCGTACCGTGTTAACAAAGTCAATAACCCTAGAGTCCTTCATTGCATCCGTAGAATTCTTCACCAAGGCCTGCAAGTTTCATTCACCTTTTTCAGTAATTGCATGACATAAATGAGTCCAAATTGACCAAGGTATGATTACTAACCGATTTCAAATTTTGCAAGGAGATATAACCGCTCTTGTTTGGACCCAACAATTCAAACTGCTCTTTTAGATAGAAGAGTTGATTTGCTGTCAATGTCTTAGCTAGGGCCTGCAAAATATATGGGCATCCCTTAGAAATGGCTCATTGCTAATGCAATTAAATTCAGAAAAAAAATGTTATGAACCTACTTAACTGAGCAAACTAGTAGTACTATACAGCAGCAAATGAAACATCAAACATATAGCCATTTCAATTAGAACGTGGATATCTCTTCCAGGCAACAAAAAAAAAGGATGACATATTGAAGACCAAATTTGCAATGCATATATATGCATAGAATCCTAATGGTTTTATTTTCTTAAATATGTTTAAGTGCATAGTGCATACCCTCAAAGCAGACTTCCGCAATGAAGATGAACTGATATAAGCTCTGATAAGCTTGTAGATTATCATATCTAGAGGAATCTTCACTTGTTGAGCATTCCGGATCCATGGATGACCTGCAGGTATCATTGCACAAGTAAACAGTTAACCATCATTCTGCAAAAGGATAGTCTTTATCAGGAGGATAATACTCTACGACACTGCCAGAAAAATATGGTTCTTACTGAGAGCTTGTGCAGCAGTCATTCTCTTGCGGTAATCCTTATTAAGCAGCCTTTTAACAAAATCTTTAGCTTCGGCACTGAGAGTAGGCCATGGGGCCTCATCGAAACTTGGTTCTGCCTTCAGGACAGCTCGGAATATTCCTGATTCTGTGCGCGCCCAGAAAGGTCGGCTCCCGCATAGCAAAATGTAGGCAATTACTCCAATACTCCACATATCTCCCTCCGTGCCATAAGATCGATGAAGCACCTCAGGGGCAACATAATACGCGCTTCCAACAATGTCATTAAGTCTTTCATCTGCAGATGTATCAATGGTGTGGTGTCTAAATACAGTCACATTTAATCTAGCAAGAACGAGATATTCAACAAGGATCTGAATGGATCTATGTTCGCCTAACCTGGCTTTACAAAGTCAGACAAGCCAAAATCTATGACCTTCAAGGGGAGTTTTCTTCCTTCGATGTGAATAGGAAATTCTGAGAAAAGAGAATACAAAAACATAATCGTCACAAAACTTTCGTGTTACATCTGCTCACTGAATAGTAGTGCTCTGGATATTCATAAAATATACAGATACAACACTCCGAGAGAAACGTGGTGTGCTGTGAATGCCTTCTTTCAGTTTGGGACTTTGAGTACACATTGGCATTAATAAGCTTCCAGGTTGCTCATAGTAGTTAAGTATTAATATCAGCTACTAATTATGTGACAACAGGCATACCTCTGGTTTCAGATCCCGATGAACAACACCTTGAAGATGGCAAAATGATACGACACTCAAAATTTGCAGCATAACAACCTTCGCATCTTCTTCAGAATACTTTCCACCTCTGCAAAACAATAATCAGTAATCATTAGAATCACAAGCAGGATTAATCATTAGAATTGTTCCAACTTCCAAGCACAATGACGGTGCTTGTACCTTGCCAATATCTTATCAAGTAGTTCACCTCCTTTACACAATCTGAAAAAGAAATAATCATGATAAGCTAACCATAATCAAGTCGTGGAAGGTTCAGTAAGCACCATTTTATATGCATTTGGCAAATAGTAAACGAATCACTGAAGTTTAGAGGAAATACTGTTTACAAACCTTCATATACACACAAGAACAAGAATATCATGCATTGAATATGAAGACAGGACTTTAAAGACGTACTGTAAGAAATAAGTGCACACTTACTCCATGACTATATACACATTATCCTCGTCTTCAAAAGCATCATAAAACTGCACTAGATTGCTGTGGCCTGTCAGAGAGCTCAGTATCCTCACTTCTCTTCTGACATCCTCGATGGCTATCGCTGTTGTCATCTGCACATACACGTCATTCAGTAAGACTGGAAAACAGCTGGAAGCCTGGAACTAAAATTTGAATCTGCACGGTTTGTGCTAAACAGCTAATAACATTTGACTGCCAAAATAGGTAAAAACCCACAGGAAAACATGGAAATACAATCATAACAAATAAAGTCGATACGGTTAACTTAGTATACATCATTCGACTAAAACAGTGACAGCACAAATTCAACCAAAAATAGCTCCATCGCCCAACTTACACTTATCATATAATGGGCAACATACGTAGATCTAGAAACACAAATTATGACACCTTCGTGGCCTATCCAACAACCAGCTACTGTGCAGCCCAATGGAGTACAGGAGTGCACTAGACAAGCAATAAGTGTTCAATTATAGGCACCAGGAAATAAAATGCCTTATGTTGGCATCAGTAACCATTTACCACGATAAAATAAACCAAGTCGAAACTGCAGTTTAAATTCAAAAAGGAAAGAAAAAACAGTAATCAATCGACTTCTCTCCAATGACATTGAGCTTGTCTTCTCTAGAAGGAATCGATGAAGAAAAAACATTGCTGCCATGCTACGATTGGCAGAGCACAAGCACATGGAATGTGAGTAGCTGTGGCCGGCCTTGCATGTACAACAGGAAGATTGCCAGCTTTGCTCATAAAAGCACTGGGCAGGCTGAGCTCTACAGGGTCCAAATTAAATGGCACCTCATACAATTGCAGGGAGGCGCATAATGAGCAAGAGCAAGGTCTTCAACAGAATTGAAGTAGTATCACTTTTGCTTTTGGCCTGCAGATCTAGCCAAGAGAAGGGGATCATGTTGTGCTGCCATGAGTGACAGGTGAAGAGAGAAGGAGACGTTGGCATCGGGAGCTCGGTGACTATGGCCACCACCATCGCCATGACATTAAGCCAATCAATGCACAGGGGCGTGTCCATGTCTGGATATATGACCTCCACCAGGCTCCATCGCCATGAATGCCGCGGGGTGGCGGCGAGCTCTGCCGTACCAGCAAGGGCGAGGTCACTCTCCCTACCACCAACAATCACGAGCGCCCCAGGAGCTGAAAGGAAATGGGGGCTGCTTTTCGCCAAATTGACTTGAATCAAGCGATGCTGCACCGAAGCTGATTGGACTAGCACATATATCCAATTTTCAAAATCACAAGAAAAGAAAAAGACATGATCGGAATGCAAGTCTTGGTCAACACCTAGAGAACTCGAGATGAATCTAACGTAACAGAAGATTGGATCTTGACGACAAAAACTGAGCATCATTCAGACATGCTTGGTGATTCAATCACTCATAGATAAAAAAAGGTAAAAATGCAGAGAATGCAACTGAACATAGACAGCAGGAGAGATTTCTGCGGAGATTTCTGCAATGAAGCAGACGTTGCAAGCAACTCGAAAACCAGGCATGGCAATGGAGAGAGGGTGAGTATCGATCGGACCTTGGCCTTGGGGATGACCTTGACGGCGACGTCCTGGCCCTTGTGCTCGCCCTTCTTGGCCTTGGCGGCGCAGGTGTAGCCGAAGTGGCCGCGGCCGACCTCCTCGCCGAGCTCGTACTTGGCGAAGAAGTGCTTGGAGAAGCCGAAGCTCTTGTCCAGGCCCAGCTCCGGCTCGCCGCCCTCCGGGATGGACGCCTCGTTGGGCTTCACCGAGCCGTGCCGCCGCGCCAGGAGCGCGCGGATGTGCTTGGCCGGCGAAGGCGGCGGGAACGGCCGCTTGAATCCACCGCGCGCCGGCGTGGACGCCACGCTCGAGTTCGCCGGCGAGCCCTTGTAGCTCGACGCCGGGAGCGGGCTCGGCAGGTAGAACGGGAACTTGGGCTGCTTCAGCGTGCCCGGCTTCGCCGCGGCCGCCGGCGCCGGCGAAGCTGCGCCTCCGCCGACGGCATCGCCGGCGCCGGAGGCTACGCGCAGCTCCTCCTCCGCGTCCGGCTCCGGGATTTGCGCGGGTTTCCCATGACAGAGACCCATGGAGCGGATCAAGAACAGGGCCGCTCGAGCTCAGCAAATTTGGCAAAATTGCGCAGAATTATTATCCCGGAAATGACGCAGAGGCGGGTCAGAGAGGCATCTCGCCTTCAAGAACCCGAGAAATCATATGCCGAATTCAAGGGACCCACATGGCCGGCCGGCCGTCTTCCAAAATTCTTGCCTCGCCAAGAAAGGGAACCTCCTCTCCTCTTCTTGAGACGACGACGAACTTGCCCCAAAATTTGGATCCCAATAACAGAAAAAACCAGCCGAGAATCCTCTGCGCAGCGAAATGCTGGAGAAAGAAAGGAAGAAAGAAAGAACCAGAGAGGCCTGGGTCGAGGGGACGGATGGGCGGATCAGAGAGCCCAGAACAGCAGCAAAAACATATTCCTGATTCTTGAAGTGACCAAACAATCAGCAAAAGCTGGAAGCTTTGAGCGAAAGGCTTGGATCAGAGGCAGCAAGGGGAATGGGGGCACCAGAAAAGAAAAGAAACGACCAACAGCTGGTGAGTGAATCCCTTCCCGTGCTTGCTGGCTGTTGAATTGAATTGGGAGGGGAGAAAAGGAGAGAGAGAGGAGCCCCTCCTGCTGCCTGCTCGGTTGCTTTCTTTTGGAGAAGCTCTTTTCCTTTTTCAACTTCTTCTTTTCTCTTCTTTTATTTTGTAGCCCTTCTTCATCTCATCGACTCCACACCATGTATGTGATGTGCTGTGCAATGGGGACCTTGGGAGGGGAGGGTGGCACAAACAACATGGCCATTTCTTTTCTCTTCCTGTTCTGTTGCCATCTACTTGTTTGTTGTTGGTCATCAGGGCAACAATAGAACAACTCTACTGACAAAACGGCCACACAATTCAACTTGCATTTCAACTTATCTCCTGACTGGAGCTGAAGGATCTATCCTTCCTAGAATGAACTTGTCTTGAAATAGAAGGATTCAATCTTCAGGCTCGCAAATGCGGATGCAGCTTTAGTGACTTTGAAGTACAAAGTCTGGCCGTGACTTTGCTCCCTCTATACAACGAATCATGTTTAGAAAAATTTGAAAAAAATAAATGTTGCATTATACATACTGGTAATATTTTTTTTCTGTATTTCGACAAAAGGTTTGTCAAAAAACATCATTTTAAATTTCACTACCAAATTTTGAATTCAAATTCGAACTACCGAGAAATTATGAAAAAAAATCCAGTAATATGCATTCTGAGAAAATTTCGTCGTATTTGGACATACGGTTTGTGAATAAACAATATTTGAAATTTTAGGCTGAAAATACTCACTCTTTTCTATCCGTTGAATCAGATTTGGATGGTTGATATGGCATCAAAGTCACAGCCGGAATTTATACCTCAAAGTCACTAAAGCTGGATCCCGCAAATGCTACCCGTTCGATCGATTTCTGAGCCAATAACAATATATTGGATTTCATGAAGATAAAAACATTTATAAATAGATTTTTCATCTTTACTACTCCACTACTTCTTAATTTATATATATTTTTACTACAAAGAAACCTCATATGTGTGTCACTCTGAATCTTTTCTTTGTTTGAAAGGATCTCACTCTGAATCTCAAGTACAAAAAAAGGCAGAGAGCAGCACAGGCTGTCCTTGTGAGCTGAGCTCCTCCTTCCAACCTCCCAGGTAATTAAACTAGGGAGTAATGGAGGCATCAATGCCGCTTGCTTGGTACACTACCCTCTGCTCTGATTCGTCCCCTTACCTAAGCAATGTTGACTTGAGCATCTGGATCATCTATTTTGCTAGTATTCTGATCTGAACAAGGAAATTATAAAAAACTACCATAATTGGGGCTGGATTAACGGGTCAATACCGATTGTATTAATTTTTTCAAAATCATACCAACATTGGGGTAACAAAAACGGATGGCGCTGATTTTATTCTAACTGCATTTTGACTGAAGTGTTGACCGAAGGGACCCACCTGTCAGGGCTGACGGGGCAGCACACGTGGACATGGAGCTGGGGTGGACATGGGACCCACCTGTCTACAACAAAGAAACTGATGAAAATAAAGTGCCAGCTTCTATACACTGAATCCTATTTGGTTGTAAATGGTAGAGTGTTTGCAATGCCCGTCACAAATGATGTCGTTATGTGTTGCATGTAGCACTATACTGTTTGTTAGGTGATTAGGTCTATAGCTACATGGCATATTTCTCAGTTTTTCCAGTTTAGATATGTCCTTTGATTTTCAAATTATTTCACCTCTAAAGTTCTACATGAAATAAATTAATATTTATGTTAGCAAAATGCACATTTTTGTATATTTAGTTGTATATATACAAATACAATGGACTGTATATTTATTATTGGCCTATTAAATTTACTAGAATAACATGTAATAGCAGGCAAAGAAAATAAAAGAAAACGAGTCCATGTACAATAATAGAGGATAGATTAGAGCCGGTGCGGCAAGGCGCGTCTTTCCCTTCTAGTTTATACTATATCACATCAATAACACGAGCACGTAGCTGACCCGTGGAGGACAGTAGGCATGGGACGGAAGAACATGAGCAGGTTAGGACAAGAGGGTCCTGTGGCTGGTCGGGAAATACAAGCTATAAATATGTGTGGGTTGATTTTTTTTAACGGGAATGGGCTCGAGACTGCAATTACTCAATCGATTGAGTAATTTTTTTAACGGAGGACCCTAATACATAATGAACTACGTACACCTAACATGCCCTCCACTTGCAGTGGCAGTGCTGTCGTGGACTTCCTGGTCGAGCGCTAGCTTGCCGTCATCAAGTTCTCAATAAGGCCGGGTATGCTGGTGCTTAGCGTAGATACTCTGTGTATCTGAGGCCGAATATAAAGGAATCAAGGACACAACCATGAAGTTTCTATTCTATTTTTGGCAAAAAGATAACATGGAGTGAGACAAATGGTGAACCGTTCAGCATAACCTAAAAAAAAAGGCAATGTGTGCATTGCTTGCCATACATGAACACCGTTCTCACTCCTCTCCAACAATAATATGCAATTGGTATTATTGCCCTATTGTGTAGCCAACTCATATAAGTTTGTGGTTAACAACAACAATTTACAAAGAAAGAGGGAAAATACTCCATGTGCCTTGTTTACTCATGACATGCATCTCTGTTTTATGATGACGTTCAATGCGATTTCATCCTTATATGTTCTCTTTTCTATGATTCTATCGGCTTGAATTGAACAAATGTGAAGGAAAACATATTTTATTCCTGCATTATGATCTCTTCTTCTGTGCTAATTTGGTTACTACATGGTTCTGCTGTATAGGTTACCTTCCTGTGGTTCTAGAGATGCCGCACCACGGCGCACGGATTGGTGCATGCGCGCAGTCAAGCCGCGTCCTAGCCTCCTAGGCACGGGTTGCTCTAGATTTAACATAAATAATATTTATACTAAACTCTTGTACTTATTAAAACTCATTTCCATCAAACTATATTCTTAAATGGTATATTCATGTTACATAAACAATAACCATACAATATTGTCGCCAAATATTAGCTACAGAGTTTTTGTTATTTTCAGTTACATATATCGTAAAAACATATCTTTGCTTTGCTAAACTTAAATCATTTCGTAATAGAAATTACGACAGTTTTCCAATATATTGCATCTCATAAAAATCCTTCTACCAAATCCCCTTGGATGTGGAAGGAACAAACACGTACCTCTGCGGCTGTATGCATTGTAACGTGTGTATTTGTCTGTGTATGCATGTATTTGCTATTTATAAAGTGGCGGAGCCAGGAATTGAGACGAGGGGGGGCGAACAGTAAAAGGTGTGCCACCGGCGATATTTTTTTTTACAACACATGTAATCCTCAATTGTATGGAAGGAACAATGTAAATAAGTCGAAGCCTCACAATATTAAAGCTCACAAAATTTAGGCAAAAGCAAGTGTATTCAACACAAAAAAGGTTCAAACATATTCAGTTTCATAACTCATCAAGTACAACTAACAATGACATAAAAGTAACCTAAAAAAAACTTAAAAAGTAGTAACATACTAACATGGACTCATGTCACTTGATTTGAACAATTGGCAGCCACCATATGATATCCCAATATGTAAGAGACACCTACAACATATGACAAAATTGTGAGCACATGTATCATACAATTATTAGCTTTTCATAGGATAGTGTCATACCATTAAGTTGTAGTTGTGCTAGCAAGATGAAACTTCCGAGGTAGATGACCTCGACGATTCCCTAAGGCATGAAAACGTAGCATAATCTTCTTGTCATCAATTTTTTGAAATATTTCTTTCTCAGAATAGCAAATCATCAAATCACCGAACCAATCATCACCAATCTTGTTTCGAAGATCTGTCTTTACAATCTTCATGGAAGAGAAAAACCTCTCAACTGATGCCGTTGCAACCGGCAATGTCAAAGCAAGTGTGATGAGCCGGTAGACCAATGGAAAGATCAAATGATGTCTAGTTTGAACCAACTTGAGAGAAAGATCACCCAGAGTATCACATGATAAGAAATCAGGACTACTCTTCATCATATCAATATATATGTTGAGTTGGTCAACCAAGACATAGCAATCATGTGAAGAGAAATCCACAGAGTAAATATTGGCAAGTTCAATTAGCTTCTCATGATCAAAGTTGCTAAATGAGTCTCTAGGATCAAGGCATGCGGTGCAGATCAATAGGCGTGTAGATGTTTCAGAAAATCTATTATTCATCTCAACCATGTTTCTATCAAGCACCTCGTTAAAGATTTCTATTTTGTAATAATGGAGGCAAGTAACCACCTTGCGTGAGATCCTTGGATAACCTCTAGCTGGAATGTTGTCAGTCATGTTGGGCACTATAATATTTCTTCCATCACAAAACTTAGTAGCAGCCAACAAGAGAGGCTCCCATCCATAATCTCTCAGATTTTGCAATAACCTTTTCACTGATACAATCATATGCATAGCAGAAACTATGTTTTGATCTTTGGCTTGCAATGCGTGTGACAACTCATTTGTTATACCAAGCACTCGAACCATCAAATGCAAGATTATAACATATTCAAAAGTTTCCATGTAGGACATATAACCAGAAGCCAAACCTCTTTCTTCGGGATCTCCTCCATCAAGAGAAATACCATGTAGCACTTCAATCACAGAATCCCACATATGATGCATCCGGATTAGTGTTCTGTGGTGTGACCCCCAACGGGTATCACCGGGTCTTGCTAAACTTGTCTCTTGATGTTGGCCTCTTCCCGACGAGATTTCCCCACTCTCTAGTTGTGCTACCATATAGTCATGATGCTTCTGCAACAATGCATCTTTCCTTTTACAAGAGGCACTCGCCTACAAAATAATGGTGCATTTAGAATTATATACATAGAGTTGAATACACATCTTTGCAATATCTACAAGAAGAACTAACCATGTTAACAATCTTGTTTACGTGACCAAAGAAATGACCAACACCTAGAACTCCTTTCACAACAGCAACAACCACCAATTGAAATTGGTGGGCAAAACAATGGACATAAAAAGCATGAGGATTGTCGGCCAACACCAATGTTTTTAAACCATGTAGCTCACTACGCATATTTGAGGCACCATCATATCCTTGTCCTCTCAATCTAGACATGGACAAATTATATTTAACAAACATTGCATCCAAGGCTGTTTTTAAAGAAGCCGATCTAGTATCAACAACATGCTTAACACCAAGAAATCTTTCCACAATCTCTCCTTTTTTATTCACGAACCTACAAGCAAGAACATAATATTAGAATTGTCATGTGAGTTATGGGATTCCAACAAATAAGTTCAACAAAAACATATGACACACCTCAATATCACGCCCATTTGCTCTTTCACCGATACATCACGAGACTCATCAACAAGTAGAGAGAAACAAGCATCCCCAAGCTCACTCATTATGACCTGTGAGGTCTCTTCCGCACATGCTTGGACTATTTGTTGTTAAATCTCATGAGATGTCAGTTGGAGATTGCCATGAGCATTTAGATTGACCACATTGGCTACTTCCTCACATCTTGAGGCATACCACTTCAATATTTGAAGAAAATTTCCTCGGTTGATGGAATTGATGGACTCATCATGCCCACGAAAAGCTAGACCTTGCTCAATAAGAAACCTTACAATACCAAGCACAGCCCTCAACCGTATTTCATAGTCAATATGTGATCACTCATCATGACAAGCAATAGCATATGACACACTTTGTTTTTGGTTTCTAAAATCTTCACAATATCTTCTTGCATTATTGTGAATGCTGTTTGTACCACCTATATGTTTTCTAAAATGTTCTGGACCTTTTTTCCAATTCTTAAACCCCAATTTTGTGAAAGCATCGTGTCCAAAATGTACACTAGTGCTTGATGACTTGAAAAGAAAGCAATAGAAACAATATGCACCATCTTTCTCCACACTATACTCTAACCAATCAAATTCGGCATACCATGTAGCTAGGAATGATCTCCAATCTCCCCCAATTTTTGTCTTGGTAAAAGTATGGCCAATCAATCGACTCGGACCTCTCGATAAATATGCCCTTCTCATTTTATCCCTTATTTCTTGAGTACCAAATTCTTCAATTGGTCTCCGAAGTGCAGGATCAGCAACAACATTTGATAGATCAAAAACTTCATGAACAATAGCTTCTGGAGTTTCCTGTAATACAAGTAGACATCAAAATTCAAGTATTTTGCTACAACAATAGACATCAAAACTGAAATCTGAAAAGAGGGAGAAAAAACCTGCTCTTCTTGTCCCTGTCGCTGTTGGTGTTGGTCGTTCGTGTCGTCACGCCTCCGCCTGCAATTTCGAGATGATGTTACAACTCCTGCCCTTGCCGCTGCCAGCGCTGCAACTTCCTCTGCATCCTCCAAGTCGAATGCATTCAACCGTGCTCCAATAGCTTCCCAATTAATCCGGCTCCTCATCTCCGGCATCCATCTGTGCTGAAATAGCTTCCCAATCCAGCTCCTCATCTCCGTCCATGTTCTGACGGCAGCGCGCAAGATATGCTTGAGAGAGTGTATAACTGAAACATAAAAAATAAAATTAGACGAAGAGGGTACAAAAGCTGCACATTATCCAATGGAAAAATAAAACATAATGAACTATAAACGTTGAGGATGTAAACAAAATTTCCAGCAACATTATACTGCTTTAAATTGTGTAATAATATGAAGAAATCGTTGTGAAATGCATGAATAAGGCCAAATTGATGAAGCCTTCAGTATCACTGCTTTAAATTGTGTAAAAATATGAAGAAATCGTTAATCAATATAAAACAGATTATTTCATTCCTATAGGCGGGCGGCGCGGCGGATGGGATTGGGCCATTGGGGAATACCAGGGAGGCAGGGACGACGAACCTGCGAGGGGCTCCAGGGGCGGCGCGGCCAGGGGCTCCAGGAAGCAGGGAAGGCGGCTCCAGGGGCTCCAGGGGCGGCCAGCGGCTCCAGGGCGGGCGACGACGGGCGGCCGGCGGCGGATCGAGACGAGGGGCGGAGCGAGACGCGGAGCGAGACGAGAGTTGGATTGGGGATCGAGCGGATGGATGCATGCGAGTGCGACCGAGACGTGCTCGCGTGCTAGTTCTGGATGTGTTTTCCTTTTTTTCCCCTCCCTTTCACGTATAGATACGTACTGAATACGTATAATGAAAAAATAATCAAAAGTTGAGGGGGGGCGGCCGCCCCACGTCGCCCCCCTGCTGGCGCCGCCCTTATAAATATCTTTCTAGATATTTCTAAAGCGCATGATATAACAAGTATTTTGATAGTGATTTTGAATTTATGATTAGGTAAAACAAATGGAAATTTTCTGAGTATATAGGGTAGTGGATTTCAGGCTCTTGGATCCGGTGATCCCTTTATTTATAAGTTCTTAAATAAATTCAAAAGGCATTATTTGACTAGCCTAGTAGCCAATTTGGGTCTCACTCTCACAGGTTCTCTTGTGTGATAGAGGAACGTTGATGCACATAAAAAATATTCTATAACAACTTTGTCGGTAAAAAAATTGGTCACCTTCGATTTATAAAATGCTCATGAAGAGGGGCCAAACATGTCGTGCTCGATCGACATGCACTGACCAAAAAATAGATGGAGGAGGATATGTCTCGGTAATGACATTTTCCACAGCGAGGTTAACTGTAAAATAAATCACGTTCTCCTCACTATACCATTACTCGCATAATTAGACATTCTAGAACCTGTTTTTTGGCAGATGAGATTCTAGAACAACTTGGCGACGCATTTTGGAGGCGTCACTCTAGAGCGCTACCGCCGGAGAGAAGGTCAAGGTCACGTGGTTGGTAGCTAGGGGCTCTGATCGCCTGATTGACCGTCCTCGTCACCGGCTGACAAATGGCCCCTTTTGCTACATATAATCCTTTTCGAGAAAAACAGATCTCACTCCGGCCGGCGAGGCAGAGCCGCCGATTGCTTAGGTTAGGTTGGGCTTGGCTAATTGGTTTTAGGATTACGTTAATGATGATCCAAAGGCAAAGCCAAAGAAGACACATACGACAAGCTGGTCGCCGAATACTTGGCATATCCAGGTTAATGCTGCTGCCTGGGCATAAATGTATATACAACGCTGACAGATTAGGATTTGGACAACTCAACCATGCAAACATGTGCTAGTTTTTCATAATGAACTAGGGGACTAAGCGCGGGCCCCGCCGCGCCCGTGGGCTAAAATCTTGAATTATGTAATCGTAAAATTATTGGAATTCAAAAATTGTCTAGGTTGAGAAGTTGTTCAAATTTGTGGAGTGGTCAAATTGGGGAGCTTTTGGTAGTTGGATTGTTTTCACGTTTATAAATGCTTAGATTTTGTGGTAATGATCTATCGGTAATATATGTAATATTTGTGGAAGCCGCGGTGCAAAGAATTCAAATTTGGAAAATGTAAATTTTGTTTAGGTTTGCGTGTACGGAAATCCCGGGAAAGTTTACATTTAAAGTATATTCAACATTTACGTTTGCCGTATTTTTATTTTCATATTTTTAAGCCTATGTTATAAATGGGTAGTTGTATTTAAATGAGTTATCGAACTTTATGTAAGTAATTTTTTTGGTGACAAATTATTTTATTGGGTTTATCGTATTGATTGATAATGTGGAATTGATTTTATTTGAGTGCAAAAAAAAACAATAGAATCCATATTTTGTGAAATCTCGTGTGGATTGATCAAGACTTTACGTCATATTTGAACTTTCAAAGTTTTCAAATAATTTCGAGAAGTTCCCAAAGTATTTGGAAAGGCCTGGTTGATTTTTCAAATTTTTTGAAAATTGATTTGAATTGATTTGGAGCTCAATTTGGAGAGTTACATTTTTTTTGGAAAATAATAAAACAGGGAAAAAAAACTGCCAGCCGGCCCAGCCCACGGAGCAGCCCAACCCGCCAGCCCAGCCCACGCTGGCGTCACCCGTGGCCGGAGAGCGCGCGACAACGGCGGAAAGCGGCGGCGGAAAGCGGCAACGGCGGAAAGCGGCGGCGGACGGCGCGATCGGCCGCGGCGATCCCGGCTCGTGGGCGGCGTCCCGGCGGCCGAACGACGGCGGGGAGGGCCAGGCGGCGACGGCGGAGCCCGTGGTGGGCTCCGATTTGAGCGGGGAGGGACGGCGCGGTGGCGCGCCGCGGCGGCGCCGCCGGCGACCACGGCGTCGCGCGGGGGGAGAGGAGAGCCCGCGGATGTTTTTGCAGAAAAAACCCCGAGGTTTCCGGAAATTTAATTTAGGTCCATCCGCAGAAAGAAAAGTGAGACGCGTGTTAATTGCCGAAAGTGGGAGGGTTTTTGTGCAAATAGGCGCGGTTACCGGGTGGGCGACCGGCTGGCCACCGGGACGACCGGCTCGTCACCGGGAGACGTGTCACCCTCCCATTGGTAGAAAATATGGGGGTACTGTAGCTAGGCCGTGGAGGCAGACGTGGCCGTCCTGGCCTTCCGATCGCGCGATCGGACGGTCCTGGTTTGCAGGCGACGTGGATGGCTGGATCGGGGGTGAATCCTTCCGTCTTTTATATATAGTGTAATGCATCACACATTATTCGTGCACATGATCGCGACATTATCCTTACGGTCGATGCACACGACACCAATGAGCATTAACAATTTAACCAATGGTCTTTATTTCCTAATCCCTATACCCATATGGCTCCAGCGTCATATATCCTAGTATCTACACGCGCCCAATCTTCTCCACCAGTCGTCCCTCAATCTCCATCCTCTTCTTCATGAGCAACGTGTACTTCTTCAGGAGCTCCCTGTCCTCCTCCCCATCTCCGGGGGCCGGGACCGCCAGATGTGCGCCCAGGGAGGTCTTCTCCAGGTTGCCCATGTACATGCAGGAAATGGGAACAAAGCCTCCTTCCTTGTTGCACAGCCATCCATGGGCAGCTCTCAGAGCTGCACCCAGCGAAGCCGAATCTGTTCCAGTTCCAGAAGCAATATCAGTTTTTCTTAACTCTTGCTTTTCTTTTTTGCATCGGTGGTAGCTTTATGAGTATGTGCAATTTTTTTACGCGGGAACAAGAGGGAGTTGAGTTTTGTCGTACCGGGTCTCTCAACTGTGAAGACAGGACACCCGAAGATTTGTGCGATCGACTTGAGGATGCTCTCGTTGGAGGATGCCCCACCGGTTGCTATGATCCGCTTGGGAGGGTTGGGCATGCCAAACCGCTCGGCGTGGCCTCGCATGGACAACATCTGACCCTCGATGATGGCACGAACCTATGCGCAAGGAATGACAAGCACATGGCTCATTTGTTTGCCACCAGTATAAAAAAAACAGACAAGACTGTTGAACATACCTCAGATGGTGCATCGAATTCTTGCACCTCGTGCTCCGTCAGATTGTCAGGTGAGGCATCATTGAAATTCTCGACAATGTATCGGTGAAAACCAACTGCATGGAACAAAGCAATTTGTTTAAGGTTACAACGTACAAGAGAAATGGACAAATTGTTGAATTGTTACATGATTACCTGGAAGAGGAGGCAGGATTTCATGGTCTTTGTAGTAAAATCCTAACTTCCCGCCTACATGAGAAAATATAGATGAATTTCATATATCAGAATCACACTTGATTCACTATCAGTTGTGAGAACCGGTGTGAGGAGGTTGCTAAACATGACAAAACTACAGAAAAATTGCAGGCCTGATCAAATCATAGTTGATACAGTAGTAAGGAAAGTATATTGTCAACTTACATGCGCCCAAAACATTAGCAATAACATATTGCTAGAAAAGACAAATACTATTTCTGTAAGAACTTACTATTCAGAGGGGGTGTTGTCTCCAGATAGTTGTTGAAAACATCCCACGATTTTTCTGCGCACTGATTTCGGACGTCTGAAATAGTGAAATAACATCAGAAGTAGTGTCAGCAAATTAATAGCATGTCATATGTCATAATACAGATAGAAGGATTTTAATACCTTCACGGGTCAATGAGCCATTTTTGTAACACAACATCACCATGTAACCATCCGGTTCAACAGGGTTGGGAAAAACATGGCCTTCAAGGCTTGGTTTAGCTTCCGCAGTAATCCCGAAAACCTAAAATGCAATTATTAGAAGATAAGTATAAAAGTAGCTTCAGAAAGAAAGCCAAGACAACTGAAACAGGATCCTTGCAACTCACCGTATCACTAGTACCAAGGCTAATTGCAAGATCCCCAGGTGTATTCAGAGTTAATCCTACAACAGATGCAACGGTCCAATGGAATGTTAATAATGAACAGAGAAAACCAATAATCACTTAGTGCTCATTGGTTTGCGATTGTTAAATTATATAACAGCATCATAGAAAATGACAACACCAGCAACTCGTCACTCGTGAAAGAATCAAAGAAGTGACAGTGAAGTACCTGCAAGGCTATTGGGGTTGTCTCCTGACCATTGAATAACCAAACAATTCTTATCAAACTGAAACCTGCAAATAGATATTGATCGGTAAACTTATGGGATAATACCGTAAATAATCTTCATCTCTTCCACCATTAGGATGGCATCTATAAAACTAATGATTCAGATTGCTTGCCTGTTAACATATCTATACTGAGTTCCCTAAAGTCCAATAACTAAATAAATTCCCTTGACAGAAAAAAAAATATTAACCCAAATTATTGGAATTAGAGCTTGGCCAGCTCACATTTAGTGGAACTATAAGAACCTAGCCAATTTGTTAAAGATGCATCACCCACACACACGTGTTACCAAAGAGTATAGTGGAATCACTTTGCGTGAGTACAGGGTACAGCAGTAAACCAAGAACTCACCTTTCTACAAAATAAGGAGAAATTCGACCGGCAGTGGCATATGCCGGTGCCAGATTTCCAAGCTTCTGTTCAAGATCAGCAGCAGTTGCCTGGGGGAGAAAGCGAACAATTTAATATTTTATTCATAATGAAAAAAAATACACTTAGGTGATTCGAGAAATCAGGAGTGCATAGGTGAACACATACACCAGGGACAAACCTCTAAAACAGTTTTTGACCAGGTCCTCTTGTTTATATCCATCAAATTCATCCCAGCACCATCAGTCTCATCAATACTTGCATAGCATCCGACAAGGATCGATGCCATGAATGAGCTCACCAAAGATATCCTCTCGGTATTATCATAAATATGGGGTGCTGTTTGGTAGATCTTCCGTATCTGAGGCCCAGTGAATCTCTCATAGGCACGAGATCCTGTCAGCTTGGATAACTCCAATGCACCTCCCACTGCATTTTCTATTTCTCTGCATTGCTTAGTAGTGCTACTGTCCATCCATATTGGTGAGTCCATGGTAGAAAAGGCATCCTTAAGCTGGATTAGCAAGCTCTTACTAGGATCCAAGGAAGAGAGCACAGCTTGACTGCCCTTCTTCCAATAAACGCTGCCATGTTGTTGGCCACTCCCTGAAACGGCCACAACCTTACTGAAGTCGATCTTCGGTTTTAGTTTCTCAAGAAGCAGCTCCAAAGCCTCAACCCACATAATGGTTGGCGAAAATATGCGTCCATCATCTGCAGGATCTCTGTAAACCCCACCCTCGGTTTTGTAGTGCGGCAATTCGGAGTCAAAATTAACAGCTTCAGAAGCGACTATTATTAACTCATTGTTGAGCACAGTAGCCTTGACAGACCTGTAACATAAGATTTGCAAAAATAAACCTCACTATGGTGGTAAAGTATACAATTATCATGATAAGAAAAAGGAAAAAAAAAAAAGATAACCACATGCGAAGCAAATGGTGGATGCATTGCAGGGTAAAGTGATCGTGGTTTTATCAGCATGCTGGATGCAAAACAAACGCATTAAGTGGATATCCTGCCCAAAATGCCCTCTCGGTCTGTTGCCAAGCGTTCAAAATGAGTGAGCCGCATAGGTGATTGGCATGGCCATACAGCTGAACCACAAAAGACCAAACCTCACACATGTCTCTGCACTTATAGGACACCCAATCTCATAACAAGATCATGACACCAACTATTCGCATTGACATTTCTAATTTTTGTTGTGTGGAATGTGCCTGGTGGGGAAAGCCGGACGACTTTCGGTAAGAACTTCAAAAATCTCTATCCATGAGTACCCTACAGTCCTATAATCTTCAGTTATTGACACTCCTAAATAGTGCTAGAGAACCAGATATGCCACCAAAGAGTAAAATCCTAGGCTACACCATTTCTCTTCCACAAAAGGAGATTCCCATTCCCAATCCTCACACCTCTTCGAACCAGTTACACAAGATCCAGCCAGCGTCCAGGCCCCCAGAAAAAAAGTAATTGGGAAAATGAGAGAAGGAGGAGGACTCACTGGGTGGAGCTGTCCAATCCGAGGAAGAGAGCCCCATCCGGGAGGGAGCTCCGCCCGACCATGGCTGCCGCCGCCTGCCTCGTAGCCCCCCACGCGATTCCCCCCTCCGGATTCGGTAGCAGCCGAGACGCGCGAACAGGGAGGAGAAGGGATCAGATCATGGACCGGAGAGAAGCAGGTACAGCCGGAGTGGACTGATTAACAGACAAAAGAACGAAGAAATTATTGCCTGGATAAGGACGCCGTTATCTATATCTAGAGGATGGATCAGATCAGGAGGAGCGGCCATGCAGGAGCAGATTCCGTTTCGGGGCGCGCGCGAGGATCGCGTCATTCACCGTTATCTACTCCAATCATCTGTGCTGCATTACGATTTTGGTGAGGGAGTGCCGGGATTGGATCATGGTCTCATGAATCGCTTCTTTTTTCCGTTCATGTCACTTGCAGGTGGGTCCTGCCGTTTACATTGGTATCCTCCATCCTATCCTATCCTATCTTGCTTGGCTTCCGTACCTTTGCATGATCTTCTCGAAAATGTCTACTCCAACCTGGACAAGTCCTAATCTTGGCACACGCAGTAGCTCTTCGATTTGCGGGATTGCAAAACAAAGAATATAGAAAATGCAGCACTAGCTGGATGATGTCGGCCTGATAAGCACAGGCGGACCTTCATGGGGGCCAAAGTGGGCCGTGGCCCCCCCAGCAAAATTGTAAAATCTCTAATACCCCTACTACTACCGTGGCATGCAGCCCACGAGGCCCAGTTAATCCAGTCGATTGAGGCAGAAACCAATCTCCAGGAACGTGTTTCCTTCTCGACAGTTCACTCGTTCCTCAATCTCTCCCCTTCTCTGGACTGGTCGGACGGCGCCACGACGGGTGACCGGTGGGCGGCGGGTGGCCGGTGCTCTGATGTCCACTGCGGTTTGTCTCTTCCGCGGCCATAGCTCAGCTCAGGTTCGTCTCCTCCGCAGCTAGCAATGGAAGCACATGACTGAACGGTAGTGGAGTTTCCTGATGGCTGGCGCAGGCGCGCAGCAGCTACCAATTTGAGTCCGGCCACTGCTAAAGGCTCGAACCGCGCTGCAAGTTTCTCTCCCTCTCGCTGATGTAAATTAGTGCTCCGATTTTGCTTTTCTTGCTTCATTGGTTCCGAATTTTACATCTAAGTTGGGGAAAGTTCATAGTAGGTCATGGAAATTGTTGTTTACAGATGCATTGAGGAGGCAATGGTTAAAGAGAAAATAATTGATTCATTTTCAAAAGAATTGCACCTATGAGGATTTTGTTTTTTTCATTTCACCGGTGCAAAGAAAAGAAGAGCTGATCTGTAGTGTTCAATTACATGGGTCCATGTCTCCATGATGAGTGAATATCCATGGTTAAGTAGTATATAGTTTCTTTTGTTTTAGTTCTTCTAGACTAGCTTATGCATATATTGATGTTGGAAGTGTATTTTGTGGACAAAATCAATCTAAATATTGGAGTTTCTAAAAATGCTACAAATCCTAGCTTGTTGATCTCACTTAATTTAGCATTCCAAAATAAAATTTCATGTCATTTTGTAGCTTGGCCCCCCCAGAGTTTTTGTTCAAGGTCCGCCACTGCTGATAAGCTTCAAAATTCCTGCTTAGATAGGTCTAGCCTAGCATTATCTTTAGTTAACTTCGGCAACCTTCACGGTGAGGCGGTGTTGAATGACTTCTCGAGGTACACTTTAGCCTGAGTAGAAGTTGTTGCTGGATGATGTTGTCATGTACCAGGCCTAGTTGGTCCACAAGACCAGGTTTAGGTGTTACTTTGCACTTGTGGGTCCATCTTGTAAGGGAGTTAAGGGAGAGAAAGGGCTATATAAGCCACCTTGTACCCACCGAATGAGTCAATTGTTATCTAATCTAAACAGAAGTCCCTGATGGGCACCGATCTCTCTTCTTCCTCCATCGCTAGCCTCGTGCTAGACGATTTCTCCTTCTCGATGTGGCATCGAGGCCCCTTTGTATCATTGTATCCTGTGTGTTTGCGTGTGTGAGGGTGTAGGATCGTGACATTTGGTATCAGGAGCCATTCGATCCCCGGGTGTGCTTCCACAAAAAAATTCCCCAAATTCCAATCGAGAGAGTGAGATTCAATTTTGGGGCGGATCCGAGAAATTCGTCATGGAGAAGGTGCAGTCCGATCTGTCGGAACTGCGGAAACAAGGGGAAGATACATCTGCGACCATCAAGCTCCTCTACGAAAATTTGGCTCGTCTTGACCAAATTTTGGAGGGGATGGAGCGCCGGCAAGCTGCCCAAACCCCAACGCCAACGGCGACCACTCCAACGCCTCCATCGGAACGTGTCGTGACGATGATGAGTGAACCTGCAGCTGATGCAGACGGATCTGCTGCAGCCGCCACCAGCATCGAGGAGACATGCGTCAGCCATGGGGAGGATCGTGGACCGGCAGCAGTCAGGGTCACGTCCGTCCCGGCATCGACACCAGCGGCAACAACGAAGGCTCCGGCCTCACACGTTGTGCCTGTAGCGCCTGCTGCGGCGTCCCATGTGACCAGTGACCTTCCATTGCTATCACCCACCAGGTGCTCGACATATTTCCGCACTGTCTTCGCTACATCTCAAGACACAGAGCCAGAAGCAGCGGCGATCTACCACGTGCAGATAGCGGACGCGAGCATCTCCGAGCAGAGGCTCGTAGGGTACACCGCGCAGTACTGCTTGTCTTTTCAGATTTGCAGCGGCGACATTCCCTTGCTCGCACCAGCAGCGATGACGGCTTCTTCCACGACACTCCAATCCAACTTCATCACCGACGTGCCCACCACCTGCTTGTCGGCGTTTCCAGGATTGGACACGGCCTTGCCGTCGACCACGACCACCTCAACAGCTGTTCTTCGTCCGCCCGGCAAACCTCCAGATTCTTGGGTTGTACTGGGAGTCGCGGATTCTCAGAAGTATGACGATTGCCTTGCTACTGAATTTTTTGTTGGTGATCTCTTTGTGGTGAGGAGTCCGTGGCCTCCTCCTTTGCGGAACAGTAGCCCAGGCGTTGACAGCAAGCTCCAGTCTCTAACATTGCCGCTGATTACAAGCAAGACGAAGCCAATAGGAGTGCAGTTTCACTTGTGCTATCTATGTAATGCAGCTATGAACTACAATGCGTCCCCATGTTCATGTTTTGGGTGCCTGGCATTCTTTGTGGTTCGGATGATACAACCATCATGGCCACCGTCAGTGCAAGATTTTCAAGGGAGTCTGAAGAAACAAACTGCAATTTGGCTTGAATTAAGAGAAGATAGACAATCGCTTGAGAGAATAGAAATGCTGAAACTTAAGCCTCCATGGCTACCTCGTCTTAGCTTGTGCATGAAGCTGCCAACTGCTGGAGCTAACTCTGCTATGGTGCAATATTACACTGAGTTTGGGTCAACTGCACGAGCTGATCAGCATAAGTACAGAACTGAGGATTACAATTGGCACTACTCGCAATGCTTCAGAGTTCTAGGTTTTTAGTATGGCATTACTGGCAATGTTTCCACCTATGGTACTAGTCATTTTCAGTGGTACATAGCATGGCCACACACACTTGCAGGGTACCCCAGGTCCAATGGATTCCTTGCCATCCTCAATGGAGCAGCAGTAGTACAGCAGAGTTATACCAGTACAAGGGTACTAACAGTCGATGTTCGTACACGATGGATTTATCATCATATTCTGCGAGGTAATACCCACTATTATGAGAAGATGCATTGGTTTTTCAGTGACTCACTATTGCAGTCTCAATGTTGGTTTTGCACTCCTAGACATATCCTCTTCTTTTGTTGTGCATTGGAGCAGTCCGAAAATTCCTGGAGAATTAGTCTTGTACTGCTGAGGTCTTGGTTCCAATGTTATCGTGCCAGGCGTGAGTATCTGTACAATTCTGAGAATTTTCAGTGGACAATTGCATGGGATCCAGTTGATCATACTGAATGTGTTCAGGTGTGTGCTCGTCTCAGTGCAGTACATGCTTTATTCAGCTTAACTGAAGCACCTTGCTTGCTAGACACGAATAGGCACAAAACCTCGTTGCTATGCTGGACAAGATGTTGGCCTGTGATTTTATCAGCTGTCTTTATTCACTACAGGAGAACTACGACAACATCTACTTATCTACTCTCTTCGTGGAGGGTGATAGTTGTTGCACTGATGACTTTCAATGTAGATGTACTTCTGTCCTTTGATCAAGCTCCTTGGGATCCTGGTGGTGTACAGCTTCAGCGGCACCCAAATGCAACAATGTCGAATTTGTATCTGGCGAGGGACAATGTGATCCGGTTGGTGTGCTATAGTTTGACAAAGACCAAATTTCATCTGTGCTTGCTGGTGGAAGCATCTGATTGGAGCATTGCAGTGATTAACACAAATGAAAATTCAGAAGACTTCTGTGACTTCCCTAACGTCAGGATGGCATGTGACTATGAACATTAGCAATCAAGTTATGATCAGACTGACAAAACATCAGGAGTGCTTCATCATCCAATATGCCCCAACTCTACAGTGAACCTATCACTATTGATGACAAGGACATATTCAGTTCAACCGATGGTGAAGAAAGCAAATGATGCCTGCAACACTTGTGTGGAGGTACCACAACGTCTCCTGCTTGCGAACAAGATGCTCTGGCATAGACCACAATTGAAGATACTAAAATCCCACGGCGAAGCTGTTGATGACCCTTGGGGTCAAGGGTCGCAAAAGGAGGGGGTAATGTCATGTACCAGGCCTAGTTGGTCCACAAGACCAGGTTTAGGTGTTACTTTGCACTTGTGGATCCATCTTGTAAGGGAGTTAAGGGAGAGAAAGGGCTATATAAGCCAATACCTTGTACCCACCGAATGAGTCAATTGCTATCTAATCTAAACAGAAGCCCCTGATGGGCACCGATCTCTCTTCTTCCTCCATCGCTAGCCTCGTGCTAGACGATTTCTCCTTCTCGATGTGACATCGAGGCCCCTTGTATCATTGTATCCTGTGTGTTTGCGTGTGTGTGAGGGTGTAGGATCGTGACAGATGTCGGCCTCGGTAAGCTTCGTTTCTAGTTTGACAACTTCGTCGCGATCTTTTGATAACTTCCGCAATTTTTGTTTTATGAGGAAATGATTGGGCTTCACGATGATGCAGTGTCGACGACTTCTAGGGGGACGCCTTTCATGTCCAAAGTGCGAAAAAAATTCCGACGCACTTGGTGTTTTCTCGGCGTGCGGAAAAGAAGGCTCCCAAAATGTGTCGCTTTACCTTTCTTCTTTTCCTTGCCTTTCATTGGGTCTGTGTTGGCTGTCGCCCCAGCTGTTTCTCTCGTTGGTTGTATCGGTGGTTGCTATATTAATATAGCGGGGCTACGGCCTATTTCGTCGATATTTTGGAGACACATAATTTGCATTGTTGTAATTATGTGCCATGAACCCTCTCTCGAAAGCCGATATGAGCCCTTGAGCAATCGTGTCTCATATAGTTGTGTCACACTTGCTCAAGGTACCATACAATAAACCCCATGCCCGCTCCCATTATTCATCCCATGTATTGACAAGAAACACTCACCAGAGTCCTCACTACCCACTATCCATGTTGTCCCATGAACCCTAGCCGTACTCTCCACTCAACTTATCTACCTACTCCCCTCGTCTCCTCTTGGCCTCTACTCACAGCCTCGTCATGTAGATGGTGTGCAAGACATGCTCAGTGTCCTCAAAGGTGGGTGCCGTCTCCCTTTTCTCAAAGGAAGTTGTACCGAAGTCCTCTACTAGTGTTCCTAGCCAACTTGTGTGTTCTTGTTCTTTCATTCTCTAATATGTTGTCTGATTACACTCAGTGGCACACTGAGAGGTCTTCATGCACGAAGAAGGTTGATTACATAGAAGAGTTTGAGAGCATGAATGCTAAAATTGATATGATCATGTCTAAGCTCTCTAATAAGCTAATACTAAAGACATTATATTGGTGAATTAGTTAAAAAGAACCATAAGATTGATGTGAATTTTATTGTTGTGAACACTAATTACAACAAGACCTATATGAATAAATATGCAAATAATAATTATGTCCATATCCGTCAAGTAACAACTATCTGGTAAAAAAAACTCCAAATAGGCACGGTGATGGAGGGACGCAGACGAATGGCACTTGGTACCAGCGCACCCTATATGCACAAATGTAGTGACTCAAAAAAAAGTCAACACATTTTGGATCTTTTTGGGGATAAAAAATGATCAAGTATTGTACTTGTATAAAAATGTTGGGGTATAAAATGTTTCTCATTGACTTTAGGGCAAAAAGACAAAACTATGACAAATATAGCGTGTATATAGTGTTTTTTGTTTCTGAAAATCTTTGACCCATGGTGCAATGAAAGTCATTCTCTGACGAATCTTTTAATAAGGATACAATACTTGATCATGTTTGCCCGACTGACAGTATTTTTATATGATGGAGGCCCTAATATAGCTGATAGTACTATTAAAAAAATCATTATTAAGCTATATGAGCAAAACAAAGTCTTTCCTGGTCAAGTTTGTAGCATAACTCATCATTAAATTCAAGATTTGTAACATAAAAATTTCAACATAGAAATGTCTTTATCAAATGTTGTTGATACTCAAGTTATACTTTTAAGTATGATGGATGGAAAGCCTGATTCTAACCCCACAAATTGGCTAGAAAACAATGTCTACCACCAAGGAAAATATAAAGCATCAACAATATATATACATTGAACTCATGGATGCTAGAGACTTTATAGAACCTATGTTTGAAGTACAATCGAATAATGATCTTGCTAATACATGATTATTCGCTCGTCGATATTGTTTATATACTGCAATATTTATCTAAGATCCTAAATTGACGCTTCTAGAAAGAGCTAGGAGTATATATTCCCCAACACATTCTTGATATTAAAATTGTAGTATATAGCCCACGCAAAAAAAGTTGTAATATATAAGAAAGATGTTTTAATTCCTAGAAGCTACATGAATGCTATGCTCGGTGTGACCTTGGTGCTATTGCCAAAGACTCATGTTTATATGGTTGGGCTGAAAAATATGGCTCCATGTACTTCAAATCCACATCTAGCTGATTCACCTTCTAAAACTAATTAGAAAGATGTTCTCATTTATGTACATGTAAGCTTTGTATCGGTTGATTTTATCATTATGGATATGATCTGTATTCTGACATGTCCAAGTATTTTGAGTAGACCCTTTTTTTACCATGATTTTGAGTAGACCTTAACTGCATATGATATTAGAGAATGTCAAATTTTAATTTAGAAAGAAAGAATGAAGCAGAACATTTTGAAGTAACATGTTATGAATGATCTTTTATTAAGATCTCACCATTGGACTTTCATGGTGGAAATATGAGCGAGAAACAAGACATCAGACACTTTATTAAATAAATAGATCATCATAAAATTAGCTCCCAACCAACGCCATTCATCGATGCAGTTAATCAATTAGATGTTGAATTATCACAGGAAGGTAAAATGTCGAAAGAGTGCAATGCAAGGCATCGAACCTTGAGATCAAAGGCAAGCCTTATACTGCTTATTTGGTTGTGGCATGTTAAGAATTAAAACAATACGTAAGCAAAATCCTTATTGATTGTGCTTACGTGCTAATTGAGATATTGTGCATTTGCATCTCATATTTTCTCTTTTATAGTATAGTCAGCAATCTAATCATTTGCCTTATATTGCTTTTTCTAATTTCTGGTTTTTAAAAGTTACGGGATACAAACTAACCTCATATTCGGTAAAATAGTTGAGTGCGCTGCTTCCTCCACTCGTTCCAGGACGACAATTTTTGAATGTCCCGTTTTCATGAGTAATTTATTTTCTTTAAATAAGAATTTAATTTTCCAACTTAGATTGCCTAACTAATTTCATCCTTTGTTGCACCTTGGTGCATGATGTTCAATTTAGTTTCAGAAAACAAGATTTCCATTCTTAGCTCTTAAAACAAGCAAGATTTAGAATTCCGCTGTACCGTGGATTACCATAGTATTATTAGTAAAAGACATATATAAGGTTTGTGGGTAGGTGAGATAAATCGATGAACCACCACTAACTATAATTTAACAGTGAAAATATCAATCATATCATATACATTTTACATGTTTTGCTAGGGACTTTAATAAAAATAATTAAGACAGTCTGCCAAGAATCAACTAAATCTCAATCGAATGCCGCACACGGATTGCGTCGTGATTCGTTGTTGCCCGGTGAATTGTACATGGGTTGATTCCAGCTGCACATGGATTACAGCCAAGAAAAAATGTCGAATTTGCGTCATGGTTCATACTAGCATGTGAGTTGCACATGAGATGCAACTGAAACCTGGGTGACGTTTAAAAAATGGCCAACGTAAACAAGTAAAATATACTACTATAAAATAACGAACATTTACTCACCGTGAATGTCCTTATGTCAAAGTTTCTATTTACCGAAATATATCAAGGATCCATATAATGGACTGAGTCCGGCAACATGTTTTTCATAATTAAATATGCACGAGTCTCAAGTAAATCCATCATTTTTTTACCCTATGTGCAAAAGGCGCCTAAAATTCAGTTATTAATCTTCCAAATAGTGACAAACTACAGATAATATGATCTTCCAAATAGTGACAAACTACAGATAATAACGATAAACACAACAGAAGTGTAGTATGTACTAATGTAGTAGTAAATCTGTGCTGTTAACCGACAGGTCAAACCGCTATTACATCGATATACATAACCAAAACATCTGGCAATGTGATGTGGTCATAATCTCTCCTCTGGTCCCAAGCATAAAGGAAAAAAAAGGACCACAGAATGGAACACATATCTTGTCTGAACAAAACATAGCTGCGTAGTATTAGCATCTCTATCAGCAGCTCAGTACAAGCCGAGTGTGAACAACTGCATATGTGCTAGCTTCCTCTTGTTCAGATGGTTGGTTTCAGTGCGATTTAGATCAGTCTGAAGTCAGATCAAACAAACCGTCCAAAGGAACTTCGGATCAAACAGAAAACATCTACAAAATTCCATCGTATCTATTTGAGACAATTATGTCTCATGGTAAGTCGCGTAGGTCATCGATTTCCAACCTTCAATATCAGTGACAGATTCGTAGAGGTCAGCTACATGTTAGATTCGTAGAGGTCAGCTACATGTAAACTGGTTCTTCCCAGACTTTGGTGTTCTTTTTGGGATCGTCGCAGAGGGCAAGATCATAGTCAAATTCTTTCATTGTCTTCACAAATGTCCTTGCTCCTTGCATGATTAACCTCTCCACCATGAATAGCTGGTAGTTGTTCTCGATTATTGGCTTCAGTATGCTACTGAAGTTAGATGAGTATGCTAACTTGTACCTGTCCCACATAACACACGGAACACAGATGAATCTTAAACAGATTGTCTATTGAAACTACATGCACATTTGTAACAAAACATAGCATCGCTGATGGTCAAATACATAACTTTACTTGAGAGAGAAATACATGCAATAGATTGAATCACCACAGTTCCAAATGCAGAGGTGGATTACTAAAGTACTACAGCTTCTAGTTGATCATTTAAGAATGCTCAGTTCCTCAAGTAAGTGGCAACAAAAGAGAAGAATTCTTATACCACGGTTGCCTGGTCAAGCCAACACAGATCACTCAGTTGTGCTAAACTTTTTGCAGACACAAACTCTAACGTGATCATATCCGAGATCCTGAACTCTGAATCAAGCAGTTGGTACAAGGTGTTAGGTTACCTGTCTGATAGAGGTGAGAAGAAGCCTGGTGTCCTTTCATTTGAAGCAATGAAAAGAGTGCGACCTTCAGGAATCCACCTTGCGATCCTTTTCTTGATAAACACAGGACGGGTATCTCTGTCCAGATGAGGATGAAGGCTCCTCTCGACACCAAATCTATCATTCCTATTCTTCAGTAGATCACCCCGTCTTACATGAATAGCATCATAATCACCTAGCATCTCTTTCATCTGAAGAGAGCACACCAGTTTAGTGGAAAGATAAGACTTGCCATATCACTGAAGATGAACATACAGTAAGTTTTTCATAAAGGAGATACTACGATGTTCTGTCTGACCAACTATAACCAACCTACAAAGACCAAAAAGAAGTTTCTTCTACCAGGTTCATTGGGCATAGCAGTATATAGCACGCGTTCCAACTTCAATAGGTTCCTAAGTTCTTTTAACACAAGCAAGATATAGCAAACATATGCACAATTGAACTGACAGATAAGGTAAGGATTGTGCGAGTGAAAAACAAATGTAGCAAGTACGGAGCTCTGGAGGACTGGGAAGAGTACATAAACAAAACCCCATGAAGGTAATACTACATAACAGTCGCTAGTGACTTAACATTCAATAGGCGCGCACACACTGCCACCCTGCTTGTGATATGTGTTCAGATGACACAACCATAACAGTATATCTAAGTGAAGTTCAGATTTTTGCTTATTGGAGGATGTGGGAACTCAGAGCTTTTGACTAGGAATCTAGCACGAGATAGGCATATTTACTCTGGTAACTACACATCAAGTTTCAAGGATTTTGGGTTTCAGATTATATTGTTTTCTATCAGGCATCAGTTATAGGAGATGAATTTCCACATTCCACAGCTCATGATAGATCAACAAAACACACATGATTTATTTTGAAGTAAACTGTAAGGCAGCTCCAGCAGTAAATAGGAACCGAAACTTGCGTTCACTTAGGTGGTGGACCATCTAGGCTCACTTGCTGAACCCACACGATTTAACGAATCAGCTTAACCAAAATCAAGAATAGGAATAATACGAATCAAGCCAGTTAGTTAGAGCGTTAGACAAAAGAGATGTTCTCTTAAGGCTGGAGAAATCAGTTTCATAAGCATTTGATATATGGAGAAAAATAAAATATTTATGAAAATGTACCTCATTTGCTGCATCCCTCAGTTTTCTTGCTGGCATAGTTGGCAGAAAAGTGTAATGGCAACATCACAGAGCTACGCTTGGTCCGATCCTTACACTCCATAAACCTGAACTGTAATAATCATTAAGGTGTATTCTTAAGGTATAGCAATAGCATATAAATTTGGTTTGGCACGATCATTCAAACTTAAAGGCCGTCTGAAAATGCCAGTGACAAGACACATAAGGACCCTGATGGAGTTGCTTTCTTACCAAGCAAGAGGACTCGCGGTACGGTTTATAAGGAGAGCATCCGAGTAAAGTGGGTTTTCTTTGAGTTCATCTCTGCTAACCCCTTGCACATGCGCCACGCCTCCCTCTCCTAGTTTCGTACTTCTGGATACTATCCCGTACCACGACTTGGGGTTGTCCAGAATAACAGGTATGGTTTTCGATATGAGGTCTATATCATATAGCGATTCCATTGCAGACGAACTGGCTCCCCATCTGCCAAGATATCGAGCATACATATTCAAATTCTGATTTTAGCCTGACAAAAATGCAAATAGAGGCAGACATACGTGCTTAAGAAGCAAAAACCTTTGGTCTGAAGTTGCATTGCTTGAACCAAGCATCCCCTTCGTGTTGTGCTCTGAACTAAGGCACATCCTTGAAGGCATGACGAAAATCCTGCAGAGCGACCCACAATGCAGTGTCAATGCACATTAGCATATCCCACATTACAGACCAATTTGTCTACTGAACATGTCTTATCGTGTTGCACACACAATTAGGAGTGAGAATCTACAAATATTTCACCACCGGGTTAGACATATCCGTTCCCTTGAAGCCAATCGATTTTACCTGTCGAGGAAGAGGGCCTCCTCGAGGGCGCAGCGGAGGCTGGACTCCTGGTGTCCGAGGCCGGCGCAAGAGCCGCAGTGCTTGCCGGGGCAGTCGACGCGGGCGCCCCAGTAAAGGTACTTGCGGCTGCTCTCCCGCTTGTCGAGGCTCCCGGGCGGAACCCCAGGTAGGAGAGCGAGTCGGTGAGCGAGAGGACGCAGAGGATGGAGAGGACCGCCCCGGTGACGACGGCGGCGAGGAGCGCCCGCGCGGTGGGCAGCGGCAGCGGGCTCCGCCGGCTGTGGCCACCGGTGATCCGGTAGGGGATCGCCATGGGAGGGAGGAGAGACCGAGAGAAGGTGGTGCGCAAGCGCAAATGGTCTCTTCTTTATTTCTGCAACGAGATATATGGACCGTTGTTATTTACGGCCCAATGGGTCGTCGAGATGCACTTTGTTTTTCTCCAACGAGATGTTCACGTGTTGGGCATTAATGGTTCTTTTTAGTCAACTCCTTGATTCCATAAAGGAAAATAGTCAATCTTGGGATTCTCAGAAGAACAATGGCAATCTTGAAATGGAAGGATACAATTGTGAGAAGAAGAACCCTCGGCGAGCTAGGGATCAAGTCCAACGGTTTTTATCAAGTCACTAGATCCCGATCCCTTTGGCGCAGGGACGGAGCCAACTCTCTAGCTTGGAGAGGGCAGAATTTTGTTGGAGGGGTCAGAAATGGCTTAGAGCTACTAATTATGACATGAGTGTAAGGCAATTTGTGAAGATAATCTGATTGTTGGGGGTGGCTTAGCCCCTGCTCGTCCCCCCTTCCTCCGTCCCTCCTTTGGCGGCAGCATCCCACCGGGTGAGACAATATCACACAAAGTAAATGAAATTTGGTGCGCATTTATTTTAAAACTTTAAAGGTTATTCTAATTTGCGCGCATTTTTATTTGTAGTTTGTTCACGAGATTTAAGAAAATTGGTGCGCAGGAGATGAAGATAGATACTACTACTTCCAAGTAATTTTTTTTTGTTGAAATCCTTATTGTTTTGCATTTGTTTCAGCTTCCTCGAATTTGATATAGGGAGTAGTACTACTTCGTCTGGGGCATTAAATGCTCTGAAAATATAGACAATCTTTAATTAGTTCTAAGATGAAATATGTAACCACGTACATGTGCAAGAAGAAGCTAGCATCTTGATTCGTTGCATTCGGGTTGCCAGATTGATCTATTTGCTTCCTACGCATCAACGATTATATAAGGAAAACAAAAAGTCAATACCACAGCCGGGGATGTAGCTCAGATGGTAGAGCGCTCGCTTAGCATGCGAGAGGCACGGGGATCGATACCCCGCATCTCCAATTCTTCTGTTTTTTTTGTTGCAGTTTTTCAGAATTTGCCTGCTCATCTTTTAGATTGACAAACTTATATGCATGTTTATCTTTTGTCTCCGTTTTCTCACTCCAACGCCATTAGCTGTTTCATGATTTCAATGAGTTTTGACCTGAACTTTCATTTCAATCATATGCACCTTTCGATGCGCCCTTCTGATCCAGCTTAGATAAACTGTCTATACCTCTGAACCGTTGGTGTCTTTTGAGGCGATTCAGTTTTCAAATAGAGCACGGGATGCAACACAACTCGACAAGGAAACTGAAAATGAAAGCTTTGAGCAAAGTCTCCATCATTTGCCATGATCAGAGCTTTTAGTGTATCCCCTCTTGGTCTTTCAAGAAACTTTCAGCCTGCACTCGCTACAAAAGTTCTTGAGACTCCTGCAATCCGAGGCGTTTGTTCTGCCTCGTTTAACTGCAACCTTTGATGCTACTACATTTTCCATGTCTTTTGAGGCAACCCTTTCCTGTTTTCCTATTCTTTTCATGGCCTGTCTATTCATAACACCCAAAGTATTATCTGAGTAATTTACTGCCTGTTCTTCGAGGAGCCGCCTTTCTGTTGCGTGAATTTGCGTGGTACTAAAGCTGTATATAGTAAACTCGCTACAAAAAGTAACAGAGAAACAACAGTACAGTCTTGTACTAATCAGAAACAAGAGTAGATGAGACATTAAAAAGAATGCCTTATTTCAGACAAGAAGGGGGCACTGCAACAACAACAACAATGCTATGCAGACAGACATTGACTAGCGGCAGTCTCAAGCCTTAACAGCAGCGCTTCCAATTCATATTCCTTTTTTCCTATCCTCATCTGTACATTCATTCTTCTACACAGCTTCCTTAGTACAACAACATCATCACCAATCCACGTGGCAGGGGAGGAGGAGGGGTACAAGCAGTACTAGTAGCTCTACTAGGCATACATAAGCTGATAAGTAACAACTTCTGTTTTCTCTCTTTTTACCTCGTGCACAAGACCATTGGTTGACTTCTCTTCAGTTTCAGTTCACGAGCCATCCTCCTCCAGCCACCTCAAATACACAAACACCAGCAAGAGATCGGTGGTGGCTTAGCCATCAGTTGTATCTCCTTTAGTTTGATGCAAGAATGATTTTTGTCTTAGGCTTTTGGGATCGATCGGGAAGAAACTCCATGCAAGAGCTTTATGAACCCGAGGAAGCTGAGCTTCCCGTCAGCGTGCCTGATCCAGTCTTGGAGAACAACATGGAGCGGCACTGAGGGGCCGAGGCCGAGTTCCTGAAGCAGCGAAAGACGCAGGGATTAGCAATGTTAAGTGACTTTGGTGAATAACCTATTCAGAGTACAGCGCAACTCATAGGTAGGTACCGATGCAAGTTCTTCGATTACGATAGGCCGGTTGCCCTCCTTGTCAAACAGCTCATACGCACGGCGAGCGTGCTGTTCCCAGGTCTCCAAAGCTTCCATCTGATACACGCTGATGGCGGAAGCGGCGAACTCTTCGAAATCCAGTTTTCTGTACTGAAGAGTGCATACCTAGTACCATGGTTCGGAGATGTGAGTGGCTATCTCAAGTTGTCCAATACATAATACAGTTAAAGATACCATGAAGAAGGCGTACCGTGTTAACAAAGTCAATAACCCTAGAGTCCTTCATTGCATCCGTAGAATTCTTCACCAAGGCCTGCAAGTTTCATTCACCTTTTTCAGTAATTGCATGACATAAATGAGTCCAAATTGACCAAGGTATGATTACTAACGATTTCAAATTTTGCAAGGAGATATAACCGCTCTTGTTTGGACCCAACAATTCAAACTGCTCTTTTAGATAGAAGAGTTGATTTGCTGTCAATGTCTTAGCTAGGGCCTGCAAAATATATGGGCATCCCTTAGAAATGGCTCATTGCTAATGCAATTAAATTCAGAAAAAAAATGTTATGAACCTACTTAACTGAGCAAACTAGTAGTACTATACAGCAGCAAATGAAACATCAAACATATAGCCATTTCAATTAGAACGTGGATATCTCTTCCAGGCAACAAAAAAAAAGGATGACATATTGAAGACCAAATTTGCAATGCATATATATGCATAGAATCCTAATGGTTTTATTTTCTTAAATATGTTTAAGTGCATAGTGCATACCCTCAAAGCAGACTTCCGCAATGAAGATGAACTGATATAAGCTCTGATAAGCTTGTAGATTATCATATCTAGAGGAATCTTCACTTGTTGAGCATTCCGGATCCATGGATGACCTGCAGGTATCATTGCACAAGTAAACAGTTAACCATCATTCTGCAAAAGGATAGTCTTTATCAGGAGGATAATACTCTACGACACTGCCAGAAAAATATGGTTCTTACTGAGAGCTTGTGCAGCAGTCATTCTCTTGCGGTAATCCTTATTAAGCAGCCTTTTAACAAAATCTTTAGCTTCGGCACTGAGAGTAGGCCATGGGGCCTCATCGAAACTTGGTTCTGCCTTCAGGACAGCTCGGAATATTCCTGATTCTGTGCGCGCCCAGAAAGGTCGGCTCCCGCATAGCAAAATGTAGGCAATTACTCCAATACTCCACATATCTCCCTCCGTGCCATAAGATCGATGAAGCACCTCAGGGGCAACATAATACGCGCTTCCAACAATGTCATTAAGTCTTTCATCTGCAGATGTATCAATGGTGTGGTGTCTAAATACAGTCACATTTAATCTAGCAAGAACGAGATATTCAACAAGGATCTGAATGGATCTATGTTCGCCTAACCTGGCTTTACAAAGTCAGACAAGCCAAAATCTATGACCTTCAAGGGGAGTTTTCTTCCTTCGATGTGAATAGGAAATTCTGAGAAAAGAGAATACAAAAACATAATCGTCACAAAACTTTCGTGTTACATCTGCTCACTGAATAGTAGTGCTCTGGATATTCATAAAATATACAGATACAACACTCCGAGAGAAACGTGGTGTGCTGTGAATGCCTTCTTTCAGTTTGGGACTTTGAGTACACATTGGCATTAATAAGCTTCCAGGTTGCTCATAGTAGTTAAGTATTAATATCAGCTACTAATTATGTGACAACAGGCATACCTCTGGTTTCAGATCCCGATGAACAACACCTTGAAGATGGCAAAATGATACGACACTCAAAATTTGCAGCATAACAACCTTCGCATCTTCTTCAGAATACTTTCCACCTCTGCAAAACAATAATCAGTAATCATTAGAATCACAAGCAGGATTAATCATTAGAATTGTTCCAACTTCCAAGCACAATGACGGTGCTTGTACCTTGCCAATATCTTATCAAGTAGTTCACCTCCTTTACACAATCTGAAAAAGAAATAATCATGATAAGCTAACCATAATCAAGTCGTGGAAGGTTCAGTAAGCACCATTTTATATGCATTTGGCAAATAGTAAACGAATCACTGAAGTTTAGAGGAAATACTGTTTACAAACCTTCATATACACACAAGAACAAGAATATCATGCATTGAATATGAAGACAGGACTTTAAAGACGTACTGTAAGAAATAAGTGCACACTTACTCCATGACTATATACACATTATCCTCGTCTTCAAAAGCATCATAAAACTGCACTAGATTGCTGTGGCCTGTCAGAGAGCTCAGTATCCTCACTTCTCTTCTGACATCCTCGATGGCTATCGCTGTTGTCATCTGCACATACACGTCATTCAGTAAGACTGGAAAACAGCTGGAAGCCTGGAACTAAAATTTGAATCTGCACGGTTTGTGCTAAACAGCTAATAACATTTGACTGCCAAAATAGGTAAAAACCCACAGGAAAACATGGAAATACAATCATAACAAATAAAGTCGATACGGTTAACTTAGTATACATCATTCGACTAAAACAGTGACAGCACAAATTCAACCAAAAATAGCTCCATCGCCCAACTTACACTTATCATATAATGGGCAACATACGTAGATCTAGAAACACAAATTATGACACCTTCGTGGCCTATCCAACAACCAGCTACTGTGCAGCCCAATGGAGTACAGGAGTGCACTAGACAAGCAATAAGTGTTCAATTATAGGCACCAGGAAATAAAATGCCTTATGTTGGCATCAGTAACCATTTACCACGATAAAATAAACCAAGTCGAAACTGCAGTTTAAATTCAAAAAGGAAAGAAAAAACAGTAATCAATCGACTTCTCTCCAATGACATTGAGCTTGTCTTCTCTAGAAGGAATCGATGAAGAAAAAACATTGCTGCCATGCTACGATTGGCAGAGCACAAGCACATGGAATGTGAGTAGCTGTGGCCGGCCTTGCATGTACAACAGGAAGATTGCCAGCTTTGCTCATAAAAGCACTGGGCAGGCTGAGCTCTACAGGGTCCAAATTAAATGGCACCTCATACAATTGCAGGGAGGCGCATAATGAGCAAGAGCAAGGTCTTCAACAGAATTGAAGTAGTATCACTTTTGCTTTTGGCCTGCAGATCTAGCCAAGAGAAGGGGATCATGTTGTGCTGCCATGAGTGACAGGTGAAGAGAGAAGGAGACGTTGGCATCGGGAGCTCGGTGACTATGGCCACCACCATCGCCATGACATTAAGCCAATCAATGCACAGGGGCGTGTCCATGTCTGGATATATGACCTCCACCAGGCTCCATCGCCATGAATGCCGCGGGGTGGCGGCGAGCTCTGCCGTACCAGCAAGGGCGAGGTCACTCTCCCTACCACCAACAATCACGAGCGCCCCAGGAGCTGAAAGGAAATGGGGGCTGCTTTTCGCCAAATTGACTTGAATCAAGCGATGCTGCACCGAAGCTGATTGGACTAGCACATATATCCAATTTTCAAAATCACAAGAAAAGAAAAAGACATGATCGGAATGCAAGTCTTGGTCAACACCTAGAGAACTCGAGATGAATCTAACGTAACAGAAGATTGGATCTTGACGACAAAAACTGAGCATCATTCAGACATGCTTGGTGATTCAATCACTCATAGATAAAAAAAGGTAAAAATGCAGAGAATGCAACTGAACATAGACAGCAGGAGAGATTTCTGCGGAGATTTCTGCAATGAAGCAGACGTTGCAAGCAACTCGAAAACCAGGCATGGCAATGGAGAGAGGGTGAGTATCGATCGGACCTTGGCCTTGGGGATGACCTTGACGGCGACGTCCTGGCCCTTGTGCTCGCCCTTCTTGGCCTTGGCGGCGCAGGTGTAGCCGAAGTGGCCGCGGCCGACCTCCTCGCCGAGCTCGTACTTGGCGAAGAAGTGCTTGGAGAAGCCGAAGCTCTTGTCCAGGCCCAGCTCCGGCTCGCCGCCCTCCGGGATGGACGCCTCGTTGGGCTTCACCGAGCCGTGCCGCCGCGCCAGGAGCGCGCGGATGTGCTTGGCCGGCGAAGGCGGCGGGAACGGCCGCTTGAATCCACCGCGCGCCGGCGTGGACGCCACGCTCGAGTTCGCCGGCGAGCCCTTGTAGCTCGACGCCGGGAGCGGGCTCGGCAGGTAGAACGGGAACTTGGGCTGCTTCAGCGTGCCCGGCTTCGCCGCGGCCGCCGGCGCCGGCGAAGCTGCGCCTCCGCCGACGGCATCGCCGGCGCCGGAGGCTACGCGCAGCTCCTCCTCCGCGTCCGGCTCCGGGATTTGCGCGGGTTTCCCATGACAGAGACCCATGGAGCGGATCAAGAACAGGGCCGCTCGAGCTCAGCAAATTTGGCAAAATTGCGCAGAATTATTATCCCGGAAATGACGCAGAGGCGGGTCAGAGAGGCATCTCGCCTTCAAGAACCCGAGAAATCATATGCCGAATTCAAGGGACCCACATGGCCGGCCGGCCGTCTTCCAAAATTCTTGCCTCGCCAAGAAAGGGAACCTCCTCTCCTCTTCTTGAGACGACGACGAACTTGCCCCAAAATTTGGATCCCAATAACAGAAAAAACCAGCCGAGAATCCTCTGCGCAGCGAAATGCTGGAGAAAGAAAGGAAGAAAGAAAGAACCAGAGAGGCCTGGGTCGAGGGGACGGATGGGCGGATCAGAGAGCCCAGAACAGCAGCAAAAACATATTCCTGATTCTTGAAGTGACCAAACAATCAGCAAAAGCTGGAAGCTTTGAGCGAAAGGCTTGGATCAGAGGCAGCAAGGGGAATGGGGGCACCAGAAAAGAAAAGAAACGACCAACAGCTGGTGAGTGAATCCCTTCCCGTGCTTGCTGGCTGTTGAATTGAATTGGGAGGGGAGAAAAGGAGAGAGAGAGGAGCCCCTCCTGCTGCCTGCTCGGTTGCTTTCTTTTGGAGAAGCTCTTTTCCTTTTTCAACTTCTTCTTTTCTCTTCTTTTATTTTGTAGCCCTTCTTCATCTCATCGACTCCACACCATGTATGTGATGTGCTGTGCAATGGGGACCTTGGGAGGGGAGGGTGGCACAAACAACATGGCCATTTCTTTTCTCTTCCTGTTCTGTTGCCATCTACTTGTTTGTTGTTGGTCATCAGGGCAACAATAGAACAACTCTACTGACAAAACGGCCACACAATTCAACTTGCATTTCAACTTATCTCCTGACTGGAGCTGAAGGATCTATCCTTCCTAGAATGAACTTGTCTTGAAATAGAAGGATTCAATCTTCAGGCTCGCAAATGCGGATGCAGCTTTAGTGACTTTGAAGTACAAAGTCTGGCCGTGACTTTGCTCCCTCTATACAACGAATCATGTTTAGAAAAATTTGAAAAAAATAAATGTTGCATTATACATACTGGTAATATTTTTTTTCTGTATTTCGACAAAAGGTTTGTCAAAAAACATCATTTTAAATTTCACTACCAAATTTTGAATTCAAATTCGAACTACCGAGAAATTATGAAAAAAAATCCAGTAATATGCATTCTGAGAAAATTTCGTCGTATTTGGACATACGGTTTGTGAATAAACAATATTTGAAATTTTAGGCTGAAAATACTCACTCTTTTCTATCCGTTGAATCAGATTTGGATGGTTGATATGGCATCAAAGTCACAGCCGGAATTTATACCTCAAAGTCACTAAAGCTGGATCCCGCAAATGCTACCCGTTCGATCGATTTCTGAGCCAATAACAATATATTGGATTTCATGAAGATAAAAACATTTATAAATAGATTTTTCATCTTTACTACTCCACTACTTCTTAATTTATATATATTTTTACTACAAAGAAACCTCATATGTGTGTCACTCTGAATCTTTTCTTTGTTTGAAAGGATCTCACTCTGAATCTCAAGTACAAAAAAAGGCAGAGAGCAGCACAGGCTGTCCTTGTGAGCTGAGCTCCTCCTTCCAACCTCCCAGGTAATTAAACTAGGGAGTAATGGAGGCATCAATGCCGCTTGCTTGGTACACTACCCTCTGCTCTGATTCGTCCCCTTACCTAAGCAATGTTGACTTGAGCATCTGGATCATCTATTTTGCTAGTATTCTGATCTGAACAAGGAAATTATAAAAAACTACCATAATTGGGGCTGGATTAACGGGTCAATACCGATTGTATTAATTTTTTCAAAATCATACCAACATTGGGGTAACAAAAACGGATGGCGCTGATTTTATTCTAACTGCATTTTGACTGAAGTGTTGACCGAAGGGACCCACCTGTCAGGGCTGACGGGGCAGCACACGTGGACATGGAGCTGGGGTGGACATGGGACCCACCTGTCAGCCGCACCTTTCCCCCTCCTCTTTCTCTCTCTCCTTCTCCTCCTCTCTCTCTCTATCTCTGCCTGCTGCGTGGAGCTCGTCGGCTTCCCGCTACTGCGCCACCCTCAACCTCCTCCATCTTGGGCCCGAGCTCGTCGGCCTCCTGTCCCCGAGCTAGCCCTATACCTCCTCTGCCGGTTGCCCACATCGGCGCCACCTCTTCCTCCCTCGGATGCTCGGAGATGAGCTCAGATCGAGCAGCTCACCGCCGGCAACGACCATGCTCGCCGCCGCTCAAGACATCTTCGAGCCCTGCCGCCATGTCTCACAGCTTTGCCGTGATGCACAGAGCGTAATCCCTGGAGGAATCGCTCGAAGGAGCCCCGGAGAGGCGTCCACGACCGCGCCTTGCTGCCGCTGTACGTCGACGCCAGCGTCCAATTTCGTCGCCTTCATCGTGTCCTAGCTCATCTGGTCGTCTTCCTTGGAACCGCAGCGTTCCTAGGGAGGCCCTGGACATGGCCTAGTAAAGTTTCCCGTCCTCGGTCGCCCTCACCACAAAGCTGTGCTCCGGTGAGCTCTTCGGTGTGCATGTGCGAGGGCCGGCGGTAGCATTCGTCGACCAGGATGCCACCCTCGAAATGGCGGGCGGAGCTCGGCGGCGAGCTGGCGAGCGCGGCCGTGCCGGGAGGAGAAGGGCGCGGGCCATGAGGGGTAGGAGATCGAGACCGAGCTCGGCAGCTCTGGCCATGGTGCGACGCCGTGAGGGTCCTGCACGTTCGTGTTACCTACTGTCTCTTTTTCTTTGTTTGTTTTCTCTCTCTCACTGTCTCGTCTGGGTCGAGCCCCCCGCGAGCCACGCTCGAACGTCGTGAAGCACCGGCGCGTGCCGTCGTCATGCATCGGAGGCAGCGGCGGGCGGCGCGGCCGTCGCGTGTGCGGGATCTGGATCCTCGGCCCGACGCCGCCCATCTGGTCCAGCTCGTTCCCGACAGCGGTGGCTGGGCCGTGAAGGAAACCATGGCCGGCAACGGGAAGAGCTCCTGCTGCGCTTTTGGTTGGTGGCGGAGGAAGGCCATCTGACCGGAGACAGAAACGAGATGAGGAAGAAGATGGCAAAAAGTAAGAGGTGGGACTGACAGGTGGGCCCCACGTCCATGTGTGCTGCCCCGTCAGCCCTGACAAATGGGCCCCATTGATCAGCACTTCAGTTAAAATGCAGTTAGACAGAAATCAGCGCCATCCGTTTTTGTTACCCCAATGTTGGTATGTTTTTGAAAAAATTAGTACAATCGATACTGACCCGTTAATCCAGCCCCAATTGTGGTTGTTTTTTGTAATTTTCTCGATCTGAACCTACTTACCTGTCACTGCCTCACTGTAATCTCGCCTCAGATTAAATATTTGCCGACTTCCCATGCTTTTCTGCACATAAAGAAAATCGCATATCTGACATAAACTAATCAGAAAACCTCACTGCTTCAGCTATAAGTTTACAGGTGAGGTCACTATCGGTGATGCATCTATCAGTCGCCATATGTGTGCCAAACTTGTGAGCCATGGGCCGAAAAGAAAAACTTGTGAACCTTTCATCTCGAACAGTCATGTTCCGTTTGAAACGTGGAAATTATTTTCAGTTCCTACTGGAAATGAGCCGGTTCCTACAAAATTCGACAAGAACGTTTTGTGTATGACCTATTGGGAAGGTATCAAACTCCATGGATGCATCACCGAAATGTAAAGCTCCCTCTTTAGAACTTTCTGATTAGAAATTTGGTGCTCAGAGATTGAGATGGCCAGATAGGTAAGAAAGTATAGGCATCTTACGAGGCACCCCACAGGAAGCAAACCACGCAGATGGTTCTCTGTAAAAGGAGTCTATTCCAACTGGTAAGATGTCTTTAATCAATCATTTTCTTCAAGTGGGAAAGCCAGACAAAAATCCATTAACCTGAAAATACTGTGTACTATATCTGTTCCATCAACCATATTATACATACTGTGTATATCTGATCTCTGTTTTGATTTATTATCTATGTTGGTACTCTCACCTAATATTAACAAATCATCTTCAAGATTCCTGGGAAATTCCATGGAATAATTCCTGTGCTTGTACAGACTACAGACTTGCACATACAAATCCTTCTACAAAGTGTTCTGCCTGCCACCACATTCATTGCACCACGCTTGATTGGAGCAGTGCCCCTCCACATTGGGATGATTGATGCTGCTTGCTTCATCGCACCTCCAAACAAAAGGAAGGAACAGGCAGCTTCAATGAAACTGTCTACTTCTGTTGTCCTCTCTGCTGCATACTCACATAAAACAAGAAGAAAGAAAAATAATTGGAATCAGTTTTATAATGATGTTGGGACTAGGGTTGTCACCTGCTTAATTTTCAGTCTTGGCCCACCCTCCAACATCATTAGCCCTGATGAATTATTCAAACTCACATGCTACTACCTATACATGGCATTCTCCTGAAGTTTCTTAACAAGCAGGATCACTGTACTTACAAATTACTACTACCTCACTCTCTGATCAAGCATAAGGAATCCATGAAGTTTTCATGGGTAAGAGCATCTCTAACGGCTACACTAAATTAGGTCTGGTGCCCTAAAAACGGTTTTATAGGGCACGAAGGGGCAAAAAAACTAGCTCTAACAGCTGCCCTATTATAGGGCTGCCTTAAATTTTGCTCGCGCGCCCCCTGCCCTATATTTTCCCTTTCCGCGCGCGCGCGGCCAACTGCCGTTTCCCTTCCCTCCCCCCCCCCCCCCCCCCCCGCCGCCCCCGCGCGTGATTCGCCCGCCTCGCCGCCGATCCGTCCCCGATTCGCCCGCCGCCGACGCTCCCCCACCCCCGCCGTCACTCCCCACCCCTCGCCGCCGCCGATTTGGCCCCGATTCGGCCGCGGCTCACGCTTGATTTGGCCGCCGCCGCGCCGTGATGTGGTCGCGCCGCAACTCCGGGGGCCACGGATCCGGTGGCTACGGTCGCGGCTCCGGTGGCTACGGCCGCGACTCGTTGTGGCCGCGCCGCGACGGGAGGAGCCCCGCACCGCCGCTGGTCCGGAGTGGGACGGGCTTCCACGCGTGCGGCTCCGTGACTCCGGCCGGTACGCGGCTGAGATCACGATGGACCACACGCGGATGTGGCTCGGCACCTTCCCCACGCCGGAGCTCGCCGCGCACGCCTACGACGCCATCACGTGGCAGTACCGCCGGCCGACTTCGGAGATGAATTTCTCCGACGTCGAGACCGCCGAGGATGCCACCGCCGTGGCTCCAAACTTCCGCGTGGTTTGCCGCGCCATCGAGGAGGAAGACCGGGAGGCACGCCGCCAGCTCCGGGCCGCGCAGGCAGATGAGGCGGCGATGGAGAAGCTCCGGCGGGAGAACCCCGAGCTCGTGAAGGCGGAGGAGGAGTTCTTCGCGAGCCGGGCGCGAAGAAGCCGAAGACGGAGGCCGGCCCTACATCCTCGGCTCTGGTGATCGATATCGAGGACTCCGACGACGAGTCCGGTTTATCGGACTTTGATTCCGATGACGATTCCGGTGTCGACTGGAAGGCACTGGCTAGGGGCTGCTAGTTTAGGTTTAGGTTCGAAGTTTAGGTTGAACTTTTAAATTTGGGTCAGTTCGTCGAAGTTTATGTGCAAAATGTCGCCAAACTATGTTAAATTCGTCTCAAATTTAGTTTGAAATTAGCTATGTATGCCCTAAAATAGGGCAGTTGTTGGAGAGGAGGTGCCCTATTATAGGGCAGCTGGTAAAGCAGAAAAATGTTTCGTGCCCTAAAACACTAAAACAGGTGCCCTATAACCAAAAAAGTGGTGCCTAATTTAGGGCAGCTGTTAGAGATGCTCTAACTGAACTGGGTGAAAAGCTTGTGCATGTTGCCTAGTAGTCATTGAATGGGGCACTGGTGACCCCTCCACACTCACCAAATCCCAGATAAGCCAAACAAACAGGACCATCTCCTTCTTTTTCAACAATCAGCGGGAGAATAATTAAGGGAGATAATGACTTTGCTTTCACCACCCACTATCTGCTTAAGCAAATTGCTTCCCCATTTGTCTGCCCTTTCTGTAGGACCACTTAGGAAAAGGAGCAGCTAATGGGGACAATTCAGTTGAGGAATAAAGAGAGCCAAGTACTACTAAAATGAAACGCATGCTTACATCAAATATAATCTTTTTGATGTAATATGCGCTTGGAGTATATTTTAGGTGCATGTATTTATGGAGTGGCAGCTAACTATTTCCAAAAATACGTGCTCCAAGCCATGTTTTGTTTGATTAACATATTTCAACATTTTTTAAATTATTTTACCACATTGTGCGGTCCTTTTTTAGTTAATAGTGTGCCAGTTTTTACAAATTAAAATATTGAAGATTTTTCGTTGGCAAATATGGTTCGATATGCTGGTACTATTACATTTGGCAAATACTGCTGAAAAAAATTCATACAAATAAATGGTTCGTGGCCAAAAATTATGGTTCTACCTCACACTACACAAGGAGTCTTGGTTTAAGTAATTAAACCGAACTAATGTGTTAATTTTACACAGTGCAACATTACAGCCAGCTCAGATACCCTAACTAGTACTGACTTCATTTCAATTTACTCTACATATTGGCTTTGGTTGAAGTCAAATTTTGTAAAGTTTGACCAAATATTTACAGTATAAAACAATATCAGCATCTATAATATCAAATCAATATTGTTTGAACAATCATAAAATATACATGCAGCTAATTATGTTTTTTTGGGTTAACATATTTAAAAAGATTTAAAACATCTTACCACATTGCAGCAGTTTTTCTAGTTAAGATCGTGCCAACTTTTACAAATTAAAATATTGAAGATTTTTTGTTGCTAAATGGGGTTTGATATGGCAGTACTTTTATATCTGTCAAGAACTTAGTACAAAAAAAATGGTCCATGACCGGAAATTCTGGTTCTACTGCACTACACAATGAGCCTTGGTCTAAGTTATTAAACCAAATTTAATGTGCTAATTTTTACACAGTCCAAGGCTCAGATACCCTAGTATTAAGATAATCTCAATCGTTGGGTTCTCCAGGTGGTGAGCTCTGATTCCAAGTCCTATGGAGGTCTAGAACTCATCATTCGTGAGGGCTCCCTCTAATGCATCAATCATCTGGCCTCCAAAAGATGAAACATTTCCACTCACACTCCCATGTTCTTGCATCCTAGGAAATACACTGCTCTTGAAGCCTTTTGGAGACCTCATAATAGGAAGGGTACTTCTCTCCTCCTGATCACCATATTTCCTGTCATTTCTTCAGCAGCATATCCCAGTGACTGCAACACCACCCGGCTGCATGTACCAAATTTGCTTGGAAGAACTTGCAAGAGAAGCAAACACTTAAGGAGGAAAACCAGGGTGGTTGGGGAGGATATGATAAAGATGGAGGAACATGGTGCGGGGGGGGGGGGGGGGGGGGGGGGGGGGGGGGGGGGGGGGGACATGGACCCAAGAGGGGCACTTTCATGTCATTGCAAGAAATCCTCTCTTTGCAGTTGGAGGAGGGAGCCATGCATGCATGCTATCCCTTCTGGATTACATAAGCTCCTACTCCTTCCTACCCTGATTGCAACCGTCTCGACATGTGTCATCACCTGTGTCGAAGCCTCCATTCTTTATTCACTTTTTTATTGTTATTATATTAGAAAAATACGTAGTGGTTTGGTTGGGTAGTCCAGCCAGCTTTGGAAGCAAACTACTTGTTGCACTTGCACATCTCACCCTGTTAATTAGTTATACATTGCAGCTAGTAATTAAACTAACCACAGATTTGTTGTCATCACACCAGGTAAAATAGGCTGCTTTATTGCACAAAGCATGTGACGTTGTGGGAGGAGAAAACTAATTAACCACGTACATCCTTGTCCGTAATGTAGACCGTTATCTAGGACCGTAGAAGCGAAGGACTAACCGTAGTTTTGCTCCTTTCTTGCTTGTCTCACTCCTTGTTCTTTGGTGTTTTGATTTGTATGTTGAGACGGTTTCTTCCCTGTCGTTGGACTTTGTTTATTTTTCATTTTTCGAGAGAACTACGGTGGCTCAAGGCCGACCCCATAATTGTTTTCCAGATGGTACACATACAACAAATACAAGTGAACCCCCTCTTCCACCAAGGTTCATTGGTCATTGCTCACATTTGAACATGTGGGACGTGCTTCGGTAGGAGCTTTGTGCATTCTTTCTCTATGTAGGCGTGTGTTAAGAAGTCACACTCGGGTTGGGTGTCTTTGTGGTTGTGTGTACACGTGTGTGTATGCATCTTCTTTATTAACTGAAAAGACAAACATATCCGTTTCGGAGAAGAAACAAACATCAAAACAAAGTTCCAAGATATTTAAAATTTTCTTGAAAGGAGAAATGGATCGAATATTGCTAGTTGAGCACGGGCTTCTCGGATACTGGTTTTTGGTTTTTAAATAAAAAAAACCAAATTTTAATGATTCAAATAAATTAAGTTTGTACCACAAAGTACATATAAAACATGCGTATGTACCTGTTTTTTCACAGAGGAATATGCTATTTCGAGGGATACCGAAAAATATCGTTCTATAATAGATGTAATGTTCACTATTATAGACCCACTTTCTTACACGGCCCACGAGTAAAAACTTCTATTTACGAAAAGTTACAGGAATGTAGATCACACCTATAAATAACACGTGGGATTGTTCAAAGCTCCAAACCAACTAAACCGGTGAAGCCAAGAAGCTTTTCCCTAAATATTTGATTATTTTTTAATTTCTAAAAATGATAAGACCCGAGGAGCACAAGCTCAAAATGACCACTTTCGAAATGGAAAGCTTGAAAACAAAATTTGGGTATTCGTCGTTCTTTTAAAGAAATACTATATGCACATACAGTTTATACTCATATTTTATACTTACTAGAAAGATACCCAGCATGTTGCGGCGGGAGTTTAAATAAAATGTATTATAAAAGAAAGGATATTTGAAGCATAAATGGATTTTTCGGCAATATTGGAGGATTTGATTTGCCACGATAGTCGAGAATCTAAATTTAATCACGGTGAAATGTTCGTATATTTAACCGCTAACCATTGATTATGTAGAAATTGTATGGATAAAAGAATTAATAATCTGAATAGATTGCATGGATGAATATATTTTTATTAATAAATGTGAGATGACATGGATAAATGAATGGCTCAAATGGTAGATTGTGTGGACATCTTGCATGTAAAGATAGACTATTTTAATGCATGTTAGTGGGTTTTTGTCTTATAAAAAGTATATATTGGTGGTGTATCTAACTCTAGCTCCACTATTTATAAATAGTTAATAGTATGGAGAGCCAACATGTGGTTGAATGTTTAAAACGGTGGTTGTACCCCTAATCTACCCCTAACCCACTAGGGATCAAATCCTAGGATTAGCGACCTACGTGTCTTCTTGAGACTACTCTTTCGACGGGAGACGATGTTCCCATCAATACCTATACCCTTATGGAAATATTGTTTTCAAATTGAATCAACAATATGTTCCAACTTGTCCTTTTGTATGTTCCGAAGTAAAATTATCCCAGACTAAAATCATGTTAGTATTTAGCCTGGAGGAGGAAGTGTCTAGGGAGTACTTGGTTTTTTATGGGATAGTCTAGTTAATACTTATAAGCCCTAAAATTTTCCTCCTGCCTTTTGATATGAAATGCATGCGGTTGAAAGTAATTCACAGTAGACTCCACAAATAAAAAGTACTTCAATAGTACTTGTTAGCAATTCCCTTATTCAAAATTGAGAGACTAGATTTCTAACAAATCCCTTTCGCAGGTTCTTGAAGATGAATACCATGTTAGCCATTCCTTTCAAAACGACCAATTATGTATGGAGTCATGAGCTGATGGGAGTCCAAAAACAGGGATGTTTGACTAACCAGAGTTGGAAATGTATGCTATTTGGACTCACCCAATGGTGCTTGTCATTTCGTACTGATGTATATTTATGCACGAAAAGCGCGTTGAACAGCTACTAGATTCTGGCTACACATGCCTATACACACTTCTAATCAATCAATGTTTTGTCACACACAAAAATGAAGGCCGGCAGTTCACATCATTGCATGAAGAGCTAAATAACTAAATCCCAGTCCAAACCTAACACCCAACTTATATTAGCCTCACAAATCCATGCAGTTGCAACTAATAAGATTGTGCGGATAAGCAGTTGCTGGTTGTCTACTCATCTACTGAGATCAGCATGTATGTATGCACACGCTACATACAGCTCATATATGTGAACTTGCGTTGGCGATCACTCACATCAAGCTCTCCTTTTTTCCCCCACTGAACAGCATCAACTCGCTTTCATGATTCATTGACCTGGCCTGCTCGGTGCTTACAGGTTGCCATGCTTGCATTGAACACCACCAAGCGTATATGTATAAACATAGGATGGTCAAATGACAATAGGTTTGCCATGGTTAGTTACCATAAGGTTGTGTTTGTTTGGGCTGGAGCTTTCATGGAAGCAGCTTATAAAGGATCCCTTCTTAAGCAACGCGTAAGGATGACTCCAACGGGTCGACACAAACGGACGCGCGTCCGACCCATGTCCGCCCCTTTCTGGCCAGTGCACCCAACGGGCCGAGGCATTGAGTCCAACACCGCCAGCGCAGCCGCCATGGCCGCAGGAGGAGCAGGAGCAGCCTCCAACACCGCCAGCGCGTGTGCCGCCGGCCCATCTGTGGGTCGCGCCGCCATACGTCGTCATCCCGTTAACGACGATGACAAGTAGGCCACCGGCGGTGAGCCCCCAGTGCAAGTGTTATTTTTGTTTTTTCTATATTGTAAAAAGACAGTTTGTGCCCCCCCCCCCCCCCCCACACACACACACACACACCCCACACCCACACATAATATGTAACCAGAACGGCCTTTAGGCCTGCTACGAATATAAGTAAATTAAAAAAACAAATGGGTCAGGCGCGTTGGGTCCTCTCACCGCCTCGCGGAGAGTGACCGCCATTAGTTGTCCGTCAGCCGACCCAAACGGACAAAAACGGTCCCAAAAAAATGTGACCGTTTTCTGTCCAAATGCGTCGGCGCGTTGAAGTTGCCCTAAGGTCGCATTTGTGCCCAAATTTTTTGTCAGAAGAGAACGATCACTTTTCAGGTGGTACTTGCCAATGAGCCCCGACAGGTTGGCGCGGTGATGTGGTCATCGTTTATCACCACTGATGCATCCATGTCATGCTCATGCATGCAAGCAACAACTCCATCAGCTTATGTGCTAAGCACAAACGAGCTTTTCCAGATTCTTTTTTTTTTTAGAGAGTACGCGAATGCATACCTTAATTTTATAGAAGGCAGTATATGTACAAGAAGGGCGTTCACAACTCCAGATTCTCATGTGTCATCTTGCTGACATTATTCATATCTATCCATCTCACTGCAACATGAGCAGAAGAAAACAAGCTTAGCTTCTGAACCAACCATTTCCGATGGCTGATCTAAGGCTAACTCAGACTATATCATATCATACACCTTGTGGCCGGCCCGCCGGCAGACTGGTCGTCGTCGCCGGGCGGCGGATCAGACCGCGACGGCGGCCGGTAGCCTGGACGTCACCGTGGGTGCCCCGGGCCAGATGAGATCTCCGTGATGGCCAAGGTGGCTGGACCATGCTGGTGGTAACTGACAGGGATGTCGCCACCAGCACCAGTTATTAACACTGTCACAGACTCGGAAACAGACGGGCATAAAGACACAAGGAAATCTTGTATTTATCACCAGTTTGGTCTCTGGTTATCCTGAGTTAGGTACTGCTCACTGCTGCAGCTACATGTAGATAGTTGGTAGTACAAGCAAATGTGGATGTGCATTGCCACCACCAAATTGAGGATTCTCTACATGTACATAGTAGTATAGTACTACTTAGTAGTACAAGCAAATCCTGAGGCTACCTGTGTGTGGCCCTCATTGGAGTGAGACATTTGTGGCTGAAAAATTGAAGGTTTTTCTCATGAAACTGGTCAGTCGGATAGTAGACAGATGGTAGCTCAATATACAAACATTTGCTGCTGCTGTGGACATTAGCACTAGCTAATTAGGCATACATGTGCATGCAGTTGCATAATGTAATGTAATGGTGGAAAATTCTCCTCTCATGTGGAGTGGATTATGCACCCAATCATTGGCAGCCAATCGACCGACCTCTGTTTTCATGTGTTCTACTAGGAAGAAGGAATCTCTGGCACCACCACACACACATGCATGTAGGCAGTGCCTGCAAAAAGCAAGCAAAGAAGTGAAAACCTTGCAACAATGCAATATTGCAATGCTGCCAATGGTGGACAGAGTTGTCACTCTCTTTTTTCACTTTTACTTTATCCTCAGCGCATGCCCAGTAAATTGCTCTTCTTTTCGTACATCCTTTCAGGTGTTTGGATGGATGCCACTCCTTTTCTTGGCCTCCATTTGACCTGACTCAAGCATCGGATGCGGCTGCATGAAAGCTAGAAAGAATCCAATCATCAATCTTGATGCCTTTCTCATCTCATGATGAAGCAAGATACTTGCAATCCAATCATGCTCAGTCAAGGAGGTGGTTAATCTAGAGCACACGAGAAAATATGTCAGTCTATAGGAACACGAGTAAGTCACACGAGAAAATATGTCAGTCTTCTGCGTGAACGGTGTCGGTGATTCAGAAGATCCCTAGGAGAAGCCCTCTTTGGTTCGCTGAATTTTGAACACACATGAGTATGAAAAATGTATAATGATGTCATGGCACGTTGAATAATTAATGAATTATTAAAAACTCACTAATGTGAAATAGATCAGAAGATGGCATGACTTTCTTTCTGAAGGATTGTGTGCATGACAGGCCATAGTTATCATCAAAACAAAGCATAATTTATATGAGGTTATAATCGATGAAAATTAGGCTGTGTATATCGATTTGATACAGAGGCCGGGGTGCTCCCCATTTCGGAAAAAAAAAACTCGATGAAAATTGTGCGTTGAACTGCATGGAAAATAGATCATAGGAAACGAAACAAATTTCGTAACGGAAAATCGTAGCAAAATGGAATCCTACAAAACTCCTATAAATTTTTGCACGCCTAGTATGTGAACTAAACGAGTCGTAAATTACGACTAGTTAATTGCACGTGAATAGCATCGATTGCCCAGGTCCGATGGGAGTTGTTGGTTAATAACCCCGATGTTGATTTTGCGTGCCTAGTATTTTCAAAGTTATGACGCTAAACAACATGTCCAAATGGATATTTAAATCGTGTTGGTTGCAACTTAGTGGTTGGATTCATTTGCTGCATGGGACAGGTTCCAACCTCCAATCGATAGCATGTGCTCACCAGTAACAAATCATTTAAACCCCATTGCAAGACCTTGCTTATGGACAATGTACACTGCTAGCAAACTGCCTACAATTTGACAGCTTTTAGAATAAGTTTAGAGTAAGATAAGTTTGGTTTCCAATTTGTATTTTAGCCAGCCACGTCTTTGCTAGAAGTGTTCTTCCGTCCCATGCCTACATGGGCTGTTGTGAGATTCTTTATTGCCAATGGCGTTCATGTCATGTGTGATGTGTGTGCCACGAGCATCTCCTCCTTGTAACCGAAAAACAAAACACAAAATTTTCTGAAATTTACTGTTTTGGAACCAGACGGGGTTCATTCCAGTTTCGGAGTATAGCCGAAGGCCGGTCTAGTGCATCGTCAGTGTTAGCACTGTGTCCCCAATATGCGAGCGCAACAGGTCCAGTGCATCGTCAGTGTTAAACACTTCCCCAGTCTTCTTGGCAGCAGCAGCAGCTCCAAATCTGGTCTGCTTCCAAGCTACAAAAAAAAAAAGGGTAACGATGCGCCGATTGCCTCCGTGACAAAGCCCGAGCAAGGCAGAGCTTGACGAGTTGTCGCGGCGAGATTCGCGATACGGGCGAAGAGCACGGAAAAGCCAGGCTAAAGAACAAGGCATGATTTGGATCCATATCGCATGCATTGGCACGGCAGCATTGGAGCACATACAGGGAGGGTGACGAAGATTTTCAGTGTCTTTGATGTTACCTAGGTACGCCTCTGCAAGCACCTCTCAGGCTTACATGATGATGCCACTGCTGCTTCTGCCAGTTGTTTCCTTCCATGATTCGTCTCAAGGAATTCCAGTGCCTAGTCATCTCACTGGCACCTCTGGCAGATGGTTTAGGAAAGCTGAACACGAGACGATGCTCGAACCACTTCTTGGTTAGAGAAAAAGGGCCAAGACAACAATCAAATAGTTACTATGGCATTGTGGTGTAGTTTCTTCCTCTAGACTCAAGAGAGATGCAGACTACCACATGTTTAGGCCCAGCTGCAGGAAGGGACATTAGCTTTCCTGATTGGAGGTTTCGCAGATTGCTCGTGGCTAATGGTCACACAAGCATTCCATCAGAGGCGTCATTTCAGGGTGATGTTGAATATGACGCCTTGAAGATGTGGGATGATGGTTCTCGTCCCGTCAACTTCCTCAACAAGCATTCCATGTTTTTCAGCTTCATTCAGCACCAGCGCATCCATGCTGGTCATATCAAGAAGAAAAGCATCTTGGTTAAGTGGATACACAAGATTCGTTTTAAATTGTTATATTGATACTGGAATGGGTATAAAAGAACAGGAAAAAAACAGAGAAAGTAATTCTATCGGTATATGACTGATGATGCTAGTGCATCAGAATGTGTGCAGTTTGAACTTGTGGGATCAGTGGCTCATTAGCAGATGCAATGTTTTCGTTCTTTGGGGCCATCGAAGTAATTCTACCTAGAACCTTCTAATCTGATTGATGATGTATCTTTTAAGCAGTTTTACCACCATGACTATCTCAGCTAAAATATTCAGAATGGCATGTCATGCAGTTCATATTGGCGAACCCAAACATATACAAATAAGCCGATCGGTATCCTGAAAAATTCAAGAATCCAGAGAGTCTTTATTCTTGATGGATAAAGCAAGGACAAATCCAACTAAACTGATAATATAGAGTCAGTAATTTTTTTATTGTAATCAGAACTCTCGTGATGAGCAACATTTAAAACTTTACTCAAATATTTCTTGGATGAGGAGATAATGAGTTGAAAAATACATACACTTTAGCTCGTGATATGTAAGCCAGTATGAATCTACAATTACGGGCCTGCATATGAAGAAACTTCTCTACAGTATCAAAGAGACATGGAATGCTAGATTGCTGGAAGCTTTCTGCGAGTCAAGGTCCACGAAACACAGTAATTGATATATGCATAAGCAGTAGAAATAACCGTAGCAAACTAGAAAAGTTAGAAGGATATAGATATCGGCTCCAACAATGAGGTCAAACCCCACAGGATGCTCCTTAATGATATGGCTTATATGATCATTATTTCCCCACTCTAGCTTCTCAGCTGTCAGAACTGCAACAGAAGTATCAGCTCAGATCCAATTATGGACAGTTAAATACTTCAAATTTCAATGAATGTCAGAGCAATGGATCATAATAATAAGCTGAAAGATACAAAGTCCTAACCTGCCTCCGCATTTCCAGAACATGGCTGCATCTCTATGTTTTTCTTTATAATCTGTGAAACCATTCAATAGATATACTAGTTATGTCCAAGGAAAGATGCAAGTATGTGCAATGTCTGTATCATATATGATTGATGATGCTTATTTCTAATTCTAGCATTAGAAGATACAACAGTGCGATGGATGCTTGTTACCATACACTGAAAATGTTAATTTCTATCGGTAGTAAACCCAATGTAAGTCTCCCGTATGCAAATTGCTAAAAGTAAATTAGTAGCCAATGTCTAAAACTAATGTGAAAGTCTTAAAATCATTCTATAAGATGTCAAACTAGAGGTAATCAGTGAAAGATATTCTGAAGGTTTGGACCTTGCCTCTAGAACTTCATCATTGTGATCGGTCAAGACCACCTCTTTGCAGAAACGACTGCACAATATGCCGGTAATACCTGAAAAGTCACCGCATGTCAGCTTTTGTAAGATCGCAAATTGAAGTAAACATTGATAGAGAATTCTCTCACCAATCCCAGATCCTAACTCAAGTATTGAACGTCCCTTTACAGTCTCAGGGTGTTCAGATAGATATGTGTTCATCAGAGTAGCACCAGGCCATACTAACTGTCCAGTAAGGTCATAATCAGCTGCACCAAAAATAAGAACTTATGTTAGTGGTGGTGGCGGCATTCTAAGGAAATAACAAATATTTGGCACTATGTACTATGTTAGTGGTACCATGCCTGCACCTAAATTCAGCCAGACAAGCTAGTGTACTAACCGTGAGGTTTTAAATAAGACCATCCACATCACTCGCTGCACGGATGCAGCGGAATTTGAGTGTAGCATGGCCAGATCTAACTTTTTTGTCTGGTGGACACTGGACAGAACTGTGACCATTTAAATGAGAATTACTTTGGTAAGCAAAGCTGTATAAATGTCTAGATGTAAAACTAGACATGAAGGACAGAATGAAGTAAGAGTTGCCTCGCTTAGTGACACTGACAGCAAATATGAATGCGGCCATTCATTATCATGTGCAACGTCGCTCTTTTGACATCCCCATGTACTAGAATGGCACTGTCTCAGTGGAAGGATCCCCAAACAAGACAAGGTAAGACTAGAGTGGTCCTGAACGCACATGATTGTGTAATGAAAACTCAGTTTTGCTACATATGCAGACAACAAGAAGAAAACGCGCGCACAGATCACATGTGACGTGCATATTTACATGCTCAACACATTTAACATTTTACCCCAGCCGTAACTGCACAACAAGAGATAAGTCTCTTTTTTTATTAGTACGGCTGTTATTACGGTGTCAATTTGTCATCAGCGTCACGTTAAGTAAATAGATAGAACAACAAAGGAAACATACTGAACTTGTGACTGTATCAACACTCGAGAGTGAATTTGTATGCGAGCACAAGTAAATTGACTGCCAATGCAGGAAGCATGCATGCAACAAATCACTGGACAAACGAAACAGCAGGTAGCACAACTTAACATAGCAACAGGTAGTACAACTTAAGACTGAGAGTTACAGCTACAACACAAGCGCTGCTGGATCCAACAAACTGTTATCGACACAAAACCGGTAAACATAGCAGAATGTTCAAGTCCATACGACCATTCCCCTCTTCTGCTCTAAACTAAGAAACCTTAATACTTGTACCAGCTAGTAGATTTCACACAGAGCGAGCTAACTAAGTAGGAAGTAGCTGCTAGCAAGATGGTGCAGTACTAGTTCAACAAGGCAAAAAACTTATGGACCCATTTCCACACCACAGACAGTCAGTCATACACTATACTACCCACTTAGTTAGCAAGAAAAAATGGCTAGGAAGGAGCGAAGGGCAGGGCACTAAACTGGAGGCGGAGCTGGAGCAGAGGAGGTGCAGCACTTGGGAGCCGTAGGTGAAGATCTTCATCTCGTATCTGCACAAACCGACGAACCAAAGCAAACGAAATCATCAACACAGAGGATTTCAGTTCAGCCGCCAGCGAGCCGACGCAGCACTGCTGAAATCGATGAGAGCAAACCCCTACTCGCGATTCATGAAGAAGGACGGATCCAGACAGACGACGTCGTCCTCCTCCTTCTCTCGCTCCCTCTGGCCGTCGGCGTCCGCCATCTCCTCCTCGCCGCCGGCGACTGCAAGCGCGACCTGGAATTTGGAATGGAGTTCGCGGCGGCGCTGATGGGCCCTAACACTGGGCCGTAAAAGCTTGGTGTAAAAAAGCCCAGGAGCGAGAACTTTCTAGGGCAAGGGGCAGGAGCGTCATTTCGCCGCGCCTCCGCTCTTAAAACCCTAAACCCCACCAACCGTGAGCGGTCAGGCGTTGCGAAGAGTGTAGAAGCTTTTGCTTGTTTGCCAAGAAGAAAGAAGAAGAGAGGCCGGCGGCGATGGCGGCGATCAAGCGTCTGCTCCCGTCGTTCAACGGGTGCTGGTGGAGAAGGTGATTCAGCCCAAGAAGAGCCCCGGCGGCATCCTCCTCCCCGAGACCTCCAAGCAGGTACCCGCCCGCCCCCCTTTCCCCCGTCTCGTAGTGCTGGTGCTGGTGATTCCTAGTAGGATTGTGTGGATCCTCTGTGGCAGACTGCTTAGATCGTGGTCTGATGGGAGGGGCTCTCCTTGCTGACATTTGCCGAACTGGAGATTGGTGGTATTCGTTGTGGGGATCACCTATAAATTAGATTTGGTTACCGGTTAGATCGAGTGATTCGGGTTGCCTAGTTCGAATTGTTCGTTTAGTAGAATCAGATTGCAGTGTGACTAGGTCTGTCGATTCAGAATTTCAGATTGGTTTTCTGTAGATTGTTAGCTGGAATTGTATTAGCTTAAGCAATTAGAATTTGATTGGGCAAGTTTCCATCTGATCTACCTCACAAAAAGTCGCTTCTTACAAATAATTGTATTTTAAGCATTTAGCATGCTACTAGATTGCTACCTGTAGTTTCACACTAGTTCTGTCTTATAGTCCTGTTAGTTCAGTTCCAAGGTTATCTTTGAGAGTAGGTTTCATAAGTAGATTCTGGTTTTTCATTTATTTTTACTTTGACTGTAAAATCAGTTCCTGACATGAGAATGTTCTTGTGAATCCAGCTCAACTCTGGCAAGGTGGTGGCTGTTGGCCCTGGGGAACGTGATAGGGATGGCAAGCTGATCCCTGTTGCCCTCAAGGAAGGTGACCATGTTCTCCTGCCTGAGTACGGTGGACTTGAAGTCAAGCTTGCTCCTGAGAAAGAGTATGTCTACCCATTTCCCCGTTATATTACTCTGTTTTAAAAGCTGTACTATGTTTTTTTGGCGCTTGTGTGTCACAAAACAGTTACGAAGTACCTTATTGAGTGGCGTAGTACATAGTTCCATTTTGGCTTAACTTAAATATATATAGTAGCTAGTACTTGGATACCAAATATGTTACCTGTGAAGTCATAACATAATTAACCTTGTCAATCTATACCTTGCTATTTCTAACGACAGCCTATTAATACCTGGTCTTCCACGTGCTCTTTGTTATTAGATGTTTACATTATGTCCTAACTTTTTAGGGAAAAGAAATCAATATGTTCTGTTTTTTCTGGTGTGATGGTGGTTTTGTTACTTTGGTAGACTAATGTAGTTGAACATATGTTTACAATTTATCGATTCTGTGCTACTAGGTCAGATCATTTTGCCCCAATTTGGATTGGAAATTGTTATTACTTGAACATCATTAAGTTAGTCATTTTGTACCTTCAGTATTTCTGAGGACAACAGGTGTGCTACTAATGCTTCCTTGTCTTTGAAATGGTTTTTGCTATTGTGTGGTTCCTTTCTGTCCTTACTTTTGAGTGACAACAAATCACCATGTTCGTTTTTTGTTCGTCCAAGGTTTTGATGAAAGTGGATTTCTCTTACTATGGAAGACTAGTATAGTTGCTCGTATCTTCTCAGTTTTATCTGTTTTTATTAGGGCTCTAATTAACTTTTTGTAACTTCAGGTACTCCTCTTCAGAGAGAACGACATTCTGGGGACCCTCTCGGACTGATATGGATCGATATGGATCTTCGGGACGTCATCAGTTGCTCGGGACGTCATCAGTTGCTCTATGCAAGACAAGATGTTTTAGAGTTTTGATGCTATCAGATAAACCTTGAAAGAGAACTCATTTTATGGTGTCGTAGATTTTTGCCTAGAACATCATGAACTCTTATGGTTGTCACCTACTTTGTGTGGTGAACTTGCACGGTTGAAATGTTGCTGTTAAATTTATTTACGTATCTTCTCGCCTGTTGCTATGCTTTGGTTGCCATTGCTATGCTTGCCATCGTGATCTCAGTGTTATGATCGATCCTGCAGTGTACGGTTGTTTTTTTCTTTGTATTTGTTTGTATTTGTATGCAAACTGGATACCGACTGGTATCCTAGAAAACCACCTTTTCTGAAGGAAAAACTGTAGTTTAAAATGTAACTGTGCTATTTTGGACGTCATGATAAAGACTCAGTCTGGTGAGGGTTGGTGTTGCTGTGGGAGTCGCTGTCTGTTGGTTGCTCGGGCAAAAGCTTGCCTTGCCCTTGGGTCATGGTCGAAAGCATGATGGTCAGTTACGGTTAAGTCAAGAGGTGATGACATGTACCTCAACATTGCTATACGGCAGCACGTGTGGAGTGTGTTGGTAGCCAGGCCGGTAGAAGTGCCTCATCGTGGCTTGGGTTGTTTGAGCAAGCTTTCGCCCGGTTTTTCTCTAATTAACTGGTCGGGTCTCTTCTTTTAAATCAATATACAATGGTAAAAAACTGAATTTGATTTCCCGTTGTACGTGTCACAAGACAGTACATCTGAATAGTGTAGCCAATAAACAACAGATATCACTATCGTCTTCCCAGAAGATGAGGACCAGAAAAACAGATGATGAGAAATCTTAACATCGTCAGCAGTTTCCAAATCATAAAACCAGGTCCGCTGACCATTGGCACTTGTAGACTTCTCTCTCATTAGCATCCACGACAGTTCATCATCAGTTCTTGTAGACATTCAGGAATCTCTGAGCCGCATCCAGATTCAGTTCTTTGTAAACCTGGACAAGTAGACACAATACTGTAAGAACTCCAAAAAGGAAAAGGGATTACAAGTAGGTTCCTTGAGAAGAGAAGTCAGTACAAGTTTGTTGTGAGCTTCCTCAAATGTCTTGCAGAACAACTCTGCCTTTGTTGCTCCAACCTGAGACAGTGAATAATGGTGCTGTTTAGTATGCAATCAGATATTACACACCAGAGTAACCGAGTCATTCAATTATAACAACTTGTCTAAATATTTGTTTCATCCGGTGCCGCAAAACGACAAATGTACTGATATTCAATATTACTGCAGTAAGGCTATTACCAACTTCGAATAGACAAAGCACTCTGACCACTCACAATCATTTTGCCAGACTATCATCTACAATTCCCTACTCAGGTAATAAGCTTTCTTGGCATCGATGCAAATAAAATATCTCATTTATTGCCAAGAAACTACTAATACATATAAGCAACAGAAAATACTACGTAATGCTTTTCAGAATATTTCAGCTTTGTGCCGAGTTGCTAGTTGCCTGATATAATAAAAGCAAAGCAAAAAATACCTTTTTGGCAGCAGCCGTCTTCAGTTTCCGCAGGAATAAATCTGTCAAACATGCAAGAGAATTCAGCATTAATATCTTGGTCTGTTGTGGCATGCTAGCAGATTACTGAGTCTATTATATGCTATTGCTTGTTGGGTACAGCATGCAAGGAAGCACATCCTCTGCTAGTCTTCCTGTTAGTACTACAATAGCAATGGAGCGTTTCCCTCTATAAACGACCAATGGGAAGTATCTCATATTCTCGTGATCTACAGGGATACAGTGATATTAAAAATTCTTTGAGGCAGTGCAGTAGAGAATAGAGAAGTGTTTATTTTTTCACGGCAAAAAACATGAAAAAAGAAAGCATCTCAATACAATCTCCCGTCTTCAACTCTTCTTTGTCTCAAGGACCACACTAAAAGAATGGCTGTTAGCTGCCGAGTCTATTTCATGCCAGATACATTTTACTGTTATAGAGTACGCAGCCATCCATCTCATGACTTATCTGGTGTACTGGCTTCCGTCTTCAACTCTTCTTTGTCTCAAGGACCGCACTAAAAGAATGGCTGTTAGCTGCCGAGTCTATTTCATGCCAGATACATTTTACTGTTATAGAGTACGCAGCCATCCATCTCATGACTTATCTGGTGTACTGGCTTCCTTAAATCTTTCCTAATAAACTTTTGAGTTGGTGGTAATCCGTTCAATCCCCTCCCAGTCTTTCTCCCCTTAACCCTTACAAGTGGGACCATGCAAGTAAACGAGTTGGAGCAGCAAGAAATCCGCTTTGGAATTTATCCTCCACTGCGGCCTCTGCTCTCTAATCTCCATCATTCTGGGTCCAAAAGTGGAAAGCTCATCATCATGCTGTTTCATACTTTTGTACCAAAATTAATGATATATAAATTAATTTAGCACAGTCCTTGTCTATGACGAGTGGGACCCACGGGGTGCAAAATATTTATGAAAGACTATATATATGATATTGGACTCACTTTATAGAGTTCATCATCCACGTCACAACGGTGCAAACAGATTATAATTTCGACACCCTATTGGAGAAATATGATATTCAGAAACATTGGAACGTGTACGTGCAAATGAAATAGCAAAGTTTTGTATCTGTTTACGTCAGGTGAAGATGTCCCATGCAAATACGCATGCAAGGGATGCTACGTGCCATTGGTCATCGATTGTTTGTGTAGATGCGGACGGTATTTATACGGATGATTTCATGTATGAGGACATGAAAGCCGTAGGCGTAGATGCACATCGCCGCGTATATATGGTATACCGCCAGCCGGACGTGCTGCATACGACTATACGAGCTGACGTCGGGGATGAGTCTTGCATCGGTATAGATAAACTAGAATTGACCAAAACGCTACGCGTTTCCAACGAACCGACATTTGATTAGCAAACCCTACCCACCTGCTGCCAACTGATCGCTCGGGAGGAGGGGGAGAGATCGAGCCGAAAGGACACACACAAAGCAAAACGCGGACAGCTTGAGATCCAATATCAGGCCAACGATCGTCTTTCTCTCACGCAGGCGGCTGAGAGAGAGGGCGATCTGGTGCGCGCCGTGAGGAGCACGCGTGCATCGCAGGCTAGTCAGCTTGTCGTGCAGATCGACGAGGCCATGGCGGTCATCTTCTATAATGGTGAGGAGCTTTACTAATCTGTGTTCTTCTTTTGCATCTAGCATGGCGTCATCATGTCGGCCAAGGTGTGGCCGGCGTCGTCGGTGTGAGAGGGGTGTCCACACTTGTCCACTCGCTCGCTCGTCATGCTCACCATCAGAGGCCACGACCATCGCAGCCACGCCATCGCGGCGACTGACGACGCCATGCTAGATGCAAAAGAAGAACACAGACTAGTAAAGCTCCTCCAGATCGCCCTCTCCTCTCAGCCGCCTGATCGTTGGCCTGAGATTGGATCTCAAGCTGTGTGGGTATTGCTTCGTGCGTGTCCTTTCGGCTCGGCCTCTACCTCTCCTCCTGAGCGACCAGTTGGCCTTATATAGGCAGGTGGGTAGAGTTTACTGATCAATCGTCGGTTCGTTGGAAACGCGTAACGTTTTGGATCAATTCTAGTCTATCTATACCGGTGCAAGACGTCTTCCCTGACGTTAGCTCGTATGAAACACGTTCGGCCGGCCGTATACGTGAAGTACGCGGTGATGTGCATCGACGCCTACGGCTTTCATGTCCTCATCCATGACATCATCCGTATAGATACCGAACGCATCTACACAAACAATCAATGACCAATGGGCACGTAGATCCCTTGCATGCGTATTTGCATGGGACATCTTCACGTGAGGTGAGGCAGACAGCTACAGAACTTTGCTAGTTTATTTGCGCGTACACGTTCCAATGTTTCTGAAGATCATATTTCTCCAAACAGGGTGTCGAAATTATAGTTTGTTTGCACCGTTGTAACATGGATGATGAACTCTATAAAGTGAGTCCAATATCATATATATATTTATTTTATAAATATTTTGCACCTCGTGGGTCCCACTCGTCATAGACAAGGACTGTGCTAAATTAATTTATATATATCATGAATTTTGGTACAAAAGTTCATCAAACACATGCTTCAAGTCGCTTGGGACCACCTTGCATCACCTCTTGTTCGCTGTGTTTTTTAACTCTCATTCACGTCGCATCACACTCTGTCCTCGCTGCCGAGCTAGCTCACTATTTGATTTGTTAATACATAAGGAGCGCAATCTAATTTGTTAATCCGTAAGTACACACAGTATTTAGGTAGTGTCGGTTAATCTTTATGACCAGGTGTGCATGTGTGCATAAGCTTCAAAGCAACAAAAAAATTGTTTAATTTTTTGTGGTAGTATGCTACATTAGGACTATGCGGCCGTAACATTGTTAGGGTGACATATTGGAAAAGAACAGGTTTATGCATCACTCCTTAAGTGATTATAATTTTATTTTATCGAAGACGAAATTCTATTCTTTGGACCTGAAAGCCTGAATGTAAAATTGAATTGCTCGAGGACGCAATTCATAACAAGTAATTCAGATGAGTTAAGTGGAAGAGAAGTTAATAAGATCAAGTTTTGCTTGGTTAGCTGGTTCCTTCAGGCGGCAGTTAGCCAACCCGGATTTGAATCCCACATACCCAGCGCCACTGAATGAAAATGTGGTCCAAAGTTCCAAAATACCCCGACTTAAAAGTACTATTCTAAAATATATTAAGTAAAATAAGAGAAACTGATATAGATTTAGTGTAACGAATCCTTAGAAGGAAGAGAATCCCATGAAGGAAGACTCGGTGTGAGGAAGAACTGAGACCAAACACGATAAGCCAACAGAAACAGGGGTGCAGGCTAAAGGCCTAGGGATCATTACGTCAGAGGATCCATGTCCCAATTAGAGATTAGGGATATGTGGTCGTTAATAACTCCTCAACGGATTAGGCACATACGCTAGGGATCTAAAGCTAATTAGGGAACAGGGGTGTGGGGTCATGAATGGTTCACGTGAATAGAGGTGTGGCAAGGCTGTTACAATGATAATGGCAGATGATCTCGTCCAGAATGATTGTTATATTAATAATAATAGTAGAGCGACAGAAGACTGCTGATATACCTTCCGCAGCAGATGGCTTGTTGTTTGTTCCTTTTGCCTCCTGCAAGCAATAGCTCCGTCAGCGATAGTTTTAAGTATAATCAGGCAGCACAAAACTGATAATATAAAACATACCTGAGATCCTGCTAGCTGTTTGGTGCCTTTGCTTGACGATTCCATGTCAGCCTTCTACAATTGGCAAGAAAACTTCGCATCAGTTCGATCCCAAGGTCTTCAAACAGGAACACAAGCACTTACCATATTTCCTTTGGTTACTTTTGCGATGAAGAGTTCACCGTGAACGTTTAGGCTTGCATCTCAAATTACTTACTACTACAATCATTGTTACCATTCAACCACTTCTCTATTTATATACGGGTTCTATTTATATACCTGAGCAGACCCCATTTAACCGTGTCTCAGCCACAGCCCTATAGCCTGTCTAACATCGAATATCCATAACAAGCATGCTATTTAAGAGACGCACCACCTTATCCAGATTGTACTAACTAATAGCAGCCTACTTACTTAAGATGCTAATATTGGCATGTTTACATAAATGGCACTGGAGAAAAGATCACACGGATCACATGCTTAGAGGGCTAGAACAGAGTAACAGATCAAACCAAGATCATGTAGGAGCATCGACAGTATAGACAATAGAGAGGTCAAAGAGTTGTCATTTTTGTCTTTGCCAGGACACTAATACACTTTTAGGCCATTCCCAAATGTTCTCATCGTTAACGCCGACTTTAGTTATATTCTATTTTAATTTAAGTTCTTCAACGGGACATGGAAGGATTTTTACTTATTTAATTTTACTTTACTTCAGCAATAGCAATCTCAAAATTACTCATGGATCTGATGCAGCCTGCCTTGCTGGCCATGGGTTTGCTACAAGACTACACCTACCACTTCGAGGATCAGCAGAGTGATATCAGACGCTTCGCACTACCGAAGGGATAGCCAGAAACAACACTAGAGTTATCCAAATCCAGAGCTATATTCCAAGGAAACCAACCTACGTAACGTCCCCAATCAACAGCCATCCACACCAAATCGCCAAGCAAAATCGCGACATATCCAGCTCCCGATTCAGAACCGCCAAGTGCCGCTACAGCGCCGCAAACACGCTAATCTTCCACCATGCTCAGAGAAATTGGAGAATTTGAGGGAGGGGGTAGATGGATTATTACGCAGTAGTCGCGGGATCGAACGACGGGGAAGAGCTCGAGCATGCTCCGGAACTCCTTCTCGTCCATGGCGACGACCACGCTTCCGCCGCCTCTCGCCGGCGATGGGACGCCTCTCGCCGCCTAGGTAGGTTTCGTGCCGCTCCGACGCCGGTGCGATTTGGTCTCGAACTCGAGGGAGACCACGAGTCGACCGGAGACGACCACGGGACATTTATCACGGGCCCATAACGGCGTCGGGCTTTGTTATATGAGCCGACTACTGGGCTTTAGGAAGACTTGGGCCTGCGTAGCTGCCCAAAAGCAACCTGCTCAGAGAAACTGCCCAAAAGCAAGAATAAAGAAGAGGAAATGATGCATTCTACGAACATTTGGAATCTCAACTCAAAATAATTCATATTCTGGGCTACACAAAAACAACAAAATCTAACAGATTTTTTAGGCTTGAAATTTTGCATTGTTAACTGCTTCAAATGCCAGATTTTGTCTTTTCTTTGTGCAGCCAAAAATATAAAATATTTCAAGTTAAGATTTGACAGTTCCATAGAACACAACATTGTCTACAGTTAAGGTTTTTTTCTCGGATGTTTTTAAACTTTGAAATGTTATTTCTGAAATTTTCAAATAAAAGGCTCCATGGAGCCCAAGCTCCATTTGTCCGCTCTCCGCGTATATCCTCTATGTTGCACCTGCATTCCACCAACTTACTTGGCGACATGCATCTATTTTTTCCTGTCGTTATGAAGGAATTAAGTTGAGTATAGGGATATGGGATCGATCATGCAAACATTGTGGTACTGACTATATATAGTCTTGCAACGGCACCCGTGCCAACGACGGCTACATACAACATACCAACAGGAAGAAAAGGACGTTTAGTAATTTGATTGATTCGATGACGACCGCGATCGCCAACCCATAAGCTGACAGCCTAGCTCGCACATCCTGCCAGTGCCACGCCGACCCCCATATACTGCCGTCCTCCATGTCTCTTCCACACTCCCATGCCTCTTCCATCCGTCTCCTTCTTCCACAGTCCCAGACATAAGCTCAGCTTCCGGCAATGGCAGAGCTTGGGCGTGAGCTCCTGGAGGAGGCGCGGACGCCGGGGTTCGTGGCGTGGGTGAGGGGCCTGCGGCGCCGGATCCACCAGCACCCGGAACTTGCCTTCCAGGAGCACCGCACGTCCGCGCTCGTGCGCGCCGAGCTCGACGCCCTCGCCGTCCCCTACGCCTGGCCCGTCGCGCGCACCGGCGTCGTCGCCACCGTCGTCGGCGGGGGAGGCCCCGGCCCGGTGTTCGCGCTCCGGGCCGATATGGACGCGCTGCCCATCCAGGTCAGTCTTTACTTGTTAATTGCGCATGCAGGAGACGCTCCTAATAGAAAACTGAAATTATAGTTCCCAGTATTCATGATAGAGTTGAGTTATCATTCATCGCTAGGTTGGCAGGTAAGCAGTCATCCATCGACAGCATCGAGTTTTTTTAGCAGTTCCGAGAACACTAACGTGCAAACCGGATGTTAAAGTACCACCACCTCGGCCGGTTGCACCAGTGTAGTGGCAACATGTCTCTATATGTTCAAACTTCAAAACTAAAAGAATTTCCCAAAGAATATACTGTAGTACAGAAAGTATAATATAACAAAAAAAAATGGTAGAAAACGTACACAAAGTGACTCAAATTTCACAAAAAGGGCCCCATCAATCCAAACGTCAAGAAATTTCCCATGCGCGCGTGTGTGTGCTTTTTAGCAATTCTGAAAAGACTAAAAAGGTAATTATTTAAGATACCCCACACCGGGACATTTTTTAAACTTGGAACACAGCTATTCCATTAAACTTGCACGGCAGAATCGCCGGACATGGCCCTGGTTACATTGTTTGTGTAGTTTTCAACCCATACATGGTGATAATTTGGTGGCTCAGCCGCTCCGAGCCGCCAACTCGTGGGCTGGACGATTACACTCCCTATGCATGTGTACTATGCGATTCTCAAGAAACGAGGTTTGTAGTGAGGAGGTCGTTTTGGCTCCCGGGTGCACATGCACCCGGTTTTGGATTTTTTTTTTGAAAATTCAAAACATGTCGAAAAATTCCGAAAAAAATCATGCACGTACCTGAGCATGTCACCCACCATCGTGTCAAATTTGGCGACGATTCGACATCGTATGCACCCTGTGCAAAAATGACAAATCTCAGATCTAAAAATTCAAATTTTGGATATATTTTCAGATCTGAGATTTGTCATTTTTGCACAAGGCGCATACGATGTCGACTCGTCGCCAAATTTTACACGATGGTGGGTGACATTCTCAGGTATGTGCATGATTTTTTTCGAAATTTTTCGACATGTTTTGAATTTTCAAAAAAAAAATTACAAAACCGGGTGCATGTGCACCCGGGTGCAGAAGTGAGTTTCACGGTTTGTAGCATATACTTTGCTTCTCTGAATAGAGTTTCCAGTGGTGCGGCGTCATAAGCAGTAGATGAGATCGCTTACTTCAGGACTAGACAGTCAGTCGCAAAGACAGGTCGTCCAATACCAAACTGGTCTGCAATACTAATGGCTTGAAGTAGGGCTTGTGTTTTAGATCCTGCGAAAATTGTATGTCTCGCATGGTCCCTAGCTAGACATCCCCAGCCTTCCTTCTCGGTTGCTTCATCTGCCTTCTATAAAATTACAGTACGCCTAGGCGTACTCTCGAAAAAAAAAATCCCCATCAATATTGATCATGATTCAATCCTCTGAGGAAGACCTGGGGCTTACTAGCTAGGGCATATGATGTTGTGCTAGGCGGGAGTGTTCGAGACTCCTCCTACCTTAATTAAAATAAAAAAAACAACGGGGGTTAGTCCCTCTATTGGTTCATTTTTTTTCCTTATAATTCTATCCTCTGACCACACCGGAACAATTTAGCAACCTGCATTATGCCTCTCTTTTTTTTAGTTTCCTGCCGGACCAGACGGAAGTTGAGTATAGGGATCTAGAATCGATCATGCGAACATTGTGGTACTGTCTCGCAACGGCAGTCGGCACCGTGCACCAACAGAATGACATCTTAGATCAGTTTTTGTAATGCCATCTTAATTAATTACTGTATGGAATTACATAATAAACAGCGGCTCCGTTCACTAACCAATTCTCACCGGCTTCTGCAGGAGATGGTGGAATGGGAGTTCAAGAGCAAAGAAGACGGCAAGATGCACGCGTGCGGGCACGACGCCCACGTGGCCATGCTCCTGGGCGCGGCCAAGCTGCTCCAGTCCCGCAGGGACGGCCTCGCGGGCACGGTGAAGCTGGTGTTCCAGCCGGCGGAGGAGGGCCACGCCGGCGGGTACCACGTGCTGCGGGACGGTGTCCTAGACAACGTGGACGCCATCTTCGCCGTGCACGTCGACACGCACCTCCCCGCCGGTGCTGTCGGTCCAGGCCCGGGCCCTTCCTCGCCGGCTCGGCCCGCTTCAGGGCCACCGTCAGGGGGAAAGGCGGCCACGGCGCCACGCCGCACGCCGCTGTCGACCCCGTCGTCGCCGCGTCCTCAGCCGTGCTTAGCCTGCAGCAGCTCGTCGCCCGCGAGACCGACCCGCTCCAGGGCGCGGTGGTGTCGGTGACCTTCATCCGAGGAGGCGAGACGTTCAACGTCATCCCGGAGTCCGTGACGCTGGGTGGCACCCTGAGGAGCATGACGACGGAAGGGATGTCCTACCTCATGAGGAGGATACGGGAGGTGGTGGAGGGGCAGGCGGCGGTGGGGCGGTGCACGGCGACGGTGGACTTCATGGAGGAGGAGCTCCGGCCGTACCCTGCCACTGTGAACGACGAAGCGGTTTACGCGCACGTCAAGGCGGTGGCGGAGGCCATGCTGGGCCCGGCGAACGTGAGGCTTTCGCCGCAGATCATGGCCGCGGAGGACTTCGGGTTCTACGCCGAGAAGATCCCGGCGGCGTTCTTCGGGATTGGCGTCCGCGGCAGCAGCGGCGAGGAGATGCACCACGTGCACACGCCGCACCTGGTGATCGACGAGGACGCGCTCCCCGTCGGAGCGGCCCTGCACGCCGTCGTGGCCATCGAGTTCCTGAACAAGCACGCGTCCCCCGTGCAGGCGCCGTCCCTTCCCGCGTTGAGTTTGAACTAGCTACTAGCTAGGCACGTACCCTGCTTTTGGCTCTGTTTTTTGCAGGGGCAAAAGGATGTGTTTGGTTTGAAAGATTTGCGCTGCCAAATGCCAACTATCGAATAATGCACTTTCGTATTTATCTTCAGTCGTTTACTACCAGAAGGGCTTGTTTGGTCACTGGGGCAAAGCACTCATCAGGGAACAAGTTTGTACAGTGCGTTTTGGCCACTCAACAAAGCCCATTGCGGAGTGTATTTTAGCCGACACGCTCGGCAAACACTGGCCATATGGCTGCCGCACATAGTTCCCAACTTCCCATAGCCCGATTTCACCAAAAAAAAAAAAAATTGCTTTACCGTGTGTATAGAACACTCTGCAAACGTGTTGGCTCTGTCAAAATTTAACAGAGAACACTCAGTAAAGTGACTTTGGCGAGTTCTAAATAGAGTTAAACGCCTGTGCAGTCTACCAAGTTGCGACGTTGGAGCGGATTGGTCCCAACTGGGAGAATGCAAACTATTGGTCCCTAAATTGCGGCGATGCGGCACGTTAGTCCTTCCGTTACTACCACCGTTAAAATGCTGACGTGGACAATATTTTTTTACAAAAAAACCCTTAACCTTCTATTTCTTCTTAACAATAGGTCCTTAGTGACTGACAGAGCAGCGTCTCCGCCTCCGGCCTCCTCCTCCATAGCAAGGCGCTGCTGTCTCTCCTCCCGACGGCGCCCTCGCCGGTGCTGCCGTCGTGGTACCCTTCTGCCGCGACGCCGTGCTCGTGGCAGAGGGTCACCTGCTCGCTGCAGAGCCGGGTGGTCTCGCTCTCGCTGCCCAACACCTTCCTCAACCTCTCCACCCTCCCGCTGCCGCTCGCCTCTCTCTCCTCGCTGCAGCTGCTCAACCTCTCCACCTGCAACATCTCCGGGCCCATCCCGCCGTCCTACGTGATTGCGTGGATCACACGTTCGTTGGGAGACCCCAAGAGGAAGGTATGATGCAGTGTAGCAGCAGTTTCCCTCAGTATGAAACCAAGGTTTAATCGAACCAGTAGGAGCAAGAAATCACTTCTGAAGGTTGTTGGTGGCGAATATGGCACGGCGCAACACCAGGGAATCCGGCGCCGACGTGGAATCTGCACACAACACAATCAAACTACTTTGCCCCAACGAAACAGTGAGGTTGTCAATCTCACCGGCTTGCTGAAAACAAAGGATTAAACGTATGGTGTGGAAAACAGTAGTAAATTGCAGAGAATGAAAAGGAACAATGTTTGCAGTTGGTTGTATTATCAGTGTAAAAGAATGGACCGGGGTCCACAGTTCACTAGTGGTGTCTCTCCATAAAAGATAACTAACATGCTGGGTGAACAAATTACAGCTGGGCAATTGACAAAATATTGAGCGCATGACAATGCATATATATGACATGATGATTACTATGATATTCATGTGGGCATTACGACAAAATACATAGACCGTTATCCAACAGCGTCTATGACTAATAATCCACCGCCAGGTTGTCATCCGAGTTCCCCGTTGGTATTAAGTTGCAAGCAACGGATAATTGCATTAAGTAATGTGCGTAATGTAAACAAATGCATTAGACCTAACGGCGCACCCTTAAGCTAAGCATCGGTTATTTTATCCCTAGTGGCAACAGCACATCCACAATCTTAGAAGTTATTGTCACTCTCCCAGATTACCGGAGGCATGAACCCACTATCTAGCATAAATACTCACTCTTGGAGTTACAAGCATCTACTTGGCCAAAGCATCTACTAGTAACGGAAAGCATGCAAGATCATAAATAACATATAAGATAGATTGATAATCAACTTTGTATTCAATATTCATCGGATCCCAGCAAACACAACATGTAGCATTACAATAAGATGATCTTGATCATGATAGGCAGCTCACAAGATCTAAACATGATAGCATAAAGTGGAGAGACAACCATCTAGCTACTGCCATGGACCCGTAGTCCAAGGATGAACTACTCACGCATCACTCCGGAGGCAGGCATGGTGATGTAGAGCCCTCCGGTGATGATTCCCCTCTCCGGCAGGGTGCCGGGAAGAGCTTCTGAACCCTCCCGAGCTAGGGTTGACGGCGGCGGCGTCTCTGGAACTTTTCGTGGATAATGGCTCGGGTATTTAGGGTTTTCGCGTCGGGAGGAATAAATAGGCGAAAGGGCGGCGGCTGGAGAGCCGAGGGCCCCACACCACCCCACGGCGCGGCAGGGGGGCCGCGCGGCCCCATGGTGTGGCTGCCACGTGGCTCCCCTCCGTCTCTCCTTGGACTCCGTGTTCGTGTTGGAAAAATAGGAGGTTCTGTCCAAGTTTCGTCCAATTCCGAGAATATTTCCAGACTAGCTTTTCTGGAATACAAAAACAGCAGAAAACAGGAACTGGCACTGTGGCATCTTGTTAATAGGTTAGTCCCAGAAAATGCATAAAAATGCTATGAAGTGTATATAAAACATGTAACAATTGGTATAATATCAACATGGAACATCAGAAATTATAGATACGTTTGAGACGTATCAAGCATCCCCAAGCTTAGTTCTACTCGTCCTCGAGTAGGTAAAACGATAAAAACAAAATAATTTCTGAGGTGACATGCTACAATCATAATCTTGATCAAATAGTATTGTAAAGCACATGTTATGAATGAAGTGATCCAGGTCAATGGTCTATAGTTTGCTAGCAAGTAGATAATGAGCAAACAACTGAATCATATAAGCAAAAACTTTTCATGAATAGTACTTTCGAGACAAGCATCAAAGAGTTTTGCATAAGAGTTAACTCATAAAGCAATAGATTCTAAGTAAAAGGTATTTAACCAACACAAAGGAAGATTTAAGTTTCAGCAATTGCTTTCAACTTTCAACATATATATCTCATGGATATTTGTCAACACAAAGCATATAATAAGTGCAATATACAATATAAAAATTGTTGCACCAAAGTTGACACTAGTGTTTGCTTCTAAGATAGAAAGAAGTAGGAAAACTGACTCAACATAAAAGTAAAAGAAAGGCCCTTCGCAGAGGGAAGCAGGGATTAAATCATGTGCTAGAGCTTTTTAAGTTTTTGAAATCATATAGAGAGTAAAAATAAGTTTTGAGAGGTGTTTGTTAATTGTCAACGAATCAGAAAATGGAAAGTACAATATGACCCCTGCCAACCAGACTTTTAAGAGCGGCTCCCATGAAGGACGTTATTTCTACCAGCAAGGCAGATCATCCCTCTTTCTCTTTTGTTTACACATGCAGATATTTCACTGTTTGTCATTGCTTGACTGATAAATCAGGGCAAAAATGTGAAGAGAATTAAGCGGTTAAAGTTGTAATTAATTGGGACTGGGCACCCCATTTGCCAGCTCTTTTTGCAAAATTAATGGATAAGCGGATGTATATGCCGCTAGTCCGGTGGTAAAGTCTGTTTGACAGTTGACATAAAGACATCCACCCCGTCCTCATGAGCTTGGTAAACATTGACACAAAATAGGAGTAATAAGTTTGAATAGTTTAAAGGTAGCACATGAAAAATTTACTTGGAATGGCAAGGAAATACCACATATAGGTAGTTATGGTGGACACAGATGGCATGGATTTTGGCTCAAGGTTTTGGATGCACGAGAAGCATTCCCTCTCAGTACAGAGTTTAGGCTAGCAAGGTTATTTGAAGCAAACACAGGATATCAACCGACACAGCAAGACTTATATGAAAACATATTGCAAGCATTATAAGACTCTACACTGTCTTCCTTGTTAACCAAACCCTTTTACTAGAAAATATCTAGACCTTAGAGATACCAATCATGCAAACCAAATTTCAACGAGCTTTACGGTAGTTCTTCATTAATAGGTTTTAACTACATGATACAAAAGCTTAAACATGAACTACTTGATAACTCAAAACAATTGACAAGTATCAAATTATCCAATACATGATCTACAAGAATATGTAAGCTTTTTCCATTATACCATCTACCACATGCAACATTTTCTGTTCCAACCAAACACCAATCAATTTATTTCAACATAAACTCTCCAAACAATTATAAGTGAAGCAAGAGAGTACTTTCTTTAAAAGAACTAACAGCTCTGAATAAGAGATGCATGCAAAACAGGAGCTAAAAGCATAGCAATAGCTAGATAAGAATACTCAACAAGTATAAGTGAAGAATAGGAGTATTCATATGAAAAAGCGGAGCGTGTCTCTCTCCCAATCAAGAATGCTGGGGTCCAATCAAGTTGACCATAAGAAAAATAAAATACTGAAAATAAAAGCACACAGACGCTCCAAGTAAAGCACATATGATGTGAAAGAATTAAAATATAGTTTCACTAGAGATGACCTGATAAGTTGCTGATGAAGAAGGGGATGCCTTGGGCATCCCCAAGCTTAGACGCTTGAGTCTTCTTGAAATATGCTGGGGTGATCCATGGGAGCATCCCCAAGCTTAAGCTCTTCACTCTTCTTGATCACATTATATCATCCTTCTCTCTTGACCCTTGAAAACTTCCGCCACACCAAACTCAAGTAATTCTCATTAGAGGGTTAGTGCACAATCAAAAACTCACATGTTCTATAAGGACACAAACATGACCGTTACTTTTAACATTAGCTACTGCCACTGATGTTATGTGAAGCTCTTCACCCTAAAAAAGAATTCCACTCAACACTAGTAAAAGAGAGAATGCGAAAAATAAAAGACAGAATCTGTCTAAACAGAACAGTCCGCAAAGACGAATTTTTTCGAGGCACTTACGTTGCTCAGATCGAAAAACTTTAAACTAACGAAAGATGCGTACATATCTGAGGATCACGCACAAAAATTTCAGATTTAAATAATTTTTCTGTGATTTTACAGAATTAAAACGGTGAACAGCAGAAATCTGTTCCTGCGCAGAAATCCAAATCTAGCATCATCTTCCTATTAGAGGCAATACTTGGCACAACAATGCGATAAAATAAAGATACAAAGGAATTGTTACAGAAGTAAACAACTCCTTGACTAAAACTGAAAACAAAAGATAATGGGTTGCCTCCCAAAAGCGCTTTCTTTAATGCCTTTTAGCTAGGCTTGAAGATTTTAATGATGCTCTCATAAGAATAAGAGTTGAAAAACAAAAGAGAGCATCAAGAGGCAAATATCAAACACATTTAAGTCTAACCCACTTTCTATGCAAAGGAATCTTATAACAAAATAAATTATTGAAGCATAAAGCAACTAGCATAGAAAGATGAAACAAATATAACTTCAAAACTTTCAACATAAAGAGAGGTGTTTTAGTGACTTGAAAACTTTTACAACCATATTTTCCTCTCTCATAATAACTTTCAGTAGCATCATGAACAAACTCAACAATATAACTATCACATAAAGCATGCTTTTCATGATCTACAAACACATAATTTTTATTAAGCTCAAAAACAGTGGGGTCATTAAACCCACTTTTGACAATAGTAGTATAATAAATATCATTAGGCAATATAGGACCATCATCAAGAGCATTATCATATATAACATTAGGGAGCACATTTTTACTTTCTGCAATTTCCTTTTCTTGAGTCAAGGAGCTTGTTACTTCAAATTTATCAAAAGGAGATATTTCAATAGAATCATGACATTCAACAATATAGCATTCTTCCTCCTTAGGTAGGCATGGAGGGTAATCATATAATGTAAGAGTTAAAGAGTTACTATCTTTAGAGGTAGATCCTCCTTTTGTTCATCACTCTCTTCCTCTTTTTCATCCAATGAGCTTTCAGTTTCAGCAATTTCTTCTCCCACAGGTTCCTGAAAGGTAGCAAGTTGTTCTGGAGAATAAGTTTTCTCAAGAAATTCAGTGATATAAGGATTATCATTGTAATATTCAAGGCAATAACCAAGTATAGCAAATTCTCAGTTTATAAGGAGATCATCATCTTGAATATAACCAGCAATTTCATAGGCACCCTTAAAAACAAAAATTCTTCATTTGTTCAAGATTACCAAAGTCATAGTTTCCTTTAGCATAAGCAGCCAAGGTTTCATTATCATTATAATCACATTGGAAAGGGAGGTGTTTATGCCTTCTACAAAAAAATTCATTAAAGCAGTAGGATTCATCATAAGTAAGCACAAGTTTTAGCAAAATAATTCAATTATATATTTGTTCCCATAATGTTTCCCTTTTTGAGACAAGCGGTATTCCTTATAATAATTGTTGTTCCTCCGTGAACCCACTTAGCCAATAAGATTTTGTTTCAAAGAGAAACCATTGATAGCAATAAATAACTAGACATAATAACAAACCGAAATAAACTAATGCAAGAAACTAATTTTTTTGTGTTTTTGATAAATAAAGCAAACAAGACAAGATAAAAATAAACTAAGCAAGAAATAACAAAGTAAAGAGATTGGAAGCGTGAAACTCCCCTTGCAGAAATCCTCTTGCTCCCCGGCAACGGCGCCAGAAAAAGAGCTGTTGAAGGGAGTAAGGAGCTCTGAAATGCTTCCACTCCCCGGCAACGGCGCCAGAAAAGAGCTTGATTGCGTGGATCACACGTTCGTTGGGAGACCCCAAGAGGAAGGTATGATGCAGTGTAGCAGCAGTTTTCCCTCAGTATGAAACCAAGGTTTAATCGAACCAGTAGGAGCAAGAAATCACTTCTGAAGGTTGTTGGTGGCGGAATATGGCACGGCGCAACACCAGGGAATCGGCGCCGACGTGGAATCTGCACACAACACAATCAAACTACTTTGCCCCAACGAAACAGTGAGGTTGTCAATCTCACCGGCTTGCTGAAAACAAAGGATTAAACGTATGGTGTGGAAAACAGTAGTAAATTGCAGAGAATGAAAAGGAACAGTGTTTGCAGTTGGTTGTATTATCAGTGTAAAAGAATGGACCGGGGTCCACAGTTCACTAGTGGTGTCTCTCCATAAAAGATAACTAACATGCTGGGTGAACAAATTACAGCTGGGCAATTGACAAAATATTGAGCGCATGACAATGCATATATATGACATGATGATTACTATGATATTCATGTGGGCATTACGACAAAATACATAGACCGTTATCCAACAGCGTCTATGACTAATAATCCACCGCCAGGTTGTCATACCGAGTTCCCCGTTGGTATTAAGTTGCAAGCAACGGATAATTGCATTAAGTAATGTGCGTAATGTAAACAAATGCATTAGACCTAACGGCGCACCCTTAAGCTAAGCATCGGTTATTTTATCCCTAGTGGCAACAGCACATCCACAATCTTAGAAGTTATTGTCACTCTCCCAGATTACCGGAGGCATGAACCCACTATCTAGCATAAATACTCACTCTTGGAGTTACAAGCATCTACTTGGCCAAAGCATCTACTAGTAACGGAAAGCATGCAAGATCATAAATAACATATAAGATAGATTGATAATCAACTTGACATAGTATTCAATATTCATCGGATCCCAGCAAACACAACATGTAGCATTACAATAAGATGATCTTGATCATGATAGGCAGCTCACAAGATCTAAACATGATAGCATAAAGTGGAGAGACAACCATCTAGCTACTGCCATGGACCCGTAGTCCAAGGATGAACTACTCACGCATCACTCCGGAGGCAGGCATGGTGATGTAGAGCCCTCCGGTGATGATTCCCCTCTCCGGCAGGGTGCCGGGAAGAGCTTCTGAACCCTCCCGAGCTAGGGTTGACGGCGGCGGCGTCTCTGGAACTTTTCGTGGATAATGGCTCGGGTATTTAGGGTTTTCGCGTCGGGAGGAATAAATAGGCGAAAGGGCGGCGGCTGGAGAGGCTCGTGGGTCCCACACCACCCCACGACGCGGCAGGGGGGTGAAAGAGCATTTCGTGATCCCTTGTTTTTGTGTGTTAGTTAACAACACTAGTGATGTTTTAATCAGGTGTTAAGTGATGCAGGTTTTGTTGTGTAAAACATGTGTGCATCAACACCAAAAAGGAAAAGAGGGTTTGGAGACTTTCAAGCCGGAGTCTACGGTCCTCTGGACCGGAGTCTCCGGACTCAGGGGATTTTATCGAAGATAAGAAGCTTTGGTTCACTCCCTGGACACTGTCCGGAGTGTTGCCGGAATGTGACCGGAGTCTCCGCCCCAGGCCGGAGTCTCCGGTCCTTGGTAGAAAAGTCTCCGGCCGAGCTGCTACTTGCCAGAAGTGGTTTAGCCCTGGAACCTGTCCGGAGACTCGCCGGATTGTTGCCGGAGTCTCCGGTGTGTAGGCCGGAGTCTCCGGTCACTCTGACCGGAGTCTCCGGTTTGAAGCTGTCCGCAACGGCTATAATTTTGGGGAGGGGTATAAATACCCTCCACTTACCTCCAGCCAGCTAGCTCGCCCAAACTTGAAGACTCCATTATTGCAAGCTCAAGAATCACTAGATTTCCCAATTTCCTCCACCCAAACTCGTTGATACTTGGAGATTGTAAGAGAAGCCCCAGATCTACATCTTCACCAAGCCGTTCTTCATTTCCCCCTCATTCACTTGAGGGACCCTTTGCTAAGATTTCCATTGGGAAAACCTAGCTCATTATTGTACTCACTTGTTGTCTTTGTGACAGATTTGTAGCTGTTTGGGAGCCCCCAATCCTCTTGTGGGTTGTGCCCCGAATCGTTGTTGTAAGGGCTCCAGATTCCGTCTTGAAGGATTCCGATAGTGGAAGGTGAACCAAACCTTTGTGGTGCGGTTCATCGGAGAAGAAGGTGACGCCTTTGTGGCGGTTGAGTTTTGACCTTCGTAGTAGCTCACACCTCTCCAACGAGACGTACTACCCTAAAAAGGAGGAACTCGGGATTACATCCGTGTCTCCGCGTGCTTTCACTTCGGTTACTTCTATCCTTGTTTATAGTCCTTACTTCGTGTATCTTGTTTAGTTGCTAGCTTGTCATATAGTAAATTCACCGTAGTTGCATATCTAGAGAATTTACCTTTTTGTGTCAAGCCTAATTTGAAAGGTATTAAAATTGGAGTAGCACCTATTCACCCCCCCTCTAGGTGTCATACGATCCTTTCAGTGGGGGGGGGGGGGGGGGGGGCGCAGCCCCATGGTGTGGCTGCCACGTGGCTCCCCTCCGTCTCTCCTTTGGACTCCGTGTACGTGTTGGAAAAAATAGGAGGTTCTGTCCAAGTTTCGTCCAATTCCGAAAATATTTCCAGACTATCTTTTCTGGAATACAAAAATAGCAGAAAACAGAAACTGGCACTGTGACATCTTGTTAATAGGTTAGTCCCAGAAAATGCATAAAAATGCTATGAAGTTTATATAAAACATGTAACAAATGGTATAATATCAACATGGAACATCAGAAATTATAGATACGTTGAGACGTATCACTACGCGTCGCTCGCCGCGCTCCGCGTGCAGGACCTCTCCTTCAACACGCTCTATGGCGCCGTGCCCGCCGAGCTCGGCGCGCTGTCAGCGCTCCAGTACCTGTTCCTCACTCCAACCGCTTCACCGGCGCCATCCCGCGCTCCCTCGCCAACCTCTCCGCGCTAGAGGTGCTCTACGTCCAGGACAACCTCTTCAACGGCACCATCCTGCGTCCCTCGACGCGCTCACCGCGCTCCAGCAGCTCCGCGTCGGCGGCAACCCGGGGCTGACGGGCCCCATCCCGGTATCCCTCGGCACGCTCTCCAACCTCACCGTCTTCGGCGGCGCGGCCACGGGGCTGTCCGGCCCCATACCGGAGGAGCTGGGCAACTCGTCAACCTGCAGACGCTGGCGCTGTACGACACCAGCATCTCCGACCCCATCCTCCTCTTCCACTAAGGACCTAGTGTTAAGAAGAAATAGAAGGTTAAGGGTTTTTTTGTAAAAAATATTGTCCACGTCAGCATTTTAACGGTGGTAGTAACGGAAGGACTAACGTGCCGCATCGCCACAACTTAGGGACCAATAGTTTGCATTCTCCCAGTTGGGGACCAATCCGCTCCAACGTCGCCACTTGGTGGACTGCACAGGCGTTTAACTCTTCTAAATAAAACACTCGGCAAAGTTGAGATGTGCAAGTTGCTGATCGTGAAGTTCTCTGGGGCTTAGAGTCGTTGGTGGCTCTGGTTGTGTTCTATTCTCAGTAGTTCCCTGTCCTAGTGGTGGTGAAACTTTGTAAATTGTAATAGCTTCTGTTTTGGCTTTCGCCTTCTTGTACCTGGTACACATGCTCTTGTGTGGCCTGGAGTTGTAAAACTGTGTTCGATGGTTTCAATAAGAAATCGGGTATAACCCTTTTATCTAAAAAAAACACTCGGCAACGTTATATTTGCGGAAGGAAATGTCATCAAGAGTTGCACTCAGCAAAACTTGTGCCGACTGTATTCTTCTCTTGCCCGAGTGTTCAACACACTTGGCACATGTGTCAATTCCGGTAGTGTTGGCCTCGATGTGGAGTCGTTGGGGTGGGGTGGGGTGGGGTGGGTGGGTGGGGGGGGGGGTGAACACTAGACCGAGAGCCTTGACAATGTGCTCCTTGTAGGGCCGGTCGTGCTCCCTTGGCTCACATCCGACGCGACACCATCACCGACAGACTACGACACGAGCCATTGGACGAGGCCTTTCCCGACGTCGGCCGCCTTGGTAATCTTACTCGCGCGCACGCTGCGCATCCTACTCCGCACTCGTCGGTTTGGGTGTCGGAGGTATGAATCAATGATAAAGCACGAGATGTGATAACCGCGTCAGTTAAAACGGAAGAGGTGACTATGGAACAGGAAGGAGTGAGGAGGGACTAGAGTGGATAGGCTTTTTCCTATCTCAGTGCTGGGTGGGCCATGTGGGTCGGCCCATCATTAGGTTCGTTTTTTCCCAGTTGCTTTTTCGTATCGTATCTTTTCTATTTCTTTTTTTCATTTATTTTTGAATTTCATTTTTTCGTTTTCTCAGTTCAAGTTTTCTTTCATATTTCTTCTCCTTTTTTCATATTTTAAAAATCTAAACCACTTTCGTTTTTAGTTTTTTCTAAATCAATTTTAAAAATGAACAACTTTCAAATCTGAATCATTTTGTAAAATGAGCAATTTTCAAAATCTAAACCTAAATTTTGGAACCATTTTAAAAATGAATTTTTTCAAAATCTGAACCATTTGAAAAAATGAATAATTTTCTAAATTTGAAGCATTTTTAAAGTGAACATTTTTTAAATCGTGACCATTTTCAAAATATGAAGCATTTTTTAATTTTTTAAATGTGAACCATTTTCAAAAACTATTTTTTTCAAAAACATATATATTTAAAAATTAAACATTACTCAAATTTGGATATTTTAAATTTAAACATTTTATATTTTAAAAAATTTAAAAAGAAAGGAAAATGAAAAAGAAAAATTGTTCAAACATTATCAAGTAAAATAGAAAAAACCAATAAGGAGATGAAAATGTGGGGCATCGGGCGAGCGAGCGTGGGGCGAGTCGCACCCCCGACTATGAGAAGGAGAGGGGTACCCTAGAACATGGACGCTGCAAACCCCTTTTGAAAAATAAGCAATTTTCAAAATCTTAACCAATTTAAAATGACATTTTCGAAATTCGTAGCATTTTAAAATTTAGAACCATTTTAAAAAATTAACATTTTTCAAAATTTGAACCATTTTTATAAATAAATAATTTTCTAAATCTAAACCATTTTTCAATATCCCCCATAGGCCGGCCCATGTGGGGGCATCGTTGAGCGAGCGTGGGGCGAGTGCGGGCAAGTTACACCCCCGACTCGCTAAGAGCGATAGGTAGGGAGTCCTTCAGTTTTTTTTTTTGAGGGGTAGGGAGTCCTTCAGATTGTTGTGAGATGCAGAAGAGCTATCCAATATCCATGGACACGCTGCATGGGCTCGAATTAGCAAATATGCCCCCACGTAGCCAACTCCATCTGAAGGACCAAAATAACTGTAAAAATGGAAGCAGGGCCAGGCCGGCAAAATCCGGGGCCCTGTGCGAAAATCTAAAACGGGCCCTATCTCACACAAAAAATTAAACTAATAAACAATTCTAATATATATGACAGAATATGTTACGTAACAATTGAATACATTAAAAATCATACCTATATAACTCAAAGTTGCATAACATTTATTTGAACATCATCATTCTTTTTGTGTTCTTTGAAATGAAATATTCAATCATATCCTCATAATTTATCTTCTCTAACATGTCGCCCTCAAGCGCTATTGTGGTCAAATCGTTGAGTCTTTCTTGTGTCATTGTTGTACGCATATAAGACTTCAATAGCTTCAACTTAGAAAAGCTTCGCTCCGCCGATGCAACCCTCATGGGAATGGTCAACAAAATTCTATATACAATACTTGCATTGGAAAAACAATCATGCCGCTTTATAAACTTCAACATGCCCAACATTTTCTTTTGGCATGAATTTCTGAAGAAACTTCAGCTCAGCAAATAGATCATTGGCATCAATATCAGATTGTCCATCCTTTTTAAGGCAGCCTCAAGATAATCACAAGAAGACTTCAAACTATCATAATCCAATGAGCACAATGTTTCTGAGGTAAATAAGAAACCAAAAATTTCTGGTAACCCTGATATTGTTCAAATCTTCTTGTGAGCTAGTGATGAAATTGTTGATCAACAAGAGTATAAAATAGCTGATTCTAAATGATTCTTCTGCAGACCGTGTGGCAATATTTTTGTCATCTGGGTTCTCATCAAACTGTCTCTTTCTTTTAATTTTCTCTCCTTGTACAAAATGTTGTACCAATATCCATCTCAATTGCAATTCATTTGGCTATCTCCAATGCTTCTAAAAAAAACCAGTTTCCCTGTACCCCTTGAAGAAAGATATAAGCCCTTACACTTTCTCAATAGCAACATCTATAAGCATATCCTTTGTTTGCAAATTTTTGCTTACTAAATTAACAGCAAACAATACCTCATACCAAATCAACATCCGCACCAGGTGAATTATTCAAATTAACATCAATATGTTCTTCCTCTACCTCAATATTATCTGACTCTGGCTGACTATCCGTAGACAGATTGTAAGAAACAATTGCAAGTGGAAGGGTAGAAGGATCAATAGACTGATTACCGGATGACCCTTGTGATGCTTCTTTTCTAACAAACTTGTCCATAGCACCTTTTTGAGATTTAATAAAATCTTGTTCCTTTTCTTTTAACTTGCGCTTCTGCGAACCGGAGTTATGTTTCCCCATGTCAAATCTACATAATTGAAAACAATATGAATAAATAAAATTAAACCGTGGATGCGCTCTGAAATTAGAAGTGTGTATACAAATAATAACCAGAATATACCTATTTTGCGATCAGCCGATGAGAGGCGACGAAGATTGAAGAAAAACTGTCGTTCACAGGTCACAGCGGTGTCGCCCAGTTGCCCGTCGCTTGCGCATCGGCGTTGTACACTGTGGATGGAATATAATTGGCGGATTGCGATCGATCGAATTGAGCGTGTTCGTCGTCTGTCTTTGTGCGTTGCGTCGGAAGGCCTGGGAATCTAGGGCGTTTTGAGCAGAGCAGATCGATCGATGGATCCCTCGTCTCGATCGATACCTATTCCTATTCGTATTCGCTCGACAGCCACACAGAGCCCACGAGAGACTAACGCGTGGGAAAGGCCCAGCAGCGAGCGAGAAGGCCCAGCAGCGAGCGATGCGGCCCAATGCGCTGGATAAACGATTAAAATCTAAATTTTTTCAGATGTATACATACGTACATATAAAAATCTGGGCCCCCAAATCTGTGGGCCCTGTGCCGACGGCACAGTTGGCACCACAGTGGGCCCGTCCCTGAATGGAAGAGACGACTCCCGGCTCGCCGCTGCTGTATTCTGTGCGTTGCACGCCTCCGTTTTCGCAGTTCGCACAAGGCTGGTCGCCGGCTGGCCCCATCAAACGGAGTTTTTAGGTGGGTGAAACCTGGAGTACCGCGGCCACCCCACTAAAATAGCACAACTGGGGACGGAGAGGAAGCCGCCATGACGCCATGGCCAACGACAAGGGTTTTAATCTTGACACCACAGCTATCTCCTTGTCAAGCTATGTCCTTTTAATTTTGACACCTCAGCTATCTCCTTGTCAAGCTTGAGTTTCAGCCCTGTACAGGCCGTGCAGGGTTTTGGCGGCACTTGGAAGGAACTCCCAACGCTGCATGAGCGGACATGGTATTAGGAAACAATGCTATGCGGATTCTGTAAGAGAGAAAGCGCGCACGGCGTGAGCAAACCTTTTATTACTGTACGAAGGAAATGGCTGAGAAGAGCTGATTGGAAGCTTTTCCCCGCGGAAATGCCTTGACTCGTCGCTTTCAGCTGGTCGGCCCACGATGCGCTCCGTAAAGTTTCTGAGAACTTCTCTGACGACCTGATCGTTTCTGGTCGGTCGGGTACGAGGATGACGCGTATGGGTTTACGTTAGCTCCTGAGAACGGCGACGCTTCTGACAAGTTCGCATGGGTTCCTGACTGCGACGCCGGTGATGAGTTTCCCTGAGTTCCTGAGAAACTGACAGATCACAGATGGATAATCAGGCATGGTTCAGTCGAGACTTCAAGGGAAAGGAAAACAAGAGCTGAAGAAGAGCAAACCTTGAGGACGACTGAGCAAAGCCAGATGCTGAAGCTTGCTGTTGCTCGTCTTAGACCACCCGGACGACGAAGACGACGCAGGTTCTTTTCCTTTTCCCGCCATGGATCAGACGATAGCAGCCGCGTTTCTGTGCTGCAGAATGCTGACGGCACTTAGGAAGGAAGGATGCTGTGTGATGAACTGATGATGGGTACCTCGCCGGTGGACAGTTTATATATGGTCGCGCGCGCTTGACCCAAAGGGAATGATCGTCGTCATTTTCTATTGTACGGTTGGTGAACTGTGGCTAGGACCGTGTGGACTGTGGACGACGACTGATGGATGGTCTCGACACAAATGAACGATGACTGATTGATGATCTTCTAGATGAGATTAAACAACGATTTGCCACACGTTGCGCCTTGGCCTGGAAAGACACCGGGAGGCACCTGTCGTCGTCGACCTGCGTCACTGCCTTTTTTACCCACCCCGCCGCAATAACCTTCAGGCAGGCAAAATCGACAATTCTGACTCTGACACGAAAGTTCAGCACAAAATGAACCAACTTTGAAAATTTAGCCGGTTCTAACCCTTTTTCGTACCGCTCAACATAGGGGCGGTAGATTACACGGGGTACCGCCAATGACCCTGGCGGTACGCGTCCTGGTCCACGGTCCGCTCGTGCCGGTTGACTGCGCTGACGTGGCGATACCGCCGATGTCAGAGACGGTAGAGTTGGAGGGATACCGCCGGTGCATCCGGCGGTACACTTCAACTTGGTACCGCCTCGTCAACCGGCGGTACGAGTTCGGCAGTTAAGTGGCTCCCGCCGCGTCCCCAGCCTCTCATTCATCCGCATCAACTCTCCACCCGAGCTCCTGCCCTCTTCCCCTCTCTCCTCCACACTCAAATCTCTCTCAAATCACTCCAAATCGGAGGGCATAGCTCGTGGAATCAGGCCATCTCCATCCTCTGAGGTAGTCTCTCTCAGATCTCTCGCTTTTTGTTGGCTGGATTTGTGTTACTTTGTGGCATTGTTTAGTTTGAGGCAAACCCTAGATTTGTTGATTTGTCCTTAATCTATTATTTAAATTGGTGCATTGCGGGTTATATGTTGTTTGTGACGTGTAGAAATCATTGTGGTTAGATAGATTCATGTGTTATTCTTACCTACAATTATGGTTGAGTCTAGGGTTGGAGGTAGTGGTTAGCACACATGTATAATTTAGATTATTGTGGTGTGTTTGCTATTACACATCAATGTGATACATTTGTGTGTCTTGTCATTTAATTATAGATGGCAAGAATCGTGAATGTCCATCATGTTGACAAAGAAGCATTTTTTAGTAACAATGAAGAAAAGATTGTTGACAATGGAGAAAAAGTTATGGTATTTGCCAATAGTCCGACATATGCCGAGGTTGTTGCAAGAGTACGGGAAGTTTTCGAATGGATGGATCCTAGGGAGAAGGTTGAACTAGATGGAAGGTATTTTGTTGGATCGGGACACCGTTCGCGGAAAAAAAAAAATACCTTTGACATGCGAGTTAGATTGGGGGGCATACAAAGAGGTTGTGGCGGCTTCCAAAGACAAGTCGCTCGAGTTATTTGCTACCAAGGTTGGCGGTGATCGGTTGCATTTTGACTTGAACCGGTGTTCCTCCCCCACACATGATGCAATGACCCCCACTCGAAATGTGGCACTTGATGATGCGGTCGAGTTGAATAATATGAGCCAACCTCCTTTGAGCCAACAAATTGACTTGGAGATGAATGATGACGACCAAGTCGATGAAGAAGAAAAATATGTCAATGTGGATCATGGTTATGGCTTTGGCATTGACGATGAAGATAGGAAGGAAGGAGACATGGAGGGTGATGTGTCCGAGCGGGAGGACGAGTATCATGACATTTATATTGGAGATGTAGAGGCACAAGTCGAGGAGGATGGCATTGACCGTGACACCTTCTATCGCCGTTGCTATGCCTCCGACTCGGAGGACGAGGGCCCAGAAGAAGTGGACGAAGATGGGTTCACGGCGAGAGAAGCCCAAGCCTTTTTAAAAGTGGTAGGCCGGGATCACCGAATTCCATTATTTCATGATCTCACTCTTGCCGATAAGGCTATGGTGGATGGTGGCAAGTATAAAGATCTAGAAGCAACACCAAGCACAACTCAAGACGACGATGACAACAATTCTCGCATAAAGAAAGGTTTGAAGTTTCCGGACTTGGTAGAATTGCAAATGTGGCTTAGGGAATATGCGGTGAAGCACCATAGGCCATTCATAGTGAAGCACTCGGACGAGAAGCATCGTTACACCGTGATTTGCGACCAAAAAGGATGCCCATGGGTAGTCCGTGCAAGACCAAACCGCCACGGGCAATGGAAGATAACAAGTTGTGAAGCCCATCACATGTGCAAGAAACGGGGCCGGAATCCATCCACAAAGCACCGTCAACTCACCTCCGACTTCATCGCATACAAATTCATCAATAGTATAAAGAATGAACCAACCATTAAACCGAGGTTTTTGATGGGTCTTGTAAAGGAATTCTTTGGATACAACATCGAATATGGGAAGGCATGGAAGGCCAAGCATGCCGCATTTAAGATGTTGTATGGTGGATGGAAAGAAGCGTACAACCGCCTCCCGAGGTTGTTGGAGGGATGGCCTATAGAAACCCGAGCATGTTTTACGCGGTTGAACATGTTGATGGATTGTTCCGCCGTGCCTTTTGGACCTTCGACCAATGCATTCGCGCATTTCACCATTGTAGACCGGTTGTATCAATAGATGGTACATTTTTAACCGGCAAGAAAGGCTAGACCCGCCGACCCCCAGTTGTACTTGACGTTCCAATCACGTAATGGGTCAAGCCACATCCACGAGGCCGTGTCCCCTGACCCATCTGGAAAGATCACCCGGGCTAACACATACCACATGTATGCCCGGGCATACTGCTGCACCATCGGTGCATCGGCATCCGCCGGGCAAGGCCCAAACTGTCGAAGCCACGAATACGATACACCCGCTGACCTAGTATCTTTCATTCCTTCCGGCGGCACCGGTGGTAATCTGCCGGTGAGACCAAGAACCCGCTGGCGCCACCCGACAAGATCCACCCTCCCAGTCAAAGCGGCTCCGTCGGTCGGAAGAGCCGTGATCATGGCAAAATCCTCAAGAGTGACCGTCATCTCTCCACACGGCAAATGGAAACTATGTGTCTCGGGCCTCCAACGATCAATAAGGGCGGTTATGGCCGTGTGGTTGAACGCCGGAGGCTTACGCCTGAACTGAAGGACAAATGGGAGAAGGCCAGCCTCCTCAAAGTATGGCTCATACCGATCATCGTAGGGCATGTCCTCCGCACTATGGCCCCTCATGCGCATAGGACCGATAGGCTGCGAAAGAAACAAACATGATGTGGTCACTATCTTTGTAATTGCAACAAAAAAATAGGAGAACATTATTTACCTTCTCAGCTAAGTCCATATCTCCCCTCTCGATAAGCCGGGCACGATGTTCCCTGTCGTACACCAAATCAAGCCCAGGGTAATAACGTTCCGGCGGGCCATCCATCCTAATGCAAAACATTCTCGTAAATGACCACAAAGAATTGCTCAAGAAACTAGATCAAATAAAACATCATCTACAGAAAATCATCTAGATTCGGCTTCATTTCATCTACAAGCATATCATCTTGAGCATTAGACATCATCTACACCAAAACATCAAGATCATCTACCATTTGAACAAATTTAGCATATAGTTTCGGCCAATACAAAAAATCTAACCTAATCATCTAGAATCGGCCAAGTTTATACCATCTACAACAAACATATCATCTAAGGTTTGAACAAATCATCTACATTTTCCTTTCATCATCTAGGGTTTCAACAATCATCTACATTCGGCCTAAATTGGACGAAATTGAGAGAGCTAAGGGAGGGAGGCTTACCTGACGGGAGAGAGGCCTCGCGCCGCGCCGCCGCCGTCTGTTCACACCGCCACTCCCGCCGCCGAACGGAGAGGGGAGAGGGGAAAGCTCGCGCCGCCGCCGCCGTCTGTTCTTGGGGGCAAGGTGGATTACGGGAGAGAGGCCTCGAGCCGCGCCGCCGCCGTCCGTTCAAGCCGCCACTTCCGCCGCCGCCGGAAGGTCGCGCCGGAGGGGAGAGGGGACAGGTAAGGTCGCGCCACCGCCGCCGTCTGTGGAAGAAGAGGAAGAAGGGAAGATGGATGCGGGCTGGGTTAGGGCGCTCGAGCCACTTAACTGTCTCCAAAGCGTACCGCCATCACAAGCGGCGGTACCGTGCTGGATGCTACCGCCAGGTAAATTGGCGGTATCGCTCTAAGTCTAACGCCTCTGACATCGGCGGTACCGCCACGTCAGCTCAGTCAACCGGCCCGAGCGAAGCGTGGACCAGGACCCGTACCGCCAATGACCGCGGCGGTACCCCGTGTAATCTACCGCCCCTATGTTGAGCGGTACGAAAAAGGGTTAGATCCGGCTAAATTTTCAAAGTTGGTTCATTTTGTGCTGAACTTTCGTGTCAGAGTCAGAATTGTCGATTTTGCCTGCCTGAAGGTTATTGCGGCGGGGTGGGTAAAAAAGGCAGTGACGCAGGTCGACGACGACAGGTGCCTCCCGGTGTCTTTCCAGGCCAAGGCGCAACGTGTGGCAAATCGTTGTTTAATCTCATCTAGAAGATCATCAATCAGTCATCGTTCATTTGTGTCGAGACCATCCATCAGTCGTCGTCCACAGTCCACACGGTCCTAGCCACAGTTCACCAACCGTACAATAGAAAATGACGACGATCATTCCCTTTGGGTCAAGCGCGCGCGACCATATATAAACTGTCCACCGGCGAGGTACCCATCATCAGTTCATCACACAGCATCCTTCCTTCCTAAGTGCCGTCAGCATTCTGCAGCACAGAAACGCGGCTACTATCGTCTGATCCATGGCGGGAAAAGGAAAAGAACCTGCGTCGTCTTCGTCGTCCGGGTGGTCTAAGACGAGCAACAGCAAGCTTCAGCAATCTGGCTTTGCTCAGTCGTCCTCAAGGTTTGCTCTTCTTCAGCTCTTGTTTTCATTTCCCTTGAAGTCTCGACTGAACCATGCCTGATTATCCATCTGTGATCTGTCAGTTTCCCAGGAACTCAGGGAAACTCATCACCGGCGTCGCAGTCAGGAACCCATGCGAACTTGTCAGGAGCGTCGCCGTTCTCAGGAGCTAACGTAAACCCATACACGTCATCCTCGTACCCGACCGACCAGAAAACGATCAGGTCGTCAGAGAAGTTCTCAGAAACTTACGGGAGCGCATCGTGGGCCGACCAGCTGAAAGCGACGAGTCAAGGCATTTCCGCGGGGAAAAGCTTCCAATCAGGCTCTTCTCAGCCATTTCCTTCGTACAGTAATAAAAGGTTTGCTCACGCCGTGCGCGCTTTCTCTCTTACAGAATCCGCATAGCATTGTTTCCTAATACCATGTCCGCTCATGCAGCGTTGGGAGTTCCTTCCAAGTGCCGCCAAAACCCTGCACGGCCTGTACAGGGCTGAAACTCAAGCTTGACAAGGAGATAGCTGAGGTGTCAAGATTAAAAGGACTACTTAGAAAGGAGACAGCTGAGGTGTCAAGATTAAATGGACTACTGGTTAAAAAGGAGACGGGGGCCGGGCAGACGTTCAAAGCAAAGGCCAATAGGTTAGCACTTAAACGTTCCTTTCTTCTCCCCCTTTCTCAAAATGCACGCCTATGAACTTTTAGATTTATTCATTTCCACCAAAAATAAGCTTCAGAGAAATTTGACTCATATATATATATATATATATATATATATATATATATATATATATATATATATATATCCGCTCATGCAGCTTTGGGAGTTCCTTCCAAGTGCAACCGAAACCCTGCGGCACGGCCTGTGCAGGGCTGAAACTCCAGCTTGACAACGAGAGAGCTGAGTTGTCAAGGTTAAAAGAACTACTGCATAAAAAGGAGACGGGTGCCGGGCAGACGCTGAAACATGACTTCCAAGGGTAAGCATTGCAATGTTCCTTCTTTCTTCCCCTTTATCAAAATGCATGCCATTGTTTTTTTTGGATTTATTACTTTCCACCAAAAGAAAACTTCAGATTTATTACCACCGGGAATGGTATTTGTCGCCCGAGTCGACCCAAAAAGCTGACAATAGATCGTAATGGTAAACAAAACTTCAGATTATCAGGCCAGTTTTTTTTTTGAAGTTAAAAGCGGTCGTATTCGCCATCCAATTAGATAGAATAGAGTTTTATGTACAGAATTTTGAGAAAGGGAAAATTCCCTTACAAATTTAACAAAGTTAGTCTCCAGGATCCTGCGCGTGGGCAAAATCCCGCAACGCCAACTCCTCCCACACCAAAGCCGCCACCTCCGTAGGCAAGATCACCGCAGTGCGGAAGGTCATTCGGTTGCTCTCCTTCCCCCATGTCGAGGAGTACCCATGCATCAAAGAATTCTGCATCTAGGCCACCCCCAGTGGCATGTGCCGCTCCCTGGTCCCTGAAGTCTTCTTCTTCCTGGGCTTCTTCATGGAAAGGACGAGATCATTGATGGCCGCCGCTGCCTGGTCCGAGAGGGGACCATCGAAGAGGGCTAGGTATTACTGTCGGCGGCGCTCTGAAGGAGTAGCCTCATCAGGCTGCGAGCCGAGGCGGCGCGCCATGGCCTCCATGGCAAGCTGCTCGATGTTTGGCACCCGCAGGATGCAGCTCCGCGATCCTGATGCTCCTCCGTGCAGACGGCGCCTCCACCTCCTTCTCATGGACCAACGCCATGGCCGGCGTACCCAAAACGGAGGTCTCGAGCAGTGTCGAGATCCGGGCGATGAAGCCCGTCAAGTCCAGCTCTCCAGAGCTTGTCTGCACCGGCGCGACGGTGTCCTTCTTGAACTGTTGTCCGACCTCCTGCTCACCCTGATCGGTCAGCAGGGCGGAGCGCTCCAGGAAGAGCACCCCAGCTGGACCCGGCGAGGCACCCACCAGTGGATCTTCTTAAGGAGGAGAGATATGCCGTGCGCACGTTAAGAACAGAGAAAGATACCGCCGACAAGTTAGCACTGCAATCCTTCCTAAACATGAAACATCACATTAATCTATCACCAGAAATGTTTCTCATTAGCACATCCATGCTCTTTCCAGTTTGTCAATACACCCCTTCAAATACGATGTCAATACACATCCATAAATGGTCATAGCTAGCTAGTTGTTAGATGGTGTAGAGCACATTCGTGATCACGATATTCTGCCAAGTCTGAGCCCGGCGTAGCCCTCTCTTTTAACATGTTTTTATCTGTTTGTTTTTCTCTAACTATGACGGTATATCTGAGATTAATTTATTCTATCATGATTGGTGAAAAGGTTGAAAATTGATACTGAACGAGCACTCCTATTGAAGTGTGAAGAACTTACTAGGGTGAGGAAACAGCTACGAGAAGCAGAGCTCAACCATAAGACTTCAGTTGAGGTATCCACGATGATTAAAACAATACTCTGGAATATTGTATCCTGCATGCGCTCACGGGTTTACCTATGTTGCAGCCTCGGAAAGAACTACAAATATCAGACAACCAACTCAAGACAAAGAACAAAGAACTCAATAGGACGAAAATTATGGTGGATGTTTACCGCCAAACGATCGAGGATCAATCTTGCAGGCTACCTCGCATGAAAAACTACGATTCTTGGGAGCTTGAGATGGTTGTGAACAGGGCAAACAAGGAGTCTACTGGAACGACCAGATATGGCGCGGTGCATAAGTCGAAACTTGACAACCAGGTTGTTCTTGTTGAAATTCTCAATAACAAAACCCAACAAAAGGAGCAAGAATTCAATCAAAAGGTAAACACACTATACTCCAAACTGCATTTTAGCTGGCCTAAGTTCATATTAGGAGGGTGAATTAGATGTATATATTGCGAGCTCTTTTACGGTGCTTGTGAAACTACCACAGGTAGTTTCAGGTGGCTCCCCTAATTAATTATTCTAACCGTTGATTTGGCCGCTCCCCTCCTAAATTATTCTAACCATTGATTTCAATCGCTAAGCAGAACTTTAATCCCACCAGGGTGTTATGGTAATTTGTCTAACGATTACCAAAAAAGAACAACGAACAGTTACTCGTCCAATCAATGGTTAGAGCAAACAGTTATTCATCTGTGTCGGTAAGTTGCAGAAACCAGCATTCACCTCAGGAACATTACAACATTGAACATCTGTGCAGCTCATTTCACTGACATCACAACACTGAGAAAGTGAGAATCATGCTAGACGCCCAGATGCCTAGACGCTGAAAATCTTTGGCTTGTGTTCGAGAAAAAATGTCGTCTCTTCCGCACTAAGCAAACAGCACGCTGGAGTTAGCAGCTGGGAGATTGAAGAGCCCACGGGCTGAGAGGTCGGCGCCGCCGGTGGTTGAAAAAGGGGCTGCTCGATGACTTTCTGACGGAACTCCGACCGATCCACTCCGCGGCTGAGGCGAAGGAGCGGGCAAGGGCGCTGCTCCCAGACGATGGGCACAACGCCGGGGTGGCGGACAGCTAAGGGTGTGTTTGGTAGCCCGTATGCCCTATCTCAGCACATACAAGCTGAGTTCAGCCGTGCCCACCTCATACAAGTGTGGTTTATTTGTTGTGTTTGGTAGAGTGTATGAGCTGAGCTGGGCTCAGCTCAGATCTTGTTTGGCACGCTGTATGAACTGAGCCAGGCCACACAAAAATAAAAAGCGATCAGGTCCCTGCCTAAAAACAAAAAAAGCGATCAGGTCCCTGGACCATCGGGCTCAGGAAACGGCACCGGCGAGCGCCCAACGCCGCCGCTTGGTGGCCCGGCCGGCCTGCTGCGGTGCTCGTCGAGGAGCCGGTGCTCGGCGAGAGGATGTTGCAGAGGTGGCGGAGGCCGGCGCGAGGAGGCAACGGAGGCCGGCGTCGAAGGTGGCGCCCGTGCTTGTTCGGGCGGGAGGCGGCAGAGGTGGAGGGAGACAGAGAGCGGGTGGGTGAGCTCCGGCTTCCCCGCCATCGCCGGCCAGACCAGCGGCCGCCCGGAGGCCGAGCTGGCGCTCCGTGGCTGCGCGAGGAGGCGACGGTGCTCGCTGTGGCGGCCCTAGGAGGCGGCGGCGGTATCCCCATGGCGCGGCGGAGCGGGGCTCGGCCCGGCGCTTGTCGGCGGGGATTGGGCCGGCGCTGGATGGCGGCGAGGCTGGGGCCGGCGTTGGACGGCGGCGGGGCTTGGGCCGGCGCTAGACCGCGGCCGGCTTGGCGGCGGGGCGGGTGGTCTTGGGGCTTGGCGACGGGAGCGAGGGACGAAGGAGAGAGGATGCGGAGCAAATGGAGGCAGTTTTCGGACGGGGTGGAGACGCGCGTGCGTTCCGTGTCACACGCACAGTGTTTTGCGGGGATGAGTTCAGCCTGGGCGAGCTGAGAAGCTCGATTCGAGCTTCCCATCCCGGCAGTGCCCAGAGGCGTTTTCCGCATGAGCTCGCCACTGCCGAGGTGGCCCGACCCAGGCTACCAAACAACGGATGCGTAGCTCAGCCAGGTTGAGGTGGCCCGACCCAGGCTACCAAACACACCCTAAGTGGAGAGTGCATTGTTCTTCGTGATGACCCATCTTCGTCCGAGCGGATGCAGGCGGTGGGGACGACCGGGACGGCCTCCATCTTGGGCTCGAGAAGAAGGCGAGTAGGGGTGGCGCGTCGCGCTGGATGGCACGCCCGCGACCAGCTGCTGCCGGGGAGTTGGAGAAGTCTGGCGACGGCGCCCGCGGCCGGCAGTTGCTGCTGGCGGCCACTTCCTTGACCGCCGCGACGGCCGGCACCGCCCACGCCGCCGACGGGCCCTCTGTCGGGCCGACTCTGAGCCCTCGCTGCTGCGGCGCCGGCTACGTCCACCAACTCGTTGTGGATTCGGGAGGACGACACGCGTGAACTTCAGGGCTGGGAACGGTGCAGTAGGAAGCAAGGGAGGGCCGCACGCCGGTGGAGCAGGGACTACCGGTCATGGCGAGTACAAGGAGTTCGAGGGGGGAGTTGGGGCGGCAAGGAGGATGACGGAGGGAGGCACGTGGTGGATGTGGAGGCTGCCACCGGGAGGCGTGTGCTGGAGGCGGCCGGCAGACAGGGACGGATCCAGGTTCTCGATCTTGGGTGTTCAAAGCTTTTTGTTGGGCTACTCTATAAAGGATTCAAATAGCTAAATCAAAACTTTTTTTCCCATAGCTAGATGAATCATCGATTCTTTTCCACAAATTAGAGAAGAATTGCTACACAGTCATAATATCTTAAGCTTAGTTTGATGTTACGAAGTTATTTTGCTCAAAACTACAACACCATTGATACATACATCTATTTTGGAATAAACATAAGAATTTGTTTTCCAAATTTTTGGGTGTGCAGCTGCACACCCATGGCCCTATATGGATCCGTCCCTGCCGGCAGAGCGTATGTAGCGGATGTAGAGGCGGCCGACGGCGCGTGTTGGAGACGGAGGTTACCCGCGGCGGCGGGATGGCGCAGTGTAAGGGCACTGGCGGAGATTACAAAAAGGAGAGGAGCTGACCGGTGGGGTCATTGAGACGAAATTATCTAATTACCCTTTTATATTTGATAAAAATAATGCAATCTTGGTAGTTTCAGGTAGTTTTGGGTACTTTTATTCTGGTAGTTTTTGGTAGCTCCTATTTTATCGCCGTCAGATCAAAGGGGATGGACGGTTGCTAAAAATACCAAGCATTGTAAAACTTGTAATATATTGCATATGTCCTGACATCTTGTATGTACTATCAGCAAAGTACAGTTACATCCGAATTTATGACAAAAACTCTGAAATTTCAGGTTGATATCCTGAAACGTATCAGGCATCCAAACTTGGTCAGATATATAGGGGCATACGAAAAGAACTACGCACTCATCTGTGAAGATTTACCTAAGGACACGCTTGAAGATCGGCTTGTTAACAAGAACCACAAGGCTCCTTTTTCGTGGGAAGAAATACTGCGAATATCTGCCAGCATATGCTCCACTCTTTTGTTCCTCCACAACACCGGTCATTCACGGCGATCTTAAAGCAGAAAACATCAGTTTCGATGCAGAAAAAGTATGCAAGCTTAGTGTTTTCGGAATGTCCCGCTCAACGCAACACACCGCCAACAACAGTACATCTCCCTCAGTTCAGTCGGATATATGTGCTTTCGGTATCGTATTGCTGCAGATGGTTATAGGGGAACCACAAAAGGATTCGGTAAGGGAGAATGTACTTAAGATGGGAGATGCTAACCAGTTCCAGGAGAAAGGCATAATAGGGTGGCAGAGGGAAGTGCTTAGAAATAATAAACATATTGTGGATGGCAGGTTAGATAACTTTCCGAAAGAGGATGCTGTGAAGTTGTTAGCATTGGGACTGAGATGCAGCCATCCGGAAGAGAATCAACGTCCAGACCTAGCAACTGAAGTCTGGACTCAGCTACAGTCCATGAAAAGGGATGCGTCCGAAAGCCGGGGGACAGGCCTGTTTGGACGATAAACTCGGAGTCAAACTGATTCGGAGTGATTATACCTGTATGGTGTTGTAGTTTCCCTTTCCTAAGTGTGTGTCTCGGAATATATACTGCATATGTAAGTTTTTTTTTGAAAAATTAGCTGACGTGACTTGGATAAAAGAAAAAAAAACACGATTGATTAATAATATTTTGTGTGCTTTGATATCTTCCTGTGTTTTGAGCATATTGTATAAAAATTTAATTTCTATTCTTGAGGTGGCATCTTTGAGGAGAGTTTCTCTACTTATATTATTTCAAAGCTATATGTAACTCTTGTCTGTATTTATAGAAAAACTCTGACTTAGGCGGTGGCAGACATGTGTCCGACACATTGGGGTGCAGCCCACAATGGCGCTTGACAAAGGCTCACCCTCTAAACGGACCCAAAAAAATCAGTGGCTCGCCATCGAAAAGGACCAGGCGCAGGCAACTATCATGCAAGCCAACAGAGCAAGAATGCAGGCGATGGCGGAGGCGGCTCATTCCGTCACTCTGAAGATGACGGAGGACGCCAAGATCTTGACCACCGACCTCTCCGAATACACACCGGAGGTGAGGGCTTGGTTTCAGCTCTCTCAACAACGCATCTTGCGTGATTCAGGTCTTCTACCGCCGGAGCCGACGCAGATGGACACAAAGACGAGGACCACGACGACGCCGATAGACACGACCTACTCCGACGCAGAGCCAACGCCGCGCCCGGGGTGGGAAGACGTTGAGACACAAGAGGAGTCGTTGAAGCCGGTATTGACGATTGATTGATTTGCATGATCGTCGTTCTTTAATATGACCGTCGATGCTTTTGGGTGTGATTGCTGGACCTGGCGAACCTTTTGGGTGTGCGAACCGACGCTATTCAAAATTGTAAGGTCGCTTTTATTTGAATTTGTGGGGTCAATCTATTGGGGCGGTATACTGGAAGCGACCGGTGGGGCACGATGCTCCCAATAGGCGGCAATGCTTGCCGACGCGTCCAATAACGTCTGTCTCGCAACTTTTCCGAACCCCTTAGTGGGCGTGCCGGGCGTGGATCGTGAGTCGGTCTTAAAAGTAGGGTCATTTGTAGTGTCGCAAAGAAAACACACTCAATTTTAGACCCATGGAGATGTCCACGAAAGGTCTAGAGCATTCCTTTGGGTCAGCCCGGTGGGACGTTGTTCTTCATTGTTTTAATACTAGATCAAGGCTGAAGTTTATGTCATCCTTACCTCTTTTTTTTTTTTTGATAATGTGCATAAATTGATCAAACTAAAAAGATTACAAGCAGCAACAAGATCAAGCACACACACGCAAAGGAACGCGAAATACAGAGCGAAATCAGAAAGAAGCACTGCAGCTCCAAACCATCTTCTTCCTCGATGACACCAAACGCAGCCGTCCTCCACCGTCGACGACGACGAAGGCACCAGCCGCCGGCGCCACTTACCCGGAGAACGGGGGAACTCCTTGCCACAAGGCGTTGACGAGCCGCAACCACCACCATCCCCGGAGAGATGGATCTGCTACGCACTGAGTAACATCGGCCGGGGGAGGCCCCCAAGCACCCGCCGCTCCAGCTCTGGGGCGAGCGCCCCAGACCTTCCGCCCGCTGACCACGAACCCCTGCAGCAGCTTCCTCTTCATCCCTCTGCAGAACGCCCAGATCCGCCGCACCCGGATCTGGCCTCGAGCGAAGCGAAGGAAATCCGAAGATTTCCCGGCTCCCGGAAGTCGAGCGCGAGGCGACGGAGCTCCATGGAGCGCCACCGCCGGAGGGGATCCACGCCGACAGCAAAAACACGGCCAGCACCACCGCCACCTCCCGAGCACCACTGGCCGGCCACCACCCAAACCCTACCCTATGTACACGCCGTGAGACGGGCTTCCCCCATCCTCCCGCTGCCGGAGCAGCCGACGGAGGGGGAGGAACCCCCGCCTCACCGGCGGCGAAGGTGGATCGACGGCGGACGCCCAAAAATCGCCTCTCTCGCACTGTAGCGATAAGAGGAAAGGGGGAGCGGCCTTTGTGTCTTTATCCTTACCTCTCATGAAGCCACTGCATTCCATGTCGTAACCGTGGTAGGGGAAGACGAGCGCCTTGGGCGATGTGGACGCGGCCAACCATCCGCAGGTGAAGAGATGCACACCGCTCGTTCCTCACGTACTCCTGTTGATGGAAACGATGAGTAGACGAGATGGAATCGAAGAACAAATGCACGCAATGTAGGAGCAAAGCCCAATCACCTCATTGTTGTTTTATGTTGATCCAAATTCGTATGAAAATATAAAGTGAGATGTAATCGAAGAACAACGGTACGGATCGTTGCCGAGTCGGACTGCAGCCAACTTAGGATTTTGCCCCACTAAAAATACATCTTGTAAGCCGCCAGTTAGGATAAGTCACATTGTGTAATCCCCGGCGTTTGTAACCTCACCCGATCATAGTGAAGTTTTGCTAGCTGACGCCCGTGGTTTTTTCTCCTCCATTGTTGGAGGGGTTTTCCATGTTAAATCTCATGTCTCCGTTAGTTTGATCTTCCGCTTCTTCAGCCTTTCTTTGCTATCGTTTACTACACCCATGGTATTCGACATCCATCCCGAAGACCTCACGCCAAGCAGAAGGAAGGAAGGACGAGGTCACACGCGTGGTGTGCAAGGCCGGGAAGAAAGAAGCCAAAGAGGAGAAGGGGGCAAAGCAGAGGAGGCTTGGGTTGCGGATGTTGGATTGGGGTGCCGCTTAAAACTAGCAGTGCGAGGTTGTGTACCTTGAGCTGGTACACCAAGGATGAAGACGACGCCTAAATCTGCAATTCTGCATGCGATGAGCCGCATTTATGCCCGCAAGTCTGGTGGCACGGAGACGGAAGCGGACAACGACTCACCATCACCTCCAGAGACTTGTCAGTCGTCCTCGAGTTTGTTTCCGTTTTCAAAGATGCACGGAAGTAGGGTTGAAAATGGTAAGAAAACTTTCCGGCTGTTTTCGCAGAAAAAGGAAATGAAGAGCAAGAAATAGAAACGAAAACGGCATTTTGCGGAAACAATATGGAAACGGTATATTCAAAAACAAAAATGACAAATGAAACGATTTAGCAGTTTCCGACGGAAACGGAAACGAAATAGAAAATTCCGGAAATATAAATAGGAAAACTTTCCGTAGGACTAGTACACGTTGAATTCGAGCGACCCAAGGCCCAGGTGAAAACTGAGGCCTGCCTATATCACCAGTTAGGCCCATTAGCATACATTTTTCTAAGACTATATTTTTTTAGCAAACTAAGTGTGTTAGTGTCTATGTAAATTATGTGTGTGATACTTCACACTAAACTGTCGCTGGTCGAGATTGTGAGCAATTCTTTTCTTGTTAGCTACTTATATTTATATTTTGATAGTATGCACCAACATATTATACCGCTATTGTGTTCCGACAAATATCCGTTTTTGTATCGCATCCGTCATGTTTCCGTTCTATATTCATTTCCGACGATTTCCGATTCTATATTCGTTTCCGGGGTTACCGATTTTGTTTCCAATTATGGCAAGACAAAAGGAAAAAAAAGATAATTCATGATTCTTTCTGTTTCCGTTCCATTTTCAACCCTACACGGAAGTACGGTTAACGATGAACTTGGCCAGACATATTGCTGATTGGGTACATGGTTACGGTTTGAAAATTGTGGTAGTCACGGAAACGGGGCAAAATGATTTCCAGCGTGCGTTTTAGGTTAAGAGTTGACATGGGCAGGCCGCATGGGCTCAAATTAACAAATAGTGTACAGGTACCCAACTCCATCCGAAGGCCCAAAATAACTGGGAAAATGGAAGAGCGGGCTTTTTTTCTGCCCCCCGGCTCGCCTCTGCTGTGTTTATTGCATTGCTTGCACCTCCGTTGCACCGATCAAGCTCGTTCGCAAAAGGCTGGTCGCCGGCTGGAACGCTCCTAAAACAGCACTACAGGGGCCGGAGAGGAAGCCGCCATGGCGAACGACAAGGGGCTAGCTGTTGCGACGGGTGGGCGCGTAAAAAATTAAAAAGAAAGTGAAGCAGGTGCCTCCCGGTCTCTTTCCAGCCCAAGGCTCAACGTGTGCCAAACCGTTGTTTAATCTCATGGAGACAATCAATCAGTCATCGTTCATTCTTATCGAGACCATCGATCAGTCCTCGTCCACAGTCCACACGGTGCTAGCCACAGCAGTTCACCTACCGTAGCAATAGAAAATGACGACGATCCTTCCCTTTGGTCAAGCGGGCGCGAGCATAAATCCGTCCACGGGCGACGTTCCATCATCAGTTCATCACACAGCATCCTTCCTTCCGCCATCAGCCATTCTGCAATACAGAAACGAGATCCCCTAGCTAGCTTTGCTACGACGATGGGAAAAGGTAAAGAACCTAAGACGAGCAACAGCAAGCATCAACATTCTGGCTCAGCTCAGCCGACCTCAAGGTTTGCTCTTCTTGTGGCCTTCGCAAGATGCTCCGTTCAGCTATTTTCTTTTTCTTTCTTCAAGTATCTACTCATGAACCATGCCTGATTGTCCATCGTGTCAGTTACACAGGAACTCACGGGACCACAACAACAGGAGGGCCGCATACAGGAGCTCATGGGAGCACAACAGGAGAGTCGCATACAGGTACTCATGGGGACACATCAAAGCTGTTCTCGACGACTTACGGCATTCCCACGAGGCTCTACCCACCAGGACATGCTCAGGAAAATTCAATCCACAAACCCAGCTCTTCTCAGCCAATTTCTTCGTACATTCAAAAAGGGTTCTCTCTCTCTCTCTCTCTCTCTCTCTCTCTCTCTCTCTCTCTCTCTCTCTCTCTCTCTCTCTCTCTCTCTATAGAACGTAGCTTTGTTTCCTAATACCATGTCCGCTCATGCAGCGTCGAATCTTTGAGCAGTGCCGCCGTAACTTTGGGCAGTGCCGCCGGAGCTTTGGGCAGTGCCTACCTAGTGCCGCCGAAACCCAGCAGCACGGCCGCTGCAGAGCTGAAACAGCTTGAAAAGGAGAGAGCGGCCGTCAAGAGATTACAAGGAGAGCTTGCGAAGGAGAGAACTGCCGTCAAAAGCTTACAAGGAGAGCTTCAAACAGAGAGAGCCGAGGTGTTACGATTAAAAGGACTACTGAATAAGAAGGAGACGGGGGCCGGGCAGGCGCTACAAGCAGAGCTTAAAACGCTGAAAGATGACGTCCACAGGTTAGCGTTTCAACGAACTTTCGATCCATTTATTTCCACGAAGAGAAAACTTCAGTTTTCATTTACCACCGAGTATGGTATTTGTCTTCTGACCCAAAAAGCTCATAACAGATCCTAATGGTAAACAAAATTTCAGATTATCAGGCCAGCTTACGGAGCAGAGAGATGCCGCGCGGATGTTAAGAACAGAGAAAGATGCCGCCAACAGGTTATCATTTGCAATTCTTTCTAAAAGTGAAAAACCAGATTTATATATCACCAGAAATGGTTCTCATTAGTCATTAGTACATCCTTGATGGAGAAAATTGACTCATAACCTAGTGCTCTTATCCAATTTTACGGTTCAAAAATTAATTTATAGACAACCATAAATTTTCATATAGGCTATAGCTAGTTTATAGATGGGACAAAGAACATGCGTGATCACAATATTCTGCTAAGTCTGTGGCCGGCATCCCTCTCTTGTAACATGTTTTTGTTTGTTTGTTTTATTCTAACTATGACCGTATCTCTCAAAAGGTTGAAGACTGACACTGAACGGGCACTCGTAAAGAAGGGCGAAGAAGTTACTAGCGTGAGGAAACAACTACGAGAAGCAGAGCTCAACCTTAAAAGTTCAGCTCAGGTATCCATTATGATTAAAGCATTACTATCCATATGTGTATCCTGCATGCGCTCACAGATTTACCTATGTTGCAGTCTCGGAAAGAGCTACAAAGATCATATGACCAACTCGAAATAAATAACAAAGGACTCAATAGGTTGAAAACTATGGCAGAAGTTTATGAAAATTACCGCCGGTGGAGCGAGGATCTATCCTGCAGGCCACTTGGCATGAAAAAGTATGATTCTTGGGAGCTTGAGATGGCTGTGAACAAGGCAGCCAAGGAGTCGACTGGAACGACTAGATATGGCGCCGTCTATAAGTCAACACTCGACTCGAAGGATGTTGTTGTTGAAATTCTCAATAACAAAAGCAAACAAAGGCAGCAAGATTTCATTCAAAAGGTAAACACACTATACTCCAAAGTCCAAACTACATTTTAGTTAGCCTAAGTTCATTTTAGGATGATGAATTATATGTATATGCATATGTCCTTACATCTTGTTTTTATTATCAGCAAAGTAATAAAGACCGTTATAACAAAAATTATCAGCAAAGTACAGTTACACTTGCAATTTTGACAAAAACTCTTAAATTTCAGGTTGATATCCTCACACGCCTCCGGCATCCAAACCTGGTCAGCTATATAGGAGCATACGAAAAGAACTACACACTCATCTGTGAAGATTTTCCTAAGGACACACTTCAAGGTCGGCTTGCTGACAAGAGCCACAAGGCACCTTTCTCGTGGGAAGAAAGAGTCGGAATCTCTGCCAGCATATGCTCCACTCTTCTGTTTCTCCACACCACTAAGCCAAGCCCGATCATCCAGGGAGATCTTAAAGCAGAAAACATCTGTTTTGATGCAGACAACGTATGCAGGCTTAGCGTTTTCGGAATGTCCCGTTCAACGCAACACACCACCAACAACAGCACAGCTCCCCAATCCAGTCGGATATATGTGCTTTCAGTATCGTATTGCTGCAGATAGTTACAGGGCAAGCAGAGAAGGATTTGGTGAGAAAGAATGTACTTCGCATGGGAGATGCTAACCGTTTCCAAGAGAAGGACATAGGGTGGCAGAGGGAAGTGCTTACAAATAAAAATATTGTGGATGACAGGTTGGATGACTATCCGACAGAAGATGCTGTTAAGATGCTATTATTGGGCCTGAGATGCAGCCATCCGGAAGAGAATCAACGTCCAGACGTCGCAACTGAAGTTTGGACTCAGATACAATCCATCAGAAGGGGTGCATCCGATAGCAAGGGGAGAGGTCTATTTGGACGATAAAATCGAACTGATTATACATGTATGGTGGTGTAGTTTCCCTTTCTTAAGTGTGTGTTGGAATATATATTTTATGGTGATGATACATATTTTGTGTGTTGTAGTTTCCTTTTTCTAAATGTGTGTTGGAATATATACTTTATGGTGATGGTACATCTTTTGTGTGCTTTGATATCTTACTATGTTTTGATCATACTATAAAGAAGTATAATTTCTATAGTTTGAGTTGGTCACTAGTTTCGAAAAGATTTGAATAAGGGAGGATTTTTTTGTAAATTAATATTGACCCCACATCTATGAAAAGAGGTCGGAGGTAGTACAAGAAAATGTTTTCCCGTTTTTGCGGCTAGAATAGCATTCTTATTCATGGTGGCAAATTTAAGAAATCTCAAGCAAATGAATACATATATTTTCTCTTCACTGTCTATTTGTGGTTGCAGCTGGACATGATCGGTGGCATGGCGAATGGGCCGTCGAGCATCCCTCGAGCCATGATCTTGTACATTGCCTCCGTCATGTGCAACCCATCCCATGATACGTGCTTGGATGGGTCTGGGCACTGCACCATCCCTGGATCCGAGCAATGGACAGTGAGGTTGGCGTTGTACGGCCCGCCACCGCCGCAGCACGCGTACAACACCTTTCCCGCGTTGAAACCGTTCTGCGCTGGTGTGGTGATAATGCTGAGTACCTCGTCATAGTAGTCGACGTAGGTGATGGACACGCCCGGGTGGGCACGCCGGAGCTCGCCGATCTTGGCCTTCAGCATGTGGTTGTGGAAGCCGGTGAGGCCGTTGAGCCACTTGAGGCAGCCGGTGGAGTCGTATTCGCTGGGTTCACCGCCGCGGAAGAAGTAGAGGTACCGCGGAAGACAGCCGAGTGGGAAGATGCCCGGCACGTAGATGGTCTTCGCTCCCAGCTTGATCAGAGCCTGATATTGACAAAGAAGTTTTTATGTGATATTTTTTCTTTTTTGGCGATAATTTCGAAATGATTGGTGTGTACTTTTCTACATCCTAAACATTCTAGCGCTACTATTTGTACACAAACTAGTGAGGGCCTCTTTTTGATTCGTAGGATAGGAATAACGTAGACACGTAGGAATAGGAAAACACAGAATTGCAATGTCATGTAGTCTACTCCAGTCCTATATGGTTTTGCATGCACCAAAGTTTGTTAAATTCCATCAAAGGAAAAACAAAGGAATACAAAAAAAAAGATTAGAGTGAACGCTAGATTTCCTATAAGAATTACTACAAATTATTCTTAGGAAAAAAAAATCCTAAATGATCCAATTCTACAAATCAAACAAGCAAAGTAGAATTTTTCTGTAAGATTCAACCCTACAAAAATCCTATACAGTTATTTAGAATCAAACGAGCCTTGAGAGTGTTGCAAGAGTTAGCCATAAAATGGAAAGCTAAATTAGAAAATATACAAAAAGAAATCAAGACACATGTTTATCATAGCACTAAAAAGGTAGAGCTCTTTACAATAGTCCAAAATTAATATGAGAGTCATATATGTCCCTCGCTCCAATGGCTAATGTGATCTGGTACTCCACCACTAGTCCCGTGGTGTACTAACTTGGAAAATCACGTGTAAATGACAAGGTGGCTAATGATCGGAACAATTATTCATTGTCCGCATATTATAAGGTTGAAATGATATATCTTGGCAGGTTCATATAACCATTTTCTCAAACATATAACAATAATAGTACGAAACATAGTTAAATTATAAAGTAAAAAACAACTATAAAGTTTTACAAAACGAAAATTAGTTGAAAATATATCTTTCTGGATAATCGCTTTTTGTTGAGTTATTTTTACATAAATTTCTCCGAGAAATTTAACTTTGCATTGCGAACATGACTTACATGGAAGAAACTTGCTATTGTCAACTCTATGTTGTCCTATAATGTATTTTTTGATTCTCTTGTTCTTGGAGCCAGCCAAAGTAACCAACAATATGTTTTGCCAGCCTCGAGAAAAATCTAAAACAGCGAGCTAAGATATTGAGTGGCATGTTTTTGGTACTGATCCCATGGGAGTACTAACTTGAAAAGGCACGCATAAATATTAAATAGTGAACTGGCTAATTAATGATCGGAAATTTTATTCGCTATCAGAAAATAACCGGTTGAAACGATACATCTCCATTTGATACAACCATTATCTTAAAAGAGACATATGAAACATACTTTAACCACACAGTTAAATATAATCAAAGTGTTACCAAGAGAAACTTAGTTCAAGATAAATATTTGTAATAAACCTTTTGGATGGGTTATTTTTACACATATATATATATTTGCAGTAAACCTTTTAAAATTAGTTTCTGGTATAACAGGAATAAAATGATTATAAAGTCGCATCATGGGTAACACAAAAGATAACGCCATATTTAACCATATGATGTCCTATGAAATATTTTCGTTTTCGGTTCTCTTACTCTAGGAGGCAGCCAATTAATGATTTTTTAAACAAGAAGCCGCTGGTCGATTTTCATTAAAAAAAGTACTACCAAATTAACTAGCTAGTAATATATTTGTCCGACGCAACTTTTTTTTAGATAAATCTAATCTATTTTCAACCAACTTATTTGCACCCTTCGGTTTTAAATATAAGGTCATTATCAAAAAAAAAAACAAATTCCATATATACAAGGGCATTGTCTCTTCCCGAAACAAATGAATTAGATTTTTGCTGCAAACTTTGCATACAGTTATAGAGAAAAAGGCACCACATGTAACATGTTTGATTAGCTCCAAACACGAGAGGTTTTTCACACAATTAGTCATGTTATTTATTAGTTTTTTGTTTCTTGATATATGAAAATTGAGATAGTGGCCTTATACAGGAGGGAGTAAGGTTAAGCTCCACACATTTCCTCAACCTCAAGTAGTTGGCGCCGATATTTTGTATGCAAACGAGCAGGCCCATGCTCTAGCGTGCGTCGGCGCGTGGTCGCAACCTGCACCTCATCGGCTTTGGATCTTGAGCGGGTCACTTACGTACCTCGGTGGACAGAGCAATGGATCTGATGACCCGGGGCACGAGGGGCTTGACCCAGCCGAGGGTCCTGTTCTGGAAGAAGGGGTGGGTGTAGTCGTTGGCGCCGATCTCCCCCACCAGGAACAGCGAATTGGCCATCACCTCCTTCCGCTCCTCCTCGGTGGAGGCGATCGCGGCGAGCACCTTGTTGAACCAGCCGATCTGGATGCCGAGGGAGTAAGGGGTGATGCCGCTGACGTCAAGGTGCTTCTTTTGGAAGAGGAGCTGGTTCAGCGCCGTGCCGCTCGCCACAGCGAAGTTGGCGCCGTACCGGAAGTCCTCCTTGGTCGCCGGCGACTTCGCCTCTAGGTACGCCGGCCAGTACGGGAACCCCAGCCGCTTCACTGCGCGTACATCGTCCATGCATGTTCATCTATGTGAGTGATCTGTGTATGAAACCACTGCACGCGCGCGCCCGCGCTCACGTAGGTACGTACCGATGAAGTCGACGATGAGGCGGCCGTCGGACCAGCGGCCGGTGGGGCGGCCGAAGAAGGTCTCGCCGTAGGGGGGGCGCGACACGGAGCCCGGCGCCTTGGAGTAGTGGATGAAGTTGCCCGTGTCGATCAGCGAGTCGCCGAAGCTGAACAAGCGCCCGTAGCAGCTGCCGCTCCGGTTCTTTGGCGCTGCCGACGCCGAAGCCGACGCCGTGGTCGCCACGAACGTTAGGAGCACGGTGGCCACCACCATCCATAGAGCCAGAGTCGTCAAAGTCGTCTCCGCCATTGTGGATGACTGGAAGTGGATAAGATCGAAGAAATGTGGCTCCTCGAACCTCGATCGAGCCTCACTCGCTAGCTTCTGCCCGGCGAGCTGGAGGCTATATTAATATGTTTACTCTACGTAACCGGAGCTAGCCAGCTGTATGATAGTTCTTCCATCTGTTTTTAAATACAGGCTACTTCATTTTGTTTGTCAAACTTTGATTAATAATTTTGGTTAACAAAATGTGGGTTATATATGTCATCAAAAACATATCATCGGAAAGTTTTTTGAAATGTCCATTTAGTGGCATACCTTTTGTGGCACACAATTAACCGCAAAAAAAAAAAGTGGACTGAAGCTTCCTCCTAGTTGAAATGCCCTACGCTGATGCAAAGCCTTGGGATCACTAAACCTACAGTTTTTGACTATTGGAAAGACCTGGCTGCCTTGTCATCCCCCTCCCGCAAGGGTCTCAAGTCGGCGATCATCCTAATCACTTGGGAAATTTGGAAAGAACGAAATGCGAGGGTATTCAACAACACTTTCACAGTGCCCTCCATTCTTTTTCAACGCATCAAAAGCGAGAGTAGGAACTGGATCCTAGCTGGAGTCAAGGGCTTGGCCGAGATTTGCGAGCAATTCGCTTGTGTGTTGCGTAGTCGGCCTCTGGTGTTGCCGGGTGCCTTTTTAATTTTTTCGGCTTCAGTCGTGTACTCGCCTTTGCTCCTTCTTTATTAATATAAAAGGTAAAGATTTTGCCTTGTTTCTAAAAATTAACCGCAAAAAAAGTTACGATTTTGTTGGTAAAACTTATGGTCAAAGATAGACCTAAAAATAAGAAGTGCCTCTTGTGTTTAAAGATTCAGGGAGTAACAGAAATCATGCATGGATATACGATGAACAGAAATCATTCAAACATTTTAATATCTGAACAGGGCGCCGTGTATACGTGCGTCGGCGTTATAAACTATCTGTAGAATGGAAACTCGTGGGCAACGAGGCACCAATGGCGTAACGAGATTTCGTTCCAGGTTAGCTAGCTAGTCAATCGATGATGCTGGCTGATTTGCAAAACAGTGATCAGGATCTCCGGGGGATCTTGTCAATTCGTGCACCAGGGACTGATTTGGTGGTTGATGGATCAGTGTCCCGCCTATACACGGGTCTGACCTTGCACTAAACAATTGTTTCCAATTGTGTGCCATTGTGTGCTCACCAAAGAAAGAAATTGAAATTGTGTCATTGTGTATCCCCACCAAAATTAAACCATATGAGATTTCATTATGATTCCAATTAAAAATCAAATGTCTACCATCTCAAATTGAAATTGGTCAAACATGGCGAAAGTACGCAATGCAAATCGCGAATGGTGGATACCTGACCGGTAAACACCCGACTCCGTGAGGAATGTGTTTTCAGCATAGGTGATCCACACCGGCAGAAGTTTACACAGAAAACGCCAAGACAACTGTTCGCAGCGTCCATGTATTTACACAGAGTAAACACTTGGCAAACATGTATTTATCGAGTAAATTTGTGTTGACTGCTATTTGCCAAGTGCAAGGCTCTGAAAAGCCAAGTTTGCGCTACACACTTGGTATTGCCAAGTGTCATGAACACTAGGCATATTAGACAGAGTTTGATAGTGTATGCAATACACTCTCCTATCAAAACGTAGAAGCCCATATATAATTTAATGTTCAAATAAGAAAAACTTTGGATCGAATATAATAGTATTTATCAAGTGTGAAAAGGATATATGGATGTCGCCAATCTGTGTACTAGAGATCATAATCCTACTATATATAAAAGTAGGACAGATTCAGCCTCCAAATCAACCTCCACGTCACCCGAATAACATCAGCCGTTCGATCAACCGAACCAACGGTCGAGATCTCTTTAAGAATCGTGCGCACTGTAGCGCGGGGATTTCTACCAATCACAGCTCGCGCACGATTTTTGGCGCGATAGATTTTACAAAAAAGAACCTCGCAAATCAGACCGTTGCCCCGCAGTCCACGCTTTCTCTTTACGAAGGACCTATTTGCAATTCCGAAAAACACAGGGGCCTCGGAGAAAAACATCCAGCAAATCCCCTCCTCACCTTCTCTTTCCCGCGCGGCGCCGGAAATCGCCGCCGCCGCCGACGCGACGCGCCGCCGGTACGCGCCTCCCCGTTCAAATCGTTGTCCACGGTGAGGTGCGTTGTCACGTCCTCTACCTCCTCGCTGAAAGCCACGTGCTGGGACGCCCGGAGTCGGCACCGCCGTCTTCTCCTTCCTCTCCTCCGGCCGACGGTCGCCGCCGTCGATCCCGACGCTTCTGGCGACCATTTGGTCCCAAAACCACCACCATCCGACTCGCCATGCGACGGCGCGTCAGATGCGCGTAACCGCGCTGCCAGGGGCGGGCCTAGCTCAATGCAAGGGTATTCAAGTGAATACCCATTATTTTGCCAAACATTACCTACTTATTGTATATAGTGTGTACATGTCTGCAAAATCATGAAAAAGTAACATAAAATGGCATCCTAATCATGGTATTTACCCAGATATCTCCTTGCTCCCACAAGGCTCGCACCTCCTTCTCACATCTCATTAGCCCATAGTTGAAATCGCAATCAAGAAAATGGCTTTATACGGTCAAAAATATAGGCTTCGTTTTTTGAATACCCAGTCTCCAAATTCTAGGCCCGCCACTGCGCGCTGCCCCATACGCTCTCCTTCGACCGCTCCATCGTCGACCTAGCCGCTGCAGCCATTGAGCCATTGACGACGTCATTACATGACGTCATCTTGGGCCCACTGTCAGTTTTTTTTTTGATTTTCGCATACATAAAAATCCAATTAATAAAAAACCTGTCGTGTGGGCCCCACTGTTAGGATTTTTGTAATTGCAATGCACCCTAAAATTTGTAAAATTCAAATCTTCTAATCTACAACTCAAAATATTACAAATAATATTTCAAAAAATAAAAACAAAAAAACAAAACAAAAAGAACAAAATTTCATAACTCCATAAAATTAATAATAAGTTCCAAAATTTCATAACTACAACAAATGCTCAAATTCGTAAAGTTAAAATATTTCAATCGGTGAATCAAATAATACAAATAAACTATTATAGTTTGCAGGAAAAATGTAATTTCTCGAATAATTCTTCCTCACCAACAAATATTCAATATTTTAAATAGATTTCAAACAAGTTTTTTCTTCCCTTTTTCCCAAACGAATATTTTCCATTCGCGTAAAACATTCAAAAAAAAATTGAAGTTCAAATAAAACTTCTAAAATATTTCAATCGGTGAATCAAGTAATACAAATAAAATATCATAATTTGCAGGAAAAATGTATTTTCTCGAGCAATTCTTCCTCATCAACAAATATTCAATATTTTAAATAGATTTCGAACCAGTTTTTCTTCTCTTTTTCCCAGGTAAATATTTTCCATTCCCATAAAACATTCAACATTTTTTTGGAGTTCAAAAAAACCTTCGACACAATATTTGTTAGAGATCTTTCCAACAAATATTTTTCCCCACAGAATATTCAACCACGTAAAAATATTATTTCCCCAAGAATATTCAACAATATTCACAGAAGTTTCAAATATATTTCATACATATCTATCTAATTTCTTTTCCCGAACAGGTTTTGCTACGTTGACTTGATTCAAACTGCGTAAACAAATACATAGAATATCAAAATTATTTTTCCCCACAAATTATTCAACCACATAAAAATATTATGTCCCATAGAGTATTCGACAATATTCACAGAAGTTTCAAATATATTTCAGACATATCTATCTAATTTCCTTTTCCCGAACCGTTTTTGTTACGTTGACTTGATTCAAACTGCGTAAACAAATACATAGAATATCAAAATCACTGCAGCAGGAACAACATGCCACAATTTCCAAATTAAAGAAATTTCCAAACTTTTTACACAAAACTTTCACCGAATAACCATTGTACACAAAAATAAAACTAAAAAAGAAACACACGGGCACGACATATACATTTGAATACTTTCAAAATTTAAATGCCTATCAAACCTACCTATGTTTCAACCTAAAAAAAAATTCAAATCCGAATAACTTCCCAATATGATCAACTTTCGAAAGCTAAACAATTCTTAGACATAAACTTTCTTCGCATTTCAAAAAATTACAAAACTCCACAACTTTTAAACGCCAACATTTTAAAATTTCAATTTCACCGAACAGGCGCGGCATTGCCGCGCTATTATCCCTAGTAAAGATAGAACAGTACTACAAGGATTTGGAGGTTGAGGGGTCAGCTCAAGTTACTGTATGAGTTCAATGTCCAACAGTAATGAACTTTGTGGATGGCAATTCTTATTGCAAAATATGAGTATGACTAAATCGTGTAGTCTTATAAAGACATTGTTGCCTTAATAATTTAAATAGTGAGAATAATTCGGGAGGAGATTTGGTGCTCCCGAGCACCAGTGATACTAGTGGTTTAAAAATTCAAAAAAAAACAATTATGAGTTTTAAAAAATTCTAAAAATCCACGCATATAGCCAATTATGTATCCCACAAACATGCAAAATATTAACTTCAAATATGTCGTATTTTGTGCTACACGAAAATTATAATTATAATTATCGTCATTTTCGTGTAGCACAAAATACAATGTATTTGAAGTTTATTTTTTGCAGGTTCGTGGTATATATTATTGGCTACGTATGTATTTTTCAGATTTTTTTTAAAACTCATAAATAGTATTTTCGAATTTTTTAAACCACCGGGATCACTGGTGCTCGGGAGACAAAAACACTTTCCGAAATAATTCAGAATGTGGAGCAGTATAGTGGGCTGATTGACTAGAATTAGCAACTCTGGCAGGCCGAAGAGCACAACGCTGATAAGCGGCCTAAGCCCAAACAGGCCCATATACTGGCTGGTCTATAACGCACTCCATCCAAGGCCGGTGACTCTCCCTCTCACCCTCCACCACCACCGCGCGTCAGGTCGCCGCCGGCCGACCACGATCCCGGCGATGGCGCCTCTCACGACCCCCAAGTCCGGCGACGCTCTCTTCGCCAGCGTCGAGCGCGTCGTAAGCTTCCAAACCCCAGAACCTCCCTGGCCTCCCGTGGATCTGCACCCCCAGCTGATCTGGTCGTGTTGGTTTGCAGAACGCGGAACTCTTCACGCTCACGTACGGCGCCATCGTGCGGCAGCTGCTCACGGATCTGGAGGAGGTCGAGGAGGTCAACAAACAGCTCGATCAAATGTACGCCCGCTCTCCTAGTTCATCTGTTTCTGTCTTTCAGGCAAACTTAGAAACTTCTGTGGGTGATGACTGATGGGGGTCTCATTTGACACGGAGTACACGGGTGATCTTGATCTAGGAGTAGAAACCTGGGGATTTGCTGTTCTTCCTTTATGAATTATACGTGTGAGGACTTAACACTGAGCTAGCTGCAATGGACTGAGAACGTGAATGCAAATAGATTTTAGCTATGGACTTCTCACCAGGTTCGACTTAAGGATGACTCCAACGGGCCGACGCATCGAGTCCGCGCGCGTCCGTCCCTGTCCGCTGCAGCCAAAAACACGGCCCAACGGGGTGACGCAAACGGACCGCGGTCCCTTTTTCTATCCGCCGTGACGCATTCCTGGCCCAAATTTGGGCCACCGATGCGTCGGGCCCGGACGCTCGCGGACCGCTTCTGCGTCCTCCCGTGTCCGCCCTGGCCCCGCGTGTCATCGACTACAACGGCTAGAGCGGCAACCTACCCGCAATAACTGTGGGCGGTGGAGCTGTATAAATCGCGCCGGCCGGCCAAACCCTAGGGCACACACAAACCCTAGCACTCCTCCCCAGCCACGGCGGCCACCACCTCCAAGCTCAGATCCACGCGCCGGAATGGATCCGCCGCCGCCGCAGCATCTGGTGGACGAGGTCGAGCGAGCGCGTATGAGCGCGCGTGGGCGCTATCGCAACAGCTTCTCGCGCCGGATGGCGACCAGCCCGGCATGGGCCGGCATGATTCCTCAGTCGCCTCGTCCGTGCCTGACGGACGGCCAGAGGAGTGCGGTGGAGGCGGCGTTCTCGACTGCGTCGACAGCGACGAAGAAGAGTACGCCGCCGGTGTCGCGGGGGCCGCTGTCGCGGCGGCTGGTGTCGCGGGGGCCGGCGCGCCGCCGGAGCCTCCCATTGGCGTGGGCGGCCATGCCCACATCACCGAGGAGGAGGCGGTGGAGGCAGCGGGCGGCTGCGTTCATGTCCGCCACGCGCGCCTATGCCAACGCTGCAGTGGAGGACGAGATGCAGCAAATGCGCCGCGCCGAAGAGACCAAAAAGCGCGCGGCGAGGCGCAAACGGCACCGGGAGGCCTTGGCGGCCGCCGAGGCGGCCAAAGGAGCAGGCAGCTCCACCTGATGTCATATCCCCGCCGGCGTGGTCGCCTATGCGCGGCCAATTTTCCAAAGATGCCGGCGCCGCTACGTATTTCATAGCTACGAAAGAAGCAAGGAGGAGGAGCCAGCTAGTCCGCTGCTGGCCCCGGCCATGGCGAAGGAAGAGCCAGCAAGTCCGTGGCCGAACGGACTTGCACCTTGAAGTTCCTCAAGGCCGCGGCGCACTCCTTGATCTTCCCTCTTGCCGGCCGGCCACCAAGCTCGGTGGTCGGTTGTTAATTTCTATGCATTTGTAACCTAGTTTTAGGTCTTTTAGATTAGATCCGGCGAGTGAGAAGGGCGAAGGGCCGGAAACCCTAGATTTAGGTCTTTTAATATGTATTTCCATTTCCTAATATGTAATAGTCTCTATTATTAATAAAAAATGTTTGGAAAAAACTGCCGGGCGGACTCGATGCGTCGCCCCGTTGGGCGCAGTGGCCACTGGCCAGGAAGGGCGGACAGGGGCCGGCCGCGCGTCCGTTTGCCGACCCAAACGGACAAAACGCGGACCAAATGCGCGTCCGTTTGGGTCGCCCTGTTGGAGTCATCCTAAGTGCGTGTAGTCTGTGAAATGGAGAATTTTGTTTGTGGTCATGGTGTTGTCACTGTTGGCATATGAATACTTAATTTACGTTCATTCAATGGAGGGAGCAGAATTGTCCAATTGCATTGTACTCCAAATATTTTCTTTTCTTTGTACCTTACCGAGGAGTCGTGGATTTAGAGGATTATGGCTTTTCCATCCATCCAACGCGTTAGATGTAAATTTACTAATCACTGATAGAGGATAGAGGGCAAGCTTGATCTGTAAAATCACATATGAAGTGCTGATATGTCTCTATTGTGGCTGCTGTTTGACCAGACCATTTTAAGCAATATATCTGGTTTGCTCGCAGCTATTTTCATGACTGGCTGTGCTTTAACTTTGCGTTCAAACTCTTCTTAATTGTACTTTTCAGGGGTTACAATATCGGAACTCGATTGGTTGATGAGTTCCTAGCCAAGTCAAATGTCTCAAGGTGTGTTGACTTCAAGGAGACTGCCGATACTATAGCGAAGGTCTTTTTTTGAACTTCTATTCTTTGGTTGACATTAGCACAAATGCAATGCATCCCATAGTTTGTAGACTTGTAAGGCAATATGTTCATAGGGGGCAGAAAGACTCGATCATACATATGTTTTTAGTAGATGTTCTTGTATCTCAAATCAAAATTAATAATTTTCATGTATTATTACCAATGCATATGGAGGGCTTTCTAGTAGAAATCAACAGTCTAGCAATTTTGCCACTGTATAACAGTGGTTTTAGTTTTATTTGATGCAGACACCATCAGCAATTTTTCCTGCTACAATAGGATAAATCATGCACGGACATGCCATGCCATGCCATGACATGCCTTTCTATTACATCTGCAGATTCTGTAGATAGTGTCTTAAGCCCATCTGTTTTATATTTCTATGTATACCTCAACTTGTTCATTAACTGAAAGGTCCAGGATTCATTGCCGTTTTCCCAAGTTGTCCAACACTTTCACTTGCTTCTTTTGAACAATCAAACTCATCGTCTCCATATGGCTTTATGTCTGACAGTTAAATCTTTTTCTTTTCTACAACAGCTTGGATTCAAAATGTTCCTTGGTGTGACTGCAACTGTTTCCAACTGGGATGCTGAGGGTACAACTTGCAGCTTTGTATTGGAGGACAACCCACTTGTAGATTTTGTTGAACTTCCTGATACTTGCCAAGGCCTTCACTATTGCAATGTGTTGAGTGGAGTTATTAGGGGAGCACTGGAAATGGTCCGTCATCTATCACTGCCATCTTTCTGTTTTTTTTCTTGTCAAACAGTTGAAAGACTATGTATATTATAAAATGGAAGAATATTTATTTTACTCATGCTTCTATAAACGTAACATTAAAAAACTACATCAAGAAGTCCATCATATGCACCATTTCCCCTCCCCTTGAGAATTGCATGCTCTTGATATCAAGGGCATTATGGTGAACCTTTTATCAACCACTGTGGCATTGGCTATTCAAGCGTTTGAATGGAACCATCTTCTTAGACTACTGTTCCCATAACTGTGTTACTACCTTTTTTTCTGAGTAATAACTGTGATACTACTAGTCTCTGAAGTCTTTCACCATTTGCTGCTCTAATCTGATCGTCGTCGTGGTTTAGGTATCCATGAAAACGGAGGTTACATGGGTCCGTGATATGCTACGCGGGGACGATGCCTACGAGATGCGAGTGAAGCTCACCAAGCAAGTTCCAGAGGAATACCCTTACAAGGATGATGACTAACTTCTTCTCAGGAATATATTGCCGCATTGTGTTGGTCGTTTGCATTCTGGTGATGTAACTCTAGCCGACATGATGTTTACATGAGCTACATGTGCATTATATTTTGCAGCTGCTCTGTGTACTGCTCATGTGTTTTAGAGATATTGCATATTTTTTCTGCTTTACATCAGCAAGATAAATTTGTTTCAGAGCGAACATGATGTTGACGAGATCTCCTACTTGCTGCGCGGGAACGAAATATTTTTGACTACCTTCCTAGTCTATTTGGAACAATTGATCCTAATTCCTAAGAAAGATCATTTGCAAACCAATAAGTTGAACTGATATTACTTATATACAGATGTGTATCGTTGGTGGGGTTCATTCATACAATTCTCTCCTGATTTGGTCTCGTTCATCTCTTCCTCTCTTAATGTGTGACGTTACATTTCTATGTCAGTATAAATGCACGAATTCTCATTGTATACATTTCACCTCAGCTGTCAAAAAAACCTATAATTCAGTTTTACAATTATCCATCCAGTACTTGTGGGCATATATTTTACCGTTGCCTAATCGCTATTGTACATATAGCTTCTTTATTGTGCATATCACGGTGATATTATCACCCTATATTTATTCTCTAATTTCATTTTTGTAGATGCACGTTATCTGAGAACAATGTTTTTTATTTAATATGAAATTATATGATTATCGGCATATTGGGGCTTAAAGCTGCTACTATTTTTGTAGTAAGTTTGAGTTAATATGTAATAGTCTTTCTCAAAATGGACACGCAGTCACATTTTTCACTTGTGCATCAGCAATATTAAAAGTGACAATTAAAGTGAATTGCTACGTGTATCAGCAATATAAATTAATAGTCTTTCTCAATATTAAAAGTTGCAAAAAAATGCAGAAGTGGATTTTTTATTAGGAATCTGCTAATCGTGTCGACCTCCCGTGGCGGAGCTCCCTGTCTAGGTTAGTGCTAGGTGTTAGGGTTCGCACTCGCCGATGAAGATGGTGAATGCTCCTCAGTTGTGTCGTGGGGTTCGATACGCACGCCGATGCGGCGCGTTAGGCTGTTTGCTGAATATTGATATTATGATCCCTCGATGGCACCCCTCGTCTACTTGTGCCTCTCATGGTGGCTCTTGCCGTTTCCTTGTCTAGTTGTATTTTTCATATTTTTCTTTGTCTTCTCTTCCCTTGTACCCCTATAATTCTCCATTTGGTGTAAGAACTTGACCTGCCAGGCTACTTTCGAGTGAATGCAACAAGTGGTTGAGATTTCCCCCGTCAATCTTGAAAAATGTAAAAAATAATTCACTATGTACTATAGTCTAACCCTATGTGTATTACAAGTTTTGAAACACACGATGGTAATTGTTTACGATCCAAACTCTAATTTCAGTGAAACCGCTAACTCAGCCCATCAATTTCCAACTTCTAACAAGATAATAATCTCCACTAATATTAAAAGACAGAGTCTGTCGGATCCAGAGGATCTGAACCGTTCATCAGACCCGAACCAACGTCTCAGATTTGTCCAACGATGTATGATGTGCTTCGAGAAAACGAAGGCCCAGCCCCACCCCGAGTCTGATCCTCACGACGCTACCTGCTTCCCATTGCCTCCAGGACGGCGCCTAACCTGCACAACCGCCGCCCGCCCACGCGCCGCTGCCGTTCCCCGCCCACGACCGCCTCGCTGCATCCTCCGCCGACCGGCAAGGAAACGGTGGAGATAAAGAGATCCGAGGCAGCCCCAAAACCTAGGTAAGCCTCGGCTGCTCGCCCCGTCAAGCCGGCACTTCCCCGGCGTCCTTCCCTCCATGGCTTGTTACGTTAGGGAGAGGGAGGCGGCGCTCCCGTCCGTGGCCAGCGGCGCTGGTAGGGCTGCAAGTAAGGGGAGGTCAGCGCTCGTCAGTTAGGACAAGGACGAGGGCGCGGCCGGGCGACCAGGCGTGCACCATGGTGTCGGTGTACGAGTAAGGGTCGAGGGGACCAGGCCCCCGATATGCGAAGCTTGGATCAAATCCGGCGCTTCCCAGGTCGTAATCCTCCCTCTCTGTGATCGCTAATCAATTAGTCCGTTGCTGTGTTCACATAGTATGTGGCTGGACATGAATGTCGGCGAGGAGATGTTCAACCCCGTGGGCACGCTGCAGTACTGGATCTGGATCCCTCTCACTTGACTCTAGTTTCGTTCACAGTCCTACTCACACGATGCAGATTTTACTAATTATTATATGTAGCTAATTGTTTGTTACTGGACTGAGCACGGGATTGTACTGCGGTCATCTGGTCTTAATTTTTGATGCTGATCCAAGTGTATTTGCTCACGGCTTTTTATATACTAGGTGATAAGATGTGTGTCAGTTATTTTACTCTGCTTGGTTGATCTGACAAAAACTACTCTGCTTGTTCAGGTATAGTCAATCTAATAAGGCTTTTGTTTCATGTCATAGATGATGTAGGAGAATCTGGCCCTCTACTTTCCTTTTAGAATGCTCTTTAAGATCAACATGTTGGTTTTGTCGGGTAAAATTTGAATCTGGTAGCTCACAAGAATTCTTGCAAGTATAAAGAAAGAAGCTAAACTGAAATGTTTGTTTGAAGTTGAATACTGGAGCATGTGTGATGGCTATGTGGGACGGTACTGATATGGTCAGATAATGTATAATGAGAGGGCTCTGATATAGTCAGATGAATTTTCGAGTTAGAATAATGAATTTACAGATAATATCCGTAGTTCTAGCACCCAACTATGGATAATTTACACATTTAGGTGTTGACGTACTGTCTAAAGAAACTTCATGTTTAATTTCTCAATATTTGCAGCCATTGTACAAGGGCGAAGGATGTGTTCAAGGAACTTGAACTGAAGAGCCCATATGTTGTCGAGCTTGATCGGGAGGTGTGCTTTACATCTATGTTCATGTTGTAATTGTTAGTTTGCCGTATGTGACAATGCTACTTCTAAAAATACATGTTCATGATTGACACCCTTAGAAATTGTCTGAATCAACACAGTATTCGACACTTTGTGTACAAAGTGATATGTTGAATTATTAATTAATAAAGGAAAATTGGCTGTTAGTATCTCCTGGTGCTTAGAGATCTTAGTTCCTTCTTTTTCTACATGTTTCAGGATTACATGGTGTACTTTTTCATGTATGTATGCTGTGTTTCAAGATTTTGGAAAACGTTTCATACTGTAGTTCAGGTCATTGCTACATATTGGGTGATTATTTGTAACCTTGGTTATATATACTTCACTACTTTTGCGTGGGAAATGGAAGGAGGTATGTAGAAAAATATTGGGTTACTGCGCCTGATAATATTTCAATAACACACAAGGACTGCACTTAATATTTTGAGCTTTTCAAATAATATGATTCCTGCTGACGGGATCAGGGATACATGCCTGATGCAATGATCCTACATTGATCCTATATTCTCTCTTTGTGAATATAGTAGGTTGGTACATATCATTGATACTTGTTGTATTGTTCACATATGAGTGCTGCGCTTTTGCTTTTTCGAGTTCTCTTTGAACCCCTTTGTGTTGCTTGGTGAGGTTACTCTTGTAAACTTATAGTTGAAAAACCATGAATAATGTTAGTATAACTCATTTCACTTGAAAATATGGGTTCAGTGGTGTCAATTTTAGGATGGGAATTAACATATATATTTCTTTTCACAAAATCAATACAATTACCACAAGTTTCTTTTTTTCCTAGAACCGGTGTCATTATTTGTCCATTGTGTTCCAGACATCTTGTTTTGTACTATATCAGATCAATTATTTGCCAATCCCTTGTTTGTTATCCAACACTATTTTCTTTATTCCTTTTTGGCATCGAGCATTGGAGGATTTTTGGGTTGAGACCTTGAGGGGGTGTAACGGGAGATGAAAGAGGGGAAACCCTAGAGGATGAATCAGTAAAAAAAGGGTTCGATCGAGGCATGTTCCACATATATTACCAAATTGCAGAAATTATGTATCCTCTATATATGTCATAATCAATCATGTATGCGCTGTGTCATATCAACCTGGTTTGTTTCCTACAGATATTACGAAATTGCAGAAATGCACACACACTGACCCTAAGCCGGCCAACAACATTAAGAAAGCTCCAAAGCTATAGCCATCCTCCAATGGACAGTACCTGCGGCGCTCGATGCAGATCAAGAGGCCGCAGGCGTCACATGCCATCCTAAAACAACAGCCGCCGTCACAAACCCAGTGGCCGCCGGAGGTTCAGAGGCAACAGAACCACGCCCTGCCATCGTCACAAGTTCAAATGAAGAATTCATCCTGCAAAGCCTGCAGCAGACTGCACAGAAGGGATCTGCTATGTCTCACTGTCTCAGGACCAAAGAAAATTAGGACAGAAATAGCTAGCTCCTTCCTCAAAACCAAAGGTGACATGTCTTGATTGACCTCTTGTGTTTTTTGCCCTTAAAACAAATTCTTTTTTACTCCTACCGATATGATAATTCTATCAAAACTACAGAAATGTTGCTAAGCATTCAAGAATGTTTTTCTGAATCTGGTCTGCATGTTTGCAGGCATCTACAACAAGTGCAGTTTATAGTGGTCAGTGGTCACCTCAAGAAAAAGAGGGGAGTGAAAAGGAAAACCAGTGAGGCAGAGAATTTTTTTCAGATGGTCAGAGATGTGTTCAAGATTTCAAGTACACGTCTGTCTTTATTAAGTTTGTCTTTGGTATTAATATCCAGTTAAATCTTCCAAAAATGGTGTAGTTTTTCTACTTCCTACAGGTAGTATCTGTTAAGCTAGGTCGATTGCACTGCTACTTCACTGATTTATGTTACTTCTTGTGCCCCGTGTGCAGCTACAACCCAGTGAAGTACGCTGGCTGAGATGAAGAGACTATAGGAACATGGAAGCAGGTTTTGCCAGCATTCAAATGGAAGAGAGAAGAAGATACATTTTAATTATCTGTCATTGAATCTTCGCAGCGATAAACACAGGCTTGTTTTGTCTTATTGTTAACGATGATCTTTTCAAAACTCTATTGATTTTTTCCTTGCATTTTTCTTTGCACACTGTCCAAAGATTGCAAGAAAAGAGGATGGCCAGCAATTACTCATGATATTCTAAAAAAAAACAATTACTCATGATTCAGAAAGAAGAGAGGCGTGAACGGACGAACAAGAAGAAAAGCAACGTGTTCAATCCTAATCCTAGAAGCCGTCGTTACTGCACTTGATGTGCCCCTTCCTCATTCTGGCACATTAGGACTATAAATATTTTTGCTAGATACTTGCACGCTACCCCAATGCTTTCATTTTTGGGCCAGAGAACTCTTTTTACTTAAATATTTGACAACCGGTGATTCTATGATTTGATGATTAAATGTACTTCATTAAAAAAACGAATTTATTAATTTGATGAATAATTTGATGTAACCCAGAAAACCAAGTAGATTGAACATGTTACAATCATCGATTTACACAAATACTCTTTATTGGCAAGTTCTCATTATTTTTTTCCAGACTACTGGTTTATTAAATATTTATAAATTCTCACCATCGCGATACATTTTACACTACATCTGATCAGTTCAGACTTTTGCGATAATTTATTAATATATTTCATAATATTACACGTGCATTGCACGTGCACCATTACTAGTTCTAGTAGGTTAAGCCTAGGTTGGTGACGTTTTCGCACAACATCATAGCTGCCAGGCTACTTTCTAGTTACAAAGGTATCGCAAAACATGCTATTATTGCCTTATGTGTAATCTTACTTAATTCTTTTTCTTTTCCTTGTAAGGTGATTTTAACTTATGTTACACTATGTTTTATTCAACCAAATGGAAGAAGGTGAGGATTTTTTGATCTAAATAAACAATTTGTCTTGGTCGGCGCCTTGGCGGTGGTAGCGGTGTGACATATGTACATGTTTGTGCATGATATTTGTTCAAATTTTAACGTATTTTATTGTAATTTTAAAGATTGTAAAAAATCTTCCATTGATGTTTATACAATAGTTAGTGTTAGGTTTTCTTAGATGAACAGTTAGTGTTAGGTTTCGCAACCTGAGTGTTGAAAACCTAGATTCGCGTAAGTGGGTCAAGAAAGCTGGTGATACGCTCCTGCGGTGGCAAGGCTAACAATAAACTCAAGATTGCACATTGGCACTAGATCACTTACTAGGTATTTCGCTGGTTTTGATTATTGTGTGGTTGAATGGTTAGCAGAGTGTCTTCCTTCCCGATAGGTTTTTCAAGACAGAAGAGAAGCAAACAACTAGCGCGAAAGCCGTTGCGCTTGTTTGTGGCGCATCCGTTTTCTTGCTTTATTTTTATACTTCTGAAGACGGATTGAGCAACTAGCGCGAAAGGTTGTACTAATCCTATTCACTAGAGTTTAAACCTCAGGTTTAACACATTTATATTATATAAAGGTGAATTGTTTTTTGAATGAAAGACGTTCACATCGACAGTGAGATGTCTGTGGATTCGTTAATCCTAAGACCCGACCTGCCGGTGTAGTCTCTCGGAGGTGCTCATATGAGTAGGGTGTGTGTGTGCGTGTATTCATAGTGATGAGTGTACGCGCGTGTATATTAGCGTCTGCGTCTGTATTGCGTTTCTCGACTGACAATATGTTGCACGCTAGGATTATCCATGGGACGGCTGTAAGGCGGCCGATTTTCCCACATGACGCTGTCCGAGAAAGTATCCGGTGAAAATCAACTTTCAGTAGAAACCGGTGAAATCATGTTTAAAAGTTCTAAAATATCTCAATAAAAATTCATTATGTCGGGAAGGAAGAGTTCTACAAATATGGAAACTTACAAGTTGAAACTCAAAAATTTAATAGCTATGAAAATGACAAATTAAGCTACAGTTCGAAAGTTCCCCATTCATTGCCCACCCCCAAACCCCTCTCCACCTTTCCGCATACACCGCCTTTCAGTTTCAAACCCCTCCTCCCCACCATGGCCGCCTCCTCCTCCCGCGGCGGCGGCGGCGGCGACAACGACCCCTACCTCCTGGGCTTCGTCGTCGCCAAGATCAAGGGCCTCCAACACTACTCCGGCACCATCACCGGCCGCGAGACCGTCACCCTCGTCCGCGAGCCCCTCAACCGGTACGACGGCAACGCCATCGCCGTCTACAACCAGCGCCGCAAACAGGTCGGTCACATCGAGGCCGGCATAGCCAGTGTCCTCGCCCCGCTCCTCGACTCGCTCCTCATCTCCAACTCCTTCGCCATCGTCAAGGCCCCCAACTCCTCCTCCAAGAACGGCCCCCGCAGGCCCTACAGCCTCCCCTGCCAGATCCACATCTTCGCCCACCCGGCCGCCGCCGACGCCGTGAGGGATGCTATCGAGGGCAGGGGCCTCGCCCTCATCGACGGGACCACCCCGAGTTCTCCTTATCCGAGTCCGCCTTCGTGCAAGAGCGGACCAAGAAGTCCGACCAGGATGTCGATAAGCTGTTCGCGCTTGTGGGGAAGGACGGAGAGGGCCGGGTCGAGCCGATGGAGGCGCCGGGGATGTGGTTCTGTCGCCCCTGTTCGAGCACCAGAAGGAAGCCTTGGGATGGCTGGTGCACCGGGAGGAGTCCGGCGACCTGCCACCATTTTGGGAAGAAGACAAAGATGGGGGCTACAAGAACGTCCTTACGAGCCAGAACAAGAAGGAGCGTCCTGCACCGCTGAGAGGCGGGATCTTCGCTGACGATATGGGGCTTGGCAAGACGCTCACACTCCTGTCATTGATTGCGAGAAGCAAAGCTTGCAATTCCGGTGGAAAGAAAGCCCCTTCCAAAGGGGCTAAGAGGAGGAAGATTGACAATGATGCGAAGGAGGAGGGATCGCGGACGACACTCGTGGTGTGCCCGCCCTCGGTGTTCTCGTCTTGGGTGACGCAGCTGGAGGAGCACACCAAGGCAGGAAGCTTGAAGGTGTACATGTACCATGGCGAGCGGACAAAGGACAAGAAGGTGCTGCTCAAGTATGACATTGTGATTACCACGTACAGCATCTTGGGCACGGAGTTTGGCCAGGAGGGCTCGCCGGTGAAGGATATTGAGTGGTTCCGGGTGATCCTGGATGAGGCCCATGTGATCAAGAACTCTGCAGCTCGGCAGACTCAGGCGGTTACGGCTTTGAACGCGAAGAGGCGGTGGGTGGTCACTGGGACGCCGATTCAGAACAGCTCATTGGATCTCTATCCGCTTATGGCGTTTTTGAAGTTCGAGCCTTTTTCTATCAAGAGCTATTGGCAGAGCTTAATCCAGGGACCCCTAGGGAAGGGGGATAAGGCTGGGTTGTCACGATTGCAAGTAAGTCAGGACGGTTGTCCCTTTCATCTTATTATTACAACTTTTTTGTCATTCCACGATTCTAGAGCTAGAAATTTAATTATAGCCAGTTGCATGGCAGGTGATGATCAGTAAACCTGCTCCTAGAGTTGGAAAGTGATAAAATCACTCTTTTGTTTACTTGCAAATTGCAATACATATTTTCCATAGGTTTTGGTCCTGTGATCTGCATATGCCCTTGCATATCAGACTCTCCTACCACTTGCCATCAGCCCATCGCAGTGTGCTGATTATGCCGTTAAATGTTTGGCGCGTTTTCATTTGGAAAAATAGCGAGTATATTATGTCGATTATGCCGTTAAATGTTTGGCGCTTTTTCATTTGGAAAAATAGCGAGTATATTGTATAATGGTGTTGGGAAGGGATCTCAAACATTTGTTGCTTATCTTTCATTTCTGCAGTGTAAGTTTGTTGTCTGTTTATTGCAGAACCTCCTAGGTGCTATCTCACTGCGCAGAACCAAAGATTCGGAGAGTGGAAGCAAGAGTATGGTTGCCCTTCCACCCAAAACTGTTGTAGCATGTTACATTGAGCTTTCTGCAGAGGAACGGGAGTACTATGATCAGATGGAGTTGGAAGGGAGAAACAAAATGCTGGAGTTTGGTGACAGAGATTTGATTTTGCGCAACTACTCCACTGTGCTTTTTTTCATTCTGAGGCTCCGCCAGCTCTGCAATGATGTAGCACTGTGTCCTTTAGACATGAAATCATGGTTTCCTACTAGCTCCTTTGAAGGTAAATACTTCTCTGTTTTTGTATTCACTGTTCATGCTTTATGTTATGTTGGCATAATAAGCCTTACTTGAGATTTCATTTGCCACATTTGAAAATTTTGTAACGATTTAAATCGAATCCTGTCATTTCCAAAGAAGTATCACATCCGAGCCATTGTTTATTATAATTTAAATGAAGCTTCATCTTACTTTCTCTGTAAAGAAGACAATCGTACTGTATTAGCATCCAACTAGCAAGTAATGATTACTGAAGTATTGTTGGTTTATCTACTAAAAAAAGTAAAAAACCAATGCCAGTAAGTGGATTGGTAGTTCATTTGAAATTTTTGTTGTACTGCAACGCTTTTTGTTCTTTGTATAAGTTACATAGTGAGTGGCAGTCTTGCTGAAGAATCTTGAGCTTGTTGCAGTATTATCCTAGACCTTGCAGAAAATTTGTTGGTATTGTCGAGACCGGCAAAAAATCTTACTTAAGGTTTTTTATCCAGAAAATATAAAATTAGACTTTTCTTTATTTTATAAATCCTTTACCAGTTAGGTTGAATGCTTAGGTTAGGGTTGTGATCCTTATCGGTTTTCTAGGTTAGTTGTAATAATTGCTTGAAAAATAAGGCTGCATCTATGATCAGTATGAAATACTTATCGTTGTTAGAATATCGATACAGTTAACTGTTCCTATGTCTGTTCAGTTATTCTTATCCCTGCATTACTTACCTTATTGTTATCTTACTGCAACCCAACTGTGTCTATCATTGTTCTTGTACATTACATTGTGGAAATATCTTCATTGTTACTTATAGAGAAATCTGTTGCTTTTGCTGCAGACGTGTCTAAAAACCCAGAGTTGTTGAAGAAGCTAGCCTCATTGGTTGACGATGGAGAGGACTTTGACTGTCCAATTTGCCTATCTCCTCCATCTAAAACTGTGATAACAAGTTGCACTCACATATATTGCCAAACCTGCATCATGAAAATCCTCAAGAGCTCTAGTTCCCGCTGTCCAATATGCCGGCGTTCCCTATCTAAAGAAGACCTCTTTATCGCTCCTGAGGTGCAACATGCCGACGAAGAAGGCTCAGACAATCTTGGCTCTGACAAACCTCTGTCTTCCAAGGTGCAAGCCCTGCTGGAGCTACTGAAGCGTTCGCAGAAGGAAGATCCTGCATCAAAGTCTGTCGTCTTTTCCCAGTTCAGGAAGATGTTGCTTCTGCTGGAAGGGCCTTTGAAGAAAGCAGGCTTCAACATACTACGTCTCGATGGCTCCATGCCTCTGAAGAAGAGGACAGATGTTATAAAGCAGTTTGCTGTCCTCGGCCCCGACACGCCAACGGTGCTGCTTGCCAGCCTGAAGGCTGCAGGAGCTGGCGTGAACCTAACAGCGGCGTCAACGGTGTACCTCTTCGACCCCTGGTGGAACCCCGGTGTGGAGGAGCAGGCCATGGACCGGGTTCACCGGATCGGGCAGAAGAGAGCCGTGAAGGTGGTGCGGCTCATCATAAAGGGCAGCATCGAGGAGAGGATCCTGGAGCTGCAGGAGAGGAAGAAGAGGCTGATCAGCGGTGCGTTTGGGAGGAAAGGCAAAGCCAAGGAGAACAAGGAGATGCGCATCGAGGAGCTGCGCATCATGATGGGCTGTAAGCGGTAGTTCTGGTAAGTTTTGCCCTCTGGTGGCATGTTCTGAATGTATGGCACACAAGTGATGATAGGCGAAGCTCAGAGTATGCTGCTGCTGCATGCATGCATGTATTTTTGTCCGTGTGGTGAACATGCATCGAGCGAGGGGGGGAGTTGCTGAAGAGCTCCCTGTTTTGCAGAACTTGGCCGTAGCATCTCATATCAGTGCAGGACTAGGGAATAGGGTATAGGAATTTCCTGCATGAGTGTATGCCTGTGATGCTGAACAGTAACAAAGTTGAGGGAGATCAATGTTCTGTAGTTCTGATGTGCGTGTTGCTGTTTGTTTGTTGATGATATCTAGAGCATACTGTCAGTGCCTTTGTCCTTCACTTTCTTTATTCTCAAATCCTTGGTTTTCTTCTGCTGATAGCCCCAAATTACATATAGTAGTTACTTGTCTGGCACCTTCATTCCAATAAATGCTAAAAAAACATGCCCCACTACTTTGATATTCAAAGACTCGTAAAAATAGATATATGCATAAAGTGATAGGAAGTTAGCAATGCCTTACGAGGCACACAGTAGCAAAACTACTACCACCGTACAGGCCGGCAAGCAGCACTTGCAGGCTCATATAGCTGGGGAGACTTATATAGGCCGGATTGCCACTTTGAAGCTGCAAATTCACACCTATGTTCCAAAAAGTTTAAGATAAAATTTGATCCAAGGATTGAGAAACATAAACGATAAATTCACTGTGAATAGTGTCAACTTTGGGTGTAGTATTTCGCACTATTCACATGTAAATTTGTCTAGTTAGTTCTATTAGTGTTGGCAGATTTTGAATCTACAATATTCTGAGGTCGTATGTATATATAAAATGGTTGCATGTTTTAGTTTTCATTAAGAATTCCTTAACATGTTTCGTATTTCCAGAAAAAAGAAAATGATCTTACTTATCCTACCTAAGTTGCCCCTGTATATTCTTTTTAAGCCGTGCGTGGCGTTCCCCCACTACTCTCCTCCTACCTTGCACATTTTCATGATGCAATACCAATACATACCGGAACCGAGATCAGACAATTTCATCTATGACAGATGACAAAGCCAATGCCGTTCCATTTTAGCTGTCTGTGTGATCGTGCGCTCCATGTCTAGTCTGACTTTCCTTTTTTATTTATCTTGACATTATGTTCTAGCTTGGCTTGAAAGCAGTCATGTAACCTACCATCAACGAAACAAATTAGTATTGGATGAACATGTCGTGCATACATGTTGTGAAGGCCCGCCTGGAGCTATAAGTAGGCGTGCAACGCACCAAGCTTCCTTCACCCATCCTCCTCCACTCTCTCTAGCTATGACTACCATGGCTAGTGACAGGCTTGCCGCCTTGGCTCTGCTGGTAGCATTGCTTGGTTGCGTGGCCCACACGTGCCAAGCCAGCTCCCCGTCGGCGCCTCGGCTGAGGGTCGGCTACTACAAGAAGACGTGCCCCGCCGCGGAGTACATCGTCAAGACAGTCGTCGAAAAGGCCCTCAAATCGAAGCCCGGCCTTGGAGCCGCCATCATCCGCCTGGCCTTCCACGACTGCTTCGTCCAGGTACGTGCCGAGCTTGCTGCTAATGGCATTGAGCACGTGGTTAATATTGGCGCCATGCATTGCATTGCAGGGCTGTGACGCGTCGGTGCTTCTGGACCCGACGCCGGCAAACCCGCGGCCCGAGAAGCTCAGCCTGCCCAACAACAGCCTGCGCGGCTTCGAGGTGATCGACGCGGCCAAGGCGGCGCTCGAGAAGGTCTGCCCCGGCAAGGTCTCCTGCGCCGACGTCCTCGCCTTCGCGGCACGCGACTCCGCCGTCTTCCTCAGTGGTTCCAAGATCAAGTACGCCCTCCCGTCGGGACGGTTCGACGGATTCGTGTCGCTCGACAGCGAGGCGCTCGACTTCCTCCCCCCACCATTCTTCAACCTATCGCAGCTCATCGACAACTTCAAGGTCAAGAAGCTGAACCAGGATGACCTCGTGGTGCTCTCCGGCGCGCACAGCATCGGGATCGCCCACTGCACCAACTTCATCGACCGTCTCCCTCCCAACCCCTCCAACATGAACGCCGCTCTCTCCGCCCAGCTACAGAAGAAGTGCCCGCTGGCCCCCACACCCACCAATGACCCCGTTCAAGTGATGGACATCGTGACACCAGTCCAGTTGGACAACCAGTACTACAAGAACCTGCGCAAGCGCAATGTTCTCTTCCACTCCGACGCGGAGCTTTTAACATCGACCCTGACAGCGAAGAAGGTGTTCCAGAACGCCATTCACCCCAAGGTGTGGGAGAGGAAGTTCGCCAAGGCGATGATCAAGATGTCAGCCATCGAGCTCAAGACCAGGAAGAACGGCGAGATCAGGAAGAACTGCAGGGTCGTCAACAAATGAGATTGCTGGCCATTAATTTGTTGAACGTGCGCGCACTATGTTTCTGATTTCTTCACCGTTTAAGTTGCAGCATCTTTCCGTGTAATTCATTCGTTGCATTTCGTCAGTTTGCTTGAAGCATGGTGTTTCGCTTCTGTTGGTGCAGTGAGACGGTCACATTGTAATTTGATATTGATTTGTATTCCTAATCGGTAACATGGGGCTGAATAAACATTTCATTTTCGGGTTATTAAGGAAAGATATTGTTGCAATCAAATTTGTGTGTGTGGCTGACTCTAATCAACAACATCCCCCTCCCCCCCCCCCCCCCCCCCCAAAATGACTCCTTTAATATATAATCACACTCAGGGGTAAATAAGAAACGGACTACAAACGTTCCGAGTCGGTTTAACCTTTATAGTACTTGAGTCGGTTTTTTCAAGAGACCAACTCTAAATATTTGCAGTTCGTTTCCTATTTGGTTCGACTCCAAATAAATATTTTTAGAGCCAATTGTCATAAAAACTTACCTAATGCCGCTAAGACACTGTATATTTGAGCAGATGCATATATTTTCTAAATTTCCTCAAGTCTTGTCCGAGCGTGTCCGTGCACTTTGTCTGCGTACAACACCTTCTCTCGCTGAGGCCCTAAGGGCATATCCAAGGGCACCCCCAGATTGTATGTGTAGAATTATGAGATTGGCGAATATGTTGGATGTATTATTTAGCCTCATGGGCGAGTATATATAGGCGTACATGGATCATCTTGGAGTACAAGTCAAGTTAGGAATAGACGGAAACGGATCCTAACTCTATCCGATACTACCATAATAACCGTACATACGCCATACTCGAACATCCCCCAGTCGTAGCGGTAGCGTCGTGAACAACTGGAGCGTCGCGGATGCTCAGACTGGAGATAAACCGAAGTAAGCACCAGTGGGCTGACATCCCCCCGCAGTACGAGCGGGAACGTCGTGGACGGTGTCGCGGCGCTGATGCTTGGACTGTAGAGGAAGCTGTCGAGGAGCTTAAACGAGGTGATAGCCCTTCATGCCGATGTCGAGGGAGGAGAGAGCGTTGGACGGTGTAGCCTTGGTCGGGGTAGCCGTGTGAGGGTCGCCGTGGTCGGGGTTGCCGGTGTCGAGGTAGACGCACATGAAGCCGCGGGCGCATAGTGCGCGTGAAAAGGACGGAGACGCGTCGAGGCAGTCGCCGAGTAAGCCGATGCAGTCTAAGCCGTCGAGGGCGAGGTGCGGCCATTGTTTTGCCAGAACAAGGCGCACGTCAGGATGAAGGCATACTCCAGCTTTGCCAGAGCCGTGTACGCATAGAAGAACTCAGTGACATAGTCGAGGCATCCGTAGAGGAGGGAGTCGATGTCGAAAACGTTGTCGAAGCCGATGAAGACGAGGCGCCATCCTGGGTTTGCTAGACTTGGGACACATCGGGGACGGAGGCAGACACCGGTGTTGCCAGTATCGTGCGTGCGGGGGCATGGACCACAAGGAACCATATGCCAGTGTCGGAGGGACTAGCAGAGGAGGACTCGACGACGTTGCGGCGCCAATCAACATGGGGTAGAAGGTGTCGATGTCGTCCGCGCTGTCGGAGTAGACGTAGTCGGGGAAGTGAAGATGACGCTGGCGACGAGGTCGTGGTGGACGAAGACGTAGAAGGCGGCGAAAGGCAGCGACGACCTGGAGTGGACATGCCGGACGCCTAGACAAGAAGTGGTCGGCGGGACCTGCGACGGCCTGTAGTGGCCATGCAGGTTACCCGTGATGGTGCGGCGGCGGTACTCGATGTAGGCGAGGAAGAACCCGGCGTGTGACGATGACCATGCGTGGACGTTCGCGACCCGCGCCAAAGGAGGTGTCACGGTGGGAGCCGAAATCGTCGTTGCACGGGGGACGACGATGAAGACAGCGTGCAACAATGCGCGCTACAACCCGAGGGGGCGGCGTAGCTGCGGGGCGCGAGTCGGTGCAGCGGCTGGGCGCCACCGGCGGTGTACATGCCTGGGAAGGCACGTTGGCAGTCTGCAACATGGACCAAAGGCGGCAGCGCGGCAGCCCAAAGAGGCGATGCGGCGGCAACCTGCAGCTCGATCGGTGGTTGGCGTGTGCTCGGGGACATGCTTGGCGTAGACAGGCGCGCGATCGGTTGCAGACCGACGCGACGTGGTACGCGCCATGGCAGCGACGACGACGCGTAGATCGGAGTCCACGACGAAGTTGTCGGTGAAGTCCCGGGCGATGACGACGAAGACAAACCGGCGATGGAGGTCGTGCAGGCGAGAGAAGCCAGTTGCGACGCGTCGAGGCGTCCCTTAGACGGTGCGTCCGGCCTTGCTGCGTGGTTGGTGAAGACGAGCCGGTCGGTGCGGAGTCGGCGCCAGCGAGACGGTCGCGGCAGACTGCCTAGGCTGGCGCAGCGGCTGACCGATTGACCGCGATAGCCGGCCTGGAGGAGTCGGCCTGCGCGGAGTCGGCGCCGGCGTGTCGACCGCGATGACCGACGTCGAGGAGCTGGCCGGTTAGAGTCGATGCCGTTGTCGGAGTAGAGGCGCGAGAAGACGACGGGCGGTGGGCGACGCAATCCGATCTAAGATGGGCAAACCAAAAAAGAAACACCGGTCGAGCGATCGGCGGAGAAAAAAACCAATCTACACATCGAAAAAAAGGACTCTAGAGCAGCCAATCAATCGACCGGCGGACGAACCCTAGGCACGAGCGGCGCGGCCCCCAAGAGAGATCATGGAGATCGATCTCCCCGGGGTGGCGCGGTGCGGAAGCGCGACGGCGGCGGCTAAGTCAAAGATCGTGCCGGTCTGATACCATGTAGAATTATGTGATTGACGGAATATGGGATATATTATTGAGCCTTATGGGCAAGTATATATGGGCGTACATGGATCATCTTGGAGTACAAATCAAGTCAGGAATAGACAGAAACGGATCCTAACTCTATCATACTATCATAATAACCGTACATACGCCATACTCTACAGTATGCTTGGAAGTGTATGGACACGTTGATACAACGCACCCTCCAAAGTGTTTGAACATGTGTTTGTTGTGCCCGTTTGTGGGTGTCCTGACACATGGTACAATGGCATCCAAGGGCACCCTCCAAAGTGTCCAAAGATGGTACATGTGGGTGTCGGTTTTTTACCATTTGTTCATTTTTGTTTTCTCTGAAATTTTCACAAGCAGCGATGCATATTGCAAACATTCATCATTAATAAACTACATAGTTCAAATAAGCATCCCTACCCTCGGTTTCGTGGTGTCGTTGCCATAGAAAATTGTGACGTTCTCTAACTCCGTGAACACTTTGCTAGATGTGGCAAGACGTGAGGGATCTCCCGTTGTTCAAGAGACTGCCCTTTTGCTAGAGAATGGCTTGATGAATTCCTCGACGATCCCATTTTCAGCGATCTGCTGTTGGACGATTAGCGCGCCTCTGCGATGCCTCTGTGGGACAAATGACAAACATAAGGCACCGTTCCTTTTAGACAACATATGAAATTTTCTGCGATGTCCTGGAGCATACATGCGCTGCTTCCTTCACCCATTCTATTTATCTCGATTACACGCATGATTGGCTTCAAAAGAATGCTTCGAGGATACCCTTTTGATATGGAAATATGTGAAGAAAGCATGAAAGATATGCACAGGTCGTCAGACCGATTATCACCATCAACTGGTTTGTGACACGTGTAGTTTTGAAATAATAAAAGTGGGAAACTCTCAGTCACTAGTGATCACCTCAAACTATAGAAACTAGTCGTCAACCCGTGCATCCGCACGAGAGGGGGAGAAAAATATGGAGTCCAAGCTCTCGCATGCTAGCAATCGGGTTTAGGTTTTTTCCTTACACTTTCTACATTTCGAACATATTTTTTTAATGTTCCATATTCAAAAAATGTTCAAATTTTTAATGGTTCACTTTTAATTTTAAAAATGGTTTAGATTTTGAAAATTATTCACTTTTAAAATGTTTCAGATTTAAAAAATGTTCATTTTGAAAATGGTTCAAAATTAAAAATTGTTCTAATTTTGAAAATGGTTCAGATTTTGAAAAGTGATCAATTTGAAAATGGTTCCAAATTTGAAAATGGTTCAGATTTTGAAAAATGGTTCCAATTCTGAAAATGGTTCCGTTTTTGAAAATGGTTCCAAATTGAAAATGGTTCATTTTTTACAACGGTTCAGATTTTGAAATGGTTGATTTTAACGGTTCCAATTTTGAAAATGGTTTAGATTTGAAAATGGTTCCGATTTTGAAAATGGTTCCGATTTTGAAAAATGGTTCTGATTTTGAAAATGTTTCTAAATTTGAACTGAAAATGGTTCCGAATTTGAAAATGATTCCGATTTTGTAAAATGGTTCTGATTTTGAAAATGGTTCCAAGTTTGACAATGCTTCCAAATTTGAATTGAAAATGGTTCCGAATTCAAAAATGGTTCCGATTTTGAAAATGGTTCCAAATTTGAATTGAAAATGGTTCCGAATTTGAAAATGGTTCCAAATTTGAAATTAAAATGGTTTTGAATTTGAAAATGGTTCCGATTTTGAAAAATGGTTCCGATTTTGAAAATGGATCCAAATTGGAAAATGTTTTCAAATATGAAAATGGTTCATATTTTGCATTTGAAAAGTGGTGCCAATTTTGAAAATAGTTCATTTTAAAAATGGCTCAAATTTTAAAAATGGTTCAGAAAAAATAGAAATGAAAATTGTTCAGATGTCAAAAATATGAAAAAATATTATTTTTCAATTAAAAGAAAACAAAACAAAACTAGATAATAAAAAAGAAACAAAAAAGAAAGAAATGAAATAATGAAACGAAATATAAAAAAAGAAACAGAAGAAGAAACGAAAACCCAAAACCCAAAACACGAAACAATAGAAGGGCAAATAATGATAATATAAAGAAGGGCAATTTTTTCTTATTTTTCCTTTCTATTTATTATTATTTATTTTTCTCTTAATTTTTCCTTTTGTTCTTTCTGCCTTTCATTTCATTTTCTTTCCTTTACCTATTTTTGTTCCTTTTTCCATGTTACTTTTTTAGTGTCATACTTTCATGTTTTAGTTTTTTGTTATATTAATATTTATTTTCAACCATGTGAATATTTTTATAACCTCGTTAAACATTTTTTGAATTTTATGATTAATTATTTTGAACTCAGTAAACCTTTTGAATCTCGTAACCATTTAGTTTTGAAATACGTGAATATTTATTTGAAGAGTACATGGCGCACCCGTAAACTTTTCCTGGACGTGCAAATAACCCAATAAACTTGCAAAGTGTGTTGAGTTGACCCATAAACTTGTATTATATTGTAAAAACACCAGATCGGTCTGAGTTTGCACAATCAGCTGCTACACTAGAGCGGTCGGGTCTATAATTTTTCAAAATAAACTAAATCTCGATAAATTTTTGTCTTATCGTGTAGGTTAAGTTTGAGCGAAATCAATTTCAAAACGTTTAATCTGAATTGTTTTTAAGTTTTATTTTAGATTTGTTTTGTCTGAATTGTAGAGGGCTCGACACCTAGCATGCCACACTGGCAATTTACACAAGCCTATGTGTCCATTGGATTCACGTGACGGTCCTTACTTATGTTAAAACATAGATAGAGCAAAATGGAATCCTCATTTCCACATCGTCCTTCTCCTTCGGCTCACTCTAGCAGGGCCAAACAACCATGTGTGCTGCTGTCGGGCACTACCCGGCGCGGCAGAGAAGATGGTCGCCTAGTTCCACGAGAGATGAAAGGCGCTCAACTTATGCAACGCGGAGCGCGACGGCGTCGACCAGGTGCAGCGTTTAGAGCGTCTAGTCGACATCGTGGCATCTGTGCTACTCGCGCTCTGTGCGGGTGGGGTGCGTCGACGGAATCTGCAGGGCCTTAGGCCTTCCACAGCGTATGTTTTCATCGATGTCCAAACCGATTTTGGGGCATCGAGCACCGATGCCATCCGCTGCCCAGCCGGTGCCGTAAACTTTTTCCAGGGAATCGGAGCACCTAGCTGCTCCGATGCCCAAACTCATCTGCCAATAAAAAATGGTACTATTATTCAACTGTCAACTGCGTCGTCGCGCGGTGAGGAAGAATATCTCCCGCGAAGGATGGTGGAGGTTGGCTCGGATCAATTTTCTATCCTAATGGGGGTCCCGCTATTTTGTGGGCATCGCACACACACGCTGTGAGACCGGAGCCTAAGTTATTTTTTAGGGCACCGCTGACGAGCTGACTACCTTTTCAGGTTTGAGGCATCGGCCACGCTGTGGGCGGCCTTAGAGGGATGGTCGGGGGCGGTGCCGAACCAACGGAGGGGGCGATTTGAGAGGGCAAGGTGGCGAGACGGCCGCGGGTAGTGGGCGGTTCGGCCGGCGGTGAATGCGGGAAGGAGTCGATCTTCTTCGTCCCGCCGTCCTTGTCGTTTAGCTGTGCGAATCCGCTCGCGTAAATTATACTCGCCCATACAAATCCATTGTATAAACGTCAACCGAGCTCTAACTTTAGCAAAGGTAGAAAAAAGGCAACGCGTTCAAATTCGAAGGCGATGACGCTCCGTGGACGCGTCTATTTCCCGACGTAGGTACGAGGGTAGAGGGGTGCGTCTCCGTCCCACCCGGCCGGGCCTCGTCGGCAACGTGACAACCACGACGGCCACCGCGGCATGCTCACGATTACGCGGCCACGGCAGCCTCCACTTACGTAGCACCGTAGTCAAGAGAAGCGGAGGCTCATCAAGCGCAGGAAGAAGAACAACATGCCGTGGGCGTGCTCAAGGTGGAACGCAGCACTAGTTTGCGCTGGAACGAAGAAGGCGCTCTCCCCCTCCCACCGGGGCAGGACGCGGTAGCGGTGCCCCTGCAACGGCCCGGAGTACCTCGCTGGTCTGCTCCGCCAGCATCGATTGTGGCATATCAATGACTAATCAAGTTTTGTATCGCGGACAGTGCTCGTCTCTGGATCATTAAGCCCAGCATCAACATCAAGGGTGGGTCTTTAAATGCTTAACTAATAGAGTAACTACAAAAGCATAATAAGAGAAAACGAGATCATGATGTGTCCTGGCCGAGTACGCACTGCAGATCGCGTCAGCCATTCTTGCTCAGATCACCATCCTAGCTAAGCTTGAGCCCGGTTGACGTGCACCAGCTCCACTCGCGCCCGGGAGGCTGCTGCAGCATGGAGATGAGAATTCGAAAATCAAAATGATATATAAGCAAACGTATAGCCAAAAGAGACTGAACAAAAGAGTATCAAAGAATAAACTTTTTTATTTGTCTAAGCTTAAGCACAAGTAATTTATATTTTGATTAATTAAAATGTTTTTTCAAGACAAGCATCTTCATCTTTCAGTATTTGCGATCAAGTTAAAAACATCACTTGGCACAATTAGGAATAGTAATCTGATCATGAAAAACATGTGCAACATTATTTGGTCGTGTTCATGCAGAGGCCATAGGTACAATCCACATCCTTTCTCTCTAAAAGACATGGGCAAAACAGAAATGGTAAAATATGAAAAATATTACTTTAACTCGTTTATGTCATCTAAGAAAAAAGTTTTGTTGTGAAAGAAATCTTTTAACAGTTATGTGGAAACAAGACGTACAAAAGGCTAAGGTCGAACTATATATATAGACACAATCATACACAAGCATTTTCTTGCAACAAAACCGTAGTCTGATGGTAGAAAACGTTGGCAGCATAATTTGGTTGGTTAAATCAATTCAGATGCATAGGCCGTACGTAGTGCAATCATTCCCATTTTTTCTCTAAGAAAACGCATGCAAAAATAGTTAAATTTTGTAATAAAAAAGATTATTTTTCAAATTCGCCTCTATCTAACAAATATTGTTCAGTGAGAAAGGTTTAGTGAAAATATTTTTGTTTTGTTATGTGGAAACAAACCATCCAAGATCAAATTATAGATCTATACAGTAACATTTTTCTTGAAGAAAAGAACATTACCTCATGCTGCTGCTGCTGCTGCTGCTGCGTTTCTCTGCACCCAGCAAGCGTAAACCTTCTTCATTAGGCTGACCAAAGCTCCCCCAAGTAGCACCAGGACGACCACGGTCAACATTGCCGTAGAGATAGGATAATTGTTGATCAGCATCACTACATGCATTGTTTGTCCACTGTTAGCTCAAATAAATCGAACCAAAATAATGTGTCGAGCTATCAACGAAGAACACGAGTGTGTGCTCGCTCACCGAGCCTTTCTCGCAGGGGCACCGGCGAAGCGGAGACCTCGAAGCGGAGGTAACAGTTGAAGCCGACGACGGCGGCTGCCACGCCGTCGCGCCAAGGGTCGAGGCCCCAGCAGCACGTCGCCGCCACGCCCGCCGAGTAGTCGATGCACCGGGCGCACTCCGCCGCCGTCACGTCCCTCGCGCACTGCGCCAGCACGCGCACCGTGCTCCTCACGGCGTAGTAGCTCGCCAGGGCGGTCGCGTTCGTGACGGCCAGCATGTTGTCGCTCACGGCCGCGTACAGCGCCAGAAGCCGCGCGTCGGAGGCGAGACGCTGCAGGTCGGCGCTGGAGGCGCTGCTGGCGAGCGCGTCGGCTGGGCCGGAGATGACACGCGTGCGGAAGGGGTCCTCGCTGGAGGTGGTGGCGTTGGTGTCGGCGTAGGAGACGAAGCAGCCGTCGCTCCATATGCCGGCGCGGCGGTGGCTGTTGGCGCCGCAGCCCGAGGTGAGGTTGGTGGCGGCCACGGAGAGGCAGTGGCCACACTCGAGTGACGTGGCGTTGCCGAAGCAGAGGCCGCGAGCAAAGGCGCGGTCGGAGCGGCCGCCGGAGTACAGATAAGCGAAGCCGGTCGGCGCCGTGGCGGAGGGGAGCTTGGCGAGGAGCGAGCGCACGTTGGCGCCGAACGCTGACCCGTTGGTGGCGTTGGTGAGCTCGGGCGCCGGGTAGCACTGGATCGTGGTGGCCATGGGGCTCACGCGCTGCTCCGTGGCGCCCGGGACCAGCGTCACCGCAACGAGGAGGATCAAAAGGAGCGCGCGGGAGCAGGAAAGCGCCGAGCTCGCCATTGCAGGGGTGTGCTGTGCCGCACTGCCGCTCGCGTTGGTGCTTGGAAGTTGGGCAAATGGTAGCAGAGCAGGAGGAGACAGCCAAGTTATTGAGGACAGCACGGTGCGTTGTTGCTATGGAGAGTTTAAAGTTTAGGTTCCGTGGGGTCAAAGCCTCACCACGTTCTTTCTTTATATTGCATGATCAGCTCACAATTACAATTGGGTTACAACACGTATAATACGTACATGTATACGACAGGACTCTAGACCTATTTTAACACTCCCCTCAATCTGAACTTCTACTTTGAACAAGATTCAGATTGGTCTTAAAACGGTCTAACATCTGTCAAGTGGCTGGTTTGGTGAACACATCAGCCAACTGATCATTGGAAGAAATAAATCTGACCTGAAGAGCTCCAGAAGCAACACGCTCACGCACAAAGTGGAAATCGATCTCTATGTGCTTCGTCCATGCATGAAAAACTGGATTAGCTGTCAGATATGTAGCTCCTAAATTATCACACCATAAAACGGGTGCACGCTGCTGTGAAACGCCAAGCTCCTTGAGTAGTGATTCTACCCATATGGCTTCAGCAGCTCCGTTTGCCAAAGCTTTATACTCAGACTCGGTAATGGATCTCAAGACTGTGGGTTGTTTCTTCGAGCTCCACGAAATAAGGTTTGGTCCAACAAAGATGGCGAAACCTCCTGTGGATCGGCGATCATCAACACACCCTGCCCAATCCGCATCAGTGAAGATACTAATGCTGGTGGAGACAGACTTCAGAAATTTCAGTCCTGTACTCAATGTTCCCTTAACATATCGCAGAATGCGCTTGACTGCTTCCCAATGGACATCGGTGGGTTGTGCAAGAAACTGACACACCTTATTCACCGCAAAAGAAATATCTGGACGAGTGAGTGTCAAATACTGCAAGCCTCCAACAACGCTGCGGTACCGGAAAGAATCATCAGGACCTAGAGAGTGCCTGACTGACGTGCGAGACGCTCTGTCGATGGTGTAGGAGTGGGCTTACAATTCTCCATACTCACACGGTGCAAGAGATCCAATGCATACTTCCGTTGAGTCACTGTCATTCCCCCTGAATTGTAGGACGCTTCTAAACCAAGAAATACTCCAGCCGGCCAAGATCCTTGATAGGAAAACTAGATGCAAGCGATCGAACAAGGCCATCAACTGCACTCGGAGTAGAACCAGCAATCACGATATCGTCCACATAGACCAGCTATAAATCCGAACACCATGCTGAGAGAAGATAAACAGGGACGTGTCGGCCTTGGAGGAGACAAAACCAAGCTCAAGGAGACGTGCACTGAGACGAGCATACCACGCACGGGGAGACTGTTTAAGACCATACAGAGCCCGCTGCAGCTTGCACACATGAGAGGGATATCGAGCATCCTCAAAACCAGGCGGCTGCTGCATATAGACATCCTCAGAGAGAAAACCATGAAGGAATGCAATACTCACATCGATCTGTCGAATCCATCCTTGTGACACCGCAAGAGAGAGAACCAGACGAACTGTGGCTGGCTTGACAACTGGACTGAAAGTATCACCATAGTCAATACCATGCTGCTGAGTAAATCCACGGGCGACAAGGCGTGCCTTATGCTTATCAATCGAACCATCCGGCCGATGCTTGGTCTTGAAGATCCACTTGCTCCCAACGATGTTAACCCCCGGAGGACGAGGACAAGGACCCACGTAATGGTATGACGTAGGGCAGATATCTCATCAGCCATCGCTGCACGCCAGGCGGATTCACGCAGTGCATCACGATGAGAAACGGGCGTCGCAAGAAACGCATGCCGATTAGGATCATACCTCACCGTCCCATCGGTGATCTGCTTCGCGCGCCAGGTATTGTCACGTTTACGCGTGACCATCGCGTGTTCATGCGCAGCCGGAGGCGTCGCGGTCGAGGTAACAGGAGGACCCTCGACAGAAGGCGACGCAGGCTGAGCAGTGGACGACGACGAAGGAGAGGCAGCCATGTCGGAGGACTGGGCCGATGATGGGCCGGGGACGAGGCCGATGATTGGCCAGGCGAGTGGGCCGAAGGAGAGCTGGGGCCGGGAGGCGTGCATGCGCCATGCACGTCGATCTCCAGCTCGGTACGCACGGGACGGACGTGCACGTCAATCACCGGCGAGCGTGTGTCGATCACAGGCGGCGGAGGAGTATCTCGCTCGACTGGAAATTCCTGCACATGAGAGACACTGCCTGAGGCAGCGGGTCAGTGGACAAATAAGACAGGTCATATTTTCGCATATTATCACCCGTAGCCGGTTCATCGGAAGGAAAGGAAATCGCATCCGCAAGAGTGGAGATGTCAATCGTAACACCGGGTGTGGAATATGGAAACACAGACTCATCAAAAACAACATCACGAGAGATATATATGCGTCCCGTAGAACGATCTAAGCACTTGTACCCCTTATGCATTGGGCTGTACCCTAAAAACAACACACATAGTAGAGCGAAAAGCAAGCTTATGTGCGTTATACTTGCGCAAACTGGGCCAGCACGCGCAGCCAAAGTGCGAAGAAAGGAATAGTCTGGTTTGACCTTAAGGAGACGATGCACGGTGTGTCCTGTTGAATAACGGGTGTGGGGCATTCGATTAATGAGATAACACGCAGTCAAAAAATCTTCATCCCAAAAACGCAAAGGAAGTGAAGAATGGGCTAGCAAAGCAAGACCTGTTTCAACTAGATGACGGTGTTTGCGTTCAGCAACCCCGTTCTGTTGTGACGTGTGTGGACAGGACACACGAATGAGAAATCCCGGTACGCTGAAAATTGTGATGCAACTTGTGATACTCACCACCCCAATCCGACTGAACTGCTATGATATTTAGTGTGAAGGAGACGTTCAACGTGAGCTTGAAAAGCATAGAACACTTGCTCAACATCAGACTTATGCTTGAGAAGATATATAACAACAAAACGAGAGTAATCATCGACAAAGCTAACATAGTACTTATACCACTCCAGAGGAAGCAATCGCAGGGCCCAAACATCAGAATGAATTAACTCAAGGCATAGTAGAAATTCGATGAGATAAATTATATGGCAATTGTCGACTCTTAGCACGCTGACAAGCATCACAAACTGAAGTCTGAATATCGGACGAACACACTAAACCATTATTCATAACAATGTTTGAACTATACATTATTGGTGGGATGACCGAGACGCTGGTGCCACTGGGACGATGTGGTCTTGACGCTGGAAGACGCCTGTCGGATTGACGAGGTGGACGCACGACTAAGCGGGATGGGTAGATCCCTCCATGACTTCTACCATGCAGAAGAATTTTCCGTGGCCTTTCCTTAACAAGGAAAAACAAACGATGAAATTTCACAAAAACATCATTGTCGGAGACATACGATAAACGGAAAGGAGGTGCTGATTAATTGTTGGAACCTGAAGAAATTGTGCAAATGAAGAGGTGAACCGGCTAAATTAGAGTGACCAAATGCGAAATTGACAAACCTGCACCATTGGCCACTTGCACCTGGTCCTTCCCACCATAGCGCTCGTGGAAGTGAAGACGCTCTAGATCACTTGTGAGATGATCCGTCGCCCCGGAATCCATGATCCATTGGGGCGGCTCATGAGTGGAGGTAGACGCGGAGTTGCCGGCGCGGAGGCTACGACAGTCTCCTGCCTCGTGCCCCCAGTTCCTGCAGAGTTGACACTTGGGGCGCCAGCGCCGGTTGCGGCCATTACCGCCTCTGTTCCCTCCTCCTCCGTTGCGGCCGTTGCCGCCGTTACCGCCGGGGCGACCCGACTGCCCCTGGCCGTGACCACCTTGACCATGACCGCCTTGGCCATAGCCGATCAGCCCATGCTGTGTATAATCACCAGTGGGACGGCCGCCACTAGGACGACCAGAGTCGTTGCCGCGGCCCGGAGTGGCGTTGTAGCCCGGGCGCGACACAACGTTGGCGGAGGATGTCCAATCCTCGGGCTCCGACTGCTGCTGCTGGAGGGCTTCATAGTGGAGGACACTCGAGTAGAACGCGGAGAGCGTGACAGGGCCCGCGAAGTTCATCGAAGCAGCAATGGGGTTAAACACCGTGCCAAGGCCGGTGAGCATGTAATCGATGATCTCGTCATCGCGAAGTGGGGAGCCGGCGGCGGCCATGGCGTCAGCTAGTGCCTTCACCTTCTGCATATACTCGCCAGCGGGCTTGTCCCCCTTCCTCAGCGCCTGAATTTGACGCCGGAGATTGCGAACGCCAGCGCTATTTTTTGCGCTGAACATGGCCTGCACCGCCGCCCATGCAGCAGCAGCTGTGGTGCAGCCAATCAACTGGGCTGAGATCTCCTCATGCATTGATCCAAGGAGTATCCCGAGAACCTTCTTATCGAGGGTCCACCAGTGCTCGTAGTCGGGGTTGGACACGGTACGAGCAACATCGCCGGTTCCTGTCGTCACGGTCTGATCCGGCGCCTTCGCCGAGCCGTCAAGGAAACCGTGGAGGCGCGCTCCGGCGAAGTTGGGGAGGGCAAGTGCCCTCCATAGGATGAAGTTGCTGCGGTCCAGACGGACCGCGATGGGCGGAACAACTGGGACGGCCGCCGAGGCCGAAGGTGGTGCGATGGTGGGCGCAGCGGGGGTGGAAGGAGACACGGCGAGCGTGAGAGCGGAAGAGGTGAACGACATCGCGGCGGCGGCGGCGGCGAGAAACGCGGCGGCGGCGGAAAATGCGGCGGCGGCGGCTAGGGTAGGAAGAGCTCTCGGCTCTGATGCCAAGTTTAAAGTTTAGGGTTCCGTGGGGTCAAAACCTCACCACGTTCTTCCTTTATATTGCATGATCAGCTCACAATTACAATTGGGTTACAACATGTATAATACGTACATGTATACGACAGGACTCTAGACCTATTTTAACATGGAGTACTTCCGACGATCCAAAAGTAGTTTTAGCCATCGCTCGAAAGGTGAAGGCCTTGCACAGATCGGGCAAGCCATTTTCGAAACAGCGAGTGCAGTTGCAAGCTCTTGTCGTCACCGTTTGGTCGAGGGAGCCTTCCGCGCAACTTCTCCATGTACTGCATGCAACTGACCGATGCATGTTGCATCTGAGCGAAATGGACAGAAGAAGAGGTAGCTCGGAACAGTGATGATGAATGAGCTTGCAAGTGCTGCGTGCCGCGCCGGTGGTAGTAGTTTTGCCTCACAAGGCATTGCTAATTTGCTACCACTTTATGCATATACTTATGTACCTTTGAACATGGACCTGCTCAGGCATATGAATGGAGCGGGGTATGCTTTTTTGGGGATATCTATGTACGTACCTTTGCAACCACGGTCACCTTGAAGTCATTAAATGAAAATGAACTTGAAGAGGGTTGTACAATTTGCAGAAACTTTCTCTCGTGATGGATCATCTGATGTTAAGGTATATGATCTTATTTCTGGATTAAAGATGATGAGATTCACATTATAATGTACTGCTATGGAGATTTTTGAGCATGTGAGAGAAGTTGATTGTTATCCCAATATCTCCATAGCTTATCGCATCTTATTTATTGTGCCCGTGACTGTCACCTTGGCTGAAAGAAGCTTTTCAAAGCTGAAATTATTGAAGAACTACTTGCGGTCTACAATGACTCAAGAGAGGTTATACGGGTTGGCAACATTATGCATCGAGAAATGTTAGAAGAAAATTTTAAAGTAATTTGTATAATTTATATGATAAGTGTACTGTTTTGGATGCATTTAAGTTTTACTGAGAAATATCTTTTACACATATATTCATTATCATTATGATGATGTATACATTAAGGGCCCCAAGTCTTAGTCTCGCCCCGGACCCCGGAAATCTCAGGACCGGCCCTGGCGGCGGGCTTGTTTCTACCTTGCAGCGGGCAAGGCTGCGCGGGGTAGCGCTGGCAGCGGCGCTGTGTGCTGGTGTGGAGTCCGTGCTCGTCCCGGGGTGGCGATGAGGCACGGCGGCGGCGAGACCTGCTGGAGTTGGCCGCGGTGGACACGGACGAAGCGACTGGTGCGGTCCAGGCCAGTGCAGGGACGTCGTGGCTATGGGACTGCACGGGCCGGATCTGGGCCTGGCAGGTCCCGGCCGGTGAGCTCCAGCGCTGGGACTCGATGGTTCTGCAGTTCGTCGAGGCGAGCTCCCTGGCGGCAATGTGGCTAGGGCGCCGGATCCGGCGGGGTTGGTTATAGTGCTGGTCTACCTCGTCCGCACAGTAGGGCTCGTTCTGGTCATGTGTATCGCTTTCCCCATGATGCGAGTTTGGATGTCGGGGCTTCGGCCGGCTCTGGAAGGTTGTCGCATGTTCGGCTCTCCGGCGATCGGAGTTGCGGTGGTGGTGGCCCGTCTTCTTGGCTGTGTGGGTGGCGAGGAGCGGTTAGTGGGGATCCTGGGGTCATCGGTGATGTCTGGGTTGAGATACGTGGTGTGGTATATCCGTGTTTTCAATTTGTGCATAAATCTTATTTTTTTAATCAATGCATCAACATTGGTTTTAGCGTTTTCCCAAAAATAGTGCCCATTCTTTCATGAGCTATTTCATCAGCTCATGCACCCATCATCCTCCTCAGACCATTCTGTAGGTTAGGCGCAGTTAAGTTAACCTTTTTTGTTGTTGCGAAAACTGTTATATTAATCTTGGTCCAACAACCATAGATCGCTGATGCATGTCAACAAGCGTTACCTAGTGCAGTGCCTTGACCCAGGAGGAGTAACAAAACATGAAGCAAGTTGAAAGAAAATGCTTCACATGCCACGGTCACAATTTTGAAAACTGCAAGGTACTCTCCTACAAGGCTACAAGCTAGCCTCCTCGACTGGTTTTGGTGCAGGTGCACGTTTATGGTAAGCGTCACGGTAAGAATTCAACACATTCACGCGCATCAGTTACCCATTTCAGCATGCAGAGATCACAGCTAGCCTTTTATCTAACTAGTAGCTTTGCACGTGCAACGCACGATTTCGAAACTGTTATAAAATGTAGTACCTCATTAACGATGGTTAACTTCATCTCAAGAGGAAGCTGAGCGAAGTCATCAAAATTCATCGATTATGATTGAAATAGCTGTCTCCTGCCTGCCAGAAGTTTAAAAATAAACCTATGTTCAGTACTCGGTCCAGTCGTGTGAGTATGCCCGCGAGCAGGGCCTGATCTTGAAGGAGTGCATGCGGAACTCGTTAGCAGCATAGATGTTGTTCTTGATATCCGTCAGGGGAGGGACACACCGGGTACTCCTTCTCTGAGGTGGCAACCCTCGGGAGGTTGGCGAACTTTGACATCATCATCACAGTAGCTGCTGACAGATACTACGCGTCTTGGGCATTGGGCGAGGAGATCAAGATCGTGGGCCTTGTTGCCACCCGGAGCATACCGAGTTCAGGAGCAGCAGCCACCTTGGGGAAGCCGAGCAGATATTGGAGCGCGATCTTGGCGTCAATCATCCTGGGCGGCACGGAGATCTCGTCGGCCGGACGGCACCTGGAGATCCGTGGCGTCGGCGTCCGCCCCGGCCAAGAGGAGCAGCCAGACGGCGGAGGTCGAGCCGCCGGACGCGGCGCAGTGGAGGGCGGTGGTCCCGTCGGGGCCGCAGCGGACTGGCTCATCGACGTGATACACGGGGGCGGGCGGACGGCGTATGGCAGATAAAGGCCTCATGCACGCAGCTACGCTGGTGCGGACGCTGGCTGCCTCGAGGAAGTATTTGTCCAGCTCATTGCCGATCTCGGCGAGGTCGTCTTCCTGGCCGCCGTACGCAAGGCGTGGGCTGTTCGTTGGTCAGAGATCAGACGCGTAAGATTTAATGTATCCGATCATGTTTGCTCTTTTAATAATAGTAAATGTGCACGTGCAACGCACGTCTCATATTTTACAAATACATACAACAATATTTCCTCATTCTATATTGAAGTTGCATGTACTCTAATATTTTATATACACTTATTTAAAAAAATCTTCCTTATTTGTTTCAACCGGTGGCTAGGAGGAGGAGTGAGTCGAGGCGCAACCGGTGGCGAGAGGGCTCAGTGCTGGGAGACGGAGTAGACCAGACTGAGTCGAAGAAGGCGGCGACCACCGGAAGAAGACGGCTCCGGCCCAATGGCATCAGTGATAGTAGATGGTGTAAAATAGGGCACTACCTTTTAATTCTAGGGCACCATGTTTTGGATTTTAGGGCACCAAAATTTGTTTTACTCCAGTGTATGATGTATTTTAGGGCAAATTATTTTTGAGCTCCAATAGAGGATATATTATAGGGCGCCAAACATGTTTTCATCTACACATATATGTACATAGGAATCAACAAGTGCACAAATAACATCAAATTAAGCCTCAAATAATTGCAATCCAACTCTGCCACTCATTAATTAGATTTTCTTTTACCTAATTGAACATGCTAACAACAAATTGTACAAACTAAACTTGCTAAAAATATACTGTACAAACGGAAATATCTTTTCAAACCGAATTGTATAAGTTAGAAAAGCAAAACAACGACACGAAACTGCTTTGCAAACTGAATGGGAAGCGTTGCTTTTCAGCTAGCTAGGCGGTAGTGCAAACTGAATACGACCGGCGACCAAACTGAAATACGGCTGCTCTGCACGACCAGCGAGCAGAGCCGTCTAGGAGCATGGCTGTACAACTGGTGAGCAGGGCCACGATTCGCCCAGATGGAGAGATAGAGGAGGCGCTGGTGGCGGGCGCAGCTGCGGGGATTCGCCGTCGAGCGACACAGTGGTCTTTGGAGGTGCTGCGCGGGACTAAGAGGAGGTGCAGTACCCGATGCGCAGGAGACGCGGCGTGCTGGGGCTTTGTCCTCCATGGACGCCGCCATATCCTCGACCTGCACTCGCTCCAATCCTTCCAAGAAATCCGATTTAGCCCGACGCCGGCATGTCCGCCATGACCGGGAGGAGATGCGTGGAAGGCAGCGACGGAGGAGTTCGCCGGGAGGCTTGGATGAGCGGGGGAGCTGCACGAGTATGGATAGCAGGGCTCCGCCGCCGCCGCCGACTGGGCCTAGCTCCGCCGCCGCGCTATGTCGTGCCACCCTCCTCGAGAGCTCCGCCGCCAGGCGCCTGCGTTCTCTACCGAGAATAGGTAGGATGCATCGCCGAGGAGCGGCGGCATGGGGAGCCGCCGTATTCGTCCGGAGGAAGTCGGGCGGGCAAGGGAGCCGCCAGATTCGGTCGGAGGTCAGGCGGGCAAGGGTTTCTTTGTGAGTTTCCTAATTAATCGGATCGGATCGCGTGGATGGTGAGCGAACGGGGGACGCGGAGCGACAAAAAATCGGCAGGACATTACTCTGCCGAGTCGACCGGATGGATCTACACCGTCGAACATGATCAAATCGATACGGACTGTTAGATTTGATTGAGTGGGGGTGATCTAACGGTGCTGGTGGTTCTGTGTACACTTTGCTGGGTGGCTGTAGGAAAGTTTAACTTCGCTCTTTTATAAGTAGTAGAGAAAAGATCACAGCTAGGGCAAGCCGGAACCGGATCCTCTAACGAAGGAAAGTCAGCGAAAAATGTGAAGAAAAGTCAGGGTACTTAGCATAAATTTGTGTATTATATGCCGTATTTAATTACTATAGATAATTACTGTAGTATACATCACCTAAACTACAAAAATTGCATCACATTTTTTATGGAAAGCAACGACGTTAAATACAAAAGCTTAGATTTGTACTATACAAAGTAATTTGAATCATATTAGAGTTAAATAATACGGCTGTGAAGAAGGAAAGTCAGGCTACTGTAGCTTACCTGACATTACTCCTCAACGTTAGAGGATCCGTTCCCGGGCAAGCCATGCTCTAACTTTTGACGGAGCCATGCATGTGCCAATCGACGGAAACAGTATTTGGGTTAACAGCGTGTGACACCCTTAGAATTCTATGTACCTCTTTCACATTTCTGCTTACTGTCTAGTACAGTCAAAATTGTCTTGGATGTCCCGTAAGAACTGATTAAACCCGGATGTTCCTTGGTGGTTGATTTGCATGCAAACATCCAGTGATTTACTCTAGCATCCGATAGTAGACGGGAAGTCCACAAAGTAGTTGGTTCATGCCGGCTTTGTTTTTCGGACGATATCTTGACATCATGCCATGCATCAATCAGTTGTGCACTAATATGCAAAAAAAAATGTGCGCTTATGATGATCATTTTGTTGGGTTTGTATCAGCTAGAGCTATGCATGCAAGGACTAGTTTGAGGCATTAACCTAAAATTGAAGTGTGGCACATGCCGATAGAAAATTAGATTACTGATCAAATGGTTTATATATCCTTGCATAGCACTACATCATGGTTTGGTTTTTGATGCACTTTAAAGTGCACATAAATTTGTATTTTGTAACTCAAAAGATATTTTGGAGCATCTTGGTAAAGTGTCACCTTTAGCCATGTGCTCATCACTGGTATGTTAATAGCTGCTTACAACATCTACACCTAGCTAGCTGCTCCCCGTTGCAGATGGCAACCGGTGCTATTTAGATCGATGGAGCCATCATGCATGACAATGGAAAAAACTGCAATCGCGTTGGTGTCACTGTGTGACACCACGTTCTTGTGTTTTTGCAAATTTGGCTTCTGTGCGGTACGCATCCAATGCACTCAGTCATTATTTGCTGGCAGTTGCGTGGCCCTGGAACCCAAATTGATGCCCCGTGATGAAGTATTTCCTCTCTTGGCTCTTTGGTATTTTAAAGCCTTGCCACTTTGTTCACCGTGATGTGGTATGCATGACAGAAGATACAATGGACTAGTTGAACAAATATAGCTCTGGCCACAATCCATTGCCACAGTGCCGCCACCCCGACATCCGTGCGCCGGCGACCTGCCAGACGCCACACCAACTCTGTGCGCACCAACTCCACGCGTCGCGGCCGCAATCGCGCAGAACCGCGACCAAGACACGCCCGCGACACCGACGTCATCGACCTGCCACCCATGCAGCCAGGTCGACTGGCCTTCTCCCGTCAGATCCGGGCGCAAGGTCCCCGGATCCGCTGCCCCGCAGCTCGCCTACGGTCCGGGAGCCGTCGCTACGGTGTGCCTGCGCCGGCGACCTGCCTTCGCCATCCCAGGCGAGCCCGACGTCCGCCCGTGCCACATCGAGATGGATCCACCCCCGCCACCAGTTGTTTGGCAGCGGGGAGGCCGCCGCCACCGCGACGTGAAAGTCGGCGACAACAGCGGAAATATACTGCACACTGCACCTACTACATGTTGTGTGAGCTCAGGCTGCACATGATATAATTGTGTGAACATAGGGCAGCTAGCTAATGCAAGTCCATGCCATGGAAACAAAAGAACAATCACGTTCGGTCGTTGTAAAGAAGAAAAAATCGGACCCAACACAGCAGTCCCACATGATATGTTGGAATTTGTACTTCGGCCACGTCACAAAGCCCAATTAAAATCCTGAAATTTTCATTTTGCCCATTCATGCATATGGCTTTGAGTGGGACTAAAGTCTAGTTTCACATTGTTAGTTGGGAGAGAGTTACACCACTTTATAAGATGAGCTCTACTAACACTTGTATGAGCATGAGAAGTGGGGAGCCACCCGCGTGCTCCTCCTCCGCCGCTCACCACGCCTCATCGTCACGACATGCCGGTTTCGGAAATGTGCCGATGCATATATTTTTGTTGTTCGGAAAAATCTAACGAGTCATTTATTGACAGAATCGTGGGGGGCTGTTACCGACTCGAACGTCCGTCTACGCAACATATGGTCTCTCGTCGTTCCAGTTCCAGAACGACAACTAAATTACCAACGACGACTTCTTCCCTGACATCGGCGACCTCTTCATCGATGCCATGGGTGACAACATCAACGCCAACGGTTCCGCTCCTGCTGCACCGTATGTACTCATGTCTTCCCTGCTTTAGATTATATTAGAATGCATATTTTTAGTATGTGCTTTAGATCTGATCTGTTCTCATCTACTGTTTTAGTAGATCGCATGATTAGTTCGATACTATTTGTTTCAGTCATGAATTGCTTCATGTTTTCGTGTATTAAATCAATTACTAAATTGATTATATATTCAACTGGATCATTGATATTTTTGAAAACCAGAAACTACCCCACACATTCTCTACAGCTTACTTCTACAACGCAACCAAAGTCATGCCTTTTTTACCTTTTTTCAAACTAGCATGGTGACCCTCACAAATGCGAGGGCGGAATCTTTATATTGCTTAGATATATGATTATTCGGGAAATCCACAATTCATGATAAATAAATATCATCCGTGTATATTAATAGAATAGAGAAATTTAATATCACGTAAAATGACACACCTGGTCATTAATGTATTGAAATTTGAAAATGGACTACTTTTCACCCAAAAATCTTATGTGGATATTTGATCGGTGTACCGGGTTAACAATCATATTATCAAATAATTTGGGACTACTTGAGCAATCATATGATGTTGGTACTACTTGAGGACCGACCAGTACGATGTTCTGACCATCCCCATGGAATAGGAAATACTTTTTTTAATAGAGTAAAAAATCCAAATAAAAAACTATGTTATTTTGACTTGATCTATCTACCTCTTGCTTCTTTTATTTGTTATGAAATTACATGAGATTCTCATATTTTTATACAATACCTGACGTCTTAGACTATAAAATTTGACCATTCTTTATGAATATGTTGCATTAAATGAGGTTAAAAATTATCTAAATTCAATTATCTTGATTTCATATTTCAATCAATAATATACTTATATATAAATAACCAAGGTTAGAGACTTTCTACAAAACTCTAGAATGCCATTTATTTTTTGCTTGAAGCTTATTTTGTTTAAATACCTTTTGCCATTTTTTATTCCCGCTCATCTGTGTTTGTCACGTATTCTAACATGACTAAGCTGGCATAGCATTGGCATCGTATTCAGCTGTTGATATTTGTGAATGCCCCTTTAAATTTCAAGGATATAAAGCCATATTAACTTCCTCTAAAAAAGAAAAAAAAAACCTCATTTCTCATATTTTTATACAATATGTGACGTCTTAGACTAAAAAATTGACCATTGTTTATGAATATGTTACATTAAATGAGGTTAAAAATTATCTAAATTCAATTATCTTGCTTTCATTTTTCAATAATATACTTATACATCAATAACCAAGTTTAGAGACGTTCTACAAAACTCTAGAGTGCCATGTATTTTTGGCTCGAAGCTTATTATGTTTCAATACCTTTGGCCATTTTGCGTTCTCACTCATCTGTGTTTGTCATAGCTTTGGCATCATATTCAGATGTCGATATTGGTACGTGACATGCCCCCTTAAATTTCAATGGTAAGAAGCCATATTAACTTACTCTAAAAAAGCATAAAAATCCTCATATTTGATTATAAAAATCATATGAACTCACTGGACAAATATATTTTTCCAAAAGGTTATAGTCAAAGAACCATTTTATTTCCATTTGAGTGCGATTTAAAGAAATTATTGATAGGAATTATAATCCTCGGGATAAACATTCTAGCTAAAATTTTACAATGACTCTACAATAATTATGAATTAAAGGGTCGCAGATCATTGTGGAAATCATTATCGGTGAATTCTCCTAGCAACAAACCCAAGTTGATGGTATTAGCAAGCACGTGTCTAATAACCGTCTACCTATTCTCCACCTCCATGCACATTTTTACCCTGATATCTCTATTTTGTTGTGCTCCTATTGTACCTACATGTTATGGATGGCGGTGTCATCAAGTTATAGGGAGAAATCCATCCTTCTTTGTTATACCTTCTTTATAAGGTACACTTACCATGCCACTTCTTACAAAGATATTAAACTTTTCATTGAAAATGTCGTGTTGGTTCGGATGGTGTCGTCTGGAATAAAGTATTTTGGTTCTTTCCAAGTCTCTATGATCTTATAAGATTCGATGATTACCGTGCAGTAATCCTCGAATGAATTCGTTCCCATGACTCTTTTTTTATTTTCTGCTCCAAATGGAATTCAACTTCTCGGATAATCGTTCATAACCTCTCAGCTTAATTAAACTTTTGCATCTTACATTTTTTATATTTTTATTTAATCTAGAAAAATATAAGATGTGTGGCTAGGCCAATTATCACACCCGAAGTGTTCTAGCTAGCTAAACTTACGCTTTTTCTTTCAGAACAGACTTGCTATTTCACGGAGCTAGCCAGGTAGTGTACATTATTTTTGTGTGATAGAATCTCACAAGGGTTTGGCTAGTCGTACGGCCGGGATGTCTTGATTGACAAAATAGAAGCTAGCAAATGTACGTTTATATTATAAACGGGTTTGGCTAATCGTACGGCCGGAATGTCTTGCTAGAAAAAATTCATTTCCACGTTTAATTAGTTATGAGAGTCCACGTCTAAAAGGATTTTTTTTTTTTTGAGAAACACAGTACAACGCAAACGCTCATATACACGCGTACACACTCACTCATATGAACGCACGCACGCACACCCTACCCCTATGAGCGCCTCCGAGAGATTGAGTCGGCGGGTCGAGTCTTGAGATTGACGAAGTCACCACGGGCGCCTCGCTGTCGACGGGAACATCGCCTCCCACTGAAGAATATTCCGCCTTAAATGAGAAACACTAGCGTCAAACCTAGGGTTTGAAATCTGGTTGGCTGGGGTACAACCACCCACCTAATCATCTTGTCACAGGCAAGTTCTCATCTAAAAGGATTTCTCTAAAGACTTCCTAGGGTCTGCCCTCATTTAGAGAGAAAAAAAACGCACGAACACGTCACACATGCATAACTCCAGAAGCGCTGGTCGTGCTCCTCCTCTCGGCGAGCGTCGAGTTGGCCTCCGAGCAGTCCACGACGCGCTGGGGCTCTTGACGGGGCGATCCGGCCGGCAGCGGGAGTTCCGCCGTTGCTTCCTTGGACAAGCTCCGCGGCGCGTGATCGTGCAGGTCTTCTCCTGGGAAGCGGAGGATGTCCGCCATTGCCATGGAAGCGAAGAGACGCATGTTGAAGAACGACATCGTCGAAATATCGGCTTTGGGACTATCGTTTCTTGCACAATGTCAATGGGTACGGTGCCGATCGAACCTGGCCGCGCCATATTTATTGGCGGCCGTGCTGAGTCCGAACTCGAAAGGGAGAACCGGACAATCACACCAAACATGATCCGGGTCGGATCTGAACTCTGAATTCCAAACATCACAAGGCAGCTCGAACGGAAAAACAAAGATGTATTTTCCTCCTATACGATGGGATCGAGCGATCACCGGTCACGCGTATATATATACATGTGAATTGAAGCAGCGAACTAATGATCGACCATGTTGGTTTGCATGAAGGTTTTGACATCTTGGACGAGCTTGCTGGCGTAGGAGAGCCCTGGGAACATGTAGAACGAGTGCATAGCGCCCGGGAACTCCACCACGGGCACCGTTTTCCTCTTCCGCCGCAACATGGCGGCGTACCGCCTCTGCCAGTCCTGCAGCGGATCGCGCCCGCCGCCCACCAACATCGCCGGTGGGAAGCTGTCTGGCAGCTTGGGCTCTGGACCAGCCTCGCCAGTCACGTGTGCCGCCGGGTGGTTCCGGTTGGCCCCCACCGGCAAGAACGCTCTCCACGACCAATCCGAACGGCGCAAGTTCACCACCGGCACCGCCCCCTCCAGCCTCAACTCTGATTCGGTTCGCTCCTCGCCGCCGAAGTACGGCATCAGCAGGATAATCCCAGCGAGGCGGACGTGGTAACCAGTGGGAGGCGGGGCAGAGGAGGTGAACCGCAGGGCAACGTGGTGGGCAATGTTGCCGCCGGCGCTGTCTCCGGCGAGAAAGCAGCGGGAGAAATCCACCGGGACAATGTCATCGGGGAGGCCGGTGTTTCCGAGGTAGCGGAGCACGTCGACGCAGTCGTCGTAGGCGGCGGGGTAGCGGTGCTCGGGCGCGAGGCGGTAGTTGACGGAGACAAGCACCGCGCCCAGCTCGCGGCAGAAGTGGCGGCTCATGTCGTCCAGCGGCGTGGAGGCGGGGGAGAGGAACACGAAGCCGCCGCCGTGGAAGTACACGATGATGGGGAGCGGCGCCGACACCCCGGCTTGATCGGCCGCCGGAGGAACGTAGACGCGCGCCCAGAGGTTTCGGGAGGGGTTGACGGCGACATCGGCGGAGCGCACACATCGCTGGCGACCTCCAGGGCGAGGACCTGGAGCCGCACCCTCCATGGCAGCGCAGGCGGTTTGTTCTTGGCGCCAGCCGTCTCTCGGCTCTCCTCCTGGGCCTCCATGGGGGTCCTGGACATGGACACTGAAACCAACAGAAATGCAGATAACTTCTGAAACCTTTGGCACCTAAGTATACCCGTGCTCAGATCTTGGCCTCCGTTATCGTCCGCGTGACAATCTACTGGAGATCAGGCCAATTATCACCTAGCTCGTCACCTGTCAGCTTCTGTAGATTGAGTCCTAGATTCTTTCTGTTTTGCTTTTCTTGGGAGAAAACCCTTACTTCATGGAGTCCTTGCGTGCTCTCAGTTCTTGCACCAGTTCATGTGCGAAGCATGGCGCTCCTTGCCGATTAATCATTGTTCCATGCGCTAGGGCGTCCATGCGCAATCTTGCATCCATGCGCAATATGGGCCGTCGGATTCGCTCCTTGCGCGCGTTTTGCCATGGAGAGGGGGTACCGATAAGTTGGACACGGTACTACGATCGGATCAGTGTATATATACAGTAATGATGGAGCGGGGCGAACCGCAATTGCTGCATGCGTGCCGACAACAGTTTTTGCTACTGTGGCCATCTCACCATACACAAACGATCTGGGTTTCTTCAGAACAGAAATTGCTGACAAGAGAATTTACATGCCTCATGCCAGAGTTCTTGACCAATATGCAGAGGTGTGAAGATACTTCGCTGCTGATCGCAATCTAGTGGTAGGCAGTTGTTGTTCGGGCTGAGCACGGCCGTCGTCACCGCGAGATCGTCCAATGGGTCATCGGAGTAGAAGGTTGGTCACCACTCCTCATCTGGGCTGGACTGACGGCAACGAAGGACCCTAACAGCCCGGGTGCTGGAAGGAAACCGAGCTTCAGAAGCCCGGCCTTTCTCCCGCAGAAAAACCAAACATGATATCTCACCTTTGAACCACCAAAAAGGCCGTTCCCGGCTGGACTTGGATGGACGTCGAGAACGAACCATAGGTATGGTCAGATTGGAATTCTCAAAAAAAAAAAAAGAGACTTTTTACGGTACATCAGATAAAGATGGACCGTTTATTTTCCAGATCCAACAGCCTAGAATCGCAATACTACAACCTGATTTCGTGTAGTATATTTTAGCACGAGGGTACTTTCGGTATTGCACTGTTCAAATCCCACACCCAGGTTATAAAAAGAAATAGGACCAAGACCGGGGATGGAATTTCACACAGTTTATACTCCAGCAAGTCCCTTGTCTGCGTTCGTGTCAGAGCCTATGGTCCGCACCTAACGCTGCCGGGCGTCGCCGGCGCCCTGCCCTAGCCTGGCTCTTCCCGTACCTGAGCAGCGTCAAAGTGAAGAGAGCTCCACAAGGCCAAGCACCATCCAGCCCCGAGCGGCGCAGCGCTCCCGGAGCCTCGCGTGCGAGCCTGCGAGGCGTCCACGGCCAAAGAGCCATGGAATTAATTAAGCATCATTTTCTGTGGAACGGTGAGATGCGATGCAACTAAAGTAGAGCGACCAGTTAGAATTAAAATGGTAAACATCTCGTATCAATTCTTGATGTCGGTATTACTTGTGCCGTTGCGGCACGCTCATCAGCCGCTCATGCTGGTGCTCCGGCCGCAGTAGAAGAACAGGGAGAAGTGCCCATGCGCCAGGAAGGGGCGGCCAGAAACACGACGGCGCAGCTCAGCCGACGCTGGTGACAGATCGAACGGCGTCTCCGGCAGTCCGGCACCTCCCGTGCAGAGCGCAAGGCAGGCCCGACCTCAAGCTAGCACACCCGAGAGCCGACGGAAGCGCAGCAGCTGTGGGCGCGGAGGGCGAGTCACGCCGCAGCAGGGTCCAGACGTTGAGGACGGAAAGCTTGACGCCGATCTCGTGGCAGAAGAGCTCCACCATGGCCACGGCGTTCTTCAGCTTCTGAGCCGCCACTTGGTCTCATCGTAGAAGCCCAGCATGCGCGCCTTCTGCTCCGCCATGAACTTGGTCCTTTTCGACGCCAGCGGGGCTAAAGCCACGAGCCGGCAGTGGAAGTTGTGGTGGCTGGCGTCTTCAGGTAGAGCACGGGAGCGTGCCAAGCGAGCCGTCCTTCTCGGCGGGCATGAAGTCGCCGCACCCGTCCATGGCACTGCCGCCCATGTCCGCCGTGCGGTTCTTGAGGCAATCCGGTACGCCCCTCCCCTGGCTTCGGCGGCTACCTCGTGGTCGACCTTGCCTCGCGACGGTGCGGGCCGGCGGCAGTATATCTATTAATTATGATTAATAACACACGTTCTAACCTTTTGGCAAATTACCAAGTCGTCCTTGGGCCCAACTCTGGCCCATCCAGTATTAGCCGTAGGATCTGTTTTATACTACACGCTAAACTAAGTAGTAGAATGTACCGTAAAATATCTCAAAAAAAAAAAGGTATGGTCAGATTGGATGCATTCTCCCACTGTCTCTTGTTATCCACAATGTTCTACTGTTTCCAAGAGAAAGGAAATGCCACGGCAGGGAAACATATCTGCATACGATGTTACTCTAAAGATTGCTGGCTCGCTGGCAACTAAGCAATGTTTCCAAAATAAAACTCTCCATCCCTACTCCCTAATTGGTGATCTTTATTAACACATACCTAGGAAACTGTAGAGAACCTGCTCGATCCATCCTACTGTCCTTGTCCTGCAATTGAAGCAAATAATTAAACTAAAGACACATCAACAATATTACAAGTTTTACATATTCCAATGTAGTAAAACTAAAATTTGAAGTGGTTAACTCACCCTCCTTTGGTATGAACAACCAATGTTTCGCACAAACAAGTGTTTATTGTAGCATGTCAGGGATTAACGAGCTTCTTGTATCGCCAGTTGTCTTCCCACCATAAAGGAAAGCTGATTCGGATGCAACAGTGTTGAGAGGAATTGCAAGAAAGTCTCCAACCATATATGCCAATATAGAAGAAAAAAATCGGCATGTCTCTTCCACCAACCAAAGAAATCAAAGTCAACACTGTCCTCCTCACATGCTTCTTCCAAGTATGCTTCAAGCTCGAACTTGTGTACACGTGACATCCGACAAGACTTGTAATGGGCAAACTCTTCTTCCAACTTCTTTTCGCAACAGGTGATCCAATGGTGGTATTGCCTTGACTAGAAGGTGTCGAGTGTGCAGTGCTTGTCGCTACAGATAGCTCATATTTTTTTACATAATTTCTCACCCATTATAATTCAATCTCCACTTGCTTTGAAATCTGCTCCTCATTTGTAGACACCTTGCTAAAGAAGAAATCCAAGTAATCTTCTTTCCTCCTCGAATGTAGCAAATGACAATTGTGTGCAGTTAAACTCCATGTTCTTGCTTTTTCTACGACTATTAGGTCTGCATTTTTCTTATCCTCGGGATCCCAATATGTATCAAGCTTTTTCTACATCACCGAGCTTTGTTTGCATCACTGCTGCCAATTCCTTCAACATATCACATGTCTGCCAACCCGGATATTTCAATGCATGGCGAATACAGAGCACAACCGGCAAAAACTCATGTACTGTTAGCTTCCTGTGAGCTGAAACGGTTGAGGTAATCTCTTCAAAAGTTTTAAGAAATTTACAAAGAGGAGAAAGCAGAAATTTCCTGTGAGCTTTGTTTGCATCACTGCTGCCAATTCCTTCAACATATCACATGTCTGCCAACCCGGATATTTGAATGCATGGCGAATACAGAGCACAACCGGCAAAAACTCATGTACTTTTAGCTTCCTGTGAGCTGAAACGGTTGAGGTAATCTCTTCAAAAGTTTTAAGAAATTTACAAAGAGCTTCTGCTTTCTCCCACTCCTGCTCACTTGGAGAATCTGCGTTCTTTTCATATGCATAACTAGTAAGGACAAATTTGTATCTCAATGCATCTACAAGCATATTCCAGGTTGAGTTCCGTCTGGTCGGTACATCCACAGAGATACCTTTCTTTGAAGGCAAACCCATCCCACTTGCACTAGTATTGAAATCTAGATGAAGAAGAGTCTATATGCTTCACCAGCTCATGTATCTTGTAGCTCCATAGATTATTTTGGTTCCATCATGAACTACGATATTAAGAAAAAGTTAAAGTGACGATATTTATACTAGGCTTTTATACGTGTTCACTTTTTATATATGTCAAACCAAGATCTTAGATAAAACATTTTTCTTTTCCACAAATCCATTTAAAAGTCAAATTTCATTAGATGAGTGAAAAAGGGTGTGCCTTAGCAAATTAAGATATTTTCATCATTTACATTGTTTAGATCTCTGTCGCTTAATTTTTTATATATATTTTAAAATTCTTGAATATCTTGCTAGAGATCTCTAAAAAAGAAAGAGCACGATATATATTTGATAGCAGTTCCTAGTGTATAAATAGACTTAAGGAAATAGAAAATTCTAGAGTATACAAGGTAGTTCCGAGGATCTTATCACTATGGATTGACATGCAACTTTCACTTTTTTGATCATGTTTTTTGTAAATATTACAATGATGAGGGGGTTTCTAGTGTATAATTAGGCTGAAATGGCTGGATTACCGTGATGGCCGAAGGGGTCAGTTACTAGTAACGTTTACATGTTGTAGCGCATGAGTTAATAGATACTGGTAGTCGTCGTATTCACGAATTAGAAAGATACCCCGCGCGTTGCAGCGGGAACTTTTTATAAAAATATAATATACACGATAGGACATATGGTATAGATTTGGTAATGTCTGAATTAGTGATGACTCCAACAGTCAAGTTAGGTGATGTTTCGGGAGTCGGTCTAGAGAACACGACCTAAAGGATTCAGTCGTGACGAAGTTAGCTGTGGCGGAGTTGAAGTCGGAGTCTTTTTTACGGAGATTGTAGTCCGAGTCATCCGGCCAACTCTCAAGGTGGTCTTCCAGTTCGGACCATGGGCCTTCTGGGCATCTCCTTGTATAGGGCCTAGACGGGATCCCGCGGTGTCATGGAGTGGGCTTAAGCGAAACTTTGTTCCGTTGGTCGTGGCATTGGTGAGCGCTGGTTGTTGGCACATGGTCATAGCATTGTGCGCCCGCTCTTCGCTGGAGCTTAGGAGCGATGTCACGGCGACAAGGAGGGAGGAGGAAATTACATTTTGTACCATAATTATGGCTAGGTTAACGAGTAAGTGACTCTTTTTGGCGTACCAGTTTAGGGGTGACCCCTTACAAATAACTACCAAATTGCGCTAACTACCGTTCCGTATCGCGTTAATTGAGAATGTCTAAAAATGGATTTCAGGAAATACGCCCTCGCCGCAGCAAATTGGACTCTACCGTGACATTTCCACTTAATCTGATAGGTGTGTTCATGGGTACACCTGTCAGCCACCCCTCTCTCCTTCCTCACTACTTCTTCTCCTTTTTCTTCTTCACACGAGACACGCATGGAGAGGCTAGATCCAGGTCGACGTCTTTTATCTACATAGATGGATCACAATAAAACAACACAACCGTCTCTCAGCTCTTGCTGATGGCAGTGTCATATTTTACATGTTCAGAGTGGACCACATTAAACCATGGCAAGGCGAAAAGATGGGTGACTCGTCTGGCGACTCCACCGGCGACCCCGCTGGTGACTCCGACGGGAGTGCGCCGGTGGGATCTCTACAAGGGCGATTTTGGGCGAGCTCGCCTGAGCAAAGCGACGTGGAGGAAGAAGACTCCGTGCAGTCAGACTCGTCGATGTCGCTGAGGTATCGGTGCAAGACGCCGCCAAGATCGACTACGCGAGATTTGAAGGAAAGAAGATGGTTGAAGAAGGAGGTGAAGAGGAGGTGCCAGAATTGGGCGGCAAGAAACCTACGATCGTCGTCGCCAGCTCAGGTAAGTTCCGGTTCTCCGTCACACAGGAGGATGGTTCTCCGTGGACCACACTCTGAACGGAGGGAGTAAATAGAGTAAATACTAAATAGTATTGTGCAAGTTTTGTGAGGGCACATCCCCCTGTTAGAATAATTGATTACAATTTGCACAATACTATTTACTCACTTCGTATCAAAATATAAGACTTTCTAGCTGGTTTCTACACACATGTATCTAGATATATTTTAGTGCAAGGTTCCTTGCACTAAAACATGTCTAGATACATATGTGTATAAGCTAGTTAGAGAGTCTTATATTTTGATATGGAGGGAGTAGTATTTACTTCCTCCGTTCGGAAATAGATATCTTAGCTATCTCAAAATTTGTATGTATGTACACACTAAAACATGTCTAGATACATCCAAATTTTAAGACAGCCAAGCCATCTATTTTTGAACAGAAGGAGTACATTTTTTGATCATACAAAACACAAAATCATTCAAGTTGGCCCTTATAATGTTGGTTAAGGTCCGCCACTGAGATCAGGCACGAGCACGTGGAATTCCTCCTTTTGTTCTGCATTTCTTGGGAGGAAACGATCGCTTACTTCATGGAGGCCTTGCGTGCTCGAAGTTGAGGCCTCTTGCACCGATTCATGTGCGGAGCACGGCGCTCTTTGTGCGTGTTTTGCCATGGAGAGGGTACGTCCGTGCAATTGCTGCATGTGTGCCGTTCTGCGCAAATGCTATACGGCGCCCGTTAGCGCCGCATGAAGCGCGTCCTTCCTGGGCCGGCCCAGTTACTTCGCGATGCTTTTATATACTGCGCGCTTTTTTCTTTTTCTTTTTCTGTTTTATTTTTCTTTTCTGTTTATTTTTTCATTTTTGTTTTTCATTTTTGAAAATGGTTTCAAATTTAAAAATGGTTTCAAATTTAAAAATGGTTCCAAATTAACAAATGGTTCCATTTTGAAAATGGTTCCAAATTTAAAAATGGTTCCATTTTTAAATTTTTTTCATTTTTAAAAATGTTTCGAATTTAAAATGGTTCCAAATTAAAAATGGTTTTATTGTGAAAATGGTTCCAAATTTAAAAAATAGTTTCATTTTGAAAATGGTTCCAAATTTAAAAATGGTTCCATTTTGAAAATACTTCCATTTTTAAAAATGGTTCCGAATTTAAAAAGGCTTATTATTTCTGTGTCCCGGTTCGCTTAGTTTTCCTCATTTGTGCCCTACTTGCTTAACTTTCCTCGTCTGTGCCCTACCTGGCTCTTTCGAAACCCGCGGATGGCGAAACGCGACGTTTACGTCTGGTCAACCTCCTTTGACCGTCACTTGGCCTGACTGGTAGGGTCGGCTAGGGCAACTCCATTTTGAATCGCATCCTTCTGGTCAAGCTCATTGGACTAGACTAGTGGGGTCGGCTAGGGCAGCTCATTTTGAATTGGACCGTTGCTAGGGCAGTTTATTTTGAATCGTCGTCTTCCCCGTCCCCCCCCCCCCCCCCCAAATCCCGATCTGACCCCAGCCACCGCCATAGTGTCGCCCGCCCCGCTCCGCCCCATCCGCCGGTGGTGCCCTGCACCTCCGCTTGGACGACGCATCCATGGCGGCAGTTCTAGGCCCCGCCGTTCCGCCTTGTGACGGCGAGGACTGGGTCAAATCAGATTCAGATAACACTTGGATTACAAAGAAGTAAGTATACAATCTCTCTATTGTCTCGATTACGTGATGTATGTAGTTAATACGGCTTCAATTTCACCTTACACTACTAGGAAACTGCCTTTCTGTGGATCACTTTCTGTGGCGCACCAGACTACGCACCAGGCCACGTGCGCCACAGAAATGTCACTTTCTGTGGCGCACCTTGCCATGTGCGCCACAGAATGTGACTTTCTGTGGCGCATGGGGAGTGTGCGCCACAGAAATGAAAGTGATATTTCTATGGCGCATGGGGAGTGTGCGCCACCGAAAGTGACATTTCTGTGGCGCATATGCTCCATGCGCCACAGAAATGTGACTTTCTGTGGCGCATGGCCTTTCAGTTCTGTAAACAAGAAAAGAAAATAATAAAAAATTCAAAAAATAAAATCCTTTGACATGTAGTTTCGTTTTAGTGTCTAGTTGGTATAGAAATTTTGAAATATGAATTTTGACCTTTTTTGCAAAAAACAGAAGAAAAAAACTTTGCAGGGGCATAACTTTTGCATATGATGTCGAAAAAATGCGTTTAATATATCAAAAAAATCGTGAGAAAAAGGGAACTCGATTTCAACCGGGATTACCCGGTGAACTTTTCTCAGAATCGGGAAATTCGAAAAGAGTAAAAAGTTATTTCAAAAAGAAATTTTTTTCTACAAAATCAAAAAAAATCAATTTTTTGGATTTGTTGAATTTTTGGATTTTTTGAAGTTTTCTGGATTTTTTGAATTTTTTGATTTTTGAATTTTTCTGGATTTTTTTATCTTCTTTCTGGAGTTTTTAAATTTTTTTGGATTTTTTAAACACATACATACACATACCATACATAAACTACACACACATATATACACATACACAAGGGTTAAGAGGGTTGATATGATACTATTATCAATAAGAACTTGAGTAGCATGAGGGTAGTTGAAATGAATGGAACTTAGAAGTTAAGCGTGCTTGGGTTGGAACAATCTGAGGATGGGTGACCTACTGGGAAGTCATCATTTGAGATATGCTTCGAGTGTTAAAAATGTTCAATAAATTCAAATATTTAGGGTTTTCCAAATTATTTCATTTTTTGATTTTTTTGAATTTTTGGATTTTTTTTGAATTTTTTGAAAATCCAGATCTAGATCTGGCCGCCCTTTTTTTTAAATTCAAAAAAAATCTGTGGCGCACCGGGATAGGGGTGCGCCACCCCCAGAATAAATATTTTTGTGGCGTGCGTTCTGTGGCGCACCCACCATGCGCCACAGAAAGCCTTTTTGGTGCGCCACAGAAAGGCTTTTCTGTACTAGTGTTACCGCCATGATTTCGTTGAATAAGATGGATCCGATGACTGCATTTCGCTTGGCAGTCAGAATGGATAGTCGCACGGGGTTGGAAGGAGATCTCTCTAGTTTTTGGTATCGGTTGGTGGTAGATTCGACTTATTCGTACAAGGAATTGCTTATTTTTTGCTGTAATAAGTACGACTGGCGGCAAGATGATTCTGTTCTGGTGAAATACTGGTCAATTCTAGAAGAGGAATTCCTCCCACTAAACACAGACGAGGAAGTAAACTTCCTTTTTGCTCAGAACATGACCAAACGCTTCGATAGAATTAAATTCGAAGTGGTTCGGACACCAATTCAATTTCAATTGCAAAAGAGAAAGGGAAAGGGAAAGGGGCTGCTTTTGAGCCATCACCATCGTCTGCTAATACTGAGCTTCCGCCGACTCCTCGTAGGTCCAGTCCAGGTAAACCTACTGGCAGTGCAAGTCAGCCCAGTGGCAGTGCAAGTCAGCCTAGTGCAGGTCAGACCAGTGGTGCAGGTCAAACCAATTCAGACGATGAAGCGGTGCCCGATGATGCCATGCCGCGGAACGATGATGAAGATGAGAAGCTGTTTCCTGAGCTTTTGGATGAACTGGGCAATATGGCCATTTTTCCGCTTGTACAAACTGATTCTGAAGAGGAGACGGAGAACACTGACATGTTGATTCCAGATGATACGATGGCGATGACATGCCAGCACTTGAGTGGGACAGAGATAATCCTATACTAGCCCTAGGGACAGGATTCAAAAATGTGGCAGAACTTCGGAATGCACTTACAACGTCCTGCGTCAGCCAACAATATTTTCAACATTGAGAAGAGTGAGAATGGAAAGTATACGGTTCACTGCCCAGATGGAAGGTGTCAGTGGAAGTTACATGCCACTCGTGTGGAAGGGAAGTTGTGTGCCACTCATGAGGAACGGAAAAGCATGATTCAGATAAGGTATAACGACTTTCCGCATACTTGTCAAGCTAAGGTGGAATCGCATAAATCACACTTAGCAACCACCAAGTGGCTGGCAGAGGTGATGAATCCATGGCTAAGAAAGGATTCATCCCTTGGAACAACTGCCCTCGGCAAGAAAATCTCAGAGATTTATGCAATGGAGGAGAAGCTACCTTATATGAAGTTATGGCAAGCTAGAGATCAGGCCCTTAAAAACATATACAGTACGGGGTGGGAAGATAGCTTTCACTTGTTGTACACATACAAAGCTGAGGTGGAGAAGGCAAGTCCAGGTAGTCTGGTAGAAATCGATTATGTGACTGTGGAATAAAAAGTGAAAGGAGAAGTTAAGGAGAAAAATTGCTTTAGGAGGGCTTTTGTCTCTTTCAAGGCTTGCTCGGAAGGGTTTCTAAATGGCTGCAAGCCATATTTGGCTGTGGATGCAACCGCTCTAAATGGAACATGGAAAGGACAGTTAGTAGCTGCTTGTGCAGTTGATGGACACAACTACAACTGGCTTTTTCCAGTTTCTTTTGGTGTGGTGGTGGTGGAGTCCGAGATGAGTTGGAGGTGGTTTTTGGAGAATTTACGCAAGGCCATAGGGAGCCATGCTGGATTGACAATTCGTACAGATGCTTGCAAGGGTCTGAAGACTGCGGTAGAATGGTGTTCCCTGACGCAGAGCATAGGGAATGTATGAGACATCTTGTTGGTAATTTCAGGAAGAAATTCAGGGGGGAAGTATTTGATGACAACCTTTGGCCAGCAGCATACACATGCAGTAAGAAGAAGTATAACCACCACTTGAAGGAGATGTACGCTGAAAATCCAGAGGTGCAACAATACTTGGAACAACATCACGGAAAGGTGTGAACGAGAAGCTACTTTAGACACATGTGCAAGGTGGACTATGTGACAAGTAACCTTGCTGAGAGTTTCAACTCAAAGATTAAGGGATTGAAAATTCTATTTGTGTGGGAAATATTTGACAAGATCAGGCAGATGATAATGCAGAAGATGGTATTGCGTCGTAGAATTGGACTCGTTTCATATGCTGGCCATCTCATCATTCCAAGTGTGATCAAGAATTTGCATTTGCGAGGTAGAAATATGCAGGGTACTATGTCTTGTATTAGACGAACTCTTACTACGGCTGAGCTGACATATGATAGCAAGAAAGGAGGGAATTGGAGGTATCCAGTGGATTTGAAAGAGAGGACATGTAGTTGTATGTGATGGCAGATCAGTGGCAAGCCATGTATACATGCCCTGTTCTTCCTGAACGTCATCAGAGGCGAGGAAGGCAGAGTTGATCCGTATGTGTCTGAATATTTCTCGGTTGCCAAGTTTCAGGCAGCATATGCTGATAACGTGCCTGCTTTGTTGGGAAAAGACCAATGGGAAGAGTATGATTCAGGATTCAAGCTATGCCCTCCACTTCTAAACAGAGCACCTGGAAGGCCAAGGATACACAGATTCAGAACAGCTGTAGAGGGTGCAACCATAAAGAGGCGTAAGTGCAAAAGATGTGGAAAATTGGGGCATATTGAAAGGAAATGCAACAATGCCGTCCCCATTGGAGAAGACGGAGGATGGGGCGCAGATGAAGCCGCAGCAGCCACAGCAGCAAAGGCGGCAAAAGCCGCAGCCGCCGCAGTTTCAGCTAGGTATGTGTGTCTAGAATGGTTGTTGTATGCACTAGTAAACATATTTTCATATTTGTTAATATTTGTTTCACTTGAATCTCGAATGCCAGCTCTAGGACAAGTAAGAAGGGTAAAACTAAAGGATTTTGGCAACCAAGGAGTAATAAAAAGAAGAGAGCTAGTGAATGGGTGTCGTCAACAGAAGCTACGGAAGGAGAAACTTCTATTCAAGATACTGAAAGAGAAGCATTTGTATCGGCCGCTTATGCTGGAATGGAAGAAGATACTTTTGATGTTGAAAGAGAGCAATATGAAGCTTCGCCTCAGAGACCACCAGTTTCGGCTAGTGGAAGTAACCCAGCACCAGCAGCAACAACGGTTCAGACTGGAGGTCCAGCAAAGAACAAACAAGCCAAGAAGCACAAGAAGGGGGAGGTCCAGACTAGTCCAAATCCAGCAAAGAACAACCGGAGCAGGGTCGTGGCCCCATCTAGTAACACAAGGAGCAAGAAAAGAGGGTGAACATTTGAGAAAACTTGCAATATTTTTTATGTGTTAATTATGTCGAACACCTTAAGTGCGTGCTCTGGACGCGCTATGGGCGCGCCATGGCGTGCTCTGGGCGCGAACTGGCGCACACGCGCGCGCTCTGTGCGCCGCTCTAGTCAAAACTTATTGTATTGGATGTTTATTATTTTTATTCGGAACTAGTACTCTGATAAAGAATCTCATTTGAATGTTCCCTCAATTTATATGATTTTTCCATAACTTGTTGCCGGATTTCCTATTTTTTAAATGTTCCCTCAATTTATATGATTTTTCTGCGTTAAATCATATTAAACTTGTTTAATGCATGAAATATAGCTAAAAAGCTCAAAATTTCAAATATTCTGCATTGTGCCTCCCATATCTCATGCCCTGCGTAAAATTTATGGACGTTCATTTTACACTCTTATTTGTCATTGCTACTTCACAAAAAATAAGGAATTTGGCACTAAATAGAAGTTAGAAAAAAACGGTCAATTTTCTTGGAATCTTTTCTTCGGCAATATTGTTTGTAATTTCAAAACCCATGTTTGTGCCGAGTTTGGTCATCATAGCTTAAGGCTAGCTATGGATATGGCCATGAGGTTGGTCATCTAGCTTGAATCCCATGAATGTTCATACAAGATAGCCCATTTTGAGAAGACTCGTTTTTTCAAAATTTTGAATTCCAAGTTTATGATTTTTCCTGTACACTAGTACACTAAAAGAGACGATTACCGCTGGATTTCATTTTTTTTGAACATTTCTCGATTTATGAGAGTTTTCTAAAAAAAAAGTCAAAATTGGCGGAGTAACCATTCATAAAAAAGGTGTGAATTTTCCGATGTTTTGGGCAGTTTTGCATAGAACCATTCTATACTACGTATATATGATTTTTCTATAATTTTGGGGACAAACTATAACACACTTGTAGTTCAAATCTCGTTAAATAGCGTTAAATCCTATTAAACTCGTTTAATGCATGAAATATAGCTAAAAAGCTCAAAAATTCAAAATATTCCGGTATTATGCCTCACATATGTCATGCTCTCCGTTCAAATAATGGACTTTCATTTTTCACCCTTTTATGTCATACCTACTTCACAAAAAAAAAGAAATTTGCCACTAATCAAAAGTTAAAAAAAGGATCAATTTTCTTGGATTCTTTGCTTCGGCAATCTTGTTTGTAATGTCAAAACCCATAAACCCAGCGAGTTTGGTCATCATAGCAAAAGGCTAGCCATGGTTGTGGCCATGACCTTGGTCATATAGCTTGAAATCCATGAATGTTCGTACAAGTTAGACTATTTTGACAAGACTTGTTAAAAAAAACCTTGAATTACAAGTTTATGATTTGTAGTACACTAAAAGGGACGATTGTCGCTGGGTTTCGTATTTTTTGAAGTTTTCTCGATTTATGAGAGTTTTCTAAAAAAAAATGGTCAAAATTGGCGGAGTGACCATTCATAACCAAGGTGTGAATTTTCCGATGTTTTGGGCGCTTTTGCATAGAACCATGCTATACTACGTTTATATAATTTTGATGACAAACTATAACACACTTATAGTTCAAATCTCTTTAAATAGCGTTAAATCCTATTAAACTCGTTAAATGCATGAAATATAGCTAAAAAGCTCAAAAATTCAAAATATTCCGGTATTATGCCTCCCATATGTCATGCTCTCCGTACAAATAATGGACTTTCATTTTTCACCCTTTTATGTCATGTTCTTCGTACAAATAATGGACTCTACGTACAAATATCCCGGGATGTTCGTCAAACTTGGTGAGAGGAATCTATGTGCCAGTTTTGCGTTGCGCGCCATATGCGTAGCATTTCCTGCCTCCTCCGCGCCAGTTATATACCCAGTACGGCAGTTCCTCCGCCCAGATCTGCAGTTTTCTCCTTCTCGCCTTCTCGCCACCCCTCTCCGTTCTCGCCTTCTCGCCTCCATGTCATCCGCATCCGGGCGCGGCCGTAGCGGGGGACGTTCCCTGCCGCGAGCGACGGCGAGGAGGAGCGCCGCCTCTGACATTCGGATGTGGGCCGCAGGCGCGGTCGCCGCCGCTTGACAAACTGGAACGATCTGCGCACCCCCAGCCCCAACTCCCTACCCCACCACCGCGACGCCCACCGCTGCGACGCCACGATGGGGAGGCTGGGTCCTCGCGGGCCGCAGCGCGTGCCCAACTGCTGCCGGCACCGTCTACCGAGCCCAGCGACGACGAGTCGTACTCAAGCGTCGAATCGGTCTCCACCGATGACGGCGAGGAGCTCGTCAAGATCGTCGACCCGTCGAGCTGGAGGCGTGCATTCTCGCCAAGTCCGTGCGCTCGGAGCGCCGCACGGAGAAGCGTCGGCGTGCGGATGCCGAGTTTGAGAAGGTGATGAATGAGGTGCGTCTGGAGCAGGGTCTCCGGCAGGACGCCGAGCACACCACTCGCGCACGGGAGTGGGAGGAGGTGCGGCGCCGCTAGCGTCTCAACCAGGCCTTCGCCTTCTCCGATAGTGAGTAGGGTTTAGATTAGGGTTTAGATTTATCCTAAAAATATGTATGAACTACTGTTTGTCGAATGTTTGTTGAACTAAGATCAGTATCATTCCAATGCGATTTTTGTAATGAAGTTTTCAGTATGCATACTAGAGCGATGCCGGTCGCGTTCCAAGCGCGTAGTTGCGTTACAGCTCGATCGCTTGCGCCAGTCGGCGTAATCCGTTCGATCATTTATGTCTACATTGACATATGGCAGAACGAGCAGAACGAGACGAGCGGCACGTATCCGTTCATGTTTATCTACTTGTGTGAAAGGAAAGTACGTACATTCAGAATCCAAAGCAGATCAATTTTATTTCTCTTTACGAGTAGTACGATGAGGATGAGACACATCTGAGAGCCCTTCCACTGCGTGGCACTGCATGCACATTGATTGCATGCGTGGCATGCCATAGTCCACCTTGCGTCAATGTAGCATGCACGGATGGACATGGCCATTGAAGGCGTCGCAGAACTTCTGCCTCACCGCTAGCCTAGGCTAGCCTACCAGTCACGTCCAATCACGGTGTAAATGCATTAGTTAAAGAAGATAAACGATCATAATAAAAGATTTACTACATAGAAACATACGATTTAAACCCTAAAACATGAACTAATACTGCAGCTACTACTACTACTACTTCTTCTTCATGGGTGTTGCGGGGACTGATGGTGACTTCAGAGTCGTCAGAGTCGTCGTCGGAGTCGTCCTCCTCGTCGTCCTCCTCCTCCGAGTCCATGTCATCGGAGTTCTCGTCGCCAGAGATGTCCTCGATGACAACATTGGCCTCGGCAATGGGCGCAATGGCCTCGTTGACGACGGCCGCGGGCGGTTGGTCCACGACAGCAGGCCTGTGCTCCTTGTCCGAGTAGGGCTCGTCCGAGGACTCCGACGCCCCGTACTCGTAGACAGGGGACTGCGGCGGAAGATCTCCACGCGCCACTTCGTAGGGTTTCTCCTTCTTCTCGTGCAGGGGGAGAGCCCTTGCTGCTTGCGGAAAAGGTTCTCCGCCTCTCGCCGCTTGATACGTCCATTTTGCATCACTATTTTATATCATAATTTACTGCTATTCATCGATATATTTCATATTTAGAAGTGTTACTTATGTTATTTTACCTATTTTGCATGTTTGATGAATAATGGAGAATTGGACACCGGAGTCAGGATTCTGCTGGAAAAAGCACCGTCGAGATGCATTATTTCTGAAGATCAATAAATCGAAGGAGACATATGGAAGTCCCTATTTTACCAGATGACGGAGGAGGCCAAAAGGGGAGGCTGAGAAGGGCCAAGGTGGGCCCTCCTCACCTGCTGGCGCGGCGGGCCCACCAGCCGCGCCGCCAGGTGGTTTGGGGGCCCTGGCCCACCTCAGCCGTTCCCCCTTCGCGTACTTGACCCCCTCGAAACCCTAACACACGGAGGACGGCCATCGAAATATTCCGCCGCCTCCACGAGGCGGAAAACACCAGAGAGCGAAAAGCTCCCCTGCAGGAAGAAATCTGCCGGGGGAAATTCCCTCCTGGAGGGGAAATCGTCGTCATCATCACCGTCATCGAGCTGGACTTCATCGGAATCATCATCATCATCATCTCCACCGCCAACACCATCATCACCGCCGCTGCACCCCGTCTCCGCTATAACATCTAGGCCTGAATCTTGTCTATTTCATAGGGAAACTCTCCCGGTGTTGATTACTCTTGTTATTGATGCTATTGGGTGAAACCATTGGATTAAGGTTTATGTTCAGATTGTTATTCATCATCATATCACCTCTGATCATGTTCCGTATGATGTCTTGTGAGTAGTTCGTTTAGTTCTTGAGGACATGGGAGAAGTCTTGATGTTAGTAGTGAATTATGTTGAGTAATATTTAATGGTTTGATGCTTAAGTTGTGGTGTTATTCTTCTAGTGGTGTCATGTGAACGTCGACTACATGATACTTCACTTTTATGGGCCTAGGGGAATGCATTGTGTATTCGTTTGCCAATTGTGGGGTTGCCGGAGTGACAGAAACCTGAACACCCGTTGGTATATCGATGCATGAGGGATAGCAGGATCTCAAAGTTTAAGGCTGTGGTTAGTTTATCTTAATTACTTTCTTGTATTTGCGGATGCTTGCAAGGGGTATAATCACAAGTATGTATTAGTCCTAGGAAGGGCGGTGCATTAGCATAGGTTCACCCACACAACACTTATCAAAACAATGAAGATTAATCAACTATATGAAGCGAAAGCACTTGACAATATTCCCGTGTGTCCTCAAGAACGTTTGGTCATTATAAGTACAACAACCGGCTTGTCCTTTGTTGTAGAAAGGATTGGGCCACTCGCTGCAACTATTATTACTGCATTTTATTTACTTGTACTTTATTTATCTGTCATATCAAAAACTCCTAAAAACTTGTCTGAGAGCATTTACAGTGAATCCTTCATCAAAACCGCTTGTCAACACCTTCTGCTCCTCGTTGGGTTCGACACTCTTATTTATCGAAAGTACTACAATGCCACCCAAGGAGGATCCTGTTTTTGATTTGAAACCTCTGCCTGATAATCTTAAATATGCTTATATTGATGATAAGAAAATATATCCTGTTATTATCAGCTCTAAACTTTCAGGTACAGAGGAGGAAAGGTTATTGGGAGTGTTGAGGAAACACCGCGGAGCTATGGGATATACTCTTGATGACCTGAAGGGAATTTCTCCTACTATATGTCAGCACGCCATCAACATGGAACCTGATGCAAAGCCTGTTGTTGAGCATCAGCGTCGTTTAATACCCAAGATGAAAGAAGTGGTAAGAAATGAGGTATTAAAACTTCTTGAAGCTGGTATTATTTATCCTATTGCTGATAGTAGATGGGTAAGTCCTGTGCATTGTGTTCCTAAGAAAGGAGGAATTACCGTTGTTCCTAATGAAAATGATGAACTAATTCCTCAAAGAGTAGTAGTTGGTTATAGGATGTGCATTGATTTTAGAAAGGTTAACAAAGTAACTAAGAAAGATCATTATCCTTTGCCTTTTATTGATCAAATGCTTGAGAGGTTGTCCAAGAAAACTCACTTTTGTTTCCTTGATGGGTATTCTGGGTTTTCTCAAATTGCTGTGAGAGCGCAAGATCAAGAGAAAACTACTTTTACTTGTCCTTATGGAACTTATGCTTATAGACGTATGCCTTTTGGTTTATGTAATGCTCCTGCTACTTTTCAAAGATGCATGTCTGCTATTTTTCATGGCTTTTGTGAGGAAATTGTGGAAGTCTTCATGGACGATTTCTCCGTCTATGGAACTTCCTTTGATAATTGTTTGCACAACCTTGACAAAGTTTTGCAGAGATGTGAAGAAACTAGCCTTGTTCTTAATTGGGAGAAATGCCACTTTATGGTTAATGAAGGAATTGTTCTTGGACATAAAATTTCTGAAAGAGGTATTGAAGTTGATCGAGCTAAAGTGGAGGCAATTGAAAAGATGCCTTGTCCCAAAGATGTTAAAGGTATTCGTAGTATTCTTGGTCATGCTGGTTTTTATAGGAGGTTTATTAAAGATTTCTCTAAAATTTCCAAGCCTCTTACTAATCTTCTTCAAAAAGATGTACCTTTGTTTTTGATGATGATTGTAAGGAAGCTTTTGAAACTTTGAAAAAGGCTTTAATCACCGCTCCTGTAGTTGAACCACCTGATTGGAATTTACCTTTTGAAATTATGTGTGATGCTAGTGATTATGCTGTAGGCGCTGTTCTTGGGCAGCGAGTAGATAAAAAGTTAAATGTTATTCATTATGCTAGTAAAACTCTTGATTCTGCTCAAAAGAATTATGCCACTACTGAAAAAGAATTTCTAGCTGTAGTTTTTGCTTGTGACAAATTTCGACCCTACATAGTTGATTCGAAAGTCACTATTCATACTGATCATGCTGCAATTAGATACCTTATGGAAAAGAAAGATGCTAAGCCAAGGCTTATTAGATGGGTACTTCTTTTGCAAGAATTTGATTTGCATATCATAGATAGAAAAGGTGCTGAAAATCCTGTTGCTGATAATTTGTCTAGATTGGAAAGCATTCCTTATGATCCTATTCCTGTTAATGATAGCTTTCCAAATGAACAATTGGCTGCAATAAGTGTAAGTTCGCGAGATAGTCCTTGGTATGCTGATTATGCTAACTTTATTGTTTCCAAGTACTTGCCTCCAACCTTTTCAGCTCAGCAAAGAAGGAAATTCTTTTATGACTTGCGGCATTACTTTTGGGATGACCCACACTTATATAAAGAAGGAGTCGATGGTATTATGCGAAGATGTGTTCCTGAATATGAACAACAGGAAATACTGAGGAAATGCCATGGAAGTGCTTATGGAGGGCATCACGCTGGAGATAGAACTGCGCAGAAAGTTCTACAATCAGGTTTTTATTGGCCTACCCTCTTTAAGGATGCAAGAAAGTTTATTTTATCTTGTGATGAATGTCAAAGGGTTGGTAATATCTCTAGACGCAATGAAATGCCTATGAGTTATTCTCTTGTTATTGAACCATTTGATTGTTGGGGATTCGACTTCATGGGTCCTTTTCCTTCTTCACAAGGTAATACTCATATACTTGTTGCTGTTGATTATGTCACTAAATGGGTAGAAGCTATACCTACTAAAAGTGCTGATGGTGAGACCTCTTTAAAAATGCTTCAAGATGTCATTTTTCCTAGGTTTGGTGTACCTAGATATCTTATGACTGATGGAGGTTCTCATTTTATCCATGGTGGTTTTAGAAAGACTCTTGCTAAATATGGTGTTAATCATAGAATTGCTTCAGCCTATCATCCTCAAACTAGTGGACAAGTAGAATTGTCAAATAGGGAGATTAAATCTATCTTGCAAAAGACTGTTAATAAATCTAGAAAAAATTGGGCTAGTAAGTTAAATGATGCTTTATGGGCTTATAGAACTGCTTATAAGAACCCCATGGGCATGTCTCCTTATAAAATGGTTTATGGTAAAGCTTGTCACTTGCCTTTAGAATTAGAACACAAAGCTTATTGGGCAGTGAGAGAACTTAATAGAGATTTTAAACTTGCCGGTGAGAAAAGGTTGTTGCACTTAAGTTCTTTAGATGAATGGAGAAGTGAGGCTTATGAAAATGCTAGACTCTTTAAAGAAAAAGTTAAGAGATGGCATGATAGGAGAATTCTTAAAAGAGAATTTAATGTTGGTGAGAAAGTTCTATTGTATAGGTCTCGTCTCAGATTTTTTGCAGGAAAGTTACTCTCAAAATGGGAAGGACCATTTGTTATTGTGGAGGTGTATCGTTCAGGTGCAATAAAAATTGCTTCATTGAAAGATAACTCTACACAAGTGGTAAATGGTCAAAGACTCAAGCATTATATTTCTGGAGATTCTATTAATGAAGAGGTTGATACAATTAAAGTGGTGACTCCGGAAACTTTCATTGAAGAACATTTTTCTGGGACTGCAGAATTCGATTCGAATAGGTAACAGTTTCGGTAAGAAAAGTTTCGCGAATAACTTTCTAGAAGATATTTTCGTCGTTTTTATTAAATATGGAAAAATAAGAGACCGAACCGGATGGGAGACGGCACCCGTGGTGCCCAAACCATAGGTCGGCGCGGTGGGCCCCCAGCCGCGCCGCCTGGTGGTTTGAGCACCCCGGAGCTCGTCTCCGATCAGGTTTCCTCCTGTACCTTCCTTATGTTGTAAAACTTTTTGCTATATACTCACCCGAACCCCCGAGGTTCGTATCTCGCCTTTTCATCGTGTTTCGTTTCGAGCTGTTTCTGTCCAGATATTGTTTTCAGATTTAGAAGCGCCATGGTCTCCAACAACAACAACAAGGGCAAGGAGCCTTTGGAAGACGAGACTCAAGACCCCAAGCTGAAGGAGGAAGTCAAGAGCAAAGATGAAAGCGCATGAAGGAAGTAAAGGGGATGCCGTCAACAAAGGGAGAACAGCCTGCAGTCAGGAAGCCCACCTTTGTGGGATCGGTTAACGCTCAACGTGCTTTTTCTCATAACCTGCAGGGAGCAATACCACCTATTCCGGACTACAGCTCTTTTCCGGCAGTGACGGAAGTACTTCGAGTTACAGATGAGTTCTGTGATCAATACCGAGCCCTGCGGAGGGAGGTGGAAATACTCCAGGAAGAGAATATCAGACTCCGCCGAATGCTGGAACGGTTTCTTACTCCAATCCAAGTCATACCGCCACCACCACCGAAGGAGTAATTCATCATAAGTATTGGCATCCCCTTGGTTTGTTCCAAGCTTGGGGGAGTGCCGCGGTATCACATCATTATCTTTACCTTTTACTTTTCCATAAAGTCATATCGTGAGTAGGGAAGTTATCTTATATGATGGTTTGCAATGTGGAAGTATCTCTCTTTTAGTTGGTTATCTATGTATCCCTTGGTGTGAGTTGCCGTTATGAAATATTAATGAGAAGTTTTATCATTTACTTTCTGCATACTTTATTTTAGCTTGCAATTCTCTTTCATATTGATAACCTTGTTGTTAGTATAGGGATCACTTTTTAGAGCACCAAGTTAATCTTTTTGGTTTTGGCAAACTTAGCATTGGTCAGTAGTAGACAATACTTTGAGACTTAAGTAGAGAGAGGGAGTGCATGCAAATATATTATTCCATGATCTTTCTTTCTTTGTAGCTCATAAGCTTAGTATTCTTAAGTTAAACTATTTGTGCTTCTAAGGAAGATTGCATGATTATTCTTATCACTTGTATAATTGTTTGTATCCCTCAACTCTTATGCTTGCTACATAACCTTGCTAGCCAAAGACCTGTATCGAGAGGGAATGCTTCTCATACATCCAAACCTTGAGCCAAACCATTGCCATTCGAGTCCACCATAACTTCCTACTATATGGTATTTTGCGCCATTCCAAGTAAATACTTCATGTGCTACCTTTAAATTATTCAAAACTTATTACTCCTAGTTTTGTGTCACTGTTTATTAGCTCATGAGGGTTCTGTAGAGTTTCTCTAGCACTTTTGTCAAACAGACTTTCACCAATGGACTAGTGGCATATACACCGCTTATCCAACAATTTGCAAAAAGAGCTGGCAAATGGGGTGCCCAGTCCCAATTAACTACAACTTTCATTAATAATTCTCTTCACATGTTTTGCCCTGATTTATCAGTAAGCAACTTAATTTGCAAATAGACACTCCTCCATGGTATGTGAATGTTGGAAGGCACCCGAGGATTCGGTTAGCCATGGCTTGTGTAAGCAAAAGGTTGGGAGGAGTGTCAACTATAAAGAAACTAAAATACATGTGTAAACAAAAGAGAAGAGGGATGATCTACCTTGCTGGTAGAGATAACGTCCTTCATGGGAGCCGCTCTTGAAAGTCTGGTTGACAAGGGGTTAGTGTTCACTTTACTACGATTCGTTGACAACGACATACATAGCTCAAACAACTATTTTCATACTCTCTATATGCTTTGCAAAACTTAAAAGCTCTAGCACATGATTTAATCCCTGCTTCCCTCTGCGAAGGGCCTATCTTTTACATTATTGTTGAGTCAGTAAACCCATTCCTCTCTATCTCAAGCAAGCATTTGAGTTGTTGAGATCCAATTAGTTATATGTGTTGATACTTCTAATCATATCTCTCATTTCCTTGTTTCGCACAATAGCTTTTATCCGAATGAATATAACTTTGAAAGTTATCAATGACTGTAAGGAGACTGTTATGATTAAGGCATGTAAGTTCTGCTATATAAGCTCTGATATAAAGACTCTTCTCGAAAGATAAGTATGATCTGTTAATTGTTCTCTGACCAAGAGTTTAAGTTTGCCTTCACCAATCATGGTTCTCTTTATGCACTTCATCGTGGTTCCCTTTACTTATTTCAAGTTAGATTATATGAAGGGAAGTTGCTGTCTAGAATGACTTGTGTATCAATGAATGTGATGCTTCTTGTCCGTATTTTATTTATCGACACTTTGCTCCATAAACTTGTGGTCATGTTTACTGAGCTCAGTTTTCGCTTGGGGACAAGCGAGGTCTAAGCTTGGGGGGGTTGATACGTCCATTTTGCATCACTATTTTATATCATAATTTACTGCTATTCATCGATATATTTCATATTTAGAAGTGTTACTTATGTTATTTTACCTATTTTGCATGTTTGATGAATAATGGAGAATTGGACACCGGAGTCAGGATTCTGCTGGAAAAAGCACCGTCGAGATGCACTATTTCTGAAGATCAATAAATCGAAGGAGACATATGGAAGTTCCTATTTTACCAGATGATGGAGGAGGCCAAAAGGGGAGGCTGAGAAGGGCCAGGTGGGCCCTCCTCACCCTGGCGCGGCGGGCCCCCAGCCGCGCCGCCAGGTGGTTTGGGGGCCCTGGCCCACCTCAGCCGTTCCCCCTTCGCGTACTTGACCCCCTCGGAACCCTAACACACGGAGGAGGCCATCGAAATATTCCGCCGCCTCCACGAGGCGGAAAACACCAGAGAGCGAAAAGCTCCCCTGCAGGAAGAAATCTGCCGGGGGAAATTCCCTCCCGGAGGGGGAAATCGTCGCCATCATCACCGTCATCGAGCTGGACTTCATCGGGATCATCATCATCATCATCTCCACCGCCAACACCATCATCACCGCCGCTGCACCCGTCTCCGCTATAACATCTAGGGCTGAATCTTGTCTATTTCATAGGGGAAACTCTCCCGGTGTTGATTACTCTTGTTATTGATGCTATTGGGTGAAACCATTGGACTAAGGTTTATGTTCAGATTGTTATTCATCATCATATCACCTCTGATCATGTTCCGTATGATGTCTTGTGAGTAGTTCGTTTAGTTCTTGAGGACATGGGAGAAGTCTTGATGTTAGTAGTGAACTATGTTGAGTAATATTTAATGGTTTGATGCTTAAGTTGTGGTGTTATTCTTCTAGTGGTGTCATGTGAACGTCGACTACATGATACTTCACCTTTATGGGCCTAGGGGAATGCATTGTGTATTCGTTTGCCAATTGTGGGGTTGCCGGAGTGACAGAAACCTGAACACCCGTTGGTATATCGATGCATGAGGGATAGCAGGATCTCAAAGTTTAAGGCTGTGGTTAGTTTATTTAATTACTTTCTTGTATTTGCGGATGCTTGCAAGGGGTATAATCACAAGTATGTATTAGTCCTAGGAAGGGCGGTGCATTAGCATAGGTTCACCCACACAACACTTATCAAAACAATGAAGATTAATCAACTATATGAAGCGAAAGCACTTGACAATATTCCCGTGTGTCCTCAAGAACGTTTGGTCATTATAAGTACAACAACCGGCTTGTCCTTTGCTGTAGAAAGGATTGGGCCACTCGCTGCAACTATTATTACTGCATTTTATTTACTTGTACTTTATTTATCTGTCATATCAAAAACTCCTAAAAACTTGTCTGGAGCATTTACAGTGAATCCTTCATCAAAACCGCTTGTCAACACCTTCTGCTCCTCGTTGGGTTCGACACTCTTATTTATCGAAAGTACTACGATACACCCCCTATACTTGTGGGTCATCACCGCTCCTCCCGCTCCTGCTCCTACATGGCATGCTGGAAACCAGGCGAGTAGAGCTCTGAGTCCGACAGCGGCGAGTAGGGGCTCTTCGGCGTGGGCGGGCTCAACCACATTTTCGAGGTAGGGATGGAGAGAGAGAGAAAGAATGGGGTTTTCTTCCATTGCAGGGGTAGGCCCCCCTTTTATTCTAGCCGCGGCGGGCGGTGGGCGAGGGAACCCTAGCCGACCCCACTAGTCAAGATCCCACCTGTCAGCGCAGTGACGGTCAAAGGGGATTGACCAAAATGAGCTGCCCTAGCCGACCCCACTAGTCAGCCGAACCCACTATTCAGAAGGAGGTGATTCAAAATGAGCTGCCCTAGCCGACCCCACTAGTCAGAAGGAGGCGATTCCAAACGAGCTGCCCTAGGCCGACCCCACCAGTCAGGCCAAGTGACGGTCAAAGGGGATTGACCAGACGAAAACGGCGCGTTTGGCTGTCCGCGGGCCTCGAAAGAGTCAGGTAGGGCACAGACGAGGAAAGTTAAGCAAGTAGGGCACAAACGAGGAAAACAAAGCGAACCGGGGCATAGAAATAATAAGCCCAATTTAAAATGGTTCCAAATTAAAAATGGTTCTAAATTTGAAAATGGTTCCAAATTTAAAAATGGTTCCAAATTTGAAAATGGTTCTATTTTGAAAATGGTTCCAAATTTGAAAATTCTTCAAATTTTAAAATGGTTCCAAATTTTAAAATGGTTCCAAATTTGAGCATTGTTCATTTTTTAAAATGGTTCCATTTTGAAAATGGTTCCAAATTTGAAAATGTTTCCAAACTAAAAAAATTGTTCAGTTTTGAAATTGTTCCAAATTTAAATTTTGTTCATATTCAAAAATTGTTCGAGTTTGTTTTAGAAAAATGCAGATTTGAAATTTTCTCCGAATAAAAAAATGAACGTGAAAAAAACGCTCAGCCTTTTTCATTGGGCCGCTCCAAAGCGACCCATAAAGAGCTCGCTTTAGGCGGCGGAGGCCTATCGCGCCTCCTGCGGGCGCTATATAGGCCCTCCCGCCGTTCTGCTACCGTGGCCATCTCACACAAACGATCCATGTTTCTTCAGAGCAGAAATTTCTGACAATGAAATTTGCATGCCTGAGTTCTTGACCAATATGCAGAGCAGTGAATATACTTCACTGCGGATCGCGAACTAGTGGTAGGCAGTTGTGGCTTGGGCTGAGCACGGCGGTCGTCACCACCGGGAGGGAGATCGTCTGATGGATCATCGGAGGCTCGGAGCAGAAGGGGCCTTGAAATTTCAGTGTCATTTTTATTGGAGGCAATGTCGGATCGGTGTACGTCAATGTCAATGGACAAGGAGGGGATAGAGATGCGTTCTTCTTTTTTTTGTATCTTTTTTGGCTGTTCCTTTTTTGTTTTCTCTTTAGGGTATTGTATTCATTTTATTATTTTGAACTTATACTGAAAATTTATTCAAATAACGTAGATGTTCATATCTAAAAAAAATCAAATAACGTAAATGTTTAATTGTGAAAAGTCGTTCAGATGGAATGAATGCTATTTTTTGAAAAACCGTTCCAACAACATAAATGTTCACATTTGAAAAATTGTTAAAATAACATAAATGTTCAAACAGTATAAATGTTCATATTTAAAAATCATTTCAATCAGATAAATTTTCAAATTTAAAAATTGTTCAAATAAGATAAATGTTCATATTTTTAAAATATTCAAATCAAATAAATGTTCATATTTAAAAAAATCATTCAAATCAAATAAATTTTCAAATTTGAAAAATCATTCAAATGACATAAATGTTCATATTCACGAAATCGTTTGAATGACATAAATGTCCATATTTAAAAAATCGTTCAGAATGACATAAATGTTCATAATTAAAAAATTATTCAAATAACGTAAATATTATTATTTTTACATATGTGAATATTTTAGTTTTTAGCACTAATTTTTTCTGTTATTATTTTTTCGAAAAATGTGAACGCAATTTTTTACTGTAAAAACAGCAAAGGAAAAGAGGAAATAAAACAGAAAGAAAAATCTATCTTCTCTACTATCTAAAAGGTAAGATTGGTTCCTTGTCAAGCCTCACGTTTTTTTTTTCTCCCCGCATCCCGTCATCCGCCTTTTCTTTTTCCCACTTTTCTTTTCTCACGTCCCTCGCGAAAGGCTTCGCCACAGACGGGATAGCCGCCGCCGCATCTCCAACCTCGGCCTCCTAGCATGGCTCTCGCGGCCTACCCCACTGCCGCCACCTCACGGCCTACCCCGCCACATCTCCGTCCCCGGCCGTCGCCACTGCGCATCTCCGCCTCAAGCCGCCGCGACCCGCACGGCCGACCCCAACGCATCTCCGCCTCGGGCCGCCGCGACCCGCACGGCCGACCGAGTCGCACGCCGAGGGAAGAAAGAGAGGCGAGCGATGGCGCTAGGGTTTGCCGCCGCCGTTCGTTCCCGTCGTTCCGCGGCGACGCCGCAGAATCAAATCATCCGCCCCATCCCGTACGCGATGTCTTAGCCTGTTGGAGTAGAAGCGGCCCTCAGGGTCGTCTATTTTTTTTTTTTGACTTGAAGGACCCCCAAAGGGAATCCCAATTTCATTGAAATTGGACAGAGCATCCCAAAACTGGGTTCATTACACAACCTGATGCAAAACATGGTCGACGTGGGACAACCACCCGCCGCCTACCAAAAGAACCAAAGCTACCAACACCATAGAGCTAAAAGAACTTCAGAACATCTAGTACAAACTTTGGAATTCTCGCCCCTATATTACATAGTCTTCAAGAGAACTGCCGACAAAGGCTAAAACACTAGCTAGTGAGAGCAGCAAACTGCAGGAGCCTTCTGAAGTGCCTTGATCACAATCCAATTCTGCGCGAAATCGGATCCCATCCATGACTCTTCCCAAAGATCTCCTTTGCCACTTTTACGATGAGGTCAGCTTCCTGCCGCAATATGCCTTGAAGCCCTTTTTTCTGAAGTTTCGCCCACACATGCAAAAAATTACACATGAATAAAATCACATTAGTAGGATCTTTCGGTCTGATACATTGAAAGCAGGATTTGTTCCTTGTCTTCCAAACAGACCAAAACACAGCTACTGCACCTACCATAACTGCAATTCTATCACTACCAACAAAACCAGTCAACCATTTATCATAAAGATCCGAGAAACTATCAGGAGCTTGCCTAGCCCCTAGAGCTATACTCACCACCGTCCAAATGTACCTAGCAAGCGGGCAGGAGAAGAACAAATGCTCCGTAGTTTCGTGATTATCACAAAACTCACATCGTTCTACTTTCTTCCACCCTCTTTTCTTCAAATTTTCTTTGGTCAGAATTTTGTCTCTGATCAGAAGCCAACAAAAAACTTTAATTCTCAGAGGGAGTCTGAGATTCCACAATTTTCTATAAGGAAACGACACTCTTTTTGCAATAAGAAAAGAGTACAGAGACTTTACAGAAAAAAACCCCAGACTTAGTCAACAACCAACTCACCCTATCCGGCGAATCAGTTAACCTCACATGTGCACAAGTATCCACAAGCTTACACCATAACACTTTGGTCTCCTCACGGAAAAACCTTCTAAATTTTAAGCAATCAAAATTGCTCCCAATTACCTTATTAACAGTAACATTATGTGTATAGCAAATGTTATAAAGCCTAGTGAAACTTTGACACAGAGGTTTCTCACCAACCCATGTGTCTTCCCAGAACCGGGTCTTCCTTCCATCTCCAATGATTCTTTTACAACAACTATAAAAGGTCTCCCTGACCTCCAATAAACCAGACCAGAATTGAGAATGTAAATAACTAGGTTTACATTGAGTAAAAGTACATTTCTTAAGATACTTCGCAGTGACCAATTGCTGCCAAAGCCCATTTTCATTTTCTAGGCGCCAAATCCACTTACAAATTAAGCTAACATTCTTAAGGTGCAGGTTTGTCACCCCAAGCCCACCCTGATCTCTAGGTTGACAAACCATTTTCCAATTGGCCAGATGGTATTTCTTAACATTCTCCTTTTCTTGCCAAAGCATCCTAGCTCTGAAGAAATCACATCTCTTAATCACACCTTTCGGCATGATAAACATAGTCAACATATAACTAGGTACATTACTTATGGAGGAATCTATAATAACTAGTCTAGATCCTATAGAAGCTAAATTCCCTTTCCAACAGGCATTCTTTTTCTCCACCTTCTCCTCTGTTTCCTTCCAGTCACTATTGCACAACTTTTTGTAATGCATTGGGACCCCCAGATATTTAAATGGGAAGTCTCCTTGTTTGCAAGTAAAGATATAGGAGTACTCATCCTTTTTCTCCAAAGCTTTACCAAAGAAAGACACCTCGCTCTTATTAAAGTTAATTTTTAACCCCGTCAACTGTTCAAAAATACACAGGATAAATTTAAGATTGCGAGCACTTTCCAGGTCATCTTCAAACATAAAAATAGTATCGTCCGCATACTGGATAATGGCTATCCCATCATCCAGCAAATCTGAAGCTAAACCTCTAATAAGCCCTGCCTCTTGCGCTCTAGCTACGAGCACTGCTAATACCTCAGCCGCAATATTAAATAATAAAGGAGAATACGGATCGCCTTGTCTTAGGCCTTTTCTAGTCTGAAAATACGGTCCCAGCTTGTCATTAACCATCACACACACCTTTCCATTATTCACCACACTCTTAGTCCACTGAATAAACTGTTCAGGGAACCCTTTCATGTCTAACACTGAGAACATAAAATCCCAATTAATTTTATCGTAGGCCTTCTCAAAATCCACTTTGAAGAAGACCCCGGATTTCTTAAACCGATGCATGTAATGCAAGGTTTCATGAAGTAAAGTCACATTATCTAGAATGAATCTACCTTTTACAAAAGCTGACTGGATTTTCGAAATAGTTTTATCTGCCAGTTTGATAGCACGATTGTTCAAAACTTTAGTAAAAAAATTAAACACCACGTTAAGAAGACAAATGGGTATGTACATTTGCAACCTATCCGCACCCTGTCCCTTAGCAATTAGGATGACAATACCATAATTAAATCTACTAATATTTAGCTTATTATTGTAAAAATCATCAAATAAAGACAAAAGATCATTGCAGATCAGGTCCGAAAACTTTTGAAAGAATTCTTTTGGAAAGCCATCCGGCCCAGGAGCTCTATTATGTTTCATCGAAAAGACCACCTCTTTTATTTCTTTCAAACTGAATTTTTCCACCAGCATTTTCCTATCATCCTCATTCAAATCCCTCTCTAAAGGATGCGAAAGAGTGACAGGCATCAGTTCTACCGGACCAAACAGATCCTTGTAGAACAAGGTGGCGTATTTAAGGATCTCATCGTCTCCCTCGATGATTCTCCCTTCTTGGCACAATCTAAAAAAATTACTTCTTCGCTTACGGCCACTAGCCGTAAGCATGAAATATCTAGTATTTCTATCTCCCTCAAAAAGATCACGTTCCTTAGCCCTTTGAAACCATTTTACTTCTTCCTCTCTTAAAATTTTATTAAGGTTATTTTGCAAAAGACATCTACATTCATAGTCAGCTGCAGACAATCCGAACAGCTCACATTGTTTATCAGTAAAATCTAATTTTTTTTCTCGATATCTGCCCTGTCCCTACGATATTGACCTTCTATATTTAAGTTCCAACCTTTGAGAGAACTACGCATTTTAACAAAAGGGTCTCTCTACGGCTCAGCTGACTGAGACGTAAGTTATGTCTCAGTCAGGTGATAGTCACTGTACGGGTCAACCCACCAAAATACGGATCGCAAAGTAAAAGGACGATCGGACGGCCACAGATGTGACTGAGACATAAGCTATGTCTCAGCTAGCTGAGACTTAACAAAACGGGCATGCCAAATATTCAGACCTGATTTGCCTTTATACTTAGCAACCCAGACCTTTTTTACAACATCCGCCAGATCCTCTCTAAGAAACCAACAAAGCTCAAATTTAAACGTTTTTTAATAGGTATTTTCCTGTCCCCGGAGTCCAAAAGAAGAGCAGCATGGTCAGAAACACCCCTAACCAGTGTTCTAACAGTAACCAGAGGGTAATTAGCCTCCCAAACAGGTGAGACTAATACTCTATCTAATCTAGCAAACAAAGGATCTCGCTGATTATTAGACCAGGTAAAGCTTCGTCCGGAGAGCTCCAGCTCTTTCAGACCCCAGTGCTCGATAATTGCATTAAAAATATTGCTCCATCTAGACAGCTTTTTAATCTTATTCCTGTCCGAAAGTCTCCTAATAATATTAAAATCTCCACCCAAAAAAATAGGCAGATCATTTAAATTCAGGACATGGACAAGTTCCACCAAAAAATCGGGCTTGTCTTTTACATTTGAGGCGCCATATATATTAACCAAATTCCATTTAAAACATGTCGTCTTATCCATGATAGTCATTCTAGTGAAGAATCTACCAGTCGAAAAGAACCAACATCATATTTGTTTTCCCTCACCCCAAATCCCCAGCGACGCCGCGCCGATTGGTCGGCCTCTGGCCGTGGCGCTGACGCCGCCACCATCTCGGACGCGCGCCTGGAATGCGCGTCGTCAGGGACGACTGCCGATTGGATCGTGGCGCACCTCCACTCGAGCCGGAAACCACGCCGGCTCCATCCGCAGGAGGAAGATGAGAGGAGGGGCTGCGGCTCGCCGGAGATGCGTTGCGGCCTCGAATGCGCGTCGTCAGGGATGATCCGGCCTCCACCGCGTTTCCCTCCGCGATGATCTCTACTAGAGGCTGGAGTAGCCAGCAACGCATCTCCGGCGAGCCGCAGCCCCTCCTCTCATCTTCCTCCTGCGGATGGAGCCGGCGTGGTTTCCGGCTCGAGTGGAGGTGCGCCACGATCCAATCGGCAGTCGACGGCAACGGCAAAAACTGCAAGCTACATGGCACCAACGACCGCGTCACGAACTACTATGTCTGCCAAGGGCAGGTAAATGCATACGATCTTCAGTTCTTCACCAGCCCTAAATTGAACTGAATTAATCAGTTGATTATTTGTTCCCCTAATTTAGCAACTTGTTGCATCTATGCCTACGTCACATGACGAGAGAAATAAGAATATACATCAACAGGCAAGGGAGATGTGCAGATATAAAGAAGTATATTAGCGTGCATTGGGAAATCAAGTTTAGTATGTACATGCTGTGAATTAACCATTTAATTTAATTTGGTTTTGTCGAAATATGTACAGTTTGGATGCAAGGATGTTAGAATTCTGAAACTGGGTGCTCTACATATTCACTGATATTCTTTGTATGACGAGTTGATGTCAGTTAATAGTTCAACTATACTTACAACAGCCATTAATTTAGTCAATGCCAAGGAGAGTGGGTTATGGGCAGCAGCTCTGTGTTAGTGTACTCTTTCTTACTGGTTGGTACCTTTCAAAAGTAACTGATGTTTGTATCGTTGAATTTTCTGCATGATTGTGTGTGGAGAGGTGTAAAAATTGGACGGATCGGCCATTGTCTAGAGCTGGGAAGGAAAACTTTTTTGTCATCATCCATCCCAAGTTATGTCATGAGTTATTCAATCTGTCAGGTTCAATCTCTTCGCGAGTTCTCTTCCGTATTCTCCATCGCTTGTTCATATTTTTCCATCGGCCCCTGTGTAAATGTTCAGACTTGCCCCTGGAATGCGTTTTGCAGAAATATGATCTACGGAGTGTGTTCGAGCAGTTTGCCTGTTAAAAAAGTAAATCATGTGAGCTTTTGAAGTGAACTAATAATTTTTTTGGCGACTGATAAAACATTTGGGGATGCTTTACTTATCAGTCTGCGGAGGTGCTCGTGCGATGATCTTATTCTGTAGAGAGATATCATCTTCCCAGATTTCTTAATTCAAATTACTTTGTTTTCTGGGTTGTTGCTACTTTGCAGAACGGAGATGAGATTACAGATGTTTCCAGAATGCAGTACCAAGGTCTTCAAAGGAAGCTTGCTTGTGCATGGTACTGGACATATAGGACTGATTTTTGAGGTTTGATATGGTGCAGAAGTATAAAAAGGCAAATGAAAGGCAACGCCACATTAGGCTGACACTGGGGACAATGTGTGTGTGTGTGTCTTATAAAAGGTGTATGTTGTGAGTGTGTGTGCTGAGCGTGTGGCTGATGCGTGTGTCCAAGTGCCTTCCTTATGCCATTCCTTGGAACCGAAAATAAGAGCAAGTAAACATGTTGTTTCATATATACAATAAAAGGTAATTTCATATGATTTTCAACATATAGTATATGGATGCAGCCTGTAGTATGGGTGCATTCATGGGAGTTCATAGCAATTGTTTTTGAATGACCAACTTCTGAATCTATTGGTAAGCAAATTTATAAACTAAAATTCATCTTACCTTTGTACGACCGACTAGCTTCTATGCCAATTTGAGTGCCCTTGGCATGGTGCAGGTGATAAAGATTTTGATCCAAGCCTGCTACTGTCTGGTGGCCGCACTCTGCTGCTGCTGAAGCTTTTAAGATATTTACTTCTTCTATGTTGATGTAGTCTGTCTGTAATCTTAGCTCCATGGGTACTATATGAATCCAAGCATGTCAGGAGCTCAAAACGATCATGTTCTTGTGTTGTTACGCCATAGACAGCGTTTGATACTGGGTAAAAATGTGATCATGTGTATTGTGAAGTAATATGAAACCATATGATTATGTGTTGTATTGTGATGACCCTCCTTGGAGTACAAGGCCAGATGTAGTAGTTTTAAAACCAATCCTACCACCGTCTCGCTCTGAGAAGACATAATCTTGACAGGGGTGGCGTTGGGCTGGCTGAACGGCGAAATAAAACACATATGTATATGTTTGAGCTAACTATGCTAGGAAAATAATTTCCTTTATGTTATGTTCAATAATGATGTATTTGAACTAACTACAACCAGAACAATGTGAGTCCGCGGGAGTTCCTGCTTGGTCTATCACTCCTGACCGTTTCCTTGAAGGATGTTTGTGCATTGTGGTAGTGACACCCACTTTTTTTTTAATTTGAGCTAACTATGCTGGAAAAACAATTTCCTTTCTGTTTTGTTTAATATTGACGTATTTGAGCTAACTATAACTGAAATAATGTGAGTCCACGTTCCTGCTTGTTCTGCACAGTTTTGTTTTTGTTTTTTGAAAGATGCTTGGGTGATATTTGTGATACTCGGCAAGTGTAAACTGATTTCACCAACTGTTCAAGAATGATGTGTAACAGAGTATGAGACTATGCTACAATTGATCATGCGACACATGAGACGACACAAAAACTTAGTGGTCCACGACAATGCACTAGAATTCAACGCACATTTTTGCCACCCGTTGCGACGCACGGACATATTAGCTAGTAGTGAAGTAAAAAAGAGAAACAGTACCTGTTAATGGGCCGCTTTCGAAAGGGCCCACTAAGCACCGCAGCGGGCGGCGCTGCGTCAACTAGGCGCCCCCCCCCGCGGAAAGGCTGGTCTGATCCGACTTATCGTTCCCCCACACGGGCCTCAGCCCACAGCCGTGTCTGAAATTTGAGTGTCATTTTTATTCGAGGCAATGCTACGGATCGGTGCATGTCAATGTCATGGACAAGAAGTCAAGAACAAGATAGAGATGTGTTCTTCTGCGGCCCCACGGCATCACATGCCACGCATCATCCACCTCGAATAATGCCGGTGGGTGGCTCAACGCGCCAACACATTGTTGGCGTCCTATGCAACACTGTAGTACTGGTCTCTCTGTAGTGGTCACTCACTGCCCGGCATTGGCAACCAAGTCAAAAGCATCAAAACCATGGGAGACTCGATGGACTCCCCGCCGTCCGATCTCGACCGATCTGCAGCCCAGGATGCGTCGTCGTTACATTGCCTGTCCATGCCTTCTCTCACGTCAAATCCATCCGCATCCACCGATACTTTGCGACAGTGTTTCACGTCGCCAAGAATCTTTGCTGAACGAGTTTTATTTGCGTGGTTTGAGTCCGCGGTCGGCAGCGCGGTGGGCCATTTCCATTGTCATTGGGAGTTTGGTGGCCATCCTTGCTTAAATTGGTGGGACCAGTTTAGCTCGTGTCTCCTTGTTGTTCATCATCGACCGGCCCTAGACGGAACCTTACATTTTTTTTTTTTTGAAGGAGCTCGTGTACAAGATCAAGAACTGAAAGAACAACACACACGAGAGGGAAGAACTACAGCTCGCGCGAAGAACACGGAACCACCACACACACCACGCACCCAAGCAGAAGCCTCGGACCAACCTTGTTGAAGTGCTGCAAGATCCATCTGGCGCAAGCACCAGAATCTCTCCAAGATAATACGTACGTACATGGCACCACATGTCCATTTGGTGATAGGTTTTGTCTGCGCATCCGAAATTTCATCTCTTGATTTTGTGACTTCGAAAAACACATTTATTCCTCAGCGAAAAATAGCACATTATAGCGTTTTAAGACTAATCTCGCTAAATAAGTCAGTGTAGAATGTGTCTCTAATATCACGCTATAGCGCGAGAGCATGCTAATTGTGTATTTTAAGACCGCCCGCTAATACGTGATTTTTTTCTCTCTTCCATTGGAAACGATTGATACATATTTATCTAAATACAGATGTATGTAGATATATTTTAATGTGTATATACATCAATATTTTGAAAATTTTGTGTCAATCATTTCTGATATATTTTTTATAAAAATGTCCTATTTTCATGCTATTTAATGCTGAAACTATTTTTTAAGCTTATATTTTTTAACTGGTTTAGGGCAGGCCGTGCCACCAGGCTTGGGCCTGTCTTGCCTGTCTTTTTCTGGCCCAACTAGATCTAAAATTTGAGACGAGCAGAGTCGTTTAACTAACGAGTTTAGAACTGAAACTCGCGAGTTTGCTCATTTAGCTCGATAAAATTGTCAACATGTAACAACATAGCTTGTATACACAATTGTTTCTGATTATTTGGACATGTATGATGTAATCATCATAACAATCAATGAAAGTATGACACAATCAAGTAATTTGTAATCGATAAACTACAATAATCAGGATCCATTATTTAGAATTTTAGATAGACAAGAATGTTAGGTAACGACTCTTTTTACCGAGTTAAACGAGTACTTGCAATAAACAGCAAAGCAACCAAGCTAGCTTTACAGGGGATGCTTGCCATGTGTTGCACGCGCGTATAGATCCGATCTCAAGGTTGCGTACTGAATGCATTTTCTTTATAGCCTATCCATGCCATATCGTGTCGATCATTCTTACGTAGTGGAGTAGCTAGCTAGTTTTAGCAGCATTGGGACAAACTTTCGTGGCAATGGCAAGCACATACGTACGCCGATAAGCTTCGATCAGTTCGTTGCATGCACTAGCACTACGGAAAGCAGGGTTCTTGGTTTTACACACGTGTAAGTAAAGGGGCGAATGAGGCATATGCGTCTTGCACAATGCCACCGATGGTTGATCAACTAACCTTGCCTGCTGGTTGCTGTGCTGATCGACAGCACTACAAGAAACAAAAAAATAGTAGCGAAGCGGTACGTCATGTACGTCAGCTCCCAGGTGGCGATTAGGTTTCCCTGCCTCTCGTCGGCGGCCGCCGCTGATCTGCCCTGCCTCTATGGCCTTCGGGTCATGGACGGCCCTCGTCGGCGGGAGGGCTCCGTTTTTGAGTGTTAGGGTCAAAATTTGTTGGGACGGTGCTCAGATGGCGGCGGCGGCGTCTCGTTTCAATAAGGTCTTCTCGGTTTCAGTCCCATCTCGGCGGCGACGTCGAGAAGCATGTGGGAGTAGTGTGGTCTCGACGATTTCTTCTGGTGGTGGCGTTCTTCGGATCGTCAAAGAGCTTCATCGACGGTTCTTTCTTCTTCTTCGTCTCCGGGACGGATGTGGTCTTCTAGACCCGTTCGGTGACTTCCCGTCCGCAACTAACAACGTCAGGCCAGCTCACGGAGTAGCGGCAGCGGCGGCGCGCCGTCGACACGGTCTAGAGGTTGAAAACGAAGGACATCTCAATGATTTCGTTGTAATTTTCGTTTTTGTTAAAGTGTTTTGTACTGTTTGGTGTTTCTTTTAATGCCATGTCCTTTTCGCAAAAAAAAAGAAACAAAAAAATAGTGGAAAGATCTCAATTACTAGCTGGGAAAATAATCTCGAAACCACGAATGCTAAACCAGACACAGCACCACGTGAGGCATGGATCGACCCTCTCATGCTAAACCAGAAAAGGAATAGACATGGGTGTCGCCGTGTCAGAGGTATGTCGCCGGCGGGAGGCGCACAGAGGACAGGATCACCGGCGGCTGAGCCGCGGAATGAGTAGCATCCAGCAGTCCATCGAGCTGATGCGTGCCGGCCGGCAAACCAAACAACACCTCACCGCCTCGGTCGCGGGACGTGTCCCTGTCCCTATCCTCCGGGCCTCTTCATCTTGTGCCGACGTCTCTCTGCCCCCTTTCAGCTCAGCCAAAAGGATCTGCAGACAGTTTGCACAATCCGTATTTAATTCCGGATATACTGGCCGATCTTGACGTCAAACCGCTGGTGATCTAAACAAATCGAATACAGTTGCTTCACCGCGCAATTTCATGATGGGTCTCCGCATGATGGAGTGGAAGATCGGATCGGATTGGATTTGGATTGCGATGTGCGCCATGGTTTACTCTGGACCGCAGGGTTTGTAAAACGAGCGCTCTCTGCTGGAAAACGATTTGTGGAGGTTCAATTCTAGCTTAACTAACTTTGCTACCACTAGTATTCTATTTGTTTGACAAAGATTCAGAGATATGAAGGAAAAATTGCGATCGTAAAGCTCGTGCTATTTTAAAAATGAATCCCATCTTTAGGCGGCGACAACACACCGTCAACTTTGCTTTAAATCTTTTTAATTTCCTCTAGACTCCCTAAGATTAGAATACCGTTTGCTGTACCCTGGCATCAGTAGACGTCCTCGAAGGTGCACCACTACGCTACGGAGAACCTGCTGTAGTAGAACGCCGTCACGCACTAGAGATTTGACTGGCGATTTTTATAACATGGTCGGCTAGCTGCAAAGTTTCACCTTTTGGGAATACTAGGCAAGATGGCACACGCCGCGCCTGTGTGGAAAAATAGTGTATTTTGTGTTTAAGTTAGGGTTAAATTAGAAAGAAATATGTATATGTCCGTAAAAAAAAGTTAAAACATGAAATTTGTTTGAAGGGTGATATCCATCTACTCGTCAAAGGAAAATTCAAACGGATGACTGAGTGCGGCGAATTTGACAAAATTCGTCGAATGTTTTTGCGAATTTGGATCCAAAATTAAGGAGTTAGAGTCGACCAAACTGGAAACCGATCACGGGAATGGAACCTACTCGTCGACGCGCATATATTTCATGTATATATTATTATGAAAAGGAGAGCGGATCGTATTTTTGGGAAATGCAAGGGGTTTTTCGCAAAAGTGGGCAACATGGCTCAACCGGGACTGTTCACGAGATGGGACTGTTCACGCGGGAGAACGACCAGCCTGTTCATCGCGGGGGGGGGGGGGGGGGGGGGGTACCGGTACTGTTCATGCGTCGTACTGTTAATTCGTATAGGGTGTGCACTGTTCACCGTAGAAACACTGTTCTCATACCGGACTGTTCATCGCGGGTGCCGGTACTGTTTACCGACACGGAGGGCTGAGAGGGCGCGGTATAAGGAAAACTAGTTGAATTTTGGCGTGGCGTCACGCCACGCCCTTGGTGATTTTTTTTGTGCAATATATTTTTTTTTGTTAACAAAAATGTTGGCTAAATTGGAGTGTTGAAACATTTTTTTTGTTTTCTTATGAATAGGTAGCATTTTTTTGTGTGCATTTCTGATATATTGTGTACAATATTCAAATATTTGAAGGTTTGAAATGCTCAAACATGTTTGTATTTCGACGTCAATATTTAATTGAAATCATAACAATCCATTTGAATTTGATTCCACATTTGGGGAAAGTAAATGTTGGACAAATTGAAATGTTGAAATAAATTTGGTATTTGTTATGAGTACACTGCGGTTATTTTTGGTGAGCATTTCAGTTTTATTTTATGGAATATCGGAATATTCGCTCAAATGTTGGACAAATTGCAACTTGCAAACATGTTTTTTTATTTTGTTATTATAAAGTGGAACAGTACTTGTAGTTTTTAGATAAATGACGCCATTATTAAGTGAGATGTGAAGCATTCGGAGTATTGTAAAAAGACGACTCTATTATCATTTGTTTAAGGAATTGGAACATTGCAGAAACAGTACTTTCTTTTTTATGTTTTTCTTTTGTTTAAACAAAACTCGGAATATTTCATATTTCTTTTATCTTTTGTAGATCATAAAAAAATATTCGTTGAAATTAAATATAAACAGATCTTATATTCCATCATTTAGTAGACCCCATCCGGGACGTTGTGATTTGAAATTTTAGAATTCGTCGTAATTTGTCGTCTCGTGTATCTCCAGTTTTTTTAGCAAATTTAAATGGTCGAATATGTTTGTAGTTTGACACAGATATTTATTTGATTTACAAAATCAGGAGGAATATGCCATATAAGTATTTTGCAAATCCAAATCCATTTATTTAGATGGAATGCATTTAGGTTTTATCTAAATATTTGGCAAGTTGAAATGTTGGAAAATATTTGTATATTGTCACAAGTAGGTAGCATATGTTTTTCGGGTCATCTCGATATTTTTTTATATTTTTGTGTTGTTTATTTTGTAAACTATTGGCTGTGCAATGTTTTTTTTTTCCTGGAATTTTTTAATCTACACAGATATTTATTTTATGGAATATAGGAATATTCGCTCAAATGTTGGACAAATTGCAACTTGCAAACATGTTTTTCTTATTTTGTTATTATAAAGTGGAACAGTACTTGTAGTTTTTAGATAAATGACGTCATTATTAAGTGAGATGTGAAGCATTCGGAGTATTGTAAAAAGATGACTCTATTATCATTTGTTTAAGGAATTGAAACATTGCAGAAACAGTACTTTCTTTTTTATCTTTTTCTTTTGTTTAAACAAAACTCGGAATATTTCATATTTCTTTTATCTTTTGTAGATCATAAAAAAATATTCGTTGAAATTAAATATAAACAGATCTTGTATTCCATCATTTAGTAGACCCCATCCGGGACGTTGTGATTTGAAATGTTAGAATTCGTCGTAATTTGTCGTCTGGTGTATCTCCAGTTTTTTTAGCAAATTTAAATGGTCGAATATGTTTGTGGTTTGACACAGATATTTATTTGATTTACAAAATCAGGAGGAATATGCCATATAAGTATTTTGCAAATCCAAATCCATTTATTTAGATGGAATGCATTTAGGTTTTATCTAAATATTTGGCAAGTTGAAATGTTGGAAAATATTTGTATATTGTCACAAGTAGGTAGCATATGTTTTTCGGGTCATCTCGATATTTTTTTATATTTTTGTGTTGTTTATTTTGTAAACTATTGGCTGTGCAATGTTTTTTTTTTCCTGGAATTTTTTAATCTACACAGATATTTATTTTATGGAATATAGGAATATTCGCTCAAATGTTGGACAAATTGCAACTTGCAAACATGTTTTTCTTATTTTGTTATTATAAAGTGGAACAGTACTTGTAGTTTTTAGATAAATGACGTCATTATTAAGTGAGATGTGAAGCATTCGGAGTATTGTAAAAAGATGACTCTATTATCATTTGTTTAAGGAATTGAAACATTGCAGAAACAGTACTTTCTTTTTTATCTTTTTCTTTTGTTTAAACAAAACTCGGAATATTTCATATTTCTTTTATCTTTTGTAGATCATAAAAAAATATTCGTTGAAATTAAATATAAACAGATCTTGTATTCCATCATTTAGTAGACCCCATCCGGGACGTTGTGATTTGAAATGTTAGAATTCGTCGTAATTTGTCGTCTGGTGTATCTCCAGTTTTTTTAGCAAATTTAAATGGTCGAATATGTTTGTGGTTTGACACAGATATTTATTTGATTTACAAAATCAGGAGGAATATGCCATATAAGTATTTTGCAAATCCAAATCCATTTATTTAGATGGAATGCATTTAGGTTTTATCTAAATATTTGGCAAGTTGAAATGTTGGAAAATATTTGTATATTGTCACAAGTAGGTAGCATATATTTTTCGGGTCATCTCGATATTTTTTTATATTTTTGTGTTGTTTATTTTGTAAACTATTGGCTGTGCAATGTTTTTTTTTCCTGGAATTTTTTAATCTACACAGATATTTATTTTATGGAATATCGGAATATTCGCTCAAATGTTGGACAAATTGCAACTTGCAAACATGTTTTTTTATTTTGTTATTATAAAGTGGAACAGTACTTGTAGTTTTTAGATAAATGACGTCATTATTAAGTGAGATGTGAAGCATTCGGAGTATTGTAAAAAGATGACTTTATTATCATTTGTTTAAGGAATTGGAACATTGCAGAAACAGTACTTTCTTTTTTATCTTTTTCTTTTGTTTAAACAAAACTCGGAATATTTCATATTTCTTTTATCTTTTGTAGATCATAAAAAAATATTCGTTGAAATTAAATATAAACAGATCTTATATTCCATCATTTAGTAGACCCCATCAGGGACGTTGTGATTTGAAATGTTAGAATTCGTCGTAATTTGTCGTCTGGTGTATCTCCAGTTTTTTTAGCAAATTTAAATGCTCGAATATGTTTGTGGTTTGACACAGATATATATTTGATTTACAAAATCAGGAGGAATATGCCATATAAGTATTTTGCAAATCCAAATCCATTTATTTAGATGGAATGCATTTAGGTTTTATCTAAATATTTGGCAAGTTGAAATGTTGGAAAATATTTGTATATTGTCACAAGTAGGTAGCATATATTTTTCGGGTCATCTCGATATATTTTTATATTTTTGTGTTGTTTATTTTGTAAACTATTGGCTGTGCAATGTTTTTTTTTCCTGGAATTTTTTAATCTACACAGATATTTATTTTATGGAATATAGGAATATTCGCTCAAATGTTGGACAAATTGCAACTTGCAAACATGTTTTTCTTATTTTGTTATTATAAAGTGGAACAGTACTTGTAGTTTTTAGATAAATGACGTCATTATTAAGTGAGATGTGAAGCATTCGGAGTATTGTAAAAAGATGACTCTATTATCATTTGTTTAAGGAATTGAAACATTGCAGAAACAGTACTTTCTTTTTTATCTTTTTCTTTTGTTTAAACAAAACTCGGAATATTTCATATTTCTTTTATCTTTTGTAGATCATAAAAAAATATTCGTTGAAATTAAATATAAACAGATCTTGCATTCCATCATTTAGTAGACCCCATCCGGGACGTTGTGATTTGAAATGTTAGAATTCGTCGTAATTTGTCGTCTGGTGTATCTCCAGTTTTTTTAGCAAATTTAAATGGTCGAATATGTTTGTGGTTTGACACAGATATTTATTTGATTTACAAAATCAGGAGGAATATGCCATATATGTATTTTGCAAATCCAAATCCATTTATTTAGATGGAATGCATTTAGGTTTTATCTAAATATTTGGCAAGTTGAAATGTTGGAAAATATTTGTATATTGTCACAAGTAGGTAGCATATATTTTTCGGGTCATCTCGATATTTTTTTATATTTTTGTGTTGTTTATTTTGTAAACTATTGGCTGTGCAATGTTTTTTTTTCCTGGAATTTTTTAATCTACACAGATATTTATTTTATGGAATATCGGAATATTCGCTCAAATGTTGGACAAATTGCAACTTGCAAACATGTTTTTTTATTTTGTTATTATAAAGTGGAACAGTACTTGTAGTTTTTAGATAAATGACGTCATTATTAAGTGAGATGTGAAGCATTCGGAGTATTGTAAAAAGATGACTTTATTATCATTTGTTTAAGGAATTGGAACATTGCAGAAACAGTACTTTCTTTTTTATCTTTTTCTTTTGTTTAAACAAAACTCGGAATATTTCATATTTCTTTTATCTTTTGTAGATCATAAAAAAATATTCGTTGAAATTAAATATAAACAGATCTTATATTCCATCATTTAGTAGACCCCATCAGGGACGTTGTGATTTGAAATGTTAGAATTCGTCGTAATTTGTCGTCTGGTGTATCTCCAGTTTTTTTAGCAAATTTAAATGGTCGAATATGTTTGTGGTTTGACACAGATATTTATTTGATTTACAAAATCAGGAGGAATATGCCATATAAGTATTTTGCAAATCCAAATCCATTTATTTAGATGGAATGCATTTAGGTTTTATCTAAATATTTGGCAAGTTGAAATGTTGGAAAATATTTGTATATTGTCACAAGTAGGTAGCATATATTTTTCGGGTCATCTCGATATTTTTTTATATTTTTGTGTTGTTTATTTTGTAAACTATTGGCTGTGCAATGTTTTTTTTCCTGGAATTTTTTAATCTACACAGATATTTATTTTATGGAATATCGGAATATTCGCTCAAATGTTGGACAAATTGCAACTTGCAAACATGTTTTTTTATTTTGTTATTATAAAGTGGAACAGTACTTGTAGTTTTTAGATAAATGACGTCATTATTAAGTGAGATGTGAAGCATTCGGAGTATTGTAAAAAGATGACTTTATTATCATTTGTTTAAGGAATTGGAACATTGCAGAAACAGTACTTTCTTTTTTATCTTTTTCTTTTGTTTAAACAAAACTCGGAAAATTTCATATTTCTTTTATCTTTTGTAGATCATAAAAAAATATTCGTTGAAACTAAATATAAACAGATCTTATATTCCATCATTTAGTAGACCCCATCAGGGACGTTGTGATTTGAAATGTTAGAATTCGTCGTAATTTGTCGTCTGGTGTATCTCCAGTTTTTTTAGCAAATTTAAATGCTCGAATATGTTTGTGGTTTGACACAGATATATATTTGATTTACAAAATCAGGAGGAATATGCCATATAAGTATTTTGCAAATCCAAATCCATTTATTTAGATGGAATGCATTTAGGTTTTATCTAAATATTTGGCAAGTTGAAATGTTGGAAAATATTTGTATATTGTCACAAGTAGGTAGCATATATTTTTCGGGTCATCTCGATATATTTTTATATTTTTGTGTTGTTTATTTTGTAAACTACTGGCTGTGCAATGTTTTTTTCCTGGAATTTTTTAATCTACACAGATATTTATTTGATGTACAAAATCAGGAGGAATATACTATATAAGTATTTTGCAAATTCAAATCCATTTATTTAGATGGAATGCATTTAGGTTTTATCCAAATATTTGGCAAGTTGAAATGTTGGAAAATGTTTGTATATTCTCACAAGTAGGGAGCATATAGTACACTATATAAGTATTTACAAATTCAAATCCATTTATTTAGATGGAATGCATTTAGGTTTTATCCAAATATCTGCTAAGTTGAAATGTTGAAAAATGTTTGTATGTTGTCACAAGTAGGAAGCATATATTTTTCGGGTCGTCTCGATATTTTTTTATATTATTCGGATGGTTATTTTTCAAAGTATTGGTTGTGCAATGTTTTTTTCCTGGAATTAGTTAATCTAAAAATTGGAAGAACCGCATCTGAATTTCATATTTGGAGGAAGATAATTTAGGTTGTTTCCAAATATTTTCCAAATTGAAATATTCAATTTAAGCCCATAATTAGAGGAGATGTATTGTGTGAGTATTTGTTAAATTCAACTCCACATAATTAGGGGAAGTTTATTTGTAATTTTTCCAAATATTTTCCAAATTAAAATATTCAATCTAAGTCCATAATTAAAAGAGATGCCTTATATGAACTTTTATTAAATTCACCTCCATATAATTAGGGGAAGGTCATTTGAATGTTTCGAAATGTTCACCAATTTTAAATGTACAATTTTTTTAGATTTTGGTGTGCAAGTAGAATTAACAAAATAAATTGGAGTCAACCCCATATATAAGTTCAAAAGTTAGTTATTTAGTATTTTTTCATAAACATGATTTAAAGTTATGCAAACATGCGTGAATTTGACATAATCAGATAGGTTACATTTTTCTGAAAATTTTGACATGTTGAACACATTTTTTTGAGTTATAGATTGAAAGATATGAATTTTACAAATTTTAGCACTTTTTTGCAAATTTTAAAAAAATTGGTAGGCGGGACCCGCACGTCAGGTGGGGCCCGCGATGACGTCGCACGTGATGTCACCTCGCGGCGGCCATGGCGAGCGCGGCCGAGCTCGGGCGAGCACGCCCCAGCACGCTCGCTCCGCCGGCGCTGCGCGGATCCGCGCGGGGGAGGTGCAGGGGAGCCGCTTGGGCGGCGCTGGTGACCAAATGGTCATCGGAGCGCCGACGGCGACCATTTTGGTGGCGGCGGATGGCGACCACGGTGGCGGCGAATCCCGCCCGCATCCGGCGTCCCTGGACGCGGCGCGCGGCGAGGAGGGAGAGGCGGAGACGGCGCACCTCGCCGTGGGCGCGGATTCGTCGGGGGAAGCACGGAGCGGCGGCGAGGCGCGGCAGCGCCGCGGGAGAGAGGAAGGAGGGAGAGGGATTGGGAAGAAGATTTTACAAAAAAGTCCTTGTGATTTTTTGTAATTACAAAATGGTCCATCCGCTCGTAAAATTTTGGGGCGCGGGGCAATTTCTGGACCTGCTTGTCGTTTTTCGTAAATTTCCGGGGCGGTGTGAGGCTGACAGGTGGGGCCCACCGTGACATTGTTCAACACTGTAGCACTGTAGCTAGCTACAGTGCGTGGGGGGCTGAGAGCTCGCTAAACTTCCCATCTTTCATATAGTTAGTTATAAGAGAAGACAAAAGAATCGCTTGCTCTTCTGAAGGAAAAAAACTCGATTATGTGTGAGAAAAAGGTACCACAGAATATTCAGGCGCAGAGGATCTCACTCGTCGCGTCGCAAGTACTACTTTCAACTTGGAGAGGGCCAATGCTTTCCTTTCCCTCCATATTTAAACGGCCAAGTAGCGGGGTACCCGACGTAGCACTAGACAGGCGGTTAGACAACATACTGACAAGTAGGACCAAGCAGTACCCGAACAACCTGGTCCCATGCGCCAGCGACACCGGTGGTTGCACTCGCGAGTCATGCAGGAGACACCACTGTCTCGTGGGCGCCTGGCTCAAGGCCAAAGCATGGGACATTCATGGGCAGTGAATGATCGATCTGTTCGGGGTCCTTTTTTCGCCCAAATTATGATGATGGAAAATTCGAAGTAGTTCATGATGTTCACACAAAGCTTGGCTTGGGAAATGGGAATCCATCCAGATTGACCGATTCTGCTCAACATTTGTCGGTCACTTTTCTCAGTTTGGACCAAGCATGAAATGTTCCCTTTGCCAGATTAGAAAAAAAAAGGGCACACACTATTGTATGTTGATCAAGAAAGCCAAGTCGGTGGTTCTGGCACAGATGCACGGAAAAATAAAATTGTACACCGATAGTTTTATTTTACTACCTAAGTGTCACAGATTTAAACTAAACTGGGTTTAAAATTGCGACACATATTTTGGAAATGAGTGTGTACAATAAATGGGTAAAAACATTGTTCTTCCAGTACTGCTACTTCTACAAGGAAAATCGGGGTAATAAACAAATAAAACACGAGATGACTCCATATAACACGGTAAGAGAAACATAACTAAAAAAATCGTGTCGGTTATCTTGCCAAGATTGAACCAACATAACTGAGCAAATTTTATGAGACTTGAGTTTATTGATACTATTTTGACACTTGCAAAGTACGTATCCAATGGCAACTAATTGTTTAGCCCAAGAACGTTACAGACATACTTGGCTATGAGCGTAATAGTAAATGAGCAATGTAATAACTATAGAAAAGATAACTCATACTCCATATTTTGTATACATTTTGTATCTGCATTGATTGTTATATATTCTCCTTAGTTACACCTAGACTAGACAATTATGCATTCGAGAAACCTCTTCTGGCTTTAAAAGTCAGGATCATGATTTTTAAGAAAACTAAAATACACATGGGCAATTACATATATTTGTAGTTACCTAATTGACATGACTTAATGTGTGAAGACATGCATTTTTTATATGCTTCTAGTTTAGTGGAAGTGCAATATGAAATGTCGCGATTAAAATTTTGTAATAAAAATGATAGTACCTTCATATATAGGTGTACTATCACGTGTTGATTTGCTAAGTATAATTAAAATGTAATGATTCAAATCATAAGTCAAGAGAATGTGTTGTAAGTGAAAAAGGTGAAAATGATTAGTATAAATGAATGATAGTTGTCTATTTACGTCGCCCTAGGGCCCAGTTACCTAAGCAAGGACTGAGTGTATCCGATATGGAACGTGATTGGTGGGGTAGTGTACAGTGTTTTTGTGGGTGCCTCTATCTTAGTGGATTTCATGAATTTTGTGGGTGCCTCTATCGAGTGTGCGCTTGGAATGTCTGGTTGATTTCCCCGAATATTTACGCGGTCGTTTTGCTGTGCCCACGGAAATGGGTGGATTTTAATCAGCACCATCAATCCTGAGATTTTTCGGGCCTATGCCCATGAAAATAGCGAGGAAAAGAAACGGCCAAAAAGAAATCACAATAAACCAATCGGTTCTTCCGTGAATAGTAACGATGTGAAATTTTGAACGAACAGTGAAGCAAGTGGGGCCTTAGTATATAATTGTCACTAGAAGCTAAACTTTGAGAACATATTTGCGGCACACGAGCTCACTAGAGATTTAAATTTTCCAAAATAGTGCATTGAACATTCAAAAAAAATACCAATGTTTTGAACGTGGTATGTATACTTGTGCATAGTTGCAGTAAAAAGGCACGTTCTTTTTGGCTACAAAAATGGCTGTGTAAAGGTATAAAAATACTCTTATTTTGTACCAAAATTTATCTTTTTTGTGTAGCCCAAAATATAACGTATTTCTTAAGGAAACCTCTCAGGTATGGAGTAAATATGTATATGTATTTGTATACTTCGGCAGATTTTTTGAATCCCAGAAATACGATTTTTAGATATTTTTTTTTCATTTTGGAAAACGAGATCACTGGTGACGAGATGCATCAACGAGTTTTCCTTACTTTCTACCAAAAATCCAAGGTGGCCAGCTGCCTTTGCCTTGCAAGTTGCAAGTACTTGTACTATGGGTTCTGAAGGTGCACTAGTAAATTAACTGGCATTGCTTATCTCAGGATATCATGGCACTTGGTAAATTCACGAGAGAGAGGAGGCGTGTGATACGTCTCCAACGTATCTATAATTTCTGATGTTCCATGCTTATATTATACCATTTGCTACATGTTTTGTATACACTTCATATCATTTTTATGCATTTTCTGGGACTAACCTATTAACAAGATGCCACAGTGCCAGTTCCCTGTTTTCTGCTGTTTTTGGTTCCAGAAAATTACTTCTGCGAATATTCTCGGAATTGCATGAAACAAAAGGCCAAGTCCCTATTTTTCCAACACGTACACGGAGTCCGAAAGAGAGACGAAGGGGAGCCACGAGGTGGCCAAACCACCTGGCGGCGCGGCCCCCCCTTCTGCCGCGCCAGCTGGTGAGGAGGCCCACCTCGGGCTCCACCGACGTTGCCCCTTCGCCTATTTATTCCCCCCGAGGCGTAAACCCTAAAAGACAGAGCCAATTTCCACGAAGAGTTCCGCAGCGCCGCCGCCATCGACGACAAGTTTCGGGGGACAGAATCTCTGTTCCGGCACGCCGCCGGGACGGGGAATTACCCCCGGAGTCATCTCCATCGACTCCACCGCCATCTTCATCGCCGCTGCTGACTCCCATGATGAGGAGGGAGTAGTTCTCCCCCGAGGCTGAGGGCTCTACCGGTAGCTATGTGGTTCATCTCCCTCTCCCATGGTGTGATCTTTATGTAATCATGTGTATTGCTAGTATCGCTGAATGCATTAATAATGTTTATGCTACTCAAGTGATTTTGTCTAGTTTCTGGAGTCATTGTGACAACACGGTATCAAGGTGACAGTGTGGGTACTTGTGTGACTATGAATAATTTAGACATTTATCATGGCTTATTCTTGGGAATTGTGGTGTTTGTTTACTCAGACTTTGAGGTGTGCTTTTGCAGCCCTACGCATAGTACTCTTGCTTCATCAAGAAGGAGAATAATCCCGAGTAGTATTTACTTGTGTTCAGTTGTGCTAATCTAGTTGAATATGTAGATGTTACTCTTTATCTATTATGCACTCCAGAGGTTACTTTAATATGAACTCCGGTACTCTCCACGGTGTAAAGGTGACAGTGTGTGCACCGTGTGTGATTCCTTTATGACGTTGTGGCGCTTGTTTACTCCGGCTTGAGGTGTGCTTTTGCAGCCCTACACAATGAATGGTGTTTGTTATCCAACAAGAGAGTGTTTAAGAGTAGCTTTTATTTATTCAATTATGAGATCATTGTTGAGAGTGTCCACCAGTGAAAGTATGATCCCTAGGCCTTGTTTCTAAGCATTGAAACACCGTTTACAACAAGTTCTGCTACATGTTTGCTTGCTGCCATTTTTATTCCAGATTGCAATTACTACTTGTAATCATCCATATCACTTGTATTTCACTATCTCTTCGCCGAACTAGTGCACCTATACATCTGACAAGTGTATTAGGTGTGTTGGGGACACAAGAGACTTCTTGTATCTTAATTGCAGGGTTGCTTGAGAGGGATATCTTTGACCTCTACCTCCCTGAGTTCGATAAACCTTGGGTGATTCACTTAAGGGAAACTTGCTGCTGTTCTACAAACCTCTGCTCTTGGAGGCCCAACACTGTCTATAAGAATAGAAGCACATGTAGACATCAGCGTGCTAATGTTGGAAAAGAAATAATAGAGTCTGACGAAATAGGCCGTAGCCCCGCTATAATAATAGCAAACACCCGGTACAACCAACTTGCAATGCTGGGGCGGCAGCAAACATACACCCAAAGAAAAGAAGAAGAAACAAAAAGGAGACATAGGCGGATCGACAAAAACGATGGTGACCCGCAACCGCTGCGCTCTCTCCAACAGAGTACCACCACACTCCTAGCACCGAATCGACGAGTACCAAGCAGCCCCTTAAGAAGGGACGCCATGCTGCTGCCCGGACCAGGGCACTGGTCCTAGGGTTTCCCCCGGCACGGAGGGAAGCGAAGGGTAGCCTCGACGCCCTTCAGGAAGGAAGGATGCCACCCGGAGGCGGCACCGCGTCGGTGTCGAACAAACCGACAAGGATTTCTCCCGAAACCCCTTCCACAACCCCGGACGATCGGTAACACAGGAGCCCCGCGAGGACGAGCCTCGAAACCACCAGACTAGCCGCCCACCACCATGCGCCAACGAATCCGAAGTCACCACCATCGTCGTCTCACCGAAGTAGCCGTCAAGCTGTCTGCAAGACGGAGGTGAGGAGTATGAACCGGGCTCAGCAGTACCGCGACCGAGCGGGAGGGAACAACCTCCACCGCCAAGGACGGTAGTCGACCGGACGGGGCAGCAGAACACACCAGTCTCTGTCAGGTCCGGCCGAGCCCAGCAGGCCCGTAAAGCCCCCACGGGGGCATACCAGTCCTAATGGAGTCCGGCTGGTCCCGAAACGGGTCCGTGAAGCTCGCCGCCACGCTGCAACAAGGTCGGTCGCCGTTGCCGCTGCACCTGCATCCTCCACCTACCCTACATCTACAAAACGCGCCGCAGGTCAAACCGGCCCGCCCTCACCCAGATGGGCCCGACGGGCCCAGATCTGGGCCGCATGGGCAAGCCGACCGAATCCGCTGCATTGCGCCGCCCCGCTGCAAGCTCGTGGCGCCACCGTCCTGCTACCCCCGGCCGGAGCCGAGCCGCCGCCCGAAGTACACCGCCGTCGGAGGATACCGCCCCGCGAGGCACCCAACACGCGCGGGAAGAGGACAGCCGCCGCCGCCGGCCACGCCCGAGCAGAGTTCGGCGGCGCACGCCGACGGCGGCGGTAGGGGAGAGGTAAGGAGGAGGCGACAAGAGCAGGGAGCTTGGGAGCCGCGCCGGCAGCCGCGGGGGCGGCGCGGACGCGGCGAGGGAAGGGGAGGAGGAAGGGAGGAGGCGGCGCGGCCGGGGGGAGGCGCTCCGGTTGCTCTAGGGTTTCAGGGTCGGGGTCGGGAGCTCTGGAGAGCGCTCCTGGGTTTCCAAGGACAGGAGTATTTCACAAGGACACATTGATCGATTGCCGGAAATGGAGCTAGCTAAGCTAAGGCACGTAAAGAACGTGGACACGTGTTCCACGTCCATCTAGCAGCTACCACACGGCTGTAAAACTTGCAATAAACAGCAAAGCTTAGGTAGCTAAGTTTCACAGGGAATGCCAACTTGCTAGTACTCCGTATGTGTTACACGCCTGTATAGATATACTCCTACGGAGTAGATCGGAGTAGTCCTGCATGCATTTTTATTAGGCCTATCGTGTCGATCATTCTTACACACGTACGCCGATCGATAAAGCTTCGATCAGTTCTTACACCCGGCCGTATGCAGAAAGGAGAAGATCGAGCTTGCTTTCGATTCGATTCCTTATGGAGTATAAAGTTCGAACCGACCAACTGAAAGCTGGGTTCTCACACGTGTAAGTAAAACCACCGATGGATATGTTCAACTAACCCGGGGTGGACCACACGTCACTTGCCTTGCCTGCTGGCGGCTGTGCTGATCGACAACACTGCAAGCTTGTGGAAAGATCGTTTCTTTCTTCTTTGGTAATTAAGATCTCAATTAGCTAGTAGGAAAATAATCTCGAAACCACGATCTAGCCATCCTTTCAGCTCAGCCAAAGGATCTGCAGACAATCTGTACGATCTTTGGGAGATATTCAGATGTTTTTTTTTAACAAGGTATTCAGATGTACGATGTAGATGATCTTGACGTAAAACCGCTGATCTAAATAAATGGAATACAGTTGCTTCACCGCGCAATTTCATAATGGATGATCTCCGCGTGATGGAGTAGACGATCGGATTGGATTGCGATGATTACTCTGGACCGCACAGCCTTCACAGAATACATAGAGTAATACGAGTGCTCTGCTGGAAAACTAAAATGGTTTGCTTCTAGCTCAACTAGCTTTGCTACCGCTAGTATTCTAGTACCTGGTGCTGCTGGTGGTTCTGTCGTTCTTGTCTTCGGAACAAAGAACATGAATTCGGAGATACTGTGTGATTGCGTAGCGCTCGTGTGATTTAAGAAACTGATCCCATCTTTAGGCGGCGAAAACACATTGTCAACTTTGCCAAAACAAAAAAACTGTTTTGTTTTCTCGAGACTCCAATACAGCATCACTAGACGTCCTCAAAGGTGCACCCCGTACGCTGTGGCCGTACCGAGTGTTTGGGCACAGAAGATCCGGCTCGCCGCGCCGCGACTGGGAGAGGGCCAATGCATTCCTTTCCCTCCATATTTAAACGGCCCAGTGGCGGGGAACACGATCTCGCTGAAAAGTGGGACCAAGCGGGTACCCGGAATGACCAGGCCCCACGCTTCAGTGAAATCGGTGGCGCCGCTCGCCGGTCATGCACGAGACGCCACTGGCTCCTGGCTCAAGGCCAGAGCATGGGCAGTGAATGATCGATCTGTTTGGGTTTCTTTTCTTCTTCAAAATAATGATCATGGGAAATTTCAAAGTAGCCGCTGCCCTAGTTCATGATGTTCACACAAAGCCTGCCCCTCTTCTTAGCTTTGGAAAATGGGAATTCATCCAGATTGACCGATTCTGCTCAACGCCTTGTCGGTCACTCTTCTCATTTTACCAGATAAGAATTTTAGAAAAAAGGGCACACACTATGTTGGTCAATAAAGCCGAGTCGGTGGTTCTGGTACTGGGTTTGCACAAATCTTCAAATACTCCCTCACTAATATAAGTAAGTTTTCTTGATTCAAATGTATCTATAGATTTATTTTGTACATAAACTCCACACTACTTTATTTTATAAAAAAGTGCGAAGTTTATTTTGTAAAGGAAATCGAGGTGATATAGATATAAAATCAGAGTAACACAACTAGCTACGCACATTTGACATTTGATTAAGAAAAATCATTGGTTGCCTTGCCAAGATTGTACCAGTGAAACTACTACTCTTCAGACTTCAGTTGTGGCCATGACGTGTTGCCAACTCTAGTCAAGACTTTGCAGGTGGGACAAGCTACCCTCAATTCATCGAAAAGACAAGGCACCCCAAAAGGCCAGAAAAGCAAAGCAGGGGCACATCGACAAAGCGAGCAGAGAACAGCATGATCATTCCGGTAAACTCCGGTGAACCATTCGCGTTTCATCCGAGGAAACAAACAGCAATCGGTACGTATCAAGAGACTACTCATCGCTATCTTTACAAGTTTTGACTTTGACAGACACTAGGCAAGCCAGCCAGCCCATATTATCAATTGCAGAAGTCAAGACTTAGGGAGCAGCAAACACTCAATGCGGCAGCAGCTCTGGAGACAGTGTTCTGCGTGGCACTGATGATTGATGGAAGCAGTTTGCAAGGAGGGAAAAGCCTCCCTTATTGCTGTAGTTATGTACCAGGCTGGACAAAGCAACTCACGCGGATCGAAAGGGGAGAAGAAACAAAGGTATTTTTGAGTGGTAACGAATGGAACTTGTGCCGCCTCATCTCGGCCAATTCCGGTTGTTGTTGGTGTTGCTGGTGTTCCTGGGATTGGCATTGGCATTGCCTTGCCAGTTGCGGTTCCCTTGCTTCTCTATACTTTGTGGATCTACCATTTGTATAGTTCTCTGCTTCTTTGCTGCATTGACAAACAAGAGTTGACATCAGGAACTCGAACCACGTACAGAATTGAAGCAATGAAGGTCACTGTTCTTACTGGCTCGGTTAGAGTCTAAATTAAGAGGCGATCCACTAGTTCAAGTCATAATTTCGCAACCAGAGAGCAGCAGCAATAATGTGGTGTTGCAATATGTAACAATAAACGTCATTTCTTGGTGGAACACATACCGTTATCAAATTCTTGGTACCCTTCTTGAAGCTTTCGCTTTGTTGCTTCTAGCTTCGAGTTGGTTGACATCTCTAACTTTGCATTCTTTGCGAGATCGAGCTTTGCTCGAAGCGAGTTTGCGTCAGAATTTCCAGCTGGTTTCTTCTACAGAGGAGGCAGAGAATTCAGATCACGTCAGCATTTGCATGAGTCAAACAAGAATACATATTTAGTTCATAGTGCAGTATGCTCACATCAGATGGTACCGATTGTGGTTTGCCTTGACCAGATGATGGACCTTGCTGCTGCTTAGGCCTCACTTGAGGTCTCCCAGGACCGGACTCGGCACCTGAGGGCCTCGCCAGCATAGTCGCAATGAATTGCTCTCTTGTTTGCCCATTGGTAAGTTCTTGAGGCCGTGATTGCCTCGCTGCAGATTGTTCTTGCCTCCAGCTCTGGTCAGGGTCATACTGCTGGGCCATTGGCTGTTGCGGCCTTCTAATTGGTTCTTGGCTCCCAGGATACCGCTGCCCATTGTTCCTTGTATCTGTGGATAATTAACAAAACAATCAGGATGTCAAACACTAGCTTCCTAGCAAAGAACCATCACAGAGGGGATCCAACAAGGTCTGTTCACTCACTTCCACCATCATCCATTCCATCAAACATCCTGGAACCCTGGTTGTCCTGAGAAATTCCAGATGGAATTGTGTCAGATCATACCATGGGCCCTATTAAGATTACAAGAGCGTGAACTCGTTGATTTGTGTGTAAATTCAATACCTCGGAGAGACGCATGGAAGTGCTTGGTGTGGCGAAGAGTGCGCCGTCATCCATGGAAGGAGTAGACATCCCCCGGTCTTCCTGCTCCAGACTGGATGGATGCATGGACTGAGGGGTGTGATCTGCGAATTGTTGCATATAGAATGATTAATTGGCTAATGAAGTACTTAGCATAGGACTAGCTTATAAAAGAAACATTAATAAAGTTGAAACTTGAAACATGATCAACTCTTTCGCTTGCTACCTACCAACAATGGCGTCTCCGCCGCCTCCGCTGCTCATCCACTCGTCAACTATACTCTTCCAACCCCTGCGATTCACATCAACCATGCCAAGGAATGTTAATGGCCAAGAAAATGTTATGTCGAGAAATAAAGAATCAAATGTTGATTTGGACAAAGAAGAAAAACACTGGACATACCCGACGAGCAACCGGACGAGGTGCCGAATCTGCTTGGAGTTGTGCTTCCGGAGGCTGGTCACGGCCTTCCCAATCTCAGTGACCTATCAGGAGGAATCGGCGTGAGCGCCAGCCAATACAAGAACGGATAAAGCATGGATGAATCGATCAACGGAGCCCCTGTGGATGTCGTCTCTCTCACCTTCAAGGTGTGCACCGTGAACTCCAGCTGCTGCAGCCGCCGGAGCAGCTCGAGCAACGCCGCCTCCGACTGCGATAACAGGGCAGAGAAGATTCAGCACAAACAGTTATCAGCCAACGACCAGCGGCGGCGGCGTGGAGAACAAGGAGAAGGAACGACCTTTTCGTGGTAGTTGAGGAGGACAGCCTTGATGCGCTCGGCCTCGGCGGCGACGGGGTCGTCGTCGTCGCGTCGTGGCGCGCCGTCGTCGGTGATGGCCTCGGCGCGGTCGGAGCTGCAGAGGCTGGGCACGCTGCCGGCGCCCTCGGGGAGGAGCTGCTGCTGCTGGGCCTGCGCCTGCGGCTCCGCGGCGGGCACCCCCGCCTGCGGACGCGCCGCCGTCGCGGCGGCCGCCGATGGCGGCGCACCGCCGGATGACAGGACGAGGAGCGCGGTGTAGAGGCGCTCGGCTATGGCGTCGCGCCGGGCGCGCAGGGCGGCGGGGTGGTCCGACGCCGCGACGTCGATGGCCGCGTCGATGGCGTCGAAGATGTTCTCGCCGGCTCCCCGGAAGAAGCCGACCCAGTAGTCCATGGACGGCGGCGCCATGGCCGATCGGACTCACTCACCCACCCACCAACCAACCAATCAAAACCCAATCCCCCTCTTCTCGTCGCAGATTGGTTAAATTTACGTTTTTCAGTTCCGATTCAGTTCTTCTTTCCGTTACGGAGGAAGTGGGAATAAATGAAGAAACAAACAAAAAACTCGCCAGGGGATTGGCATTACCGTCCACCCATCAATCTCGAGGAATTCCCGAGAACAATGGGCGAGGCAGATACGGAAGGAGAAGAGAAAAAAGTATGTTCTTTCCGCTGTGGTTTGCTTTCCTCCTGGTGAGTGCGTGGCTAATTCCGATCTTTGTCCTGTCTACTTCTCCCACCTGTGGCTGGCTATCTACGGCGGATTCCCCCCTCTCCTCTCCGCCCCCACGAGCGAGAGAGTCTGCGTCTGCGAGTGGGAGAAGGAGGGGAGGAGAGACTGCGGGGTGCTTGTGGCTCTGCGGTGCGATCTCCCCTGGGTTGGGGATGGATGCGTTGCGAACGCGGCGCCGCAATCCGCAGCTCGATCGTGGCCGTACAGAGGCAGGATGAGGGGCGGCCGTATGTTGCGTGTGCTCGTAGCGATATGTTCTGGTTTCGCTTGCCCTAGTTGGTGGGTGCGTGCGGCGATACGACGTGTTTCTCGAAACTGCTAAGAGCACACAAGGCGCACATGCGAAGAACTCTCCTGTTATTTCCCTTTTCGCCGAAACAGGCTTTCGCCCCGCTTTATAAATAAAGCCCAACGGCCGAATCGATACAAAGTGATGAGGGAAACCTCTTACAAAGTAGATCAAAGATAGAAAAAAGAAAAAAAACATGGATATCCAAACTTGCCACCGAGGTCACCGGAACGAACCCGAGGGGCGGGGCTCCACGATGATGCCCCCAAGAGGGTAACGACGAAGCACGTCGCCGACATCGAGACCGAAGGTCAAAGGTTTTCACCTAGAGCCCTAACGCGGCGAAGGAAGCCACAATGGCGCCCCCAAGAGGGTAACGATACCCGCAGGCATCACCGCCATTGGCGCCGGAACGCAGAGCTTTCGCTCGGAAAAACCTACGCACAACGTCCGCACAATCGAATCACCCATTAGCCCCGAGTAGGATCTCCAGACCACGATCTGGGAGTTGCTGCCACCAACACCAGGATCTCCCCGCCGCCCGCTCCTCGCCATCCACACGGTCCAAGGAGAGAACCATCACCGATGTCACGTCGCTCGCCGCAGAGACGCCCGTGCAAACCGCCTTCCAGGGTCGCCGCCCCGGCATCCGCATCCTCAACCCGAGGAACCACCAAGTCGTGGGGTCAACTAGGCGGTTGAGTGAGGCCGGCGATGAATCCAGGCCCACAAAGTCGACACCGGTAACCCTTAGGAGGAGATCTGCCATCCTCCACCGCCCGAGGCGGTCGCCGACCGGACGCAGCAGCAGTGTCGGTCAGGCCCCAGATTAGCCCAGCAGGCCCAGATCAACAACCTCCCTCGACCTAAACCAATCGCGAACTGATGACAACTCTAGTACCATGCAGTTGCCGAAGTTTTCCTTACTATTCACAGCTTTCTTCTTTTGCCCCTACTAGTAACCTTCATGAGAGATTTCTCCATCTTTCTGATTACGTCCTCCGAAGCCTTCCCTGCCAAGACGCAAGCAATGTCCTTGCCATATCCAGAGCTAGTCGCCTCTAAACAGGCGAGTAAGCCACATTGCTATTTAGCAAAAAGTGCCTCAGAGTTAGGAGTCAACACTCCTCCACTGCCCACAGAGGGCGTCGAGGCCACCGCCAAAGCCTCTACGGAGCCCAGCTCCATCGGAAGCATCACAGATGAATCCTCACACGACTCCTAAAGCTCTGGTGTGATCTGCAGGACCGGAGCCAAGAACCCACTTGTGTCCTCGCTCTATGAGGCATCCGTCGCAACAAGCTGCGGCGACGGGCAGGGACTGCCACAAGGAGAGAAACAACCATAGTTAAGTACTTCCTCAACCACATATGACTTTGGCTCAATGGAGTCAAGAGGAACTGAAGCCTACGCATGGGCGAGCCCAGGCCACCAGAAGCACATGCATCCTTCAAAATTCATGTAGATTCCTTTCCTACACTACAATCTTATTTCCTACACTACAATCTTATATGATTACCAACAAGAGGTGAGACCTCTTGGAAAAATTCCTATGTGTTTATAACAACTATGACATGCACTCAATCTCAATACAAATTTCCTACGTTTTTCCTTTATCTATCCCTCCATCCTATAATATACATCTTGTACTATAAGATGTTATTACAATATATTCTTTTCCAACTAGTCTTGTGTACAATGTGGCCATAAAAATGTAAGAGGGACAAAAGAAAGATCAACAAATTTTTGAGCCCCTAGTCAAAGCGTTTTGGATTTTTTTTCAAAAGCTTTTGGATTAAAGTAAGTTTCTAATACACGGGATAAACACATTACACTGATACTAGATCCAACAGTTAGTTCTAATTAGCTGGTGATCTAATCTATAGAACTTGACCATCTGCTACCAACATCAATGATTTGTGGTTTGATAAAATTCAGAAAAGGAACAAGTGATGGTGTGAATGTTGGTGTAAATTTAAAAATGTTGCAGTCCCACTTTTCCTCCATCATTGTTTGAGTCAGGACAATAATGTTCAATGTTGCAGGCCTGTAAAGTTTGAGGGTGCTTGATGGATCCGTCTCCACACTCAGGGTTGTTCCAGTTAATTTTTGGACCTGGGATGAGTTAAAGTAAATACAATTATACAAAACTTTTATACTTTCTTAGGTTTTTCATCATATTGTGATTTTAACGAATCTTAGTTACCATGGATAACCAATTAACTATACAATATTTTTCCTTAATTGTTTTCATTTATATAGTTGTAATGTATATCATAGTAAATATATCCGAGTCAGACAATGTTTTCCTTTGTGAGATTGATCGATAACATGATACAAAACCATTTCAAATGTGAAAAGAAAAAAACACTCATTCTTGATTTTTTTAGTTGATGAATTATATGGTGTATATGTATATTATTATGTGGGTGTTCTTATCTGTTTTTAGTATTTCTAAATATTTTGGTAGATATTCCAAAGCATACAATTCAACAAATATATTAATAGAGGTGTGTAGTGTACGGTTATGTTAGGGAATATATAGAAGTTTTGTGAGTATAAATTGAATAGTTGGCATGATTCGTTTTCCTTGGTGAAATGTATCTTACAAGTTACCATGAAATACATTAAAAAGTTTATAATATGTGTATTGTATTGAATTAACATTGATTACAATAATCACCGATAAACATCAAAATATTATGGGTACTACTACATTTGTGCACACAAATCTCAACAAGTTATATTTGCCCATGCAATGCGTATATGTACACAATTTCTCCTGTTAGTTTCTCAAATAATATGTTATACATGAAATCAATCATTGGAAATATATATACCAAAACATTTAATATATCATGTGTAAGGCATCCATATGGGAGATTAGCATCCAAATTAAACTTATCACCGCCGATTAAATCGGTGTGTTCTTATGTGGTACTCCATGAAAACTATACATTATATTATTGCACATTGTGGAATAACATTTATGAACAATATAAAGTTGACCTCTTGTAAACACATGTACAGTCATGTAGCCACTCCGGCACTCCATGAATAAAAGTCCTAAGAATATACACATCTACATCGTCTTTGATCCATCGTTGTTGATCTGTGCCACCTGCCGAATAAATAAATCCAATTTGATTTAATGAAGTGAGATTGTCGTTGGATCCTAAAAACATCCTTCCACAACATCCACTTGGGTGTTACGCCCGTGGCAGTGCCGGGTTGCCCCTGGTCACCACGACGCCGGTGTGACATGTTTTCTTAGCAATGTTTTAAGGGACGCGACATACTACCCGGAACCATCACGTCTGATCCAAATTTAATATAGTAAAGATTTATATACTCCCTCCAGTTGAAAAAGGATGTCTTACATATATCCAAATTCGGATGTATATGTACACAAAAACATATATACATACATCTGAATCTAGACAAATCCAATACATCCTTTTCCGGACGGAGGAAGTATAACTTTTAGGGGATAGACATATGTTGGACTATTTCTCCGGTCTCTTTCATCGTGTAAGAACTAAATTAAGCGTTGGTGGTCAACATAGACATATTATGCGAGATGACATATGCTTGGTTTTACTCATGAATATTTTGCAGGCCGTGATTTGATTTGATCGGATACTTGTTGTTTAATTATCCCAAACTGTTCATATAGATGTTTGACCTAAAGAAACGAATTTCGTGAAGGCACATGCTATCTGAGTTTACGAAAAGTAAATTTTCCAAAAAAAAATCTGGAGATGGTTGTCAATATAGACATATTATACAAGATGATACATTCCTGGTATCAATGTGTGTCAACGATATTCCTCACAGTTCATGTTAAATTGTTATTTTTTTCATGTACATGCCCATAACTATACACATAGACGTTTTACCCAAAGAACCTAAATTAGTGGGTAAAGACTATATGCCTTTTTCATTATATGAAACTTTAGAAAATTAAGCTGATTTGTTTTACATTCATCCCGCGTCAGACAGAAAATGCATAGGTTAGTGTTCATCTTGTGAGATGTGACTGCCTTGTTGTCGCTTGATCAATAATGGATTTCATTGTCTACAGTCAATGAACATATTCATATCCGCATGAACATTTTTGTAACTCGACCGAGGAATACTAGTCAATTATCATTCGACTAATTAAATATTTTTCACCTATGATGCTGATTGTATATTATGTGAACAGGTTCGTAAAATCCATCCACGACTTAGTTAATATATTATCACCAATGTTGATGTTTGTCATGCCTCAGTACTGACGCATGCGAAGATGTGACCGCCTTGCCGCCACCTCACGGCAATTTCTTGTCTGCATTTTAAACTTCTAAAATGGTGGATATCCACCAATAAAAGAAATTTGTGTAAAGTTGCACCAGTGGGGAAAAATACCAATGGTGTGCGTCTCATCTGATTTTATATGTTTGCAACAAGATATGGAAACCAAAGATTCCATAAATCAACAGAAATAGTGCATGTCCTAGAGGAGGTCCAAAATATTAACATGTTAACATTTTTGTAGGGATATTCCCGGCTACTACGTACTCGGCAATGGTGATTCGTTCTCTCGGCTCCCAACGACGTCGACAAAGTTGTTCGGTTATTTTTCCCTGAAATATCAGTGGTGGTGCTCTTGCCGATGTTGCTTGATTAATTTAATAGCTGCGTGTGTGCACAAAGCCTTGGCATCGCGGCTCAAAATTAAAAGGGGAGAACATTTGTTGGTATTCACAGGTCTGTGGTTTGGTGTATTCATCGTTGATCTACAGTTGCCTTCAGAAAAGTACAAGATTGTGTCATGAAAGAAGAAAGGGATTGAAGATCTCAAAAATTTGCTCGTCTCTTTTAGTATTGTTTTTGTAATCGATGTAATCATGTACTATTTGCTGGTTTAATATATTTGGTATTTGCTCAAAAAAAACATGGTAACCTCATTGTGCAAAAAAAAAAATGATAACCTCATGAGGACCATCACACCCGCGCCGTCATGTGGGCATGCATGCAGGCTGGCGGTCAAGGAAAGAAAAAAATGCATGCACCTTCAATAGGGTCCTGGCTCATTTCCACCAAGTTGACTTGGTCAGTATAGCAACCTAATTTAAACAGCATTCATGGACCTCACATCAAAGGTCGTGAAGCCACGGGAGAGCCCATGCTCTGTGCAACGTACGGTTGGTGATTCGTCATCAATGACATGACATGACAACCAATCTACTGGAGTAGTACAAGGAGAGGAGGAAGGATTATCCCTTTTTCCGTTACAGGCCAAATGCCGCAAGGGGTCCAACCGCTACCTGAAACTGTATGCACACGCAGAGCAAGAAGCATGGCAACTGCATGCTTGTCAAATTTGGCTACTGTATATTTTTTAGGGTGGCTGGCAATGGCATCCCCCGTTTGCTGAAACAAAGGGCACTGGTAGATCCGGTTCGCGAAACTGCAGCCCGACGTCCCTCCCCGTCACGCCGCAACCTAGGTACACTGCCGTTTTCACTGGCGGTGACTGACTATTTCCATCGTCCACGTCCCGCGGCGGGAGTGCGGGAGAGTAGAAAGGAAGAAGGTGAAATTACGGCTCTCCGCGGCGAGCTGAAGTTTCGTAGCACGCCTCCTCTCCGTTGTCGTTTCCAGCCGGTGCCTCTCCACATCTGTTGTGGGCGGGGCGGTGTCTCCACTCAGTCGTTGTTGTTTTGCTCGCCCGACGGTGAGGCTCTTCCATGTCCCGGTGACGAGGCTCGCGAGCAGCGACGGTTGCCTACCTCTGGGCTTGCCGCACCACTACACCCTAGCTACGGGTCGACGGCCATGAGCCGCATCCCTCATCGTCGCTCGTTCGTCTCCTCAAGGGTGACAGTACTCATCAGCCGCCGTTTATGCCTCTTCCGATGGCCAGTTTCGTACGTAGGTGGCAAGTATGGAGGCCGGCCTGTTCCAGAGGCACCGACAACTCATCCTCTTCCTCCCCCTAACCCCCTCGTCGTGTGAGATCTCCTCGTATTTCCCACTTGAGTTTTTCAAGATACATATTGCTCTTCGGTTTGTTAAAGATGCGGCAAAGTCGCCCGGAAGCAACGAAGTTTTGGATTTGCGCTCCGTCTAGTTTAAGAGGGTTTGTCGGTCAACCTTAAGGTTCACCACAAATGATTGAGTTTCTACTTCGTCAAGGCTCAAAACAGAAGAAGGTGATGGACGATTGAGCATCCTTCGTGGTAACCCACAACTTTTCAACGATGATTAATTTCCACAAGAATTAAGCATTAGTATAATCTCCATCTCTATATGTTTAAGTTATTTCTATCCGTGTTCAGTTACTTTTAACTCGTGACAGCATTCAAATTACAAGTTGTTTATCATCATAACGGTTGTTTTCAACTACTAGTTGCTTTAGACTCGCATTTGTTATCCGCAATACAAATGGCTAGCCTTGGAAACATCTTTCGCTGGCCGGTCAGGAATCAAGGTCCATCTCATTAAGGCATAAAAATAAGAATTTTTTTCACCCCATCAACTATCGGTTAACCATGTTGATCATTCAATACTCATAAATCATTCGATACTTTTTATGAACCAAGAATATGCAATACGCGGTGTACAACAGAAACGTGTCTTTGGCTAAGACTAGCCATAGTGGGAGTATCATAGGTAGTATCATGCATGCCATGTTGGCAAAAAGCTGACGTGTCACTGCAATTAATAAGGAGAGAGATGATGGTAGTATCATAGGTAGATACCGTAACATAACGGATTTCGAGACAAGATGAGTCTATAGCCTAATAAATGCATGATTATATGATACCACACATATGTTATTACCCACTATGGAGGTAGTAACATAAACTAGTATCATATGCATGATACTAGTGTATGATACTTCCCACTATGACTAGTCTAACAAGTTCCAGTTCTCACTCCATTTAAAAAAATTAAAAAACATATTTATGAGTTTCAGAAAATATAAAAAAAACGGAAGTATCCAACCCATAAACGTGCAAATTGTTAATTTAATTTTTTTATAATATGGGCTACACACAAATAACAAAAACTAATAAATTTAGAAATTTAAAAATATGCATACTCAGATCATACATTTATCATTTTTATGTAGCTCAGAATACAAGTGTTTGAAGTTGAATTTTGAAAACTCTTAAATCTGATTTTCAATTTTTTTTAATTGGAAGGATCACTGTAACTCGGGAGCCGAAAATTTCCACTCGTGTGCAGCTCACTAGTTTTGAAAACTATTTTCTCGAGGAAGCATATTGCTTGCATAGGAGGTAGATAACTAACTCGTGGTCAAATGAAAACATGAATGCGGCCTACTCACACACAAGTCACAATGTAGTACTCCTGTGTCCTTGAGTCCGGATTTTTGGAATCACGACTACATGGAGCCCTTTAAAAAAAATAGAAAATGACATTTTTTTTTAGTTTTAAAAAATCGCGAAAAAAACGCAGATGTAGATAGTATCGAGATCTACAAGCGTGCAAATTTTAACTTAAAATTCGTTGTATTTTGGGCTGTACAAAAAAGACAAATCGGGGAAAACTTTAAGTTTTTAAAACCGTGTATTATTCACCAACCAGATCTACCCATTTGTATTCGCAAAAAAAAAATCCACCCGTTTGTCCTTTTTTGTGCAGCCCAAAATTTAACGAATTTGAAGTTTAAATTTTGCACGATTGTAGATCTCGACCATATATCTACATCCGGCAATATTTTCTCGATTTGTGAAAACTTAAAAATGTCAATTTCAAATTTTTGAAAAACGAGCACCATGTAGCTCGGGCTCCATTATAGGTTTTCGTATGGCCTTGGCTTAATTTCCATCGGTTGACTTGTGCAGCCGTAAAATCTAAATTGAATATAGGCAAACATCTATGCTTTTTTTTTTTTGCATCGAAACATAGGAGTTTTATTACTTCATCACCATCCTATTACACTCAACTAGCAAGCTGGGTAAAAGAAAGCTTGGGCTAACATCAAGCCAACTATCAGTACCGGTCAAGTGCTAGCACGCTTTGCACATAAATGAGCCGGTACATTACTTTGTGCGACGGCTGGTGATTCGTCGTCATTGACAATCAAGACACACCATGTTCCCAATTACGACAAGGAGCGATATCCCTTTTCCGTTGAGCTATACAATCAAGACACACTTGTCCAAGATGTGCAGATTGGTCCCGTAACTTGCGAAATGGGGAACTACAGTCACACAACTTAAACGGCTTAAACAGCTCCACCCAAATCCTGCAGGCCTCCAACTGCTACCAAAAACCAATTTGGAAAAGGAAATCGCAGGTTCGTACCTCCCAATTCCGGTCCTAGAGTTAGATAGCACTGCCCGGTCAAATATGGCCCTCCTGTTTTAGCTTGGTTTTGGCAAGAGGGAGGAACCGTACAGTAGCATACAACCGTGTTTCCTGAAATCAAATCGCCGTAGGTAGGTAGATCCGCCGCAGCAGCAACCGGACTGCCGCTGGCAGCCTAGCAGGCCGTTTGGTGAGGCGTGGACTGTGCCGCGCGTGTGACCAGACCGGCTCAATCGGACGCGCTGCCAGGTGTCTACTCACTCCCAACGTGTACCATGTGGGGCTGGATGGCTGCTGCCCTGCTTGCACGGACTATTATCTCGCAATCGCACATTTGTTGAATCGAGGGGATCACTGCTTATCTTTTGCTCTACGGCTGCAACTGCAACTGCGGGCACCTCCAACCAGATTCCGCAAACGGACACGTGAATGTGTCCGACTGGGCCTGTTTGAGGTTTTGGGACTTTATTGGGGTGGGGTGCCTCCAATGGTCACGTGCATATTTTTTCCTTTTTCCTATGTTTTTGGCCATTTTGGTTCATGTTGACACAAGTTTGTTGCAAATAAAAAACAAACAATTATAAAATAATGGCAAATAAATTACTCCACAGATAGATAAATTAACATGGTTCATAATTTTTACAATAAAGTTCACACACTGAAATAAATAACATAATTTATTCAATGAAATAAAAAAGGGAGTACACAACTACTGATAACGTTGCAATCCTACTTTTGCTCGATCGGGCCAGAATATTCTAAGTTCCCAGCCTATATAGTTTAAGGGTGCTTGATGAATCTGTCTCCGCAATCGGGGTCCTTCTCGTTCCAGTTAAGTTTTGGAACTGGGGTGAGTGAAAGTAAATACAATTATACAAAACTTTTATACTTTGTTAGATTTTTATCATATTGTGATTTTAACAAATGTTAGTTAGCATGGATAACCATACTATATTTTTTCTTAATTGTTTTCATCTATATAGCTGTAATTTATTTTACACAAAAAATATCTGAGTTATACAATTTTCTTATTTGTGAGATATTGATAGTTAACATGATATAAATCTATTTTAAATGTGAAAAAGGAAAAAAACACACACATTCTTGATTTTGTTCAGTTGATGAGTTATATATGTATATTATTGTGTGGATGTTCTTATCTATTTTTATCATTTCTAAAATATTTTGGTAGATATTCCAAAGCATACAATTTAAGAAATATATTAATAGAGTTGTGTAGTGTACGGTTATGTTAGGGATTATATATAGAAGTTTCGTGAGTATAAATTTAACTGTTGGCATGATTATTTTTTCCATGGTGAAATGTGTCTTACAAGTTACCGTGAATTCAGTAATAAGTTGATTATTTATACTTGGTATTGAATTCTACAAGAAGATATCAGAATCAGAAATACCATAAATCAACTGAAATAACGCATGTCCTAGAGGTTGGGATGACCAAAATATTATCATGTTAACCTCGTTGTGCCAAAAAGTCTGTTAGGACCATCTCCCCCACGCCTTCATGTGGACGAGGCAAACATACATGCCGCCAGGCGGTCAAACATGCATGCACCTTCAGCAGGGTCCGGCCTGGCTAGTAATTTCCACCAAGTTGACCTGTGCAGCTTCGGTTCGTCACTCTAACAACCAAATTTAAACAGCATTCATAGTAAGACATCAGTAATAAAGCACGTGCATGCACGTGCATCATAGACTCACAGCAGTCGGAGGCATTGCGGGAGAACGTCTACCCGGTGCCGCCCGACATGCGTGTCGGAGGCCGCTGGGTGGTCTCCGTCGGCGGGATCCTGGTGCCACGCCCGCTGACGCGGGTGAACCGTGACTTCCGCGCCGCCGCCATCACGCATTACTGGCAAGAGTTGACGCCAGAGATGCGTGAGGACCCGCGCTGGGACTCGAAGAACCCGGCCAACTTCGCCCGCTACGAGGCAGCGTTCCAGCGCCTCTTCGACGAGGAGATGAACCGCTGGGACGGCCCTCGACCGTCGCCGCTGGATATGAACGTTGCCGGTCGCGAGGCGTTCTAGGGCTTGCCCGGGCGCACCGTCGACGCCGTCATGGAGCACATCCGCAACGGCGGATCGCTGCTCCAGACGTCGGCGCCTCCTCCTCCGGCGAACCTTTGGGCGCCGCGTGCGGCATCTACCTCGTCGCGCTCGGCGTCTTCCTCGTCACGCTCGGTGGCCTCCTCCTCCCGCTCCCGCACCTCGCCTCCGCTCACGACAAAGCCGGAGCAGATGAAGGTCAAGGCGGAGCCGGAGCTGTCACCGCTCCTGGCCAAGCTCATGGCGGCGCAGGCAGGCACGGACGACGACGCCATCACGCAGGCCGTCGTCGCCGCGTCCCTCGACGACATACCGCCGCTCGACGGGCCTGCTGCCTGCGCGTGGTCGGCGTTCGAGGACGCCAAGTCCAAGGGCATGCCTCTTCGACCTCACCGACGACGGCGCCAGCCCTAGCAGCATGAAGGAGGAGGACGGCGGCGCAGGACCAAGCCGCGGCGGCGCCGGCGTGAAGAAGGAGAAGGACGAGGAGGAAGAGGACCCCTACTTCGCCTTCAGACGCCGCTACCGCGGCCATTAGGTTAGGTTTATTTAAATTTCATTCAAATATGTAAAAATTCCTAAATTTTGAATCAAAATCGCCAAAATTTTATTTTACAAAAAAGGATTTTGGCGCCGCGAGTGGGGAGCGACGGCGCCCAAAGGCAACAGCTAGTTCCGACGGCGCCCAAATGACCCGTCCGGAAAGCCTTTGACGCCATTTGGGCGCCGAGATGCTCTCAACCTCGCTGTTTTGACTCCAGCAGGCTCGTAACATATCCTGCTAGTTTATTATTGCTAGTGCTTTCCACGCTACTTTATGTTTTCTCCATGTGTCGCCGTCGTGCATGCACTGGTAGAGTTTACTAACAACAATTTCACAAAGTCCAATTCGGAAAGTGAGGCGCCAGGTGCTGATCGTGGACCGACTGTTCGGTCTTATCGGAGCCAAGGCTGGCCCACAGGGGATTTATGCGTCCCAATCCCGTTGCGGTACCATGTGTGTGCGTAGCCGGTAGAGGTTTTGCTAGCCAACAAGTTTGCTTCCCCAGTTTTTTTTTTTTTTGAACAAAGCTTCCCCAGTTGGGCGGTGCTTGACGGCACCACGGCACAAGGATCCGAGAGGTCTCGCCACGACAGCTGCATGCCTCTTCCGACAAGGATGACTCGCCCTTGGGGTTTCCATCCACCGATAATCCCGTGCAGTCCAAACAGGCATGCATGGATACGTTATACAAGGTGCTCGACCCCATTTGCAAATTCTGATCCCCTCGAATATTTTTTTGTTCTAACAGCTCTTCGGTTGCCACTTTATAGTTTATATACACGGAAATGCTCTTCTCAGTTTACCTTAAGCAATCGTGGCCGTACAGAGAGGCGGCCGTGTGTGCGTGTGCCCGTAGGGATATGTTCTGGTTTCGCTAGCCCGTGGGTGCGCCGGCACGACGTGTTTATCGAAACTGCTAGGAAGCACACACGGCGCACATCACATGGGAAGCACACCCCTGTTATTTCCGTTTTCTTTCCTTGTTCGATTCAAGTATGTGGCTCCATCCTCACTTTATCTATCCCTCCATCCTGTAATATAAGATGTTATTAAAATATATTCTATTTCCATCTAGTCTCGCGTGCAATGTAGTTCAAATATTCAATATGTGGTTGGTTAAATGGAATGTGTTCTTTGTTTTTAAATGTGCAGCACCACCCATTGTTGGAATCTCCATATCAATGGGGATAGCTAGCTTGCTAGTTGTCATCCACAATGCGATTTCGAAATTTTCCTCGCTTGAGTTGAGATGGTAGGGTATGCTCAGTCGTTGTGTATATTGTTTCTATACTAGCTGTATGCACGCGCGTTGCCACGTGGCCATAAAAATATACAAGAAACGATAGAAAAATCATCAAATTTTTGAACCCGTAGTCAAAGCATTTTGGATTTTTTTTAAAACTTTCTGGATCAAGTTTCTAGTACACAGGGTAAACACATACCACTTATATTAGATCCAACAAAGCTCTACTTTCTGGTTCATAGTCCTAATTAACTGGTGATCAAATCTATATATCTTGATTCGTGATTAAATTGAAATAGCTAAATATATGTGCCTTGCTACGGAAATGATCAAAGAATTTTGTAAATCCATAACATCAAGAATTTCAAACAAGCCACTTGTGACAGTCTTGTAATGGCCATTTTGTCTTACACTTGATGCAGTTGGTGAAGAGAGAATAGTGCTTACTAAATTTAACCATGCTCTTGCAGCCTCAGTGATTTGCGCTCTGAAAAAAAATTCAGAAACGGAACCATTGATGGTGTAATTGTTGAAGTAAATTTAAAAAGTTGTAATCCCACTTTTTCTCGATCGTTCTTGGAGTCAGCGCTAGAATGTTCTATCTTGCACGCCTGTAAAGTTTGGGGTGCTTGATGGATCAGTCATTGTAATCATGTTCGTTCCAGTTAATTTTTAGACATGGGGTGAGCTAAAGAAAATAAAATTATACTGAACTTTTATACTTTTTTAGTTTTTTATCATATTGTGATTTTAACAAATATTAGTTAGAATGGATAACCAACTAACTATACAATATTTTTTCTTAATTATTTTCATCTATGCAGTTGTAATGTATACCATTAAAAAAAAATTGAATTATATAAAAATTTCCTTTGTGAAATATTAATCGTTAACATGATACAAAACCATTTTAAATATGAAAAAAGAAAAAAGAAAACACATTCTTGATTTTTTTCAGTTGATGAATCATATAGAGTATATGTATATTATTGTGTGGATGTTCTTTTCTGTTATTACTATTTCTAAATATTTTGGTAGATATTTCAAAGCATATAGTTTAACAAATATATTAATAGAGATGTGTAGTGTATGGTTATGTTAGGGTATACATAGAACTATCGTGAGTATAAATTGAACAGCTGGCATGATTATGTTTGCCTTGGTTAAATGTGTTTTTTATAAGTTACCGTGAATTTAGTAATAAGCTCATAACATGTTGATTATTTATACTTGGTATTGAATTAGCATTGATTGTAATAATCACCGACTAACATAAAATATGATGGGTTTTAATCATGGGAAAAAATAGCACGCTATAGCGTCGCTAATAGCACACTATGGCGTTTTGAAAACTGTCTCGCTAAATAAATCGTATACAATGTCTCGCTAATAGCATGTCATAGCACGATATAGCACGCTAATTACCGTATTTAAAGCAGGCGCTATTTTGTTATGGGATGCTAAATTTTTCCTTCTACTACTTTTGTGCACACAAAACTCAACAATTATATTTGCCCGTGCAATGCATCTATGTACACAATTGCTCATGTTAGTTTCTCAAATAATATGTTATACATGAAACTAAACAGGAGGACATTGAAAATATATATAACAGAATATTTAATCTGTCATGTGTAAGACATCCATATAGGAGAGTACGTAGCGGCCAAAAAAACTTATCACCGTCGATTAAATCGGTGTGTTCTGATGTGGTACATTATATTATTCCACATTATGAAATAGTTTATGTAAACTGGGGTCAACCTATTGTTCATAAATGTTCAATAGTCTCACACATGATTGATAGATAGATAACAATAAACAAGTTACAAACATATTTTAACATTTGAGGCACTCCTCCTCTCGAGCCACCGGGCGGTCACCCTTTTTGCCCGGGTCTATAGACTGGCCCTGCCTGCAATTGCTGACGAAATATAACTAAAACTAGTCACTTTGTTCCGTGGTCGAACTCAGCCTACTTCGGCGCCATGGTCGAACTTGCAAAATAAAAACCCAAATCGGAGGAGTAAGATGATCTAATCCTCCAAATAAGAAGCAAGAATAGCTTAACTTGCCCGATCTTAAGCCAACAATGGCGAAGATCACAACACAAAGCACTAAGGCCGCGTCACTACCAACGTCAGAAGCCTCCGGAGAACAACCATGGCAAGCGGCTCGGACAAACGCACCCTCCACCCAAATTGTGCCTAGAAGATCGGCGATTGGACGGCGGGATCCGACCTAACCGGATGAGGATGTGATGTCTACGCACGCTTCTATTCTTGTAGACAGTGTTGGGCCTCCAAGAGGAGGTTTGTAGAACAGCAGCAAGTTTCCCTTAAGTGAATCACCCAAGGTTTATCGAACTCAGGGAGGTAGAGGTCAAAGATATCCCTCTCAAGCAACCCTGCAATTAATATACAAGAAGTCTCTTGTGTCCCCAACACACCCAATACACTTGTCAGATGTATAGGTGCACTAGTTCGGCGAAGAGATAGTGAAATACAAGTAATATGGATGATTATAAGTAGTAACTGCAATCTGAAATAAAGATGGCAGCAAGCAAACATGTAGCAGAACTTGATGTAAACGGTGTTTCAATGCTTAGAAACAAGGCCTAGGGATCATACTTTCACTAGTGGACACTCTCAACAATGATCTCATAACTGAATAAGTAAAAGCTACTCTTAAACACTCTCTTGTTGGATAACAAACACCATTCATTGTGTAGGGCTACAAAAGCACACCTCAAGCCGGAGTAAACAAGCTCCACAACGTCATAAAGGAATCACACACGGTGCACACACTGTCACCTTTACACCGTGGAGAGTACCGGAGTTCATATTAAAGTAACCTATAGAGTGCATAATAGATAAAGAGTAACATCTACATATTCAACTAGATTAGCACAACTGAACACAAGTAAATACTGCTCGGGATTATTCTCCTTCTTGATGAAGCAAGAGTACTATGCGTAGGGCTGCAAGAGCACACCTCAAAGTCTGAGTAAACAAACACCACAATTCCCAAGAATAAGCCATGATAAATGTCTAAATTATTCATAGAGTCACACAAGTACCCACACTGTCACCTTGATACCGTGTTGTCACAACGACTCCAGAAACTAGACAAAATCACTTGAGTAGCATAAACATTATTAATGTATTCAGCGATACTAGCAATACACACGATCACATAAAGATCACACCATGGGAGAGAGAGATGAACCACATAGCTACCGGTAGAGCCCTCAGCCTGGGGGAGAACTACTCCCTCCTCATCATGGGAGTCAGCAGCGGCGATGAAGATGGCGGTGGTGTCGATGGAGATGACTCCGGGGGCAATTCCCCGTCCCGGCGGCGTGCCGGAACAGAGACTTCTGTCCCCCGAAACTTGTCGTCGATGGCGGCGGCGCTGCGGAACTCTTCTGGAAATATGACTTCGTGTTTTAGGGTTTTCGCGTCTGAGGGAATAAATAGGCGAAGGGGCAACGTCGGTGGAGGCTCGAGGGGCCCACACCACCTGGTGGCGCGGCAGGGGGCCCACCCGCGCGAGCCTGGTGTGGCCACCTCGGGCCCTCCTTCGTCTCTCCTTCGGACTCCGTGACGGTGCTGGAAAAATAGGGACTTGGCCTTTTGTTTCGTGCAATTCCGAGAATATTCCAGAAGTACTTTCTGAAACCAAAAACAGCAGAAAACAGGGAACTGGCACTGTGGCATCTTGTTAATAGGTTAGTCCCAGAAAATGCATAAAAGTGATATGAAGTGTATATAAAACATGTAGCAAATGGTATAATATAAGCATGGAACATCAGAAATTATAGATACGTTGGAGACGTATCAAGCATCCCCAAGCTTAGTTCTACTCGTCCTCGAGTAGGTAAAACGATAACAACAAATAATTTCTGAGGAGACATGCTTTCACACAATCTTGATCATAATATTGTAAGGCATGTAAGCTGTGATCAAATCATTCAAAGCAAATGTATATAGTTGATATCAAAAGATAATAAAGCAAGAGTCAAACAAGCTAAAAGTTTTCATGAACTATTGCTTTAAAGACATGAAACCGTACAAGGTTCATTAAAGATGTTTAAGTATCCAGCGTAGAGTTCTATCCTTCAATCCAAGCATCAAGCAAATTTTCATAACATAGAAGGATTCAGCCAAGTAAACATAAACATGAACGTCATGAATCAACTGTTTCGAAGTCTACTCAACCGGTGAGCGCAAGCATTTGGTATTGGCACCATGATGTTATGGCAAAGAGAACATTAATGGGGGTTTGGAAGGCCAATGGAAGAAAGTCTCACAAAGCTATAAGTGATCATTAGACAAGAGGAAGTCTTATAATCGAAGCTATGTAAGGAGTAGTGATTGCCATGCAACGGATGCACATAGAGCTATATGTGTATGAAAGCTCTCCAATGGAACTAGTGGGGGTGCATCCAACTTGGTTGCTCATGAAGACCTAGAGCACTTTTGAGGAAGCTCATCATTGGAATATACAACCCAAGTTCTATAGTGTAAATTCCCCACATAGTTATACTAGTAGAACATGAAAACTCTCTCACATGGAGTATAGGTGCTAAACATGAGCACAAATGATGACTATGAATAATGCAGGTGATAACATGACATGATGACTATGAATAATGCAGGTGAGCACAAGTGTGATAAAGGATAGTAATGTTGCCCCCTTTTTCTTTATTCTTTTTTTTTCTTTTTTCTTTTTTCTATTTTTTTTCTTTTTCTGTTTCACTTTTCGATGGCCTCCATGGCTCTTTTCACTTTCAGGGGCAACACTCTAATATGACAACACACTTTTTGGTACAAATAACTCATAATGAACAAACATGATGTATAAAACTGTATGCCTCTGCCAGTGTAGCAGGATATGCAATGATCTAGCGTAACATGGGTAAACCACACATCAGCTGTATAGAATCATGCAAAGCAATATATAATGATAAATGACAACAAGTCATGTAATGTAAATGGAGTTGCATGGCAATATATCTCGGAACAGCTATGGAAATGCTGTGGTAGGTAGGTATGGTGGCTGTTTTGAGGAAGATGTATGGGCTTATGTGTAGGAGAACAAGAGGAAGTCCTCCCACGGGGTTGGATGTACTGGCGAAGTATGCACAACTCTCAATGTGAGCAGAAGGCAATGCACAGCACCGAAGAGGCTAGCAAATATGGATGGTGGAAGTGCCAAAAACCGTAGCTTAACATTAGTCAAAAAGAACTCACAAGTTTATTGCAAACAACTAGCAGGTTCAACATTAAGAGCATGATTAAAATTCACTCCAAGAAGGGCCGTTCACGGCGGTACAAGTACCCCGTTAGATCCCTCGACCTTCAGCACAACTTAGTTATTACAATGAACTTTCAGACATGGAAAGCTATCAAGTCCAACTACACCTTCAACAATTTTAGAGTTTGTAGTACGGTACAAGCTTAAAGACAACAATCCACTAATGATTTTAACTTAATTAACCAGCAAGCTTTACCATCTAAATATCTCAAAACATTTGCAAAGAATCAAGTTATCAAAGTTTCAATGATCTACAAGATTATGCAAGTTTTCATACCACTACCACATGCAGCATTTTCTTTCTTCCAGCAAACACCAACAACTTACTTAAACATAAACTCTCCAAATGATAATATAATGCAGCAAGAGAGTATTTATAAACACGTGCTAACAGCTCAAAGAGATGCATGAAAAACAGGAGCTAAAAGCACTGCAGTAGCTAGTTAAGAATACTCAACAAATATAAGTGAAGAACATGAGTATTCACATGAAAAAGCGGAGCGTGTCTCTCTCCACACAAGGATTGCTAGGATCCGAATTTATTCAAACAAAACAAAAATAAAAGCACACAGACGCTCCAAGTAAAGCGCATAAGATGTGAAAGAATTAAAATATAGTTTCACTAGAGATGACCTGATAAGTTGTTGATGAAGAAGGGGATGCCTTGGGCATCCCCAAGCTTAGACGCTTGAGTCTTCTGAATATGGTTGGGATGAACCACGGGGGCATCCCCAAGCTTAGCTTTTCACTCTTCTTGATCACATAATATCACCCTTCTCGCTTGATCCTTGAAAACTTCCTTCACACCAAACTCAAGACAGTTCTCATTAGAGGGTTAGTGCATAAACAAAAATTCTCATATTCTGTAATGAACAATCATTAAAGCTTCTGGACATTAGCTACAGCCACCAATGCTTTGTGGAGCAAAGAAATCCACACAAACATCGTAAAAGAGCGAATGCAAAACAAAAGGCAGAATCTGTCAAAAACAGAACAGTCTGTGAAGACGAATTTTTTCGAGGCACTTAAGTTGCTCAGATGGATCTGGCCAATAATGAAAGTTGCGTACATATCTCAGGAAGATGCGTGATTTTTTAGAATTTTTGAATTTTCTACAGGGAGAAAAGCTCAAATTCGTGACAGCTAAAAATCTGTTCTGCGCAGAAATCCAAATCTTGCATCAACTTTCAATAAGAACTTTACTTGGCACAACAATGCAATAAAATAAAGATACAAAGGAGTTGCTACAGAAGTAACAACTCCTTGACTCAAAAAAAAAATAACAGAAAATAAAAACAATGGGTTGTCTCCCATAAGCGCTTTTCTTTAAAGCCTTTTAGCTAGGCATAGTGATTTTATGATGCTCTCATATGATAGAGTTGAATAAGAGAGCATCAAGAAGCATATATAAAACATGTTTAAATCTAACACTCTTCTATGCAAGGAGTCTTGTAAGAAAATAAATCAATGAAGCAAAGTGACTAGCATAGGCAAAACAAGTGCAACTTCAAAAATTTCAACATAAAGAGGAGACTTAATATTATTGTGATATATGAAACGTGTCTCCCTCTCTCATAAGGACCAGTAGGTCTTAAAGTACCCAGCAAATAAAAGCAAATCAAGAGAAAGCTCAAAACTTCATCATAAGAGAGGTGTTTAGTAACATGAAATTTCTATAACCATACTTTCCTCTCTCAAAATAATTTTCAGTGGCATCATGAATAAACTCAACAATATAGCTATCACATAAAGCATTCTTATCATGATCCACATGCATAAAAGTATCATTACTCTCCACATAAGCATAATCAATTTTATTAGTAATAGTGAGAGTAAAACTATCACAACCATCATTGTAATCATCATAAATTGCAGGCATAGTATAATCATAATAAACTTTATCCTCCATAGTAGGTGGCACCAAAATACCACTATCATTATAATCATCATAAATTGGAGGTAAAGTATCATCAAAGAAAATTTTCTCCTCAAAACTTGGGGGACTAAAAATATCATATTCATCAAAACCAGCTTCCCCAAGCTTAGAGCTTTGCATAGCATTAGCAATAATGGTGTTCAAAGCATTTATAGTAATAACATTGCTACCATCATGCAAATAATTTTCCATAGGTTTTTTAATTTTCTCTTCAAAAGCATCATGTCCTAATTCAATATAAAGTTCATAAAGATCTCTAATTTTTTTGTTGTTTTCCATTAAGCCTAACTAGTGAAAATAAAAACAAGAAACAAAAAGATATAATTGCAGAATCTAAAGGAAATAACTTCGAGCACTCACACACTAGCAACAATACTAGAAAATAGCTTTGTAGCCAGAGGATGTGAATACCTTTTACCTTACCTCCCCGGCAACGGCGCCAGAAAATAGCTTGATGTCTACGCACGCTTCTATTCTTGTAGACAGTGTTGGGCCTCCAAGAGCAGAGGTTTGTAGAACAGCAGCAAGTTTCCCTTAAGTGAATCACCCAAGGTTTATCGAACTCAGGGAGGTAGAGGTCAAAGATATCCTCTCAAGCAACCCTGCAATTAAGATACAAGAAGTCTCTTGTGTCCCCAACACACCCAATACACTTGTCAGATGTATAGGTGCACTAGTTCGGCGAAGAGATAGTGAAATACAAGTATATGGATGATTATAAGTAGTAACTGCAATCTGAAATAAAGATGGCAGCAAGCAAACATGTAGCAGAACTTGTTGTAAACGGTGTTTCAATGCTTAGAAACAAGGCCTAGGGATCATACTTTCACTAGTGGACACTCTCAACAATGATCTCATAACTGAATAAGTAAAAGCTACTCTTAAACACTCTCTTGTTGGATAACAAACACCATTCATTGTGTAGGGCTACAAAAGCACACCTCAAGCCGGAGTAAACAAGCGCCACAACGTCATAAAGGAATCACACACGGTGCACACACTGTCACCTTTACACCGTGGAGAGTACCGGAGTTCATATTAAAGTAACCTATAGAGTGCATAATAGATAAAGAGTAACATCTACATATTCAACTAGATTAGCACAACTGAACACAAGTAAATACTGCTCGGGATTATTCTCCTTCTTGATGAAGCAAGAGTACTATGCGTAGGGCTGCAAAGCACACCTCAAAGTCTGAGTAAACAAACACCACAATTCCCAAGAATAAGCCATGATAAATGTCTAAATTATTCATAGAGTCACACAAGTACCCACACTGTCACCTTGATACCGTGTTGTCACAATGACTCCAGAAACTAGACAAAATCACTTGAGTAGCATAAACATTATTAATGTATTCAGCGATACTAGCAATACACATGATCACATAAAGATCACACCATGGGAGAGAGAGATGAACCACATAGCTACCGGTAGAGCCCTCAGCCTCGGGGGAGAACTACTCCCTCCTCATCATGGGAGTCAGCAGCGGCGATGAAGATGGCGGTGGTGTCGATGGAGATGACTCCGGGGGCAATTCCCCGTCCCGGCGGCGTGCCGGAACAGAGACTTCTGTCCCCCGAAACTTGTCGTCGATGGCGGCGGCGCTGCGGAACTCTTCTGGAAATATGACTTGTGTTTTAGGGTTTTCGCGTCTGAGGGAATAATAGGCGAAGGGGCAACGTCGGTGGAGGCTCGAGGGGCCCACACCACCTGGTGGCGCGGCAGGGGGCCCACCGCGCGAGCCTATGGTGTGGCCTCCTCGGGCCCTCCTTCGTCTCTCCTTCGGACTCCGTGACGGTGCTGGAAAAATAGGGACTTGGCCTTTTGTTTCGTGCAATTCCGAGAATATTCAGAAGTACTTTTCTGAAACCAAAAACAGCAGAAAACAGGGAACTGGCACTGTGGCATCTTGTTAATAGGTTAGTCCCAGAAAATGCATAAAAGTGATATGAAGTGTATATAAAACATGTAGCAAATGGTATAATATAAGCATGGAACATCAGAAATTATAGATACGTTGGAGACGTATCAGGATGTCGCCGGGAAGCATCGACGGCGGAGTACATTGCGCCCCGAGTGCCCAAACTCTGGAAGAAGGCCAAATCCAGCCGCTACGGAGACCCCTTGAGTAGCTCAGACGGCGCCTCCAAGAAGAGGAACGACGCCAAAGCGCCACCGCCACTTAGTCCGGCAAATCGGACCTAGGGTTTCCCCTGCTGCTCGAAGAAGGGGCACAGTCCTCCGGCCATGACGACGCCTTCAATAAGGGGACGACACCCGCGGGTGCCTCCGCCGTCAGCACGGAGCAGGGATTTCTCCTTGACATGACCATCACCCCACAAGGTCGGACACATCGGCAAACCAGGGACGGAGGCACAACATCGCAGAGAGGAGATCTTGTGACGTCGTCGTTGAAGAAGAAGGGGAAGCCGGCCATGCCGGCCTCACCACGACCAGCACCAGCCAGAACGAGCAGAATGGGTCTCGATCTGCACGACGCGACCCCACGTCGCGCGTTGCTAGTCGGGAGGCAGCAAGTGTGGCCGCCAGCAGCAGCCGCAGCAGCCAGGCTCGCACCGCGCCGTCCTTGCCGTACCAACATCACCGCGCCGCTCGTCGAGCGATCCACATCAGGGCCGCCGTTGCGCAGGAGACAATTGCGGCCCGCGCCGCACAGATCAGGCCCGAGCGGCCCAGATCGGGTCCAGACGGCCGCCACACATCCGCCTCCGCGCCGGCACGCCGGCTGCTACACCACGCGATGCGCCACCGCGCTGAGGAAGACCGCCGGTTTCCGTCGCTGTGCTAGCACCGCCGCAAACGTCGCGCCCGAGGAGGGGGCTCCGTCGCGAAGCCGCGTCCACCGCGAGCTCCCCCCTACCGCATTTGTGGAGGAAGGGCAACCGGCGGCAGCGGCGGCGTGGCCGACGAGAGGGGAGGTGTCCCGGCGAGAGGTTGGGGGCGCCCTGGTGCCGCTCTCGAGCGGCACAGGAGCGAGTTCTCGAGTATCCAGTACCCGTCTTATTAATTGCTTGCAATGATAATAAGAAATACAGTAATACATTGTACGACTGTTATTCCTATACCGTTGGAAATTCCCTAATTTAGCTCCGGCGTCTGCCTGTTTTGCGGCGCTAAACACCAAGCAGTTCCTTGGCCAACCCTTCACTTACCGAAACGACACGAATGCCATGGCTGGCTCAACCTCACTTAAAAAAAGGTTTGACACTCGTAACATAATTTATTACTAGTGTTTTCCACGCTACGGCTCAAAACCTCGCTGTTTTGACTCCAGCAGGCTCGTAACATACCTGTTTATTACTAGTGCTTTCCACGCTACTTCATGTTTTTTTCCATGTGTCGCCGTCGTGCACTGGTAGAACAACAATTTCACAAAGTCAAATTCAGAAAGTGAGGCGCTGCTGATCGTCGACCGACTGTTCGGTCTTATCGGAGCCAAGACTGGCCCACAGCGGATTAATTTATGCGTGTCAATCCCGTTCCGGTACTACAGTATGTGCGTACGTAGCTGGTGTTTGCTTTCCCAGTTGGGCCGTGCTTGACGGCGACGCGGCACCACGGAAAGGAACCCCAGGGAAAGGATTCGAGAGTCTCGCCATAAAAATATATATACAAGGACCAACAAAAATATCATCAATTTTTTGAACCCGTAGTTAAATCGTTTTAGTTTTTTCAGAAGTATTTTGGATTAAAGCAAGTTTCTAGTACACAGGATAAAGACATAGCTCTAGTTTCTAATTCATAGTCCTAATTAACTAGTGATTAAATCTATAGATCTTGATTCTTGATTAAATTGAAAATATATGTGCCTTGCTACGGAAATTATCAAAGAATCTTGTAAACCCATAACATCAAGAATTTCAAACAAGTCACTTGTGACGGTCTTGTAACAGATTTATGACTTACACCCGACGCAATGTCGTCGGTGAAGAGAGAATAGTGGTTAGTTGAACTGACTGGAAATAGGCCAGGGGTACGTTAACGACTCAGTTTTGCATATACTATTGAACTATTGGATTCAGACTTGAGCTCGCCTATGTATTAAGATGCACCTGAGCACATGTACAAATGAACTCACTATTCAATTAAATGAAAATCTTATGATGTTGAATAAATCAGTTGATAAGATTCTTATCATGTACAGAAAACTGCTAGGTTAGACAATTCTTTATTGGACCAAAGAAATAAAAATAATGCAGGTGATCATAATGTACAATGTAGTTTCTTGCATATGAGAAAGTAAGAACATAGACAAGCTAACTGAATCAGCCTTTTGCATTCTTAAGTAAAGCAGCAAGAACTTGGACATCTACTTGCAGAGTCATTGCTTTGCGCTCTATAAAAACTCAGAAAAGGAGCCATTGATTGTGTATCTCTTGAATACAATTATACTGAACTTTTATACTTTCTTAGGGTTTTTTTTATCATATTATGATTTTAACAAATATTAGTTAGCTTGGATAGCCAAACAATATTTTTTCTTAATTATTTTCATTTGTATAGTTGTAATGTATATCATTAAAAAAATATCTAAGTTATAGATTTTTTTTCCTTTGTGACATATTAATCGTTAACATCATACAAAACCATTTCAAATGTGAAAAAAGAAGAAAAAACACACACATTCTTAATTTTTTCAGTTGATGAATTATATAGCGTATACATATGTATTGTGTGGATATTCTTATTAGTTTTTAGTATTTTTAAATATTTTGGTAGATATTCCAAAGCATAAAATTTAACAAAAAATATTAATAGAGGTGTGTAGTGTACCATTATGTTAGGGAATGTTTAGGAAGTTTCGTCAGTATAAATTGAGCAGTTGGCATAATTATTTTTTCCTTCGTGAAATGTGTCTTACAAGTTACCGTGAATTCAGTATAAATTGAACAGTTGGCATAATTATTTTTTCCTTCGTGAAATGTGTCTTACAAGTTACCCGTGAATTCAGTATAAATTGAACAATTGGCAAGATTATTTTTGCAGATACAATACTGCACGATAGAGAAGAAAAGAAAGGATCAAGTGCCACAGTGTATCATGAGGCCGACGCCTCTCAGAGATATAAGTGGGTTTAAACCATAATCTTATGGCGTCCAAATGATACACATATTTATCTATGTTTAAACTATATATTTGTCATGAAAATGACAATATATCACTATGAACATTCCACTAACCATTAATGTGCGAATTATTTGCAAATCTCATTATGATTTATTTTCTCGCAGTTAAGGAAGGTATTCTGGTGCAAATCAAGCATTTAGGAAGCAATAAGAGGATCCAAAATATGGCGAAACAGAAGATAACGACTTGTGATACGGTGGCACGCGACCGTATCGATGTCGGTGCGATCGACGCGTCAAACCAGGCAACTTTGGCCACCGGACGAAATCGCAACAGAAAGGTCTCAAAACTCTAATCTTCGAGACTGCATATAAAAAGGAGAGGGAACCCCCACAGGAGACAGCCACCATTCTTAACCATCTCCATGTAGTAGTGCTGCCTCCATCTCCACTCCATAGCCATCTCCACCACCGTAGTCATCATCCATAGCCATATACTATATGCAATTTCGATCTTATCGCGGTTGGCAAAATTGTAAGAACTATTTCAAGCATTCATCTGTAAGTACTCTTTTCTGCAATGTTTTCTATTATTGGTATGATCGCGATGTGTGAGTAATCCACTTGGGCTAGGGCTGAGACCTAACTTAGCAGCTATGTGCGATCTAACCATTGAGATATTAGTTTAAAAAGTCCTGTATATCTTTTATCAATACCTCGCTTCGCTCATAGGACTTCAAATGCAATGCATGCAGGCTGCCGGTCAAGAAAAGAAAAAATGCAATAGGGTCCTGGCTCATTTCCACGAAGTTGACTTGGTCAGTCTAACAACCTATTTTTTTTTTTTTGAATGTTAGCAGGAGAACTGCTAAATTCAATGAATAGATAGAAGGTTGGTCCAGTTTATAAGGGAAACCGGACCCAAAAACCATACAACACACGCAACCTAGCTAGCCACGAGACCCCCTGGCAAGCTCCAACTCCAAAATGATGCCCCCAAGAGGGAACACGACGTCGGTAGGCGCCGCCACCATCCAATCTAGAAGACTAGATCAAGGGTTTCCCCCGGAGCACGTCGGGAAAGGCAAGGTGAGAACAACTACATCGATGCCTCCAACAAGGGAGCGACGCCCAAAAGCGACGCCATCGACGACCCCGGCCATAGCCGGAGTACGGCTCTCGCCGGCAGTCTCACCTGCAAAACCCGAACCCAGGAGCCCGACCAGTCTCACCTGCAGAACCACTACCCTCGCCTCCACGGCCAAATGCACCTCCCCAGCAAGCTCAATGTGCTTCCGCCCAACCATCCACGGTCCCCACTGAACGGAGGATGCAACCCCGCTGCGGCGCCATTCTTCTCTCATCAGAAGGATGCAACCAAATACTGGGCGCCATTCGTCTCCTCGAGGATGCAACGCCCGCGGGCCATTCATCTCCCGACAGAGGATGCAACAACCGCAGCGACGCCATTCCTCTCCCTCCAGGATCCACCCATCAACCGCACAACGGGCGTCGCCCGCAGCAACATCTTGCTTGCCGAACCACCTTCAGGAGGATGCAACGCTGCCGGCAATGGCAGCGCCATTCATCTCCCACACGGCCAGGACAAAACCAAACGCAGCACCACGCCCTCCTTGCCGAACGCATCAGCCACCTCCACACCTGCAGCAACGGCAGTCCCAGAGCGCGTCCACGGCCGACCAGCACCTGGCCAGCGCTGCGCAACGCCGCCCTCACCGTCGCCACGCCGGAGGAGAAACGGCCGCGGCCCAGATCGGGCCCGGTTGGGCCCTCTGGTCGCCGACAGCCGCCCGCTGCTGCCCGCCCTCCGTCGCGCTCCTCGACGTGCGTCCCGCACCACGGCGCCGTCCGCGCCGTCAGCACCTTGGAGACGCAGCAGCAGCGGCCCAGCGGCCCAGATCGGGCCCGGTTGGGCCCGCGCCGCCAGCCGCTCCGCCCGGCGCTCCACCTCCTCGCAACCTCCCGCCCGTGCTCCGGCACGATGTCCTGCCGCCACCACACAGCCATGGCGCCCATCCCCGCCCGCAGACGGCCGCGCCGACGCACGCCCCGCCGGGTCCCCGCCTCTCCGCGCGAAGGTTTGGAGGTGGTGGTGCGCGCTCTTCTCCCTCCGCCTTTGGCGGCAGGGCGCCGCCACCACCGCCTCGCCGGCGGCAGCAGCGGCTGGTGCGCTCAGATTGATGGCGGCTGGGTTAGGGTTTGGGTGCTCTCCGGAGCCCCCCGCGCGAGGGACCCGGGAGAGGGAGCCTCCTGCAAAAACCAACAACCTAATTTAAACAGCATTCATGGGCCTAACCTCCACAGGTTGCGAAACCACGGGAGAGCCCATGCTCTGTGCGTGCAACGGTGGGTGTACCGCAGCGCACGTGTACACTGTACCGACCGGACGGTAGCAGGCAGCCCACCGACCGGCCGTACGGGCGGGCACAAGTTTCCTAGTGCGTACGCTACTACGCTCGGCGGCAATGCGGCAGGACCGTGCGGACAGACGGGACTGGGCTGGCCAGCGCCAGAGGTTTCATAGCTCAGTGCTCACGCGTAGGGGTGTACGCCGTACGTACGCGCTGAGGTGGCTGCCAGCCTGCCAGGTGCTTCGTCACTCCCTGACGTGTCCTCGCCTGGTTCACTGGACCTGTCCGACATCAGTCTGAGATGCACAACACGTCGACACGAGTAGCGGCTCTATCTACACAGCCGTCTTTAATTTCCGCTTCTAAAACAGACTAATTTTGAGAAGGTGTGCGCTGATCTGTGATTTTATTTGTTTCGGGTGAAAGTGGATGATATTAAGCAATAGGGTACGTCCGGGCGGAGAGTGTCCGGACACAAAACGGCACCTAATCGGCTACCCCAAATTCAGCCCAAAATTAAGGTTGTCCGACAACTATCAAACCTAGCCCATATGTGGGGCGGAAATGAGGACGTCCAGACACGCCCGCCACGTTGCACCTGTCAAGCAAGTCCAACCCCATTTCTCTCCAAAATCATCTCGATCCGTCGTCCTCTCCCGCCATCGAAGCCATTTCTCCCCCTTTTATCACCATAGCCGCCGTCCGCCGCCGATGGAGAAGGGAATCCCCAGTCCTCGACCTCGTGGAGAACGCTGCCACGTCCGAATCGGTCGACATGGCGCCGTCGTCAGAGCTTAAGCCAGAGACACTCGCCCGAAAGGAGAGGCGCACCCGACAGGGCATTCACAAGCATGCATAGAAGGAGGAGGGCGAGAGGAAGGCGATGTAGATGCAGGTCGGCGAGTCCAGTCCGAGGGGTGCCGCCAGGACCGCGCTCGTGGCCAAGCGATCGCGTAGAAGGCGATGTCGGTGCACGCGTCCCGGCAAGAAGGTCGACGTACTCGACCCTAAACACGGAGGACAACCCGTCGCACTGGCACACCCTGAACTCGACCCTGAACACGGTCGTCGGTTTCTTCTGCCTACGCGTTGCCGCGCCCAGCGTGCGAAGAAGTTTCCTAGGCTGTGCTCGCGTGGCGGGAGGGAGGAGGGGCAGCACCTGCGCAAGGGCAGGACCATGTCCATACTGCAGATGTGCAGACTGTGCCGCGCGTGTGACCAGACCTTCCCAGGCGGTACTCCATCTATCGGGTGAGGTCGCTGCCAGCTGCGGTGGTGCCAGGTGTCTAGTCACTCCCTGGCTACGTCGTGGTACCGTGTGGGGCTGGATGGTTGCTGCCGGCCGTAAGTCGGTACGTGACCACATGCTACAAGTAATTAAGCTCCGGTGTCTGCATGTTTTGTGGCGCTAAACAGTACTGTAGTTCGTTGACCAACTCTTCATTTACCGAATCGACACCAATGCAATGGATGATACGACGGCTCGCTCAGCCTCGCTGTTTGACTCCAGCCAGCAGGCTCCAAACACATCCTAGTTCTTTTGTACTAGTGCTTTACACGCTAAATTTAAATTTATCTATGTGTCGCCGTCGTGCACTAGTACAGTGATGATGCCGATCGACTGTTCGGTCTTATCGGAGGCAAGACCTGCCCCACAGGGGATTTATGCGTCCCAATCCCGTTGCGGTACCATGTGTCGACGGCCACATGCGGGTCTTCAAATAATTGTTCGGGTTGCCACGTTATACACGAAAACGGTTCTCACGGTTTACCTTATACTCCTACTTCTGAATTCAGAACAGGCATTCTGAGTATAATTCAATTTCAAATCGATATATTAGGAATTTTCAGCTTGCATATTAAATGGAGACGACTCTTCATTAGAATAAAACTACTCCCTCCGTTCGGAAATAGATGCCTTAGCTATCTTAAAATTTGGATGTATGTACACACTACAACATGTCTGGATACATCCAAATTTTAAGATAGCTATGACATATATTTCCGAACGGAAGGAGTAGATGTTTTTTCTTATGTGATGGAACCAAATGGGAGGAATAGTCGCTTTACCAACATATTTAAGGTTTTTTTTCCAGGGTTGCCTTTAAGTTGATGCGTGATGGATGGTGGATGGTTCTTGGCTCAGCTTAAAGGAAAGCGAGAGATGTGGACAGCCACCTGCGCGTGCTCCGATCCGACGGCGCTGCTTGCTTGCTGCTTATCTTTTTCTTTTATTTTTGGCAATTATCCATAATCCTTAGCCTTTTTTTCAACTTTCAGCTCTTTCATTTAGTCAAAAAAAAAAAACTTTCAGCTCTTTCACTCTTTTGTTAGATTACGTGCTTTTGCAAATAATATATATCATACTGTGTAAGCGAAAGATCAGCCTTTTGGTCCGAAGTAAGTCTTCCTTTTCTAAGAATCAGAAACACCTTTTGGTCTCTCTCTCTCAGTGACTTTCCTTTCAGCTCTTTCACTCTTTTATTTCTTCTGGACTCAACTTGGAGGAAGAACTAGCCGAGGCACCTGAGCCAGAAAAACGGGCCGGATGTTGTCATGATCTATTTTGGGTTAACTTCTTTTCGGATTCAGCTGGATCCTCCTGGCTCACAAGCTGAACCAGGTCGGGCCATTTTTAATCTGGGCTGAGGCCCACTTAAACCACTGAAATCAAGCAGAACATGCAAGAATGGGAAATCACTAGAAAAAGGTTCCCTTTGCGGAGGGAAACTGCGCGCATTGTCGTCGCGCCAAGTGTCGGCTTCTCCTCTACGTGGTCTCCCGTGGGTGCTTGCATATGCGACAAGTGTCAGCATGAGAGAATTTTTGGTGGGATTTCTCCTTCTCATGCGTGGAGATTGTATCGTGCATTTATTCCGAGATTCGTTTTTTAAAAACGAAATATTTTGAGAACCGTTTATGAACCGTTTTCATATTTGAGATCTTCGCGTCGAGATCTTCGAAAGTAGATCCCATGTTGATACGTTTTGAGAAACTTTTTTCTCGAACTTTGTACATCTGTTTTATATACTTTGTACATCCAGTAGCAGCTTGTACATCCAACAGCAGTGTGGATATACATACAGTAGCAGCATGTGGGTGTACATTCAGTATCATCGTGTACATTCAGTAACAATGTGGGTGTACATTCAGTAGCATCGTGTACATTCAGTAGTAACATGGGTGTACATACAGTAGCAGTAACAGTGTGTCACGGACAACGATGTACAAACTTTATGTAACAGAGAGTACACCACGGTGGCTGGATATACACATGCACTGCTATTAGATGTCCAAGCTGTTGTTTTACGTTGTCACTCGATGTACATCTACGCTGGTACTAGATGTACGCGCTGCTACTGCTGCATGTACATAAACGTTATTACGGGATGTACACACACGTTGCTACTGGATGTACACGATTCTACTAGATGTACACCCAGACAGTTATTGGATGTACATGATGCAACTAGGGGTGTGTTTGGTTGGGTGGCTAGCCACCAGGTGGTTAGTGGTAGCCACTTTTTAAGTGGTTAGCCCCCGTTTGGTTCGTGGTGTTGGGTGTGTGGGATAACCATATTTTGGGTATATTCCCTCCAAAATGTGGTTGAGCCCAACCACCAAAATAGTGGTGGTTTGGGGTGTGTGGGATAACCATATTTCGGGTATATTCCCTCCAAAATGTGGTTGAGCCCAACCACCAAAAAAGTGGTGGTTGAGGCAACCACCCACGGCGGGCTCGCTAAAATCACCCGTGAAACAGTTTTCGGTCGCTCACCTCCCTCGAAAACCCCGCGAACGATGAACTTATCTGTTTCCCTCGTTTCTTTTCCCCTACCATATGTTGCCGAACTGAGTTATTTTATGTATAATACTTGCTAAAATGAGTTCTTTTATGCCCAGTACTTGCTAGAATAATCCATCTTATGCCTATATATTGCCCAATACTAGTACTCTATATTTATATCTACATATATTTATATCTACATCTATGAAAAATGTGGTTAGTGGTAGATCTTGAGTTTATCTATATGTAGGATATTTTCTCGAATTTTTTGAAATAGAAAAATGTGGATTTTTTTTTTTTTTGAAACCGAGCTACCTATAGCGAGAGACAAGCGGGAAATGCAGAGCCGTGCGCGCGTGTTTCTGGCCGCGGCGGGCGGATGGGAGGTTGGGTTTTCGCTTTGCCGACGGTCGTCGGTTTCTTCGGCCAACGTGTTGCCGCCCCCGACCAGCGCGCGAACAAGTTTCCTACGCTGTGCTCGCGTGGCGGGAGGGAGGACCATACTGCAGCTCTGCGTTTTGGTCTGTGCCGCGCGTGTGACCAGAGCTGCTCAGGCGGTACTCCATCTATCGGGTGAGGTCAATGGGACGCGCTGCCTGCGGTGTCTAATCACTCCCTGGCTGCGTCGTGCTACCTACAAGTAATTAAGCTCCGGAGTCCGGAGTCATGCAGGTTTTGCGGCGCTAAGCAGTAGTTCGTTGACCAACCCTTCACTTACCGAATCGACACCAATGCCATGGATGATATCGACGGCTCACTCAGCCTCGCTGTTTGACTCCAGCAGGCTCCAAACACATCCTAATTTCTTTGTACCAGTGCTTTACACACTAAATTTAAATTTATCTATGTGTCGCCGTCGTGCACTAGTACAGTGATGATGCCGATCGACTGTTCGGTCTTATCGGAGGCAAGACCTGCCCCACAGGGGATTTATGCGTACCAATCCCGTTGCGGTGCCATGTGTCGACGGCCACATGCGGTCTTCAAATAATTGTTCGGGTTGCCACGTTATACACGAAAACGGTTCTCACGGTTTACCTTATACTCCTACTTCTGAATTCAGAACGGGCATTCTGAGTATAATTCAGTTTCAAATCGATATATTAGGAGTTTTCAGCTTGCATATTAAATGGAGACGACTGTTCATTAGAATAAAACTAAGGAGTAGATGTTTTTTCTTATGTGATGGAACCAAATGGGAGGAATAGTCGCTTTACCAACATATTTAAGGTTTTTTTTCCCGGGTTGCCTTTAAGTTGATGCGTGGTGGACGGTGGATGGTTCTTGGCTCAGCTTAAAGGAAAGCGAGAGATGTCGACAGCCACCTGCGCGTGCTCCGATCCGACGGCGCTGCTTGCTTGCTTGCTTGCTGCTTATCTTTTTCTTTTATTTTTGGCAATTATCCATAATCCTTAGCCTTTTTTTTTTCAACTTTCAGCTCTTTCACTCTTTTGTTAGATTACGTGCTTTTGCAAATAATATATATCATACTGTGTAAGCGAAAGATTAGCCTTTGGTCCGAAGTAAGTCCTCCTTTTCTAAGAATCAGAAACACCTTTTGGTCTCTCTCTCAGTGACTTCCTTTTGAGCTCTTTCACTCTTTTATTTCTTCTGGACTCAACTTTGGAGGAAGAACTGGCCGAGGCACCCGAGCCAGGAAAACGGGCCGGATGTTGTCATGGTCTATTGTGGTTGTGGGTTAACTTCTCTTCGGATTCATCTGGATCCTCCTGGCTCACAAGCTGAACCAGGTCGGGCCATTTTTAATCTGGGCTGAGGCCCACTTAAACCACTAAAATCAAGCAGAACATGCAAAGAATGAAGGAAGAATTGATCACTTTATTTGGGCAACTCAGTCAAGCATGTGGCGGCCGATGCTGCGTGCTCTTTTTGCCATCGTGTCTTTGGTATTCACCGAGGTAGTTAGAATGGTAGATATTACCAATTTCCCTGTGAAAGAAAGTTAGATAGACCAAATGATTCTTGAATGAATACGAAGGAACCCATGATGAAAGTTGAAAGTGCTACGAGTTCCTCCAAAGCTTCTATTTGGGCATTCCTGATTCGCAGTGGCAAGTTGGACTGTGTGGGTGTCCAAGATTGAACTCGTGTAGAAAGATATGCAAGGACCAATCTCATCAGATGTCTATATGAGTTCATGGTATTGAATTTCCTTAACACACCGGTGACGTACGTCCCACTACATTTATTATATTTTTGTCACCCCTAGCTGAAACAAAAAAAGCCGATAGCATTATCGCTAAGCTAGGGGAAGACGGTACATGTAGGAGAGCAAAATATTTAGATAGCAATCGTGCAATAAGCTTCGTCAAGGAGTGGTGTAGTTTGTTGGCGACCCAAACCACTCCTGCTGTCAACTGGGAGGAGCATTTGCTCTCGCCTAATATAGGTTGACACAAAGCAAATGCTGACAACTCTTTTCAGGAGGCTTCAGGCAATGGATATATGCCATTTCAGTGGCAAATGCTGTCAATGCCATTTTTTCCTTCGTTTCTGATCCAGAGAGAGTTGAGTTGCTTGTGTGTCAGTGAAGCCTGTTCTTAAGTATGATGTTGTGGTAAAGCTCAATGGCAAGGAGAAGGATATATAGGCGTAGTGGAAGATATCAAGGATATGCTTCGGTCTTTTGAAGACCATGTGTGATCCATCATGCGCGATGAACTGGTGATGAAGCTGCGCATAGGTTAGCGAAAGACGATCCCATATATCGTCGACAATACACGAACGGAAACATGTAAATATACCTGAAACGAAAGGGGACAACTACAAAAAGTGATGGACTTAATCAGAAAATTTACTAGAGGTGGGGGCCTTTCTAAGAAAAGAGCAACACGAATTCCAAAGCAGCGATGGTGAGAGATAGACCGTAGACATCACAATCATACACGTGGGAATGTCTTTTTTGGTGAGTACCGGCCACTACTACACCCAGTTGATCGTCACAAGAGAGGAAAAATATCAATCCCACTGGCTGCTGTGGTCTGTTCCCCGCAAACATACAACGCAGCAGGTCGCTGAGCATGGTCACGAGCGCGATAGGATCACCGCTTGCCTTTCCATGGGAGGACCTGAAGCTGGTGCTGTACACGGTCGCGGGCTCGGTCCTGGCGTGGTTCGCCGTAAGGGCGCTGGAGTGGGCGTGGTGGAGGCCGTGGCGCCTGGACCGGGCGCTCCGCTCGCAGGGCCTCCGGGGCACGGCGTACCGCTCCGTCGCCGGCGACGCGCCGCTGCTCGTGCGGCTCAACAAGGAGGCCAGGTCCCGGACCTTACCGCTGGGATGCCACGACGTCGTGCCACGGGCGATGCCGCTCTACCACCACGCCATGGAGGAGCACGGTGCGTGTTCTTGCTGTCTCTGCTTTCTTTAGTTTCCTTGACTTGACCGTCCGTGGTGTTTGCTAGCTCCATTAGTTTATCTTCGGCGCACGGTAAAAAACATGTGCCAAAAAAGGATTCACTTTAAATTATTGCTGGTGGACTGTGATATTATTTTCTGCAACGACTTGTCTTGCGATGTAAGCTCAATTTTATTCGCACGAGGCTTAAAATGTCAACATCTAACGGCTTAGAAAAGTCAAGAAATGCACGTTTGGGTGTTCAGTTTAGAGTATACTCTCTCCGTTTCTAAATATAAGATGGTTCAGCTATTGTACATGTTGACTAGATGCGGATTCAAATGAGTGAATATACACACTGAAACGTGTCTAGATAATGTAGATAAATATGAATCTGGAAAAAAAAATTGTCAGCGCAATTTGGTCGTCCACATTTTTTAAACGATTTAACTGTTGCAAAATAATAAGGATGTTTCACTGGCGAGTAGGTTCATAAGATGATCTCTTTGTGACCGTAAATTTGGATGTACATAAACATCGCTATCGAGCTAATTTCCCCCCAACATCATTTAAAGTTTTATCCAACTGTATTGCAATTCCGTCACGGATAAGAGCAATAGAACAACCAGTATTACATAGAGGTATCCAACGCCAGAATAATGTTACCAAAGAAAATTCCATGCTGCTTTACGCTAGTAGACAGCATCATTCCGCAGGGGAAATGCGTCAATAGTCCGATTGGAAAGGTACATACAGTAGTGATGATTAGACTTTAGATCCCAGTTCCACCATTACTATAATAATGGATGCGACGGTTTCGGTGGTAGACGCTAATCAATTATGTATGAAATCTTGATCTAACATCTTTGGTGGCATCTCATACTAGAGTCACAGTAGTTTCCCACGCTCTACAAATGGGATGGTATACTCCCATAGTCCACTTAACAAATTCTCTCACCCCGTTTTGAATTATAAAATGTTTTGGATATTCCAATGTATAATAAGGACTAAAACGAGTGAACAAACACACTGAAATGTTTTAGATACATTCGGTTCAAAAAAAAAGATGGAACGTTTTATAATTCAGAACGGAGTGAATACTACATAGATCAATGATCCCAACGTTCTTATTTTAGTGGATGCGGGGAGTTTGGGGGTAACCGATGGTCACCAATAGTTATCCATGAAATCTAATGTTCTAGCAACGTTGTTGGAAGCATCACATCTGACGGTAGTCTAACTATTACTCCACACAGATAAATCGACTAATTAAGTTGAAATGCAACTCAAACATGTGCATTTACAAACTAAAAAACAGCTACACAAAGCTTCACCGTAATTGCCAAAATCGTTTGGCAGGTAAAACGTCGATCACTTGGTTTGGGCCGGTGCCTAGAGTGACCATCACGAAGCCTGAACTGGTGCGAGAAGTTCTGTCCAACAAGTTCGGCCACTTTGAGAAGCTCACGTTCGGCCGACTTCAGAGGATGTTGCACAACGGTCTGGGCAGCCACCTGGGCGAAAAATGGGCTAAGCACAGGAGGATCATCACCCCTGCCTTCCATCTGGAGAAGCTCAAGGTTATATTTCTGTTCTGTCATCGACAAGACAAACCGGCAATGGTTGGCGGTGGTTGGTCACACAGACCATTGTTCAGACTGTAACAAAAATTCTGTTGCACTTTCAGTGCATGTTGCCGGCTTTCTCCGATTGTTGCACGGAGCTGGTACATAGATGGGAAGGTTTAGCCGCCGGTGATCTGCCATGCGAGGTGGATGTCTGGCCTGACATGCAGAACCTGACAGGGGATGTCATCTCCCGCGCCGTATTCGGCTGCAGCTACCTCGAAGGCAGGAGGATATTCCAGCTCCAGGGGGAGCAGATCGAGCTCGTCGTGCTGGCCATGAACAGGATACATATCCCTGGCTACCTGTGAGTTCTTTGTTACTCTTCTTTTGTGCGTTTACTCTGGCTAAGCAATAGTAATACTCCTTCCATCCCGAAAAGGATGTTTTGGATTTGTCTAGATTCAGATGTATGTAGATATGTTTTAGTACACATAGTACCACTTTTCATGCGCAGGTTCTTGCCAACCAAAGCCAACCGAAGGATGAAGCAGATTAATGCGGAGATCGAGAGGACCCTGAAAGGCATCATCACGAAAAGAGGAACGCCCTGAAAGCCGGGAAGCTACAAGTGACGATCTTCTCGGGCTGCTGCTGGAGTTGAACATCGCGCAACGAAGGGGAGATGGCAGCAGTTACAACGCCGGTATCACGACGGACGACGTGATCGGAGAATGCAAGCTGTTCTACTTCGCCGGTGGGGAGACCACGTCGGTGCTGCTCACGTGGACGATGATCGTCCTCTGCATGCACCCGGAGTGGCAAGACCGTGCCAGGGAGGAGGTCGTGCGGGTCTTCGGCGCCAGCACGCCGGATTACGACGGCTTAAGTCGCCTCAAAATCGTAAGTTGTAGTGAGATCTTCGGCTTGCCGGTGGATTATGATTCCTGAACGATTTAGAGCGGGTTAATGTCCAATGCTGCATCCTGTAATTGCAACCGCATTTTCAGGTGACCATGGTGCTGTACGAGGTGTTGCGGCTGTACACGCCGGTGACGGCGCTCCACCGCAAGACGTACAAGCCGATGGTGCTCGGCGGCGTCAGGTACCCGACGGGCGTGGTGCTCACGCTGCCATTGCTGTGCGTCCACCACGACAAGGAGGTCTGGGGCGAGGACGCTGACGAGTTCAGGCCAGAGAGGTTCGCCCAGGGGATCTCCAAGGCTTCGGCCGACGCGCCGGCGTTTTTCCCGTTCGGCTGGGGCCCGCGGATCTGTGTCGGTCAGAACTTCGCGCTGCTCGAGGCCAAGATGGGGCTCGCCATGATTCTGCAGCGCTTCTCCTTCGAGCTCTCGCCGTCCTACACACACGCGCCGTTCCCCGTCGGCATGCTGCAGCCAGAGCACGGCGCGCAAGTCAGGCTCAGGAGGCTTCACGCGTGAGCTTGCATATATTAGTGCAAAATCAATAGCTTGAACTGCATGTATAGGGCATAAATGGTGAATTTATTGGGGCTGTGTGCATCTTAGTTATAGTTATGCAGATGTCGGGTGTAATAATACATAAAAGTACTCCCTTTATCAAAAAAAAATGGTGAATTTATATCAAGTGTTTGTTAAAGGATAATTGGCTCCTTATTGATCAACTAGCAAAGTGTCAGACAAGCATCTATCTATCATAGTATTAGGCAGGAAATAAATGTTCTTTCCCTGACCTATTATTGGGCTAACCTATCTTTGGATCTAGAGAATCCAGTACCATGACCTAACAAGGCTGGACATATTCAGGGTCGTTTGATTCAAAGGAAAATCATAAGATTCTTTAAGGATTTTATCCTACGGGAAATTTTCCTATGTTAGTCGTTTGATTCATAGGATTAGTTCCTATAGAAATTTTCCCATATAAATTTTTGTACTACATCCCATAGGAATTATAGCATTCACTTCAAGCTCTTTTTAAATTCCTTTGCCATCAAACATAAAGTATTCTTCCTTTAGAATTCAACTAGACATGACATTCAATCCTATGGTTTCCTATTCCTACACTTTTGCTATGCTATGAATCAAATGAGCCCTCAGTTTAGGCCGTGGCCCATTGCTATCACTAGAATCTACAAGCAAAAGACATCAGAATTGAGAATCCGCTCAAAAAAAAAAAGGCATCAGAATTTAACCACTTCAGCTTTTTGAGAAACTTTATCACTTCACTTGTGCACTCAGCCACGCTCATGGCAGCCACTGTCCCATGCGTGCTCTTTTTGTCATCGTGTCTTTGGCTTCGATCGAGTTGTTAGATAGATGAATGATTCTTGTGTGAGTACAAGGATCACGTGATCAAATTTGTAGAGAGCTTTCGTTTGCGCCATGTATTTAGATCCGGGTATTGCAGTCTCAGTGGCAAGTGGGACCGTGGGAGTGTCCAATATTGAAGATACAAAGTCTATCCTCATCAGATGTTTCTGGGCGTGATTTTTTTCCTTAGCACATGGGTATCGATCGTCTCATGCTGATTTTGTTCCTCGTAGTACGCTCCTAGGCTGAAACGAACAAAGCGCTATTGCTAAAGTACTATCCCTAGTGTAACTAAGATTGTACTCAAGCGTAGCAATAATGCTTCATTAGAGCATCTCCAGTCAGGGCGTCCAAACGGCCGCCCAAACGCGTTTGGGGCGTGCCGGACACAAAATCGCGCCCACTCGCGACGCCCAAACGCGAATTCGGTCTGGCGTGGCCCAGTTTTGTGTCCGGCACGCCCAGCCCACGTCCTCAACTTGGGGAGGCTTGGGGCGGCCCCGAACGGAAGGAAACGCACGCCTCCGACGCGTGGGCCACGCCTGGCAGTGACACGGCCACGCCCTGCCGTGGTCAAAGGCGTCGTCAAAGGCGCGTGCCGCGTGGCGACTCCTCGTTTTCACGGCCAGCCGGCGGCCAGTGAGCCGTCGCGTCCTCTGCTCGCCGGAGTGAATGCGACGCGCCTTTTCGAGGCGAGCGGCGTTAATGCCACCGCTCTCCGGCGGCAATAAAAGGCCGTCGCCTCCGCGTTCACTCGCCACACTCACCGCCACCGCTTCCCCTCTCTCCCACACGCCACACTCGCCGCCACCGCAAACCCTAGAGATGGCCGGCAACTGGAGGCGTACCGGTGGCGCCGCGGCGAACGGCTTCGCGCCGCGCACCCTGCTGAAGGAGCAGTCCGAGGCGCTGCGCGACAACGGCTACCCAGTGCCGCCGGACATGCGCGTTGGCCACGGCTACGCCATCTCCGTCCGCGGCATCCCGGTGCCGCGGCCGCTGACGCGGTCGAAACGCGACTTCCACGCGGCCCAGATCGCGCACTACTGGCGCGAACTGACGCCGGAGATGCGCGACGACCCGCGCTGGAACCCGGAGGACCCGGGCAACGCCGCCCGGTACGAGGAGGCGTTCCAGCGCCTCTTCGAGGAGGAGATGAACCGGTGGGAAGGCCCCGGCCTGGCGCCCAGGGACAAGAACGTCGCCGGGCGCGAGGCGTTCTGGAGCGTGAACACCACATCGCCAACGGCGGCTCCCTGCTGGAGTGGCCCCACGCTCCGCCTCCGGCGCCGCCAGCCAACGTGTGGGCACCGCGCACGTCGTCCTCGCGCTCGACAGGGTCGTCGTCGCGGGCGTCGTCCTCGCGAGCGTCTTCATCGCGCTCCTCCTCCTCCCTCTCCCGCGTTCTGCTCTCGCCGAAGCCGGAGCCGATGAAGGTGAAGGCGGAGCCGACGACGCTCTACGCCGAGCTCCTGGCGGCGCAGGCGGCCTAGGACGACGACGAGCTCCTGCGGGCCGCGGAGAACGCGTCCATGGAGGACGTGCCGCCCATGGACGGGCCATCTGCCTGCGCCTGGTCGGTGTACATGCACGCCATTGAAACTGGCGTGCCGTACGTCGACCTCACCAGCGACGGCGACGCCGGCCCTAGCCGCGTCAAGAAGGAAGACGACGGCGCAGGAGCAAGCGGCGTGAAGAAGGATGAGGAAGACGAGGACCCCTACTACGCCTTCAGGCGCCGCTACCGGCGCCGCCAGTAGATTTAGGTTAAGTTTTTTTTAACTTTCATTCAAATCTGTAAACTTTCCTAAAATTTGAATGAAATTTGTCGAAGTTTAAATTTAATTTTTTTTAATTTGGGCGCCGCGAGGGGGGATCGACGGCGCCCAAATGGGCAAGGTAGTCCGGACGGCGCCCAAAGGGCCTGTCCGGACGGCCTTTGGGCGCCCATTTGGGCGCCGCGAGTGGAGATGCTCTTATGATGGCCCCTTGAACGCACCTAGGCATAAGACAAATCTGGCTATCCAAAAGCTTCAAGTATTCTCCTACTCCTTTTCAGCCTAACGTGCGTGATGGCAGGCATGGTGACAAGGATTGCTTCCTAATCATTAAACTCGAGTAATTAACATGACTACCTAGCTAGTGTGCATGGTTCATTCAAGGTGGCTGTGATTGTAAACGCCCAAGTGATTAGGCTTGGGGGCACACTCTAGTAGCTAGTTTACACTGGATTTGTAATTTTGTATAGATAAGCGTTTTTTTTTTAGGAGTATAGATAAGCGTTAATACAACATTGTGCATTGGCTAAGCTGGTAGGTATGTATTGCTTCTTGGCTCTGGCGGATATCGGCACACATCCTCTCGCTACATGTCCCGTGCTTCCGGGAAATTGGGCATCAAAGTCAAATTTAGCACATGCATGCACGTTATAGATCAAAATCAGGAACTTATTGGTTAATCATCCCATTTGTCGTTGTGGACACAATAATTTCACAAAATGTGGCTCAACTCTGGCTGGAATCACAAGAAACTCGGCAGACACCTTCCATCTCGATCTATCTACGTCGTTTCCCCTCACCTCTCTTGATTTTTTTTTGAACAAAGGAGAGGCCCCGAAGGGCCTGGATGCCATTAACTGCAACAGCGGCGGGTACATATTACACAGGGAACCAGCGAAAATACATAACTAGCAACTAGGTCCCTAGTGTTTACAAAGAAGACCCTACTAAGAAAATAGAAAAAGCGATCAGGTCCTCCGCCGCATCTGAGGAAGAGAGAGCTCCAGCCATGGCCATCTTCACCGGCGCCGGGGACTAGACCACTTGGCACCGAGTCGACGTTGAGCGCCACGACGAGCTCCACACAGGGCCTCCGCATGGAGGTTGAAGAAACGCCGGGGAACTCCGGCGAGCGTGGCCACCAGATGACCTTCAAAGTCGGCCGGCAATTAGAGGCCGCCGAGTGTGTATTCCAGAATGAGGCACCTCCACTCCAAGGCAGATCGACGCCGCCGCCGAATCCGGCAGTGCGCCATCTCCTCCCAACGCCACCATCGCGAGCAGAGAAGATTCGCAGAGACACACGTACCGCCGATGCCCAGCTGCCGACACCATACGAGCTTATTGAAGGAGTTGGCGGCGTCGCTCCGCCCAGTCGTCCACGGCACCTCGCCGCCACGACCAGCAGGAACATCACCGCCGGCCACCACACGCAGCTCGCGTGCGTCGATGGCAACCTCCAGAACGGTATGAAGCCAAGACCAGCATAAAGCCAAAACCAACAAAAGCTACCTTTATTCCAACTACTCTCTACAACCCTAGATCCGACGCCTCTCCTAGTCCATCTCCGGCCAGCTACTCCGGCGAGACGGCCATCAGATCGGCCCGGCTTTCCACTGACGACTCTCAAAGGGGTGGAAGAAGGAAGAGGCTTCGAGAGAAAGGACAAATCGGTTGGGTTCCTGAACCTTGCTACCTCTCTCGATTAACTGCATCCTTACAGATGCAAGGAGGTGGGAGAACCCCAGATCACAGTTTAGAACAAACTAGACCCTAGAACGAACCGGACTCTCTTCGTCAACACTTAGAGCATCTCCACCGGCGCGCCCAACTCCGCTCCCAATCGATGTTTTGGGCGCGCCGGCACCAAATCCCCCCCCCCCCCAGCGGCGCGCCTAGTACCAAAAAAGTTGTCGGCACGTCCCAGTAGAACGTCCGGCAACCCCGCTTCGCGCCCAGGTTCTAGGGACGCAACCGGGCACGCCGGCAACCGCGGCAACGCAAGCCACGTCGGATACTGACGCGCGGGACCGTCTCGTCAGCGACACGAAACTCAGAGCGACCACGGATTTATTTTGGCCGGTGTGCAGACGACGCGGACCATTGCCTTTTCTTCCCCCACGTCCCGCGACGCTGAATTCCTCCCGGCCTACCTAGTGAATCGTCGCTGTCGCCGCCGCCGCCTGGCCACCTGAGAGGCAGTGCGACATATCTCTCGCCGCCGCCGCCTGGCCTAAGCCCCTTTTCTTTCGGGCCGCATTTGTGAAGACCATCTCCAACCCTCTAGGTCACGGTCAATCCCATTTTGCATCAGAACAGGAGGGTGCCAGAAAGGATTTCGAGCGGGCTTTTGGCGTGCTCATATCTCGCTTCGCTATTGTCAGGTATCCTGCTCTAACTTGGTACAAAGATCAGATGTGGGAGGTGATGATGACTTGTGTGATCTTGTACAACATGATCATCGAGAGTGAACGTCTTGATCCTCCAGAACATGATGACCATCCATACTATCATCAGTGTCCTCTTGCCCAGCCTAATCCCGATTTGCCTGATGATATACCCGAAGATTTTGCCAACTACCTCACAATCAACGCTGATATCTGAGATGAAGGAGTTCACGAGCAGTTGCGAAATGATTTAGTTGCGCATCTGTGGGCAATCAAAGGACAAAATGCCGGCCAGTCAATTTGTCACATTAATTTAATTTGGATTATTGTATGATTTTTTATTATGTTCACAAACTATTTGTAATATTTTGGATTTTATTTGACACAATTCTGATTTTAATTCTATTGGGGCCGTCTATTGGGAGCGACTGGTGGGGGGCGACGCTCCCAAAACGCGACAACAGTTGCCGGCACGCCCAATAGCGCTTGTCCGGCAACGTTGCCGGACACTGTTTTGCACGCGCCGGTGGAGATGCTCTTACATCCTCGCTTTGCATGATCTATCTATGATTATCAATTTAATCATTTATATATGTATAATGCCGGACACTGTTTTGCACGCGCCGGTGGAGATGCTCTTACATCCTCGCTTTGCATGATCTATCTATGATTATCAATTTAATCATTTATATATGTATATTATACCATCCAAGCCTTATTCGAATGCAATATAACCCATATTTTAATTGGTAAAAAGACAGTTAAAGTTGAACCTTCAAAAATGTATGCGCCATGATAAAGACAAGGAAGTAGCCAGGTCCTCTAACTTCCATCCTCTATACACCAAACCGTTGTAGTTGGTTAATAAGTTGTCCACCAAGTCAAGATGTGGACACTCCGCCACCAGGATTTGATTCCTACTAGCAAAATGCCCGTGCGTTGCAACGGGAAAATAATAATTAAATCACCGGCTGAAAAATGTCGAAACAACCAAAATTTTGCTCCAAAATCATCTAATCTCAGAGCTTGATGGAAAACCGTTTGATGAGCGAGTAAGCGCAATCGTCTGTGCTCAAACTCTGTAGCCCAACCAAACTTATATAGTCTCACATATTTTGTGCACACTATAGACGCCCATTGAAAACTCAACGTGTGTCAGATTCTTATTAAATGTACAATAAAAAATCAATATGAATGTAAAAGGTATAATGTAAATAAATATATAATTATACCTGCAAAATTAAAATAATTCCTCATAGTAAATATGTAGGACATGAACAGAAGTGAACAATATCAACAATCTAAAACGTGAGTTTTCTTCAATATATCAACAGTCTGATACTAAGCAAAGGAATTATCATCACTAAAACACTAAACACTAAACTGTTACTTTCTTCCACACCACATGATACAAACATAAGATTTTAGCCACAATGGGCGTCCTGGTCCCTGTTCTCCCCTGTCGGCTGCACCACATAGTTTTACCACCACCAAATCCAAATTAAAGATCTTGAGGCGAGATGAAGCCTTCTGTAATCGACATGCCAACCCGAGTCTCCTTGCTGAAGATATGGCCTTTCAGAAAAATCGAAACAACATGAGGCCTTGGTTGAGGTGTGCTCCGCTTCAGCAGCATCCGTAACCTTGCAAGGGGGACCCGTCACCAAGATGACACTTCCAGGATGCCCATACATCAACGGCGGCGCAACGAGCGTCTAAAACTCTGCACTGTCCTCTAACCAAGCATTATCAAGGACAAGGAATATGTTGGACCTGACCAAATCCCCAATGACCACCTAAACTGAGTCCACATTGCCCCAGATTGTGCTGTCGCCCCCTTGTTCGCTGACTATATGATCTCCTTCGTTGCCGGCATCATGTCGAACGACTCCGAGGCAAACCCACATCCTCAAGTCGAAGTGGTCCTGTATCTCTGACGGTGCACTGGCAGTTGTGAACCAGACAATAAGATTCAGTTGATGGGGAAACACAGTCGGTGATTTTTTCTTGCATAATGCTACTGAATTCTTGACAGTTGGGCCAGGGATGTTGCTGAGAGAGACTTCACCTTTGGTGATCCTTCTGAAAGTAACTTGATGAGGCAATGGTCTACACCATGTCCAACTGCTAGGCTTTGTAGCTTCTTATGTGACTGAGCAAAGAAGTTGAAGCCCCGATCCTGTTATGCCAGAATTTATCAGAAGTTCTGCGTTTTGTAGAGAGCTAGAGAGATTACGCAAGGCGCTTCAAGGTTCCCTGATTTAAACATCTCCACAAGGGGTTCACCTGCACCATCCTCTCCAAGGGAAGGTTTCATCTGTTCAGAGAGGAACATTTTAGAAATAACGGTTGACATTAGGATCTTGTTCATGTCTGAACCTGTAAAAACATAAAATAAATCTTAGAAGATCATATAGCTAGATGACATCATAGTTGGAGAGGGGGTGGGGATTCAACTCCTTGATTTCAATATATTGCAAGTCAAATTAATTTTGAAATTTTGCATCAGTCTGGTTCAGGATGGTACTGTACTCGCATTGTTGCATCAGTCTTGTCATTATTTCTCACAACCTGACTCAATTTTATGGTGTCGGTTCACAGTCTCACGTGTTCATTTTGTGAAACATTTTAAATATTTTGCAGTACAGAAAAAGGGAGAAGCTTGTAACCCTTAATTTGAAGATACAGGAGTGCGTACTAAAGCATGGTAACAAATACGAATTCAACCATCTTGTGGACACACGTTCTTGCCCAGTTAGTAAACCATGTAAAATTGTGAATATTCAGTTCTCAGTTAGTAAGTTCTTTAAACAAAGTCAACCTGAAGCCATACGATTTCTGTTATCTAATGCACTTGAACAGTTTGTGAATAAACTTTAGATAAGCTTGCAACTGATAATAGGGTGTAATTAAACAAACACTACAATGTGCTAGTTAAGTGCGGAGTTAAGCAACATTTAGGCATCCATTGTACAAACGGAAAATGAGCATGGAAACAATGAACAGAGCTTGAAGCCACTATAGAACAACCTTTTTTCAATCAGAAAAATCAGGGTACAAGAAATGCAGAGTTGAGCAGTACCGTGTCTATGTCGTCAAGGGGCACCACGCCTTACTCCATTTCAAATGGAAATATCAACATGACGGCAGGGCAGGTTTTTGTACTTCTTATTCAGTAAGTACCCATAGGTAATAAAGTAAGTAGTAAAATAGTAACTTAGAAAAAGAAATCCAGTAGCAGCATGCCATTAGAGCTATAAAATAGCAAAAAAAGACCCACATTGTCAGTAACTTCACACTAAAATATAATCTTCCAGTAGGTCCATACAAAATTTTCATTTATTTATGTGTGCAATGAAAAGTCGGGAAGAAATTACATGTCTCAGTGAAGTGTTAAAACTTACAGATATAGCCATCTGCAGCTGCAAGAATCAAGCAACGGTCTTACTTTATCAATTGGGCAGTGTAGCAATGTATTTGTTCCTCATTATGTTGACCCCTCCACTTCCATATTAATATGTTCGTGTATTTAAAATGCACATGGTGCATCTAGAAAACACCAACCGGAGTTCGTAGGATTAATAGTAGAGAGGGCTGGATAGACAAGCAGATACGGTACTCTCGCATCTCAGCACGAGAAACAAATTCACTCAAACTCGTGTTGATGAACTACGTAATTAAGAGCAAGGAGGGAAAAGAAGTGAAGCACACCATAATCATGCGGTAACATCTCTAAACACAAAAGTAATTAAGAAATTAAGACAGAACGTTGATGTGTGCACCTGAAACTTCTTGAGCGTGTGCAGCTCTCGTTAAATTTCTCCGATGAACCAAGACTGCAAAATATGAGAAATTGCATCACAACATTCAGATTCAAACCAAGTTTTACTGTATGAATCATGACCTGTTCAAAAGACCTACGAAATATGAGAATTGCATCACAAAATTCAGATTCAGACCAAGTTTGACCAAACATGACCTGTACAAAAGGCCATCAAAACTTCAGAGCCTGACGCAGGCAACTACCTCGTTGGGAATGCCACAACCTATCAAGGAGAGAGATGGAGAGATTGTGAAAGGAGTAGTGTACCAGAGGAGTAGACGGAGGTGGTTAGGTTGCTGACGGCGAGACCCTGCTCTGCCCGTGGTCACCAGCTGCTCCTCCGGGCCATGGCGTGACGCCGCTCAGCGCTGGCGCGATTGGACTCTGCGCTACTCCCGGCGGTCCGCCAGGCATCGTCAGGCTGCTGCGTCGGCAGAAAGCTTGGCTGGGCATCGGACTCGTCGGAGGCCACAGACGAGCGCACCAACGACTGGACATGAGGAAGGCCACAAATAGACTCGCGGAAGCGACCAAGCTCGAGGGAGACCATGGATCCGCCTGCGGCGGCCGTGAGGTAGCGGCGGACCGAGGCGGAGATGAGCAGCCGATGATTCTGTGGTGGCGGACCGAGGCGGAGATGCGGCGTAGTCGGCCGTGAGGTAGCGGCGGCCCGAGGCGGAGACCATCTGCCGGATAGAGGCTGGGGTAGCAGCTCCGGCTTCCGGCCGTCCCGTTTGTGCGCGTGAGGAGGCCGAGGCTAGAGATAGCGGCGGCGGCCGTCCCGTCTGTGCGCGTGAAGAGGCTGAGGTTGGAGATGTACGCGGCAGCGGATGCGAAGAAAACTGGGAGGCCGAAATTGATTAAAAAAAAAGAAAATGTGGGGAGAAAATAGGAGGCTGGACGAAGGGAAATTCCTTGCTTTTTAGATAGGAGAGAGGAGAGATTATGTTGACCCCTCCACTTCCATATTAATATGTTCGTGTATTTAAAATGCACATGGTGCATCTAGAAAACACCAACCGGAGTTCGTAGGATTAATAGTAGAGAGGGCTGGATAGACAAGCAGATACGGTACTCTCGCATCTCAGCACGAGAAACAAATTCTCTCAAACTCGTGTTGATGAACTACGTAATTAAGAGCAAGGAGGGAAAAGAAGTGAAACACACCATAATCATGCGGTAACATCTCTAAACACAAAAGTAATTAAGAAATTAAGACAGAACGTTGATGTGTGCACCTGAAACTTCTTGAGCGTGTGCAGCTCTCGTTAAATTTCTCCGATGAACCAAGACTGCAAAATATGAGAAATTGCATCACAACATTCAGATTCAAACCAAGTTTTACTGTATGAATCATGACCTGTTCAAAAGACCTACGAAATATGAGAATTGCATCACAAAATTCAGATTCAGACCAAGTTTGACCAAACATGACCTGTACAAAAGGCCATCAAAACTTCAGAGCCTGACGCAGGCAACTACCTCGTTGGGAATGCCACAACCTATCAAGGAGAGAGATGGAGAGATTGTGAAAGGAGTAGTGTACCAGAGGAGTAGACGGAGGTGGTTAGGTTGCTGACGGCGAGACCCTGCTCTGCCCGTGGTCACCAGCTGCTCCTCCGGGCCATGGCGTGACGCCGCTCAGCGCTGGCGCGATTGGACTCTGCGCTACTCCCGGCGGTCCGCCAGGCATCGTCAGGCTGCTGCGTCGGCAGAAAGCTTGGCTGGGCATCGGACTCGTCGGAGGCCACAGACGAGCGCACCAACGACTGGACATGAGGAAGGCCACAAATAGACTCGCGGAAGCGACCAAGCTCGAGGGAGACCATGGATCCGCCTGCGGCGGCCGTGAGGTAGCGGCGGACCGAGGCGGAGATGAGCAGCCGATGATTCTGTGGTGGCGGACCGAGGCGGAGATGCGGCGTAGTCGGCCGTGAGGTAGCGGCGGCCCGAGGCGGAGACCATCTGCCGGATAGAGGCTGGGGTAGCAGCTCCGGCTTCCGGCCGTCCCGTTTGTGCGCGTGAGGAGGCCGAGGCTAGAGATAGCGGCGGCGGCCGTCCCGTCTGTGCGCGTGAAGAGGCTGAGGTTGGAGATGTACGCGGCAGCGGATGCGAAGAAAACTGGGAGGCCGAAATTGATTTAAAAAAAAAGAAAATGTGGGGAGAAAATAGGAGGCTGGACGAAGGGAAATTCCTTGCTTTTTAGATAGGAGAGATTATGTTGACCCCTCCACTTCCATATTAATATGTTCGTGTATTTAAAATGCACATGGTGCATCTAGAAAACACCAACCGGAGTTCGTAGGATTAATAGTAGAGAGGGCTGGATAGACAAGCAGATACGGTACTCTCGCATCTCAGCACGAGAAACAAATTCTCTCAAACTCGTGTTGATGAACTACGTAATTAAGAGCAAGGAGGGAAAAGAAGTGAAGCACACCATAATCATGCGGTAACATCTCTAAACACAAAAGTAATTAAGAAATTAAGACAGAACGTTGATGTGTGCACCTGAAACTTCTTGACGTGTGCAGCTCTCGTTAAATTTCTCCGATGAACCAAGACTGCAAAATATGAGAAATTGCATCACAACATTCAGATTCAAACCAAGTTTTACTGTATGAATCATGACCTGTTCAAAAGACCTACGAAATATGAGAATTGCATCACAAAATTCAGATTCAGACCAAGTTTGACCAAACATGACCTGTACAAAAGGCCATCAAAACTTCAGAGCCTGACGCAGGCAACTACCTCGTTGGGAATGCCACAACCTATCAAGGAGAGAGATGGAGAGATTGTGAAAGGAGTAGTGTACCAGAGGAGTAGACGGAGGTGGTTAGGTTGCTGACGGCGAGACCCTGCTCTGCCCGTGGTCACCAGCTGCTCCTCCGGGCCATGGCGTGACGCTGTCAGCGCTGGCGCGATTGGACTCTGCGCTACTCCCGGCGGTCCGCCAGGCATCGTCAGGCTGCTGCGTCGGCAGAAAGCTTGGCTGGGCATCGGACTCGTCGGAGGCCACAGACGAGCGCACCAACGACTGGACATGAGGAAGGCCACAAATAGACTCGCGGAAGCGACCAAGCTCGAGGGAGACCATGGATCCGCCTGCGGCGGCCGTGAGGTAGCGGCGGACCGAGGCGGAGATGAGCAGCCGATGATTCTGTGGTGGCGGACCGAGGCGGAGATGCGGCGTAGTCGGCCGTGAGGTAGCGGCGGCCCGAGGCGGAGACCATCTGCCGGATAGAGGCTGGGGTAGCAGCTCCGGCTTCCGGCCGTCCCGTTTGTGCGCGTGAGGAGGCCGAGGCTAGAGATAGCGGCGGCGGCCGTCCCGTCTGTGCGCGTGAAGAGGCTGAGGTTGGAGATGTACGCGGCAGCGGATGCGAAGAAAACTGGGAGGCCGAAATTGATTAAAAAAAAAGAAAATGTGGGGAGAAAATAGGAGGCTGGACGAAGGGAAATTCCTTGCTTTTTAGATAGGAGAGATTATGTTGACCCCTCCACTTCCATATTAATATGTTCGTGTATTTAAAATGCACATGGTGCATCTAGAAAACACCAACCGGAGTTCGTAGGATTAATAGTAGAGAGGGCTGGATAGACAAGCAGATACGGTACTCTCGCATCTCAGCACGAGAAACAAATTCTCTCAAACTCGTGTTGATGAACTACGTAATTAAGAGCAAGGAGGGAAAAGAAGTGAAACACACCATAATCATGCGGTAACATCTCTAAACACAAAAGTAATTAAGAAATTAAGACAGAACGTTGATGTGTGCACCTGAAACTTCTTGAGCGTGTGCAGCTCTCGTTAAATTTCTCCGATGAACCAAGACTGCAAAATATGAGAAATTGCATCACAACATTCAGATTCAAACCAAGTTTTACTGTATGAATCATGACCTGTTCAAAAGACCTACGAAATATGAGAATTGCATCACAAAATTCAGATTCAGACCAAGTTTGACCAAACATGACCTGTACAAAAGGCCATCAAAACTTCAGAGCCTGACGCAGGCAACTACCTCGTTGGGAATGCCACAACCTATCAAGGAGAGAGATGGAGAGATTGTGAAAGGAGTAGTGTACCAGAGGAGTAGACGGAGGTGGTTAGGTTGCTGACGGCGAGACCCTGCTCTGCCCGTGGTCACCAGCTGCTCCTCCGGGCCATGGCGTGACGCCGCTCAGCGCTGGCGCGATTGGACTCTGCGCTACTCCCGGCGGTCCGCCAGGCATCGTCAGGCTGCTGCGTCGGCAGAAAGCTTGGCTGGGCATCGGACTCGTCGGAGGCCACAGACGAGCGCACCAACGACTGGACATGAGGAAGGCCACAAATAGACTCGCGGAAGCGACCAAGCTCGAGGGAGACCATGGATCCGCCTGCGGCGGCCGTGAGGTAGCGGCGGACCGAGGCGGAGATGAGCAGCCGATGATTCTGTGGTGGCGGACCGAGGCGGAGATGCGGCGTAGTCGGCCGTGAGGTAGCGGCGGCCCGAGGCGGAGACCATCTGCCGGATAGAGGCTGGGGTAGCAGCTCCGGCTTCCGGCCGTCCCGTTTGTGCGCGTGAGGAGGCCGAGGCTAGAGATAGCGGCGGCGGCCGTCCCGTCTGTGCGCGTGAAGAGGCTGAGGTTGGAGATGTACGCGGCAGCGGATGCGAAGAAAACTGGGAGGCCGAAATTGATTTAAAAAAAAGAAAATGTGGGGAGAAAATAGGAGGCTGGACGAAGGGAAATTCCTTGCTTTTTAGATAGGAGAGATTATGTTGACCCCTCCACTTCCATATTAATATGTTCGTGTATTTAAAATGCACATGGTGCATCTAGAAAACACCAACCGGAGTTCGTAGGATTAATAGTAGAGAGGGCTGGATAGACAAGCAGATACGGTACTCTCGCATCTCAGCACGAGAAACAAATTCTCTCAAACTCGTGTTGATGAACTACGTAATTAAGAGCAAGGAGGGAAAAGAAGTGAAGCACACCATAATCATGCGGTAACATCTCTAAACACAAAAGTAATTAAGAAATTAAGACAGAACGTTGATGTGTGCACCTGAAACTTCTTGACGTGTGCAGCTCTCGTTAAATTTCTCCGATGAACCAAGACGGCAAAATATGAGAAATTGCATCACAACATTCAGATTCAAACCAAGTTTTACTGTATAAATCATGACCTGTTCAAAAGACCTACGAAATATGAGAATTGCATCACAAAATTCAGATTCAGACCAAGTTTGACCAAACATGACCTGTACAAAAGGCCATCAAAACTTCAGAGCCTGACGCAGGCAACTACCTCGTTGGGAATGCCACAACCTATCAAGGAGAGAGATGGAGAGATTGTGAAAGGAGTAGTGTACCAGAGGAGTAGACGGAGGTGGTTAGGTTGCTGACGGCGAGACCCTGCTCTGCCCGTGGTCACCAGCTGCTCCTCCGGGCCATGGCGTGACGCTGTCAGCGCTGGCGCGATTGGACTCTGCGCTACTCCCGGCGGTCCGCCAGGCATCGTCAGGCTGCTGCGTCGGCAGAAAGCTTGGCTGGGCATCGGACTCGTCGGAGGCCACAGACGAGCGCACCAACGACTGGACATGAGGAAGGCCACAAATAGACTCGCGGAAGCGACCAAGCTCGAGGGAGACCATGGATCCGCCTGCGGCGGCCGTGAGGTAGCGGCGGACCGAGGCGGAGATGAGCAGCCGATGATTCTGTGGTGGCGGACCGAGGCGGAGATGCGGCGTAGTCGGCCGTGAGGTAGCGGCGGCCCGAGGCGGAGACCATCTGCCGGATAGAGGCTGGGGTAGCAGCTCCGGCTTCCGGCCGTCCCGTTTGTGCGCGTGAGGAGGCCGAGGCTAGAGATAGCGGCGGCGGCCGTCCCGTCTGTGCGCGTGAAGAGGCTGAGGTTGGAGATGTACGCGGCAGCGGATGCGAAGAAAACTGGGAGGCCGAAATTGATTTAAAAAAAAGAAAATGTGGGGAGAAAATAGGAGGCTGGACGAAGGGAAATTCCTTGCTTTTTAGATAGGAGAGATTATGTTGACCCCTCCACTTCCATATTAATATGTTCGTGTATTTAAAATGCACATGGTGCATCTAGAAAACACCAACCGGAGTTCGTAGGATTAATAGTAGAGAGGGCTGGATAGACAAGCAGATACGGTACTCTCGCATCTCAGCACGAGAAACAAATTCTCTCAAACTCGTGTTGATGAACTACGTAATTAAGAGCAAGGAGGGAAAAGAAGTGAAGCACACCATAATCATGCGGTAACATCTCTAAACACAAAAGTAATTAAGAAATTAAGACAGAACGTTGATGTGTGCACCTGAAACTTCTTGAGCGTGTGCAGCTCTCGTTAAATTTCTCCGATGAACCAAGACTGCAAAATATGAGAAATTGCATCACAACATTCAGATTCAAACCAAGTTTTACTGTATGAATCATGACCTGTTCAAAAGACCTACGAAATATGAGAATTGCATCACAAAATTCAGATTCAGACCAAGTTTGACCAAACATGACCTGTACAAAAGACCATCAAAACTTCAGAGCCTGACGCAGGCAACTACCTCGTTGGGAATGCCACAACCTATCAAGGAGAGAGATGGAGAGATTGTGAAAGGAGTAGTGTACCAGAGGAGTAGACGGAGGTGGTTAGGTTGCTGACGGCGAGACCCTGCTCTGCCCGTGGTCACCAGCTGCTCCTCCGGGCCATGGCGTGACGCCGCTCAGCGCTGGCGCGATTGGACTCTGCGCTACTCCCGGCGGTCCGCCAGGCATCGTCAGGCTGCTGCGTCGGCAGAAAGCTTGGCTGGGCATCGGACTCGTCGGAGGCCACAGACGAGCGCACCAACGACTGGACATGAGGAAGGCCACAAATAGACTCGCGGAAGCGACCAAGCTCGAGGGAGACCATGGATCCGCCTGCGGCGGCCGTGAGGTAGCGGCGGACCGAGGCGGAGATGAGCAGCCGATGATTCTGTGGTGGCGGACCGAGGCGGAGATGCGGCGTAGTCGGCCGTGAGGTAGCGGCGGCCCGAGGCGGAGACCATCTGCCGGATAGAGGCTGGGGTAGCAGCTCCGGCTTCCGGCCGTCCCGTTTGTGCGCGTGAGGAGGCCGAGGCTAGAGATAGCGGCGGCGGCCGTCCCGTCTGTGCGCGTGAAGAGGCTGAGGTTGGAGATGTACGCGGCAGCGGATGCGAAGAAAACTGGGAGGCCGAAATTGATTTAAAAAAAAAGAAAATGTGGGGAGAAAATAGGAGGCTGGACGAAGGGAAATTCCTTACTTTTTAGATAGGAGAGATTGTACAAACGGAAAATGAGCATGGAAACAATGAACAGAGCTTGAAGCCACTATAGAACAACCTTTTTTCAATCAGAAAAATCAGGGTACAAGAAATGCAGAGTTGAGCAGTACCGTGTCTATGTCGTCAAGGGGCACCACGCCTTACTCCATTTCAAATGGAAATATCAACATGACGGCAGGGCAGGTTTTTGTACTTCTTATTCAGTAAGTACCCATAGGTAATAAAGTAAGTAGTAAAATAGTAACTTAGAAAAAGAGATCCAGTAGCAGCATGCCATTAGAGCTATAAAATAGCAAAAAAAGACCCACATTGTCAGTAACTTCACACTAAAATATAATCTTCCAGTAGGTCCATACAAAATTTTCATTTATTTATGTGTGCAATGAAAAGTCGGGAAGAAATTACATGTCTCAGTGAAGTGTTAAAACTTACAGATATAGCCATCTGCAGCTGCAAGAATCAAGCAACGGTCTTACTTTATCAATTGGGCAGTGTAGCAATGTATTTGTTCCTCATTATGTTGACCCCTCCACTTCCATATTAATATGTTCGTGTATTTAAAATGCACATGGTGCATCTAGAAAACACCAACCGGAGTTCGTAGGATTAATAGTAGAGAGGGCTGGATAGACAAGCAGATACGGTACTCTCGCATCTCAGCACGAGAAACAAATTCTCTCAAACTCGTGTTGATGAACTACGTAATTAAGAGCAAGGAGGGAAAAGAAGTGAAGCACACCATAATCATGCGGTAACATCTCTAAACACAAAAGTAATTAAGAAATTAAGACAGAACGTTGATGTGTGCACCTGAAACTTCTTGAGCGTGTGCAGCTCTCGTTAAATTTCTCCGATGAACCAAGACTGCAAAATATGAGAAATTGCATCACAACATTCAGATTCAAACCAAGTTTTACTGTATGAATCATGACCTGTTCAAAAGACCTACGAAATATGAGAATTGCATCACAAAATTCAGATTCAGACCAAGTTTGACCAAACATGACCTGTACAAAAGACCATCAAAACTTCAGAGCCTGACGCAGGCAACTACCTCGTTGGGAATGCCACAACCTATCAAGGAGAGAGATGGAGAGATTGTGAAAGGAGTAGTGTACCAGAGGAGTAGACGGAGGTGGTTAGGTTGCTGACGGCGAGACCCTGCTCTGCCCGTGGTCACCAGCTGCTCCTCCGGGCCATGGCGTGACGCCGCTCAGCGCTGGCGCGATTGGACTCTGCGCTACTCCCGGCGGTCCGCCAGGCATCGTCAGGCTGCTGCGTCGGCAGAAAGCTTGGCTGGGCATCGGACTCGTCGGAGGCCACAGACGAGCGCACCAACGACTGGACATGAGGAAGGCCACAAATAGACTCGCGGAAGCGACCAAGCTCGAGGGAGACCATGGATCCGCCTGCGGCGGCCGTGAGGTAGCGGCGGACCGAGGCGGAGATGAGCAGCCGATGATTCTGTGGTGGCGGACCGAGGCGGAGATGCGGCGTAGTCGGCCGTGAGGTAGCGGCGGCCCGAGGCGGAGACCATCTGCTGGATAGAGGCTGTGGTAGCAGCTCCGGCTTCCGGCCGTCCCGTTTGTGCGCGTGAGGAGGCCGAGGCTAGAGATAGCGGCGGCGGCCGTCCCGTCTGTGCGCGTGAAGAGGCTGAGGTTGGAGATGTACGCGGCAGCGGATGCGAAGAAAACTGGGAGGCCGAAATTGATTTAAAAAAAAAGAAAATGTGGGGAGAAAATAGGAGGCTGGACGAAGGGAAATTCCTTGCTTTTTAGATAGGAGAGAAGACTACCCGCAACAAGTTCTAAATAAGCTTGTTAATCAAGAGAGGTGAGGGGAGAAAACCACACAATAGTGAAGAAAATAAGCTTGTCCATAGCTTATGGTTGACGTTAAGTTTAGGGGTTACCCCAAGAGGAGATGTCGTACTCCCGAGCTCCATTGATCCTGACATTTTAAAAAATTCGAACACAATATTTGCAAGTTAAAAAAAACCTTTTTTTAAAAAAATCCTGAATTCAACCAATAGTGTATTCAACGAACGTGCCAAAAATCACATTCAAATACTTTATATTCTGGGCTGCACGAAAATGAAAAAATTGTGGATCTGAATATGCATATTTTCAAATTTCCAAATTTATCAAATTTTGTCATTGTCTAAACCAGAATACAAAGTATTTAAAGTTAAAACTTTTCACGTTTGTGCGATACACATTCAAACTCTTATTTTTTTTTCAACCTTTTTCAACTCTCAGAATCACTAGATTTCGAGAGCCAAAGACACTTTCCCGGTTGCCCCAAGCAAAAGAAAATAATATAACCCTCTATTCTTTCTCACGCATGAGTGTATATAAATAGAACACGTGAGTTTCAACTCATGGCTAAAATTTATTTTTATACATGGTGAGAGATTTTTTGGTTTCGCTTCGTCGCTTCACCGTGCGCGTCGCCGAATCGTGGGATTCCTCCCCTCCGCCGGCCGCTCCGGCGGCGGGAGGGTGGGGGATCCCCGATTCCGGCCTGTACATATGGTAGAAGTAGGTGGGGGTCCTGCCGGCGGCGCCTTGGAGGTGGAGGAGCTGGCGGTGGGTGTTTTGGTGTCGGCGCGTTCCTTCTCCGGCGGTGGAGTTCTTCGGGGCTCTGCGGCGGCGCGTTCGACTTCTGGGAGCTCGAGGACCGGCGTTGTGCTCGAGTTCGTCAAGGTCCAGCCGGATCCGTGTAGGCGGCGGATCCGGAACTCGGGTGTCAACCTCGGGCGCGATCGGCGGTTCCTGCCGGCGTTGAAGATGAAGATGGCTGCTGGAAGGTGGAGGAGCTGGTTCGTGAGGGCGCTCGCCGTGTTCGTTCATCGGCTCAAGTTCCGTCACTGCGTGGCGGACGGCCCCTGCGGCGGTTTTCTTTGGAGAAGGTGCCTTCGGATGGTGGAATGGTGGTGGTCGGCCTTCTTCTTCGTCGACGACGGTGGTGTTGGCGTCGTTTGCCTGTTGTTGGTCTACCCTCTGCGTATGTTGTTCTGTATTTCGTATTCTGTACACTGTACTCTGTACTTTGTACTCTGGTGAATATACGCAGGCTTTCTAAAAAAAAAAAGATTTTACAAGACAAGTGAATTTCAGCTTCAAAAATAAGAGGAAGAGAGTGGCGACTGGCGAGTCCCAACGGCCTCCAACCGACTATCGCCGTCGGTCAGGCGGGTCCACGTTGGAGCGCGCGCCATCAACGAAACGGCCGCAGAATTCCTTTCTGACGCTCCTCGAGGCGAGCTTCAGCCGTTCGATTTGGATCGTACGGTTCACAAGGCAACGCGGAGGGAATCTTGGGAGCGGATCTGGGCTGGTCCACGGTTCGTGGCGTCGGCCGCTCCTGCCCGGTCCGGATCGCACTCGCTTCTGACCTGCTCAGTGCCACGTCTCCTGACCTGGATCTTCTGCGCCCGGCCGCCGTCTTGTATCATTTGTAGGCAGCTCACCTGCCTCTGCCGTACCTCGGGCAGACTGGTGTCTACCGTCAAGCGTAGCATTGCTAGTATTGCTAGCAGCTTCTCTATTGCTTCCATCAATACTTCATTCGAAAGTAGTCGTAGTTATTTGAGCTTAAAGACTACTACACGAGCTTGAACTAAATGCACATGTACACGTAGTGGAGATATCTGCCTCCCGAGTTTCAGTAATACTTTTATTTAAAAATATTTAAAACATATTTATAAGTTTCTAAAAATTAGAAAAAATATTTTGCATGTTGTCAACGATGTATCATACAAATGCGTAAAATCTCCGGAAATCCATATTGGGTCATACGTGTAGATGCACCCACTGCCCGATTATTTTTCAAACTGTCAAAAAAATTCAAGTAAATTTTTTGGATATACATCAGAACATTTTATGTTAGCGTAAAAAGTTTCGTAAAGAAAAGATATTTTTTACGGGCTGTGCAAAAAAGACAAATCCAGGTGCATCAAAATGACTTTGTACGCGACATTTTTTTTGTCTTTTATGCATAGGTCACAAAAATGTCTTATTTGCGAAACTTTTTGTGCTAACATTAAATATTCTTATGTATATCCGAAATTTTATTTGATTTTTTTGACATTTTATAAAAAAAATAAAAATATTTTACACAATGGGTGCATCTATACCTATGGCCCGAAACGCCGTGCCCGTAAAATCTCAGCTTAAAATACTTAATATTCTTAGCGACACAAATCGACAAAGTGTGGATCTAAGTATTCACACTTCCAAAATAACCAACACAAACACGATTTTGTCATTTCCGTGTAGCTTATCGTATAAAGAATTTTGCATTCTTATAGGATGCATAATTACACCTAAAACTTTGTTTCGGAATTTTATAAAACATCTAAATATGGTTTTAAAATTTTAAAATAAAGTGATCACTCGGTTTCCGATGTCAGTATACACTACTACCATAGCACAAGATACGTGTCCATTCCCCATAACATCCTTCACGTGCAGTGCACAGCCGTAGTGGCGACATGTCGAGGAGCAGAGAGAATCCGCTCTACTCCCTCGAAAGAGGCCATTCAATTCAAAGCTCGCACCCGCTCGACAGAGCACGACGAGAGCGCAGCGAAGACCGCGCAGAGATAAACCTCCCAAATCATTTTATTACCACCAAAAACCCAGCAGCACGGAAGTCTACTCCCCCAGATTCGCTCCACGTTCCGCGCGAACCCATCTTCTCCACGAATCACTCCCTCCCCCATTGCGCGCGCGGACGGGGGGTGAAGCGCCGCCATTTGACCTGAGCAGGGGAGACGGCCTCGCCTGAAGGGCCGGCCGCCGCCGCATTCTGCTAGGGTTAGCCCTCCGGTAAGCTCCGGCCCCCTTCCTCACCGCATTTTTTGTTTGAGTTTCCTGTGCATTTTGAACCGCCGCCTGCTTCTGCTTGCGAGGTGGAGAGATTTGACTTTTGTTTTGTTTTGTTTTTGCTTGTGGTATAAATTCCAGAAAACTGAGATTATGTCAGTATGATTACCCGAGCAGGTAGGTTTTTTGAAATGCCAGTATGATTGGACATCGTGGTTGTTAGATTCGGTTTACCCTGGTAGTACAAAAAGAGGCGCAATTTGAGAGCGAGGCTCTACGGATCTGCTTTAGTTTCAGATTTTTCGTACAGGCGTTGTGTACAGCTTAGTACGGATTATTTCTTGGTGAGACACTGAGACTGAGTACTGGTTGAATGGCCCCTCGAATCAGTTTGATGATACTGAAAGAACTTAGCGTGCACGTATTTCTTAATCAAAACTGTTACTACCATTGAAAGGTCAATATGTTCTTTAGTGTCGTTTGTCGCATATTACGATGCTACAGTTAAACCGGCGCCGGAGAATTTTTTACTGATCTAATTGGTTCAAGAAAAATCAAAACATATGTTCTTAGGCATTAAGAACTTTTTCAGCCCTGTTAGCAGTTTTTATTGGCTAACTAACATATGATTCCACTGACCACTCCAAGTGTAAGGAATATGTCCCTAGAAAAAGGAAAGTGTACAGGAAGTACCTAGAAAAAAGGAAAATATTTGCAGTCTCGTATTTCCTTCCGTGGAGCGGCTAGCAATAGTACAACCAGGTGGTACAAAAAGAGGCGCAAATTGAGAGCGAGGTTCTACGGATCTGCTTTAGTTTCAGATGTTTCGTACAGGCGTTGTGTAAAGCTTTGTCCGGATTTTTTCTAGGTGAGATTGAGTACTGGTTTAGTGGCCAATAGAATCTGTTTGACTGTACTGAAAAAACTTAGCGTGCACGTATTTTTTAAAATCAACTGTTACTACCATTGAAAGGTCAATATATTCCGAAGCTACAATTAAACTGGAGCTGGAGAATTTTCGCTGATCTAGTTGTTTCAAGAAGAATTAAAACATATACTCGTAGGCATTAAAAAACCTTTTCAGTCATGTTTGCAGTTTTTGTTGGCTAACTAAACATATGATTCCCACTGACCACTTCCAAATGTACAGGAAGTGAAGTCCTTTGCCTTAACTCTTTGACAAATGTGCACTCTCTTCCATCTAACTGGTCCTTTTTAGTGCAATTTAAGACATTGATGTGAAAATTAGCTGGTTCTCCTCATGCCAGTTGCTTGTAATGCAGGGTTCTAGTCCTGTGTTTAGTGGGTGATACTGTACGATCATGTGATGATTATACATACTTTCATTACATAAGGGTTGGTAGTAGCACATGCACCCTGGCTAGATGTAGTTGTATGTTCTTGTTTTCTATCTTCTGGAGGAGAACTCTTCCACTTGATTCTGCCTTCTCTCGAGGACCTGAGGTTCCACACTGCAATTTGACAATTTTTCGTGCCGATATAAAGTATTTCCATGTTCCCTTTTTGCCGCATTTTTCACCTTCTTTTATGTTTATGGACGCCTGTTTAAGAAAAAAAGGCTGTGATGCATGAAACATGTTTCACTTCTACTAATATTATATTCATTGTGGCCAGTTGTGAACTTTCAGATACTGACACTTGCTTTTGTGGAATTAGGGTTCAGAGTCAATTACCGATGACTCGGGCATCAACTATTGGTTTTGGGCGAAAGACACAAAGTCAGGTCAACTGGTCTGGGCCGTTGCGTCCAGTAAATGTCATCAGAAATAAGTTCCCAACTTACAAGAATGGTTCGAATGGGATAGTGATCAAATTGGCTGATGACCCAGAAATACCATCTCTTAAGGAGACTGTTGCCAAGGAGACATCAGATCTGCTTGATAAGCGTCAGCGCCTTTCAGTCCGCGAGCTCGCAATGAAATTTGAGAAGGGTCTCAATACCGCCACATTGTTGTCTAATGAGGTACGATTGTTCCTGATTCGTGAACACTTGTTTGGAAATTGGTTCAGTTACTTGAGTTATTTGCACCTGAAGACATTTATCTAGCCTTGGTTTTGACTCACAGGTTAAATGGAGACAAGTGGCTTTACTGGAGCGGGACATCCTTCTGAAGAATCTAAAGAGCGTGTTGGAGTCGCTGAGAGGTCAAGTAGCTGGCAAATATAAGGATGAGATTGAGGAGTCAGTATCTATGGTTGGTTTCTTCTTCTGAACCATATTTAGAGTCTCACAAAGGATTATTGTTCCTCGGTGTGTGTCAAGAGCATCTTTACTGAAGACACAAGTGTTTTTTTTTCGAATTGAAGACACAAGCGTTTTTAACTTACCGTTCTCTTTTGCTTTAAAGAAATGTCCAGCTGGATATACTAAATGATTCCTTCGATTGCGAACGCTTTAATAGTTTGATACTTTCCATAGGTGGATATTTTGGCAGTTCAGCTATCCAAAAGAGAAAATGAGTTGCTTCAACAGAAAACCGAGGTCAGGAGAATAGCGACTTCACTGAAACTGGTGCGTTCAAAATTCCTTGTAGTTTGGTAGTATCTTCATTGTGTAAATGTTTTAGAACACATTGTAGTATCATGAGCCATTACAATTTAATATTGAATAAATGACATTTTTCCATGACTACTTTCTCAATTGGCTACTTGATTTGGAGGAAACCCAACTTTCTCATTTGAAATGTGAATATCTACCATGCTCATGCGTATATGACTTACAAATCTTTCCTAGAAGTTATGAAACTTTGTTCGTGCTGATACATAAGCAACAGTCTAGAGAAAGTGTTTTCTTTGTCGAGGCTTGAGAAACAGACTGTATTGCACCATACTATGGTTTTGAAATAGTGCTCTTCTCTTCCAGATGCATATGGAATTTCAGGGACCTGCAGATGGTTTCTTGACTAACAAATTTTAGGACTGATTTGCTTATCATGGTTCAGATTTTCAAATAAACATGCTGGCTATGATGCATGTATGATCATAGACTGTTTTATTATCAGCATAAAACATAATCCAGCTCCTCTTGGACTGGCTTATCCTTCTAGACAGTTTTATAATCATTTCTCGACATCGAAGTACTCTTAATCTCTTCTCGGATAGATCTCTCCATTTCATTTAATTTTCAAGCATTGCTCTTTTTCTCTATCGCTCTTAGGCTTCTGAAGATGCCAGGAGAATTGTTGACGATGAAAGAGCTAATGCCCGCTTGGAGATTGAAAATGCTAGAGCTGCTGTACAAAGAGTTCAGCAAGTACTTAAAGAGAAGGAAAACAATTCACAAAGAATTGGGAAGCAGGTATATGTTATTATACAGTGAGCGTCATGTTATCTTACTTTCTTCATTTTTGGTAACATGCTTACCTGGCACATGTGTGTTGAGCGATTGAAGCTATTACTTACGTAGAGTTCCTTTTAATTCCAGCTGACTTGTGCACTTTTTTTTTGTACTTGAAATTTGTAAGGATGTGGATGAACTTAGGGAAAAAGTTCAAGAAGCACGAAGAGTAAAAATGCTGCATTGCCCCAGCAAGGTAGACTTCATAGGCTTATTGTGTTATCTACGTATATGGCGCCTTTGCATGATATATATTTCAAGCCTACCTTTATAGGCAATGGACATAAAAAATGAGATCAATGTTCTACGTGATCAATTTTCTGAGATGTCCTCCAGTTCTGCTGGTCTTTTGAAAGAGGTACGGTTTACAACTTTACATTCTCTGAATTTGGAAAGCTCAGTTTGTGTTTTCCTCATTCTTCTTATATAGATTTATCTTGATTTGTTATCATTAGTTGGCGTTGCATCAGAGATTTGAAGAAAATGACGCACCCTCGTACGAGTTGGAGGGTCTTGAAAGCTTGGGCTCCATGCTGCGTGTAGTTGTACGGAACAATGTGAGTTTATCGAATACTTCAGTACAGTGGTTCCGCGTACAGCCTGAAGGAAGCAAGAAAGAAATGATTTCAGGTAGAACTATTTCCATCCTACAAATACTCTGGTTTCTATAGGTAACATCAATTTTAATGCTGGTTGCCACTGAACTTTTTAGGTGCCACAAAGCTAGTATATGCTCCAGAACCTCATGACGTAGGGCGGTACTTGCAAGCTGAGCTTAACCTTGGTGGTGAAATCTCCACCGCGAAGACTGCTGGCCCAGTAGACCCTGGTTTGTTTTCTTGCATATGGTGATCTGACAAAGTTAAACTGCTTTCATGGTTATGACATGGCTAACATTACTTTGTTGTTGAGCAGCAGCAGGTCTGGTCGATTATGTAGAGACCCTTGTCAGGAATCCTGAAACCGAGTACAATGTATGTTCATCCCTTAGCCACTTATATTTCTGTACAATATGCTTACAGTTTGTTAGACAAAGTTTGCTCTTTGCTTATTTTATACTCCACTAAGCGGTCTCAGGCCATTTTTTAGCATTTCAAGATAGGGTAAATAGGTACCTAGCCAATCGTATCGCAGATTACCTGTTGGCATGTCGTCTGCTGATTTTAGGTCAGAGAAACATATGTCAGTAAGAGTAGGAGACATATAATGCTATCTATTTACCCTATCTTGGCAATGCCCTTGTACTCCGCAAAACATCATGACAGCTTTATCCACTGAACACTGAATGTGCTATTGTTTTGCTCCTTATGGCAGGTTGTTGTCCTTCAAGTGAATGGAGTCGACCAGCCTACAGATTTCATACACGTTCTGTGCATCGGGAAACTGCGGATGCGACTTGCGAAAGGAACAACGGTGGTCGCCAAGGAATTCTACTCTTCGTCGATGCAGGTATCCTCTAGCAACACTGTCAGCATCACAACTGGTCGTGTCACTGGCTATGGCACAATCTAATACATGTTCACCCTTCGCCTGCTTCAGCTATGCGGTGTTAGAGGTGGTGGAGACGCTGCTCCGCAAGCAATGTTCTGGCAGCCCAGGAAAGACCTCAGCTTGGTCCTGGGCTTTGAGACGGCCAGGGAGCGCAACTCGGCGATCATGCTCGCTCGGAGATTCGCTATTGACTGCAATGTAAGTTCAAATCGTTCGTATTTGTTACCGTATCGTGCTATCACGCATGCGTTGACCTCCTTCCTTTCTGAGTGCAGATTATCCTTGCCGGTCCAGGGGACAAAACTCCTTGGTAACACGATCTAGTACCAGCTAACCAAGTTCTGACCCTTGACAGAATCAGTGTACATCTCTGTGCAGTGCACGGCAGTATCTGTTTAGTATATCTCAGTGCCTCAGTAGGTCTTGGCATTTGCATCTGTTCTTTCTTGCTCTTGCCTAGGTTTCTTCATCTTCTTCTTTCACGTCATGTATCCTGCTAGTATCTTGCTAGGTAGAACTTTTTTGTTTTTGTTTTCTGATACCCACTGTAATTTGCCTTGTGAACAATAAAACAGCGATGCTCAATGCACAACCTGTTACCCAAGTTGTTTCTTGTTTGAACCTTCTTCGTCCATTTGTTCTTCTCCAAACAATCTGCTATAACTTCAAACCAGGTCCTTTTCTCCTGATGATACAGTGATATGCCCAGAGCCTGAAACCAAGATTCAGGAGATTGCGAGAAACATCCGGAGGAGACAACAACGACCACTCTCATCCCAGAACTCCATAGAGGATATGTTAACTAGTCACGTAGTAAGTACACAACAAATGTCAAAAAGTAGCTACTAGCTTTTCTGCTATGCAATTACGAAATTTCGAAAAGTTTTCTAATACCCATCCTTAATTTTCTGAAACTAGCCTTTAGTTCATTTAAAAAAGAATGCAGGCTAGGAAGATTAACTGGGAGGTCGCTGTCAGTGGAAGTGTTATTCCATTTAACTAGCCAACTACTATGTTCAACATCCACCGGCGGATCAATATTAAATAGAGTTCTTCGCTGCTCAACCCCAAAGCTAATCCAGGTTTTTCTTTAGTACTCCCTCCGTTCGGAAATAGATGTCTTAGCCAAATTTTGAGATGGCTAAGACATCTATTTCCGAACGGAGGGAGTAATAAAAACTGATCTTCCTTCCACTCACGGTACGCAGCAAATCACTGTCTTGCTACCCCAAATCCTCATCATTCTCTACAGCCAAGGCATCTCAGTTCATCTCAACTCTAAATAATCCACATTACATTCACAATTATCATCAAACAAGATCATCATATCGACCTGCCATAAGGAGCAAAACAATAACACTGAATGTGCTATTGTTTTGCTCAGGTTGTTGTTCTTCAATTGAATGGATTCGACCAGCCTACAAATTTCATCCATGTTCTGCGCATCGGGAAACTATGAATGCGACTTGCCAAAGGAACAACTATGGTCGCCAAGGAATTCCACTTGTCGTCGATGCAGATATCGTCTCACAATACTATCAACACCTTTTCGAAAAAAACATGACTTCTCGTCTCACTGGCTATGGCACAATCTAATATTTGTTCACCCTTTGCCTGCTTCAGCTATGCGGTGTTAGAGGTGGTGGATACGCCGCTCCGTAAGCAATGTTCTGGCTGCCTAGGAGAGACCTCAGCTTGGTTCTGAGCTTCGAGACGACGAGGGAGCACAACTTGGCCATCATGCTCGCCCGGAGATTATTTTTTCGAGTAACCGCCCGGAGATTATTGCAATGTGAGCTCAGATCATCCGTACTCCCTCCGTTCCAAAATATAAGGCGCGCTATTTTTATGCGGGTCTTCGTTGCTTAACTTTGACCGTTAATACACAATAAATTATGTGGATCGAGAATGTATAAAGGATACCGTTAGATTCGTCTTGCAAAACTTTTTCATTTCATATATTTTCATATTAATTTTGTGGTCATATTATAAGTACAACTTATGGTCAAAGTTGGACGTCGTTGACCAGCAAAATTAAAGGGCGCCTTGTATTTTGGAATGTAGGGAGTATTATTTTCCGTGTCGTGGGTGTCACGCACGCATGTGTTGATCTTCCTTCCTTTTAGAACACAGATTATCCTTGCCGGTCTAGGGGACAAAACTCCGTGGTAACTCGTTCAGTACTTGCTAACCAAGTTGTGACCCTTGGACAGAATCAGTGTACATCTCTGTGCAGTGCCCGGCAGCATCTGTTTAGTAGCTCATTGCACTTAGCATTCTTAATGTATAGTGGATTAACCATTGTTCAATGTTAATACATTGTGATTTCTAATGGTTAATCATGCTTCTGTAATTAGCCTTTTATTGGCTAATATTTTTTTTGGTTCTGGTCAGCAAGTATGCCGACGGCTTTTCCCTCGGCATACAGGTGAATGTAAGTTAACCAGGAGGTGCCACGTTGCCTTTGTATGCCGACGGCTAGGCCGTTGGCAAACTTTTCGACACCGTCAAATGGCCATTCCTCTTACTTTGTTTGCCGACGGCCAAAAAAAATCGTCGGCACTAGGATGTACTATTTATATGCCGATGGAGAAGAAGCCGAGGGCCAAAAACCGTTGGCATAGATGGCCGTCTAGATATACCTGTTTTCCTGTAGTACTGTTCTTGCCTAGGTTTCTTCATCTTCTTCTTTCACGTCGTGTATGTCTGCTAGTATCTTGTTAGGTTGAGCAGTATCTTGTTAGGTTGAGCATTTATTTTCCTTTTCTTTTCTGATATTCACTGTAATTTTCCTTATGAACAATAAAAATGTGATGCAGAATGCACAACCTGACACCCAAGTTGTTTCTCGTGTGGTTTGCCGTCCCAAAGACCAAGAAGGATTTGGAATTCATGACCTCAAGGTCAAGAATAGAACCCTCCTACGCAAATGGATCTTCAAGCTTCTTGCTGAAGAAGGGGTTTGACAAACCCTTCTTAGGAAAAAGTATGTGGGTTCAAAAGTGATATCTCAGGTTATTTGAAAACCTGGTGATTCATATTTCTGGGCTGGGCTAATGGCCAGGAAGAAGTTCTTTTTCCCACATGGTTCGTTCTCTATTAAGGATGGTTCGGAAATTAGATTCTGGGAGGATAAATGGCTGGGTCAGACCACGCTCCGAGAATAATATCTGGCTTTATACAATATTGTGCGACACAAGGGCGATACACTATCTAAGGTGTTGGAAACTTCCCCACCAAATGTTTCGTTCAGAACAAGTCTATTTGACCCTAGGCAAGCATTTTGGAATGCTCTGCTTCAGCGACTAGAATGTGTCTAGTTGACGCAGGGTCCAGATAAGTTTCAATGGAGTCTAACAAAGAATGGAAAATTCTCGGTTGATTCTATGTACAAAGTATTAATTCAATTTGACTTACCAGTTGATAATAACATGAAATTTTGGAAGATAAGGATCCCACTAAAAACTAAAGTGTTTGCGTGGTATCTTCGTCGCGGCGTTATTTTTTCTAAGGACAACCTTGCAAAACGCAATTGGCAAGAAAGCAAAATGTGCGTCTTTTGTACTCATGATGAGACAATAAAATATTTATTCTTCCATTGCAATTTTGCGTGTTCTATATGGCCAGCCATCCAGATAGGTTCTACCTTATACCCACCACATAGTGTTGCGAATGTTTTCGGCAATTGGCTAAACGGTGTGGATCCTATGTTCAAACTTCCTATGGTGGGAGCAATTGCCGTCTTTTGGTCGCTCTGTCTATATAGAAATGATAAGGTTTTAACCGATGAAAGTGCTTCTGTTAGGCAGGTTATTTACCGGTGCACTGCAACGCTTCGATCATGGTCAGTGCTACAGCGTGTGGAGCATCGCGACTTGTTTTCGGAGGTGGCTTCGCGGTTGAAGGCGGCGGCGGTGGGGTTATTTTCCCAGCATGGATGGCAACATAACTTTCGGATCGACCTTCCAACATCTTAGGCGTTTTTACACTTTCTCATTCTGATATGTAAATTCCCCTTTTTTATCTTTTGTACCGTCACTCGTGAACTTGGTCGGCTGTGTGCATCCTAACTATGTAGAGGCCGGGTGTAATACTTAAAACTCTTTAAGTAATAAAATCACTTTATCAAAAAAAAAAAAGTTGTTTCTCGTGTGAAAAATTCTTCTCCGTCCATTCGTTCTTCTCCAAGAAATCTTCTGTAACTTCAACAAATGCTGGTCCTTTTATCCTGATATAGTAGATAACAAGAACATCGCATGCAAAAGTACGACTTGACACCTACGAAATTCATACTCCGATCGAGTAGCTATGCTCAAGTAGACATTGACGAATCATCGTCTGAAAATCTGGAATTAAGAGCAGCCGTTCTGCACCCGGAGCGCTGGGACAGTGCGCCGTGCCCGTGCGGCGCACTCAGCGACGAGCGCGTCGCGTGCGGTGAGCAGGCCGCGCGTGGCGGCGAGCGGGCGGTCGAAGACGGCGCAGTCGACCCAGTCGTTGAGCAGCCTCTCCTGCCCCCACATGTCCGGGATCCGCACCCGCCCCGCCATCTCCGTCCGGTGCCGCTTCAGCCGCTCCCGCGCACTCTCCTCCCCTGCCGCCGCCGGCGGCCGCCTCGACCGCTCCCCGGTGCTCTTCTTCTCCTCCGCCTCCCACGTCGACGCCAGTTGCATCCTACCAGCGCCGTCCGTGTCGCCCGATGTCCGCGCGCTCTGCTCCTTGTCGCCTTCAGGCTCAATGTATAGCTCCATGCTTCTCTTACACATGGAGCAAACGAAATCTAAGAACTGACGCGGAAGTAGCTTTGGTTTTCTTGTGTGTGGTTCATCGGCGGGTTGATATAGATGCCGATGGGTGGCCGGCGGGCGATCGAGCGCGATTGTTATGGTTGGTGGGACGAGAGCGTGGCCGCGGCTGCCTTGTGTGGCTGCATTTGGTCGAGCTACGTGGTGAGCGCGCGCGGGACTGAATATATACGGCTGCATCTTCGCCTCGTCTGTCTGAATATTATGGTTGAGGCACGCATGCGCGCCTTGTTTGACTGGCTGGGGAGTGATGCACGCATGCGTGAGGCTGGGGCTGGTTGGCTAGACCAGGAAACCACTGGAGGAGACAAACAACGGTCACTCTCATCCCACAACTCCATAGAGGACATGTTGACTAGCCACGTAGTAAGTACCCAAGAAATGTTAAAAGGCAGTCACTAGCTTTTGTGTTACTCAATTATGAAATTTCGAAAAGTTCTCATAGTTCAGGAAAGTCGGACTGGTTTTCTTAAAAGTTCACTCAAAGTTTTACTACTCCATCCTTAATTTTCTGAAACTAGCCTTTAGTTTCATTACAAAAAATATGCAGGTTAGGAAGATTAATTGGGAGATCGCTGTCAATGAAAGTGACTATGTTCAACATCCACATGCGGATCACACTAGTACATAACAACACATCGGAAATAGGCCAAAACCCTCATCGGAAATGAAGAAACGGTCAGTTTCCCCGCCTCCGCTGCTGATGTGAAGCCGCACAATGGCGACGGAAATTTTGATTGTTTCCAATAAGTTTGGCAACGGGCATAATATATAATCGTTGCCTAAAGTCTTTACATCAGATACGGAGATTAGTTTTTGACCGTTTGTAATGAGGGCTAAAAGAAACAAAAAAAAGCTGATGACGCCTGCTGCGCCGTCGACGGAGCCCTCGCTCCTGCTTGACGGCCACCGGTTCTTCACCTTCCTCTTTACCTGCTTCATTACGTGGTCTTCTTCTACCTATTTAGGACTGCACAAAATTCTTGTTCCTGGAGGCGCCGGCTTCAGTTGACGATGTGGACGGAGCCCCGCTCCTACGTCTTCACGGCCGCCGCATGGTCTCCAGGTTTCCTCCTTGCCCTAAAGGAGATGAAAAAATTCATAAGTTAAGCTGCTTCATTTCTATACACAAGATTGATAAATATGCAACATAATATTAGGCAACGAAATGCCAAGACATCATTTTAATCATCGGCTTTCTACAAAAGACAAAAACTAAACAAAAATGATTTGGATTTGTGCCTCATAATTAGATTGGACACACATTTCAGGGATGGAGCTGGTGAGCCAAGTAGGATGCACAAGATGTGTATTTTTGCATATCACAAAGATCACTACCGCCACCCCCGGATCACACGGTGTCACCTTATTTTTAATCATCGGCATTCTAGAAACAAAACAAATTACAACTAGACCAGAGCTAAAATCTATGTCTAAACAATGCTTACTAAAAACAGAGCAGATCTATGTGTAAACAATTAACTACTTACAACTAGAACAGAGCTAAAATCTATGTCTAAACAACGCTTACTAAAAACAGAGCAGATCTATGTGTAAACAATTAACTACTTACAACTAGAACAGAGCTAATCTACTGAGGCAAAAATATGTGCAACATAAAAAACCCTTATCTACTGAACTGGGGTCTTACATTAGGCGAGACGGGCTCGCTTAGCATCGCCGCCGGCGACGGAGCTAGCGCCGGCCTCCTCTGGCGGTGCCTCCACCTCGAGCCCACCCTCGCGGGGGACCAAAGAGAGGGCTACGGCGGCCCAGAGGTCTGACTGGAAGACCGCCTCGTCGGCGCGTTCGACCTGGTTGAGGCCTCCAGATCGGCCTCGGCTTGACGACGCTACGTGTCCTGGCGCTCGAAATCAGCACGGGGGAGTTGGCAAGCGATCTCCAGATCACGATCCTCCTCCTCTTCCTCGTCGTCGAAGGACGAGGACGAAGAGGAGGAAGACAGATGGATCCGAAAGAGAGTACGGGGGGCGGGGTAGCCCGCCTGGTGGATCTAGCGGAAGCTGTAGTGCTGGCCAGTTGACCGGCTGCGGCCGAAAGGGGCCGGATCGCTGGAGCCTTCGGCGCGCTCTTCCTGCAGTGCTAGCAGACGTTGGCCACGAGAAATGGCGCGACAGCGGCCCGCGGGGGCCGAAGCGCCGGCGGCCTGTTCCGCAAGCTCGTCCTACAACACCAGATGACGCTGGTGCTGCTTGAAGGCCCGGAGGGTGGGGCGGCCGCGGCCGCCGCCGCGGTCTCGGCCGCGATGGCCGGATCTACCAGCGCGGGCAGTGGAAGCCATGCGAGACAGTGGAGAGAAAGGAGACTGTGCGGCGGCTAGGGTTGGAAGTGAGACAGTGAGAGTGATAGTGAAGGGAGTAGGGTACTTATAGGCCACGTTAGCGGGCTGTCGTGCTCCTTCTGATGGCAACAGATATTTTGAAAATGTTCGTGTGCGATGAGCACATATCGGTAACGGAGATAAAAAAGACTCCGTTGCCAATATGTATTCCCTATTCACCCGTTGCCTTTGTTGTGGGCCTGTCATATGGCCCAGTGCGGCCACACGGGGATGTCGCCATTCTGTGTCGCCTAACTCGTGCCGTTTCCATAGAGGGGTATCCGATGTGTCGTTATGTATAGTGTCAATATTAAATAGTGTTATTCGCTGCTCAACCCCAAAGCTAATCCATGCTTTTCTTTAGTAAAAACTGATCTTCCCTCCACTCACGGCACGCAGCAAATCACTGTCTTGCTACCCAAGTCCTCATCATTTTCCTACAGCCAAGGCATCTCAGTTCATCTCAACTCTATATATAACCCACATTACAGAATTACACCCACAATTATCATCAAACAAGATAGCCACATCGACCTCAAGCCCTCAGAACACTTGATCTGGGAGGACCAGTGGCTTGGTTCTTCCAGTCTTGCCATTCGATATTGGGATCTTTATGTCATTGTGAATGAAAACACTGCCACTATGGCTGATGTCTGGGATGGTGATCAACTTAGAGTCACTTTCCGCAGATGTTTTGACCATAGGCTACTGGTGCAGTGTTATGAAGTACTGCAGATAGCCCAGTTGATCCACCTTAGTAGGGAGGATGATGCTATTGTGTGGAAATATGAGTCTAAAGGGGTTTATAGTGTTAGATCTTTGTATGATGTTCTGAACTTTAGAGGTGTTCTTCCCGTCCATGTTCAGACAGTGTGGAAGGTTAAAGTTCCCCCCAAGGTTCATTTCTTTTTGTGGCTTTTGTCACATAACAAACTTCGCACTAGAGATAACCTTGTGAAAATACAACATGTTGATGATCTTACTTGTGGTTTCTGTGCTGAACTTGAGTCCTGCCTACATCTTATTTTTGATTGTGTAGTGGCTAGGGCTGTTTGGGTTGAGCTGAAACGCATTCTTAAACAAGATGATCTTGTGGTGTTGTTTGATGTGTTTTTGTGCTAAAATATATGGCGATCAATTGCTGAATATATATGCATGTTAAGCATATCCAAGTATAGGTTTCAAAATGCCTCTTTGATCAGCTTGGAGCCGTCATGCATGAATGCATCGTATGTGTGGAGCGGTACGGCCTAATTGCCGGATGTTAATCAGTCCATCAGATTAATGATGCTCATGTGCTTTTGTTATATGGGCTAAGCCCGTGATTCTCTTTCCCATAACGTGATTAGCTGATGGCCTTTTTCCAAGGCCCGCTGATGTACGCAGGCAAAGGATAAACGGGATCATGAGGAAATTGACTTGGATACGTAGAAGATATACGTGCAGTACACGGAAGATCGATCGGATCCTAACTGATCAATACTTGTTGGCGGCGCCGAAACGTGCGGCAGCCCAACTTCACCAACCGACCTAGCTAGGTTTCGCTGCCTATATAAACAGGGCATCGACCCACGCGAGAGGATAGAGACACCCAGCCGGAAGAATACGCACATACCATACGTGAAGCAACGCAAGCGACCTGAGATCCAATCTCAGGTTACGATCGTCTTCCTCTCGTGCAGGCGGCCGAGGGGAGAAGGCGATCTGGTGTGCGCCGTGAGGAGCACGGGCGCATCGCAGGCTAACCAGCTTGTTGTGCACGACGACGAGATCATGGCAGTCATCTTCTCCAACGGTGAGGAACTCTACTAATCTATGTTCTTCTTTTCTTTGCATCTAGCATGGCGTGGTATCGGTGTTGGAGCTGCTGGCGTATAATCGCTGGCGTCTCCACCTCCACGTTATCGACTGCCGGAGATCAGCCGGCGTCATCTCCCTCTACGGTGTCTCCTTGCGGTGGTTGTCTTCACCTCGACGTCGGGCTGCTGGCGTGCAGCCCGGCGCCGTCTCCACTCCATCCATGCGACGGCGCCGTCGCCGTCGTGGTTGCCGGCGGGTAGACCGGTGTCTTCATCTCCACGGCAACGTTGTCGGCAGCTCGGCGTGATGGCGCCAGGGCGGCCGGCGTGCAGCTCATCATCGTCTGCGCCACCATGGCTTACCACTAGCCCAATCTCATGGACGCTGTCCTGGGCTGTGATGCCGAGGCGTCGTGCTGGCCGTGAACGGCCACACACGGAGCATGGTCGAGTGCCCGCGCTGGGGCACACTTCTGCATGGCTGTGGGCGCATCTCGTGCGCCTGCTTACAAGCAGCCTTCGTCGGCCGGGCGCGTCGTCTACCCACGACCGGCATCATTCGTCTTCCTGCCTGCTGGGTTGTCCCAGCGGCATACATCGGCCGTAGTCTCGGCGCTCGTACTACGTGTGCATGCGTGTGTGTATGTGCCAGCAAGTGCCAAATCCTGGACGTGAGCATGCTTTGCATGGCTGCTCTTCAAAGTCTTACCTGCATGGGCTAGCTACGTGAACTAGCTGATGTATGTGCCCAGCTCTTGTGCTATTTTGCATGAGCATGAAGATCGGCGCCGACGAGGCAGCGGTTTGCTGCTGTGGCGCCGTTCAGCTCCTCGGCCCTCACGGGCCCGATGCCTGTCTACACGTGTGAACTGCCGCCCTAGTTGGCGACGAACTCGGCGACACTTTCCAGATGTGCACCCGCGGTGGTGCATGTCCTTATTCTCATATGTCTCTATACACCATGTGTACTTCCGCGGGGAATACCCCTCGCACTTCCGGCAATCTACAAGATCATCGTAACGTCTACGCCAAGCACAACCCATGCACTCCGCTACTACTTCAACATCAACGCCGTCAAGACCGATGAGGCAAGACGGCGAGGCGGGCATGGCCGATATAAAGGCCATGCTATCCACGGCGCGTGTACCGATGAGGACACGGCTCTGCCGACGCCAACATACATCACCACCCTCATGCATGGAGAACGCGAAGCGAAGACCAAGACGACGACCAAGCAGCTTAATCGGAGGTGTCCCGCGGTACAATCCGTGGGAGTAATTAACCGGGAGCTTTCCGAGGCCCCGGGAACCAAGAGACTACAATCGCCTTGTCACGTTGGCCGCTCAGTAGGCCACATGGAGCGCACACTTGGGATTAGTCTATTAGTCATCATGATTAATGTGTATCTTTTCCCTCATTTTATTTTGTGTACTTAGTACACTGGCACGCCCGCACTATGTATTACCCCGGTGTATGAGAGACGCTTTCGCCTGTAAAAAGCGTTTTCTCGTGTCAAACAAAATGGCACGCCCGGTGGGACCTGGTTCTCCTCCCATCTCTGCTGCGCATGGTCGCGCGACTTGGTCTTTGCCCGTTCATCACAACACACTGCATGATGCATGAAGATCATTGGCGTGGAATTCCGCTGATCGACGACATCTTCTTGCAGGTGGATTTGCTGACATCAAGGATGATGAGGTGCCGACTGCGATCCAATTTGGGTCGCTTCCACCCATGATCATGTTCAAGCATGGAGACAAGGTCTACATGCATCAGGCGCAAGAGCCGGCCCAATTCCAAGTGATGGAATCCAAGAAGGCACAAAAGAGGGCGGTCGCCAAGGCAAAGAGGGAACGCCGCGAGCTTATGCTTGAGGCACGCACTCTCTTAAAGAACTCTGTGATGGCAGAGATGAAAGGGAACACGGAGGCTTCTCAACGCCTACGTGTCCAGGCTGCCAATAGGCGGGTGGCCGCTGCTTCGGTTCATGCCCCAACCCCGGGCAACGAACCGGAGCTCGCTAAGCCGACAACACAGCGCACTGAAGTTGAGCTACTCGAGGCTCTCGAGGCTGTATCCTTCGACCTCCGGAGGCTGATGACAAACGCTCGTTTGTCTCACAATCCCAATCGTCTTCGCAACCATAGAAGGAAGTACCAAAAGGTACAACGCCTTCATCGACTGATCAGCTCTCGCATGGCCCAGAGTGCTGTCCTTGAGGAGGATTGGTCTCTTGGCGCAATAGAGCTTGCCCACAAGGTGTTCGATTATCGCAATACCTTGACCCCTCCATACGACTTGTTCCCCGATCAATGGGCGAACGAGCCGTCAAAGGTCAAGGAGTTGGTACGACGGGCAATCATGAAGGAGTTTTGGAAGCGGCGCTCTCGCAAGGAGCCCGTTCTTCCTGGCAAAACTACATCTTTCAACCTTGACGACGGCTATCTCCGTCAACCAAGCATGTGGGCATCATGCCTTCATACATCGGCGGGAGATGGGAGAACCTTCTCCAACAACAACAGGTTCTCCATGCTTCGGAATGAGGCTCCTGCACCACGCGAGGATGACCTGCGACAAGAACTTCTCCAACTCCAAAACCAGATGAGCTACCTTCAAAGGCGGCTCGAAGGTCCAGGCGAGCGGGCGGAATCATCTGCGCAGGGTGCAAGGAGGAACATGCGCCCCGTTCAAAGTCATCGCCCTCAACATGAGCGCCAAACTTTGGCGCCTCGGCGACATCCTTCCCCACCACGCACTAACCTGCGGGGGCGTAACGTGTTGCCTCCACAGGGAAGTAGGGGACCTCGACGACATGACAACGAGCCAAACCTCCGTCCCGTGCAACAATGGCGACCGCGGAGCCTTCCGCGGGCACCAGTGCCTACTCGTCCGCCTCCACCTCCTCCAAGGCGCGAGGAACAACTACGGGAACGTACCGCAAGGGGAGCGGAGGCTCCACCAACTCAGCAAGGTGTACCGCCTCTTCTACCTACACCACCAGTCCCGCCCAGGGTTCACGGTGCTCTTACCGAGAACCAGCGTAAACGGGAACGGCGCCGGAGGAATCGTCATGTGCTCTACAAGGAGCTTGAGGACTTGGTTCTTAGGCACACGCAAGTTCGTGTTCGAGCTGATGGTGATGTTGTTCAAGAGAACGACAAAATCGCATTCCGTATCTCCCCCGACTTGGAGCGGCATGAGAGGTACATCTACCTTCTCAGTAGACTGACTCCAAAACAACGCAAGGCACAATCGAGTGCCGCGGAGCAAAAAGAAGGTGCGACATCATCGTCGCCTCCCTTGACCATCCTTAGGCGGGATAGCGAGCAACGGAGTGTTGCTCCAGCTCCTCCGCAAAAGGAAGCACAAGAACAAAATGTCTTCCCCATGGAGGGCATCGAGAAGTCGCCTGAGGAGCACACCAGTGTTGCCCTCAAAGAAGACTCAACTCTCAAGTCAAGCTCAGGAGGGACTACTGAGGTGCAACCCACGATTGCCCTCCCAACCAATGACGCCATGGAGGAAGATTCACCCCTTGGCACCCCAAGCAGGGTAGAACAAGAAGTTGAGGCTATGTCGCCACTGGAGGTGGACGACAAAGGCGATGCCGAGAAGAACACGGCCTCGTGCGGCACTCTTGTAGTGCGCACCAGGATAGATGAGGATGATGGGTGGCAACCGCCAAACGTTACCCACGACTTCTCGTATCCATCCGATGAGGAGATTGTGCCAAACCCAAAGGTCAATTTCCGTACCAACTTGTTGCCCCGGTTGGACCATGTTCGCTCATGGTTCAAAGGCACCGAGGCAGCAGCAAACTCAAGCACTTCAACATCCGAAGAGGGAGCAAGGTCGAATGCCCCATGTCTTCCCGTCACGAGACGAGATCGGGATATATCCCCGGTTCGCTACGCCGACATGGCGTCTCGACTTCCTCAAAACCAAGCCGAGCTACAACAAGTTGCAGGTCGCCCTGGAGCTGGAACACGGCTAAGGGTGATGGCACAACGAGGAGTGGCGAGAACCGCGACAGGACTGCAAGAGCCACTTGAGGCTCATAGTGATGAGGAGGAGACTTCCGACGTGGCCTCTTCCTCGTCGCTAGAGATGCTCCCTACTTCGCCTCATTACGCTGAACTTGCACCGTCTATCCCCTCGGATGACGACGGTTGTCTTGAAGATCTTCATACCGCACCGGCGCATATGACGGTAGATGGTGACCCTGACGCTACAAGGGCCGCCGAACTTGAAAAACTAAAGGCCGTCGAGGCTTCTAACTCTTCCAATGATGCTGGCAAAGGGATACAATCTGAGGAAACCTTAGCCAATCAAGTGCGCGAGCAAGGCCGCACCATCAATGAGCTAACGTCGAAGGTCAACAAGTTCATCGAGTACATGATGAACAATGCGCCGACAGCACCGGGGACACCACGGCGAATGGCGGACCCTCAAGAGGCAGAGCTTCTAGCCGGGGGCATGGCTAACATGCTTGCCGGTGATGAACATCAACGACAAGACTTGGGCACACAAGCTCGACCAATGGTCTCATCTGCTGGTCCTTCTAATGCAGCACCACATCCGAGTGTGCTGAAGGACTACCACGACATCGTGGAGGACATGGTGGCCAAGAAGCTGAAACAAATGTCTCTCGAGCAGGCCCCTCGCTCTTCGGAGAGTGAGCTGGAGAAGCCATATGAGGCATGGCATGACCTAGTGCCGTTCCCATCTGGATGGCACCCACCAAAGTTCCGTCAGTTTGACGGGACTGGCGATGCAAGGGAGCACTTGGCGTACTTTGAGGCGGCTTGTGGGGACACTGCCAACACCTCTTCCCTTCTCCTTCGACAATTCTCGGGGTCATTGACTGGCCCCGCCTTCCACTGGTATAGTCGTTTACCGGTGGGATCCATCATCAGCTGGGCGAACATGAAGGAAGTCTTCAAAAAGCACTTCGTCGCCATGAAGAAAGACTTCTCCGTCGTCGAGCTGGGGCAAGTTCGCCAGCGACGAGAAGAGTCTATCGACGACTACATCGTCCGCTTCCGCAACAGCTACGTGCGTCTTGCTAGGGAGATGCACCTCGAGGACGCCATCGAAATGTGTGTCCACGGCATGCAGCAACATTGGTCGCTTGAGGTATCTCGGCGTGAGCCCAAGAACTTTAGCACTCTCAGCTCGGCTGTAGCAGCCACGAAGCTAGAGTTTGAGAAGTCGCCGCAAATCATGGAGCTCTACAAGAACGCCAGCGCCTACGACCCCGTCAAGCGGTTCAACTCCACGTCCAAGCCACCTGTCAATGCTGGCAAACCAAAGGCGGTGGCAGAGACGAATGCCACTAGAGTATTCACCTCTGCACCACGAGGCAGTGTACCCTTCTTGGGGGCAAGGAATGATCAAGCGGGTGAAAGGCAACGGCCATCCCTTCAAGAAATGCTTAAGAAGCAATACATCTTCCGTCGGGAGTTGGTGAACGATTTGTTCAACCAACTAATGGAGCATCGGGCACTGAACCTGCCAGACCCGCAGCGGCCTGATCAGGTAAACATGGTTAATAATCCTTTGTATTGCCCATACCACAGGTATGTTGGCCATACAATAGAGGACTGCATCCCCTTCAAGGAATGGCTCCAGCGAGCCGTCAAGGATAAGAAGATCAATCTGGATGCTGAAGCTCTCAACCCGGATTACCACGCGGTGAATGTGGTGACCGTGGAGTCGCCATCTTTCAAGATTCAAGCCAAGGAGAGCGGGGCATCATGGGTCCCGCTTTCACAAGTCGAGCGTCGACTATCTGACCTCGTCTTGGCATCAGCTATGCCACCCTCTATCGTGATGCAGGGGACATCACATGCTGCTCCCCACGAGGAACCTTGGAGCACGGTTCGGCGAAGACCTCATTCCATGGGCTTACCTCCGAGACCCCCTCATCGGGTACTTCGGGTAGAGCCTGCCTTACCAGCGCGTCGGCGCTTCGACCCGAGTCGGCGTCGCCCTCCACCAAGATTCGTGCCCGAGTCAGAAGGTGACGAGTCCTTCCCTAGAAGGGCGCATGTGTTGCCTACTCTAGAGAAATTTATGCCACGCGGTTGGGGTCAAACCCCAATGAAGGAAGTGGAGGATCAAGAAGAATGTAGCACCTCTCAATCCCTGAATGTTGAGAGTTGCAACGTCATCCTCGACTACAGCAGCGAGCCTACCTCTAGCTCTGAGTCGGAAGACATGTTCACCGCCCTAGAGCAAGAAGCTCTCTATGCGGAGGGCACCGTGAAGGAGCAAAAACTTGAAGAAGTCAACATGAACCTGCGTGGGGGCAAGGTTCTAGCAGAGCTAGCAAAGGCGAAGCTGCCTAAAGCCGACAAGACGGCCGCCTCAAAAGAGGCGCCATTAGCGGGAGGTGCCTCGGGTCCACAAGACAACGAGAAGTCGACATCTCAAGACATCGACTACAACATCGTCGCTCACCTTAAGAGAATTCCGGCACTGCTGAGTGTTTATGACGCTCTCATGCTGGTGCCGGATCTACGTCAAGCTCTTGTCAAGGCCCTTCAAGCGCCGGAAGTTTATGAGGTGGCCATGGCGAAGTATCGCCTCTTCTCGAACCCGTTGTTCGTGAATGAGATCACGTTCGACGATGAAGACAGACTCCTAGAAGAAGGAGATCACAACCGTCCACTTTATGTGGAGGGAAACGTCGGGACTGCACACCTTCGGCGAGTCCTAATCGACCCAGGATCCGCTGTGAACATACTGCCCCTGAGGAGCTTGAAACGGGCAGGTTTCACGGTGGACGACCTGGAACCGACCGACGTGATGATTTGTGGCTTCGACAACCAAGGCAAGCCCACCTTGGGCGCCATCACGGTGAAAATCCAAATGTCCACGTTCAGCTTCAAGGTGCGGTTCTTTGTCATTGAGGCAAATACCTCATACTCCGCCCTCTTAGGAAGGCCATGGCTCCACAAGTACCGAGTGGTGCCATCCACCCTTCATCAGTGTCTGAAATTCTTGGACGGTAGCGGCACACAACAACGCATCGTCGGCAACGCCTCTCCCTATACTGTGCAGGAGTCGCATCATGCCGATGCGAAGTACTACTTCCCCGCCGACGACATTGACAAAAAGTTGAAGGGAGCGACACCGGCAGCCAGCGTCGCTCCCAACGCTGGCGCTACTCATTCAGGTGAGGGGAAGCGCCTCATCATGCCATTTTCCACCGCCAGCACGGGCGGCCTCGTCTCCCATAGTCACAGAGGCGGTGACCATAGGCGGTCGCCTCCACAGGGGGCAAGCTCTTCTACGCCTACCCCTACAACTCCGTTGTTGTTGAAGGCAAGGTTTCCTGGGTCAACACCTATCAACCCAAGGTCAACCACGAAGCCCTCGACTGATCCTACCTCTTCTTCTTCAACATCAGCACGGTTAGAGTCCAAAGCTTTAACGCTTAGAGATTCTACAGGTGCTCAAGGCTGCAACCCGCTGGAAACAGGCAAGAATGCGCCGCTAACACTTCGAGCACGTGGTGCTCCCAAGGAGGAGCCCGCTCCTTCCAAAGGAGAAGCTAAAAAGGAAGGAGTAATTGAGGAAGCACTAAGGGGAGCTCAAGATGTACAGCCCCCTTCGCTTTACATATCGGTAACTTCCCCACTTGAAGTTTGGGCAATTCGAAGCTCGGCTGGGTCTAGAATCAAGACTTTGCTTTACAATGTCCCTCAAATTAAAGATTGTGATTCTATATTTGAACTCCCTAATCCTTGTCCTGACACAGATGATGCGCTATCAACAATGAAGGTTGAGCCTAAGATGGCTCGGCTCTTAGCAAGCGCTGGGATCTCGCTCCAGCGGAACAATAGGATGCCCCCACCGCCCTCCATATGCGAGGAGTGGTGGAGGCAATCACAAGCCCTTGCTGAGCGAAAGGGCAAGGCGCAGCCCAAATATGGGCTTGGCTACATCGACCTTCATGCCTCAGATAAAAGAGGCGAGAAGGATGGTGGAAAGACACGAGTAACATGCCACACCACGTCCGTCACCTTAGGAGAGGAAGCTGACGCTGATGGCGAGCAACCTGAGTTGTACGATGAAATCAGTGTCACTCCAGCTCCTGAAGAACTTGAAGATGGTGGGCAACCCACCGTCGATGAGCTCGTGGAAATTAACCTCGGGACTAAAGAAGATCCGCGCCCCACTTTTGTCAGCGCCACGCTGACTGAAGAGGAGCGTGAAAGCTATCGAAACTTCTTGATGGAGTATCGAGACTGCTTCGCCTGGAGCTACAAGGAGATGCCGGGGCTCGATCCCCGTGTTGCTACACACAAGCTAGCAATTGACCCACAATGTCGTCCCATCAAGCAGGCGCCACGCCACTTGCGGCAAGAATTTGAAGAACGAGTCATCGCTGAGGTAGATAAACTAATTGCTTCAGGTTTCATCAAGGAGGCGCAATATACACGGTGGCTATCTAACATTGTCCCCGTTGAGAAGAAAACGCTTCAAGAGGGAAGCGAGCATGAACCAAAGAAGACGCGTCAGGTTCGCATATGCGTTGACTTCCGCGACGTGAATCGTGCATGCCCCAAGGACGATTTCCCCATTCCGATCACGGAAATCATCGTCGACTCCACCACGGGGCATGGCGCGCTGTCCTTTATGGACGGCTCGTCAGGCTATAACCAGATCAAGATGGATCCAGATGACGCTATCCACACCGCGTTCAGGACACCGCGAGGCAACTTCTACTACACCGTCATGCCTTTTGGGTTGAAGAACGCCGGCGCCACATATCAGCGTGCCATGACACGCGTCCTCGGCGACCTGATCCACCACAAGGTGGAGTGCTATGTCGATGACATGGTGGTCAAAACAAAAGACCGCCAGCATCATCAAGAAGACCTCCGCGTGATCTTCGAGCGACTACGTCAACACCAGCTCAAGATGAACCCGCTCAAGTGTGCATTCGCTGTGCAGTCCGGCCTCTTTCTCGGCTTCGTGGTTCGCCATCGAGGAATTGAGGTTGAGCCGAAGAAGATCAAGGCCATCATCGACATGCCAGCACCCCAAAACCTCAAGGAGTTGAGAACTCTACAGGGGAAGCTGGCATACATACGACGCTTCATCTCCAATCTCTCTGGACGCATTCAGCCCTTTTCGCATCTTGTGAAGAAAGGAGCTCCGTTTGTGTGGGACGAGGGATGCCAGAGTGCCTTTGATAGCATCAAAAGGTACTTACTCAACCCTCCTCTATTGGCAGCTCCTGTCAAAGGGCGCCCACTCATACTCTACATTGCAGCACTTCCTAATTCCTTGGGCGCTTTGCTTGCCCAACACAACGATGAAGGCAAGGAGGTGGCTTGCTACTACTTGAGCCGCACCATGGTAGGTGCCGAGCGCAACTACTCTGCAATAGAGAAGTTGTGCTTGTCCTTGATGTTCTCACTAAAGAAGTTAAGGCACTACATGCTAAATCACGAAATCCAGCTCGTTGCAAGGGCGGATCCCATAAGGTATGTGCTAAGTCAGCCTGCACTCATGGGGCGACTGGGAAAGTGGGCTGTCCTAATGATGGAGTTTGATCTCATCTTCGTGTCACAGAAGGCTATAAAAGGTCAAGCCTTGGCGGAGTTCCTGGCAGCTCATCCAGTGCCAGATGACTCCCCACTCATCACCGACCTTCCCGACGAGGAGGTCTTCACCATCGAGCCTGAAGCGCCATGGACGCTCTACTTCGACGGTGCCTCGCGCACTGAGACTGATCCTGATGGCACCCCTAGGCGGCGAGCGGGTGCTGGCTTGGTGTTCAAGACTCCACAAGGAGGGGTGATTTATCACTCTTTCTCCCTCATGAAGGAGGAGTGCTCCAACAATGAGGCGGAATACGAGGCGCTCATCTTCGGCCTCCTTCTCGCGCTATCCATGGAGGTGCGATCATTACAGGCCTATGGGGACTCTCAACTCATAGTCCGCCAAGTTAACAACATCTACGAGGTTCGCAAGCCTGAGCTTGTACCTTATTATGAGGCGGCTCGGAAACTCATGGACAAGTTCGAACATGTCGAAGTCCTCCATGTCCCACGGAGCAGAAATGCACCGGCGGACGCATTGGCAAAGCTTGCCTCTGCGCTGGTTTTACCCGAGGGTAAACCTGCGCAAGTCGCTATTGAAGAGAGGTGGCTTCTTCCCGCAGTCCTCGAACTCATTCCAGAGGACTGCAACGTCAGCACCATAACGACGAACGTGGTCGAAGAAGGAGAGTGGCTACAGCCGTTCCTCGACTACTTCAAGCATGGCCGCCTCCCAGATGACCCTGTCGAGAGGCGCCAAGTGCAACGGCGACTCCCACTCTATGTCTATAAGGCTGGTGTCTTGTACAAACGGTCTTATGGGCAGGAGATTCTCCTTCGGTGTGTAAACCGAGCAGAGGCTGACAAGATCCTGCAAGAGGTACACCATGGAGTGTGCGGAGGCCATCAAAGTGGCGCCAAGATGTACCACAGTATCCGGTTAGCCGGGTATTACTGGCCTGGCATCATGGTTGATTGCCTTCGGGTGCCAAGTCATGCCACGGCTGCCAAATCCATGGAGACTTCAAACATCAACCTCCCGCTCCTCTACACCCGACGGTCCCTCTTGGCCGTTCGATGCCTGGGGCATTGATGTCATAGGCCCCATCGATCCGCCCACATCACGGGGGCACCGCTTCATTCTGGCGGCGACGGACTACTTCTCCAAGTGGGCGGAGGCTGTCCCACTACGAGAGGTGAAGAGCGACAACGTCATCAACTTCCTAGAGCGGCACATTATATACCGCTTTGGGATACCACACCGCATCACCTCCGACAACGGCAAGGCCTTCAAATCCCAGAAGATGTACAAGTTCATGGCGAAATACAAGATCAAGTGGACCTACTCCACTGGCTACTACCCTCAAGCCAATGGCGCAATCGAGGCCTTCAATAAAACCCTCGGCAAGATACTCAAGAAGACAGTTACAAGGCATCGAAGGGACTGGCATGACCGTCTCTACGAGTCCTTGTGGGCGTACCGATGTACAGTGCGTACCCCAACGCAGGCGACACCATACTCCCTCGTGTATGGGAGTGAGGCAGTGTTGCCATTGGAAGTCCAGCTACCCTCACTAAGGGTGGCCATTCATGAAGAGCTCACACATGATGAGCAAATTCAGCTGAGATACCAGGAGCTCGACGCCCTCGAGGAGGAGCGACTTCACGCGGTGCAAAACCTGGAGTTGTATCGCCAAAACATGGTGAGAGCCTATGACAAGCTCGTCAAGCGGCGAGTATTCAGAAAAGGTGAATTGGTCCTTGTGCTTCGTCGCCCTATCGTCGTTACACATAAGACGAGGGGCAAGTTCGAGCCAAAATGGGAAGGGCCCTACGCAATTGAACAGGCGTACGACGGAGGTGCATATCAGCTGGTTGATCCTCAAGGAGCCCGGCCAATGCCTCCAATCAATGGAAGGTTTTTGAAAAAGTATTTCGCCTGATTTCATCAACCTTTTCATTTTTTTTTCTCTCCTTTCTTTTTGGGTTCTCTCTTTGCTTTTTGCAAGAAGGGGATTTTCGGTTGCCTATCAAAGTCTACGGTGCACCTTTAATTGCATAATGTAGACTTACAGACGTATTTTTGTTTCCCCTTTTTATGGACTGCAAAGTCCTACACAAAAATGGCTTTTCCCAATCGCACAAAGCTCGTGACGGAAGATTGGGCTGCCTTAGGACTTTTCCAGCGGAAGCACGGTCTATCACATGGTAAGTGAAGCGGCACATACACCCACAGCACACCACATGCACCGCATTACATGCCCCGAGAGGCGACGGAGAGGACTACTTGGGTGACTTCTAAGCAATGAGGTCCCACACCCCCATGCTTCCCGATGTGTCTCAAGTTCACGAAGACACCACGCTCCAGGGAAAACCCTAGGAAAAGATCATAAAAGGGCGGCTCAACCCGACGAAAGTCGGACTTGATGCGTAGCCACTTGACAACCCTGGGGCGTGCCACCAAAAGCCCCACATAATATGCCTGAGGGTTTTAGGACCACGGTGGATGGCTATCTTCCAAGTTCTCAAGGTGGTTCCCTAAGGAAACATCATTTCTTCAAGCAGTCAAACATGAACTGAGGAAGTAAGAGAGGTTGACAACTCCGCTAGCCTATGAACGATCTACTCAGAGTTTATTCTCAGATTTCGGCTATGAGTTGATTAAACATCTGTAACAGAAATGTTATGATGGGTAAAAGTATCAACTTTCTCATGGGTTTGCGCTTATCTACGCGAAGATGGATACTCAAGAAATCCACACAAGGCGAAATGTTCATCAGTTTCGGAAGCAAGTCTAGCAGTTCTAAGCAGTAAGGGAACCACTGGAACGAAGGCGGTTGGTAGTCATTCACCACCCCTCCATAAGGCATGACAAAAATTTCCAAGCCGTTGTCCCAAAAACATTACCCTGATTCCTCCTCACCCATGTTTGTGGGTCCTTGAGGCATGGAAGGAAGAGTGGTGGAGCTATGGGATACTCATTGCTCTGATGGGCTAGGGTACGATTCTTTGTTGCCTCTCGGGATTCTCCTAAACACATCACCCACATACACACACTCATATGAATGGATAGGTTGTTGGATTGCAATCGTCATGGTTTTCGACGGTTCCCAGTGACTTAGTCCTTCGGCAGCCTTTTCCGATGTCACACTCGTAGCTAGTGCCTACCGGAAAAGCCAACATTTTCAAAAGGTTGTGGCGACTGTTGTTGCTGAACTTCATTGGGTGATTCCGACCTTTTCTTTGTATTGCCAAGTATGGCTGGAGGCGTTGCAGAGGCCTCCCGACAGGTGGAATCTGCGATGGTGGGCACGAAGAGTCAAAGAAAAACTCAGCCTCAAAGTCTGCCCATTCCGATTCAGTTAAGAAATTGGCAACAAAGACCAGTCTTCCTATACAAGTAGGGGACAAATTGGAACACAATATGCACACACAAAAAAAAAAGAGCAAAGCGAATTGAAGAGTTAGCAACAGTGCCATACCTTGTCGAGATCTGAGAGGGTAACCTCCTCAGCGTCTTCTGAGCCACCATTGTGGCTGGCTGAAGGAATGTCTTCGCTGAACGGCTTGACAGATTGGACTGGGTTTGCGCCCGTCTTGCTCTTAGCTATGACAGGCAGAGCCAACACAGCGTCCTCTGGCCGATCAGATCGCTCGCTCCTGTTGCCCCGAGGAGGTGACGGTGACGGGGTTGGCGACGCTGCAACATAACGCCTTGGAATCACATTGCCTGTCAAAGGCGGTGCAGGCGGCAGAACTTCCTTGCCATGGGGGCGCTCGCGATTCCCGCCCGATGGTTCACCTTTGGAGGCTGTCGAGAGGCGTCGCTCTAAGCGGTGCTTCTCCTCCTCGCTGATTGCCTTCTTCTTGGAGCAACCTTCGCGACCCATGGCCTTCCTGCAGTTCCAACGGAGCAAGCTTGAGTGTTCATACTGAACAAAAGAAGGCAACAATAATATATAGTACTACATGCAGTTAGACGCATGGCCTGCTAAGATGGAAAAGGCAGCAATGTATGGTACAGACTGGTAGTGCCTGCTTGCGCCAATAGCGGATGATTCCGACGGCCGCCGGCCGGCGTCGAAGTTAAGATGTATAAACACAAGCAAAACTTGGACGAATAGATATAATTACCAGTCGCAGATTCCACCTGTCCGGGAGGCCTCTGCAACGCCTCCAGCCATACTTGGCAATACAAAGAAAAGGTCGGAATCACCCAATGAAGTTCAGCAACAACAGTCGCCACAACCTTCTGGTAATTATAGGAACATCTCTTTTTTTTTCGCAACAACAGTCGCCACAACCAAATACGCTGCCCTTTATTCATTTATTAAAAGAGATAACAGACTGATAAACGAGTTGGTATTGCAACTGACTCGATCAAACACAAATTCTGGACTCGATGGAAATAACGGTGCACTGAAGGTGCCTACTAAACCTAAAAATATCTTTCTGTTCACACTTCTAGCTTTTGTCTAAATGAGGCTAATATAAAGCACGGACGCGGCTGTAGATCAGGTTAACTCTGGAGGGTCGCAAATGTAACTCAGGATGAGAGCTGCTTCGGGTGGTTCCTCGGCTTTAGCTTTTTTCTTCTCCTCGTTGAAAAGCTTCAAGAATTGAGTAACCTTGGTCTCACGTAGCTTCAGCTCCTTATTCTGCGTACGGAAGGTACTGATTGCGATCTTGAGGCATTCACGTCTTGCAGCCGCGGTTCTTTGCTGGTTCCGAAACTCTTTCGCTTTCTTCCTTGCTTCCGCTACTTGGCGTTCAAGTTCTTCCGCCCGCTGCTCCTGCTCGTCCTCAAGGGCCTTCATTGCTAGTAGATCCTTGTCCAGACTGGGCACCTCTTCGTCAAGGAGCCTTACTTCCTCGGTGATAGACGTAACTGCAACTTTAAGTTTCTCCAGCAAGGGGCGAGCCTCTTTGTTCGCCAAGGTAGCGGTCTCTTCGCCAAAGAGGCTAGGAGGTGTCTTCCCTTCAAGACGCATTCCCAAGGTCTCAAAGAGAGAGATGAGGTATTTTACGACATCCGGGACTGATCCCCCATACTGTGTAGTCCATGCAGAAGTGGAAGCCTCCATCGCCTCTAGGAGACCAGCTTTATTGAGTGGTTTCTGTTGGAGGAGCTTCTGAACTTCTTCAAGACCCATACGCACACACCCGGCTTGGAGTCGTGCTGCAAGATTAGCCTCAGGGAGGTCAAGGCGGCGCGGCCCTTGGACGTTTGATGCTGGAAGAAGGGCAGTGGGAAGCTCCGGTCCTTCGTATTTGAGTGTTTGAAGGCAGTCCTCTACCATACCCTTGACCCTCTTTGCACGAGGAGAAAGGAATTTGTTGATCATCTCATCATTCAAATCTGAAAAGTGTGCAAGAAAATTGCGCCTTGATTACATGATGCCATTAAAATTTTCTTTGGAACAAAAATAATAAAAAAAGAGATGTTCCTATAATTACCAGAAGGTTGTGGCGACTGTTGTTGCTGAACTTCATTGGGTGATTCCGACCTTTTCTTTGTATTGCCAAGTATGGCTGGAGGCGTTGCAGAGGCCTCCCGGACAGGTGGAATCTGCGATGGTGGGCACGAAGAGTCAAAGAAAAACTCAGCCTCAAAGTCTGCCCATTCCGATTCAGTTAAGAAATTGGCAACAAAGGACCAGTCTTCCTATACAAGTAGGGGACAAATTGGAACACAATATGCACACACAAAAAAAAAAAGAGCAAAGCGAATTGAAGAGTTAGCAACAGTGCCATACCTTGTCGAGATCTGAGAGGGTAACCTCCTCAGCGTCTTCTGAGCCACCATTGTGGCTGGCTGAAGGAATGTCTTCGCTGAACGGCTTGACAGATTGGACTGGGTTTGCGCCCGTCTTGCTCTTAGCTATGACAGGCAGAGCCAACACAGCGTCCTCTGGCCGATCAGATCGCTCGCTCCTGTTGCCCCGAGGAGGTGACGGTGACGGGGTTGGCGACGCTGCAACATAACGCCTTGGAATCACATTGCCTGTCAAAGGCGGTGCAGGCGGCAGAACTTCCTTGCCATGGGGGCGCTCGCGATTCCCGCCCGATGGTTCACCTTTGGAGGCTGTCGAGAGGCGTCGCTCTAAGCGGTGCTTCTCCTCCTCGCTGATTGCCTTCTTCTTGGAGCAACCTTCGCGACCCATGGCCTTCCTGCAGTTCCAACGGAGCAAGCTTGAGTGTTCATACTGAACAAAAGAAGGCAACAATAATATATAGTACTACATGCAGTTAGACGCATGGCCTGCTAAGATGGAAAAGGCAGCAATGTATGGTACAGACTGGTAGTGCCTGCTTGCGCCAATAGCGGATGATTCCGACGGCCGCCGGCCGGCGTCGAAGTTAAGATGTATAAACACAAGCAAAACTTGGACGAATAGATATACAAGTACAAAGTAATGATGAGGAGGGAGAGCGTTACTGTGGTCTTTTCCCTGGAGCTTTGCTTTCAATGGTCGGCGAGTTGTTCGATCGATTTCCTGACATGCTGCTCGGCAATGATCGACGACTTGTGATCACGAAAGCCTTGGTGGTGTGGAGGTCTATACGAGGGGCTGCATATTTATTGGCCCCGGATATGGAAGTCTGGTCTTGTACGACACCGGCTCGTGCAAAACAATGAGACAGAAGTTCAGCTAGCCTTGGAAAAGGACTCCGTTCCTACTGACTGAATCCGGTACGGCTTGTCTTTAAAATTATATCTCTCTTTTCTTTTTCTTTTTTTAAAAAAAGGACAGCATACCTTTGCGTCTGATATTCCTGAGAAAATTTCTACACCAAGTCAAATTCGATTCGCTTCGCATTCGAACCTGACTTGGTGTGGGGCATTTGTTTGATGTGTTTTTGTGCTAAAATATATGGCGATCAATTGCTGAATATATATGCATGTTAAGCATATCCAAGTATAGGTTTCAAAATGCCTCTTTGATCAGCTTGGAGCCGTCATGCATGAATGCATCGTATGTGTGGAGCGGTACGGCCTAATTGCCGGATGTTAATCAGTCCATCAGATTAATGATGCTCATGTGCTTTTGTTATATGGGCTAAGCCCGTGATTCTCTTTCCCATAACGTGATTAGCTGATGGCCTTTTTCCAAGGCCCGCTGATGTACGCAGGCAAAGGATAAACGGGATCATGAGGAAATTGACTTGGATACGTAGAAGATATACGTGCAGTACACGGAAGATCGATCGGATCCTAACTGATCAATACTTGTTGGCGGCGCCGAAACGTGCGGCAGCCCAACTTCACCAACCGACCTAGCTAGGTTTCGCTGACTATATAAACAGGGCATCGACCCACGCGAGAGGATAGAGACACCCAGCCGGAAGAATACGCACATACCATACGTGAAGCAACGCAAGCGACCTGAGATCCAATCTCAGGTTACGATCGTCTTCCTCTCGTGCAGGCGGCCGAGGGGAGAAGGCGATCTGGTGTGCGCCGTGAGGAGCACGGGCGCATCGCAGGCTAACCAGCTTGTTGTGCACGACGACGAGATCATGGCAGTCATCTTCTCCAACGGTGAGGAACTCTACTAATCTATGTTCTTCTTTTCTTTGCATCTAGCATGGCGTGGTATCGGTGTTGGAGCTGCTGGCGTATAATCGCTGGCGTCTCCACCTCCACGTTATCGACTGCCGGAGATCAGCCGGCGTCATCTCCCTCTACGGTGTCTCCTTGCGGTGGTTGTCTTCACCTCGACGTCGGGCTGCTGGCGTGCAGCCCGGCGCCGTCTCCACTCCATCCATGCGACGGCGCCGTCGCCGTCGTGGTTGCCGGCGGGTAGACCGGTGTCTTCATCTCCACGGCAACGTTGTCGGCAGCTCGGCGTGATGGCGCCAGGGCGGCCGGCGTGCAGCTCATCATCGTCTGCGCCACCATGGCTTACCACTAGCCCAATCTCATGGACGCTGTCCTGGGCTGTGATGCCGAGGCGTCGTGCTGGCCGTGAACGGCCACACACGGAGCATGGTCGAGTGCCCGCGCTGGGGCACACTTCTGCATGGCTGTGGGCGCATCTCGTGCGCCTGCTTACAAGCAGCCTTCGTCGGCCGGGCGCGTCGTCTACCCACGACCGGCATCATTCGTCTTCCTGCCTGCTGGGTTGTCCCAGCGGCATACATCGGCCGTAGTCTCGGCGCTCGTACTACGTGTGCATGCGTGTGTGTATGTGCCAGCAAGTGCCAAATCCTGGACGTGAGCATGCTTTGCATGGCTGCTCTTCAAAGTCTTACCTGCATGGGCTAGCTACGTGAACTAGCTGATGTATGTGCCCAGCTCTTGTGCTATTTTGCATGAGCATGAAGATCGGCGCCGACGAGGCAGCGGTTTGCTGCTGTGGCGCCGTTCAGCTCCTCGGCCCTCACGGGCCCGATGCCTGTCTACACGTGTGAACTGCCGCCCTAGTTGGCGACGAACTCGGCGACACTTTCCAGATGTGCACCCGCGGTGGTGCATGTCCTTATTCTCATATGTCTCTATACACCATGTGTACTTCCGCGGGGAATACCCCTCGCACTTCCGGCAAATCTACAAGATCATCGTAACGTCTACGCCAAGCACAACCCATGCACTCCGCTACTACTTCAACATCAACGCCGTCAAGACCGATGAGGCAAGACGGCGAGGCGGGCATGGCCGATATAAAGGCCATGCTATCCACGGCGCGTGTACCGATGAGGACACGGCTCTGCCGACGCCAACATACATCACCACCCTCATGCATGGAGAACGCGAAGCGAAGACCAAGACGACGACCAAGCAGCTTAATCGGAGGTGTCCCGCGGTACAATCCGTGGGAGTAATTAACCGGGAGCTTTCCGAGGCCCCGGGAACCAAGAGACTACAATCGCCTTGTCACGTTGGCCGCTTCAGTAGGCCACATGGAGCGCATACTTGGGATTAGTCTATTAGTCATCATGATTAATGTGTATCTTTTCCCTCATTTTATTTTGTGTACTTAGTACACTGGCACGCCCGCACTATGTATTACCCCGGTGTATGAGAGACGCTTTCGTCCTGTAAAAAAGCGTTTTCTCGTGTCAAACAGGTGTCTTTTTACTCTATTGCTAGCATGTGGATTTGTGAGAAAAATATGTTGTTCATAATACTCTCCATGCTGCTGCTTTGTGGTTCCTCTTGACTACCAGGAATGACATGTATTTAATCGATCTCCTTGGATTGGTTTGCAGAGAATATGGAAAATGATGGCATGTATGCTGTCCCAGTGGAGGGTCCTGTTCTCCGAGGACACAAGAGGAAGCTTGGACATGGTGGTGGCGGAGCTGGAGTTGCTTGCGAGAGCTCCACCTCCTTTGCTGTGGCCAGATCCTAGCTAGCTTTAAAGGACCTGACTGGCTCTGAGCTGGTCCTGGCACCCCACACTTCCTTGAACAATGCATAAGAACTGAGGGTCTAGCCCAGCGCCTGGCAGAGAAGAACCTCAACCTGGTGGATGTTGACGGGAAACCGCGTGTGCTTGGATGATAACCTACGTCGTCTTCTCTGTAGCTTTGGTGTCTCAAATGCCTGGAAGTGTAGTTTGGTGTTTTAAACCCTGTCTTCGTGGTGTCTGTGTATGAACGCTGCTGTGGGCTTTTAGGGGTTTGCTGAGCTGAGTCTCGCCACCCCGATTGGTTGTAATGGAAGGTTGTAACCCAACTATTTGTGGTTTCTTTAATGGAACCAGGGCTGAGCCCTTTGCATCTAAAAAAAGGACACTTGATCTCCAACTGCTACCCCCCAGCCGGCCATAACTACTCAATGGGTTTCCTTGTCGCCATTGGTGTGTGCTCCTGTGCGATTAGTGCTATGGCGGCGCTGACCGCGCCCACGATGGCTCCATAGAGGGAGGACCGAGCAGTGGATGGTCAAGTATGGGCGTGTGTACAAGGATGCCGATGAGAAGGCACAACGACTTGAGGTGTTCAAGGCCAATGTTGCATTCATTGAGTCGGTGAACGCTAGAAGCGACAAGTTCTGGCTCGAGGCCAACCAGTTCGCAGATATCACCAATGATGAATTTAGGGCTACTCACATGGGGTATAAACTTCCGGGTGGGTGGTTGCAAGGGCCGGAGGATGGCGGGCTTTAGGTATGCGAATGTCAGCCTCGACTCTCTCCCTACTTCTGTGGACTGGAGAACCGAAGGCGCTGTCACTCCTGTCAAGGACCAAGGCAAATGTGGTAAGCGCAAATTTAAATTGTGTTTGAACTTTGATCAATCTACAGGTCATCCAAATGACTAAGTTTTGTTTTTCAAAAAAAAAAAAAATTTATTGAAAATGACAAGGATACAGTATGGTACTGTACATTAACTATATTGGACTCAAACGAATTATTTCATAGTTATATTATGATTGTATGGACACACTTGGACAAGCACTAACTACTACTCCCTCCGTTTTTTAATATAAGATGTTTTACCTTTTGTCCACATGCACATGCACATGCACACAAATATATGTAGACACATTTTAGTGTGCATGTTCACTCATTTTAGTGTGCATATAGACAACATGTGTACCACCTAAAACATCTTATATTAAAAAACGGAGGGAGTAATTCTTATCTATATTGCAGGGTGTTGCTGGGCGTTCTTTACGGTTGCCTCAATGGAGGGCATTCTGTAGTTGAGCACCGGCAAACTGATCTCCCTATCGGAGCAAGAGCTCGTGGACTGCGACACCTCTGACAATGGCTGTGGGGGCGGGTTCATGGACAGTGCTTTTGAGTTCGTCGTTGAGAACGGCGGCCTCACCACGGAGACCAACTACCCCTACACTGGTGCTTATGGTACCTGCAACTCCAACAGGGATTCTAACTCCATCGCGTCCATCAAGGGGCACGAGGACGTGTCGTCCAACGATGAGGCGTCCCTGCAGAAGGCAGTGGCCGCACAGCCCGTGTCTGTGGTCGTTGACGGAGGGGGCGACCCCTTCCGGTGACTGTGGCACAGACCTTGATCACGGTGTCGCTGTGGTCGGGTACGGTGTGGCTGAGAGAAAATGACAAAAAACTACGACATTTGGGGCTGTGTTGTCGGATAACTACCATTATTAGGGAAATGTCACATGACTACCAACATTGGGGACAGGTGATGACGTGGGACACACGTTCGTTGGGAGACCCCAAGAGGAAGGTATGAAGCAGTGGAGCAGCAAGTTTCCCTCGGTAAGATACCAAGGTTATCAGATCCAGTAGGAGCAAGAAGCACTTCTGAAGGTTGTCAACGGTGCTAGAAAAGTACTTGTGTGTGGACGGGAGTTCGGCTGTTGACGTGGAACCTGCACACAACACAATCAAACTACTTTGTCCCAACGAAACAGGAAGGGTGTCAATCTTCCTAGCTTGCTGAAAACAAAAGATTAAACGTATGGTGTGGAAAATAGTGTTTAATTGCAGAGAATGAAAAGAAACAATGATTGCAGTTGGTTGTATTATCAGTGTAAAAGAATGGACCGGGGTCCACAATTCACTAGTGGTGTCTCTCCATAAAAGATAACTAACATGCTGGGTGAACAAATTACAGCTGGGCAATTGACAAAATATTGAGCGCATGACAATGCATATATATGACATGATGATTACTATGATATTCATGTGGTCATTACGACAAAATACATAGACCGTTATCCAAAAGCGTCTATGACTAATAATCCACCTCCAGGTTGTCATACCGAGTTCCCCGTTGGTATTAAGTTGCAAGCAACGGATAATCGCATTAAGTAATGTGCGTAATGTAAACAAATGCATTAGACCTAACGGCGCACCCTTAAGCTAAGCATCGGTTATTTTATCCCTAGTTGCAACAGCACATCCACAATCTTAGAAGTTGCTGTCACTCTCCCAGATTACCGGAGGCATGAACCCACTATCTAGCATAAATACTAACTCTTGGAGTTACAAACATCTACTTGTAACGGAAAGCATGTAAGATCATAAATAACATATAAGATAGATTGATAATCAACTTGACATAGTATTCAATATTCATCGGATCCCAGCAAACACAATATGTAGCATTACAATAAGATGATCTTGATTATGATAGGCAGCTCACAAGATCTAAACATGATAGCATAAAGTGGAGAGACAACCATCTAGCTACTGCTATGGACCCGTAGTCCAAAGATGAACTACTCACGCATCACTCCGGAGGCAGGCATGGTGATGTAGAGCCCTCCGGTGATGATTCTCCTCTCCGGCAGGGTGCCGGGAAGAGCTTCAGAACCCTCCCGAGCTAGGGTTGACGACGGTAGCGGCTACGAACTTTTTCGTGGATGGAGGCTCGGGTGTCTAGAGTTTTCCCGTGAAGATGAATAAATAGGCGAAAGGGCGGCGGCTGGAGCGACCCGAGGGGCCCACACCCCCACCACGGCGCGGTTGGAGGGGGGCCGTGCCGCCCTAGGGTGTGGCGCCCTCCTCGGTCGCCTCCGTCTCTCCTTCGGACTTCGTGTACGTGTTGGAAAAATAGGAGGTCATGTCCAGGTTTCGTCAAATTCCGAGAATATTTCTAGAACAGCTTTTCTGAAATACAAAAACAGCAGAAAACAGGAACTGGCACTGTGGCATCTTGTTAATAGGTTAGTCCCAGAAAATGCATAAAAATGCTATGAAGTGTATGTAAAACATGTAACAATTGGTATAATATCAACATGGAACATCAGAAATTATAGATACGTTTGAGACGTATCAACAGGGCGTGACACATAGCACTGATTCGGCCGTTTAGCAAGTTTAATCCAGTTTTTGATAGGTGGGCTCCATTGTCAGGTCCAACGTGGCACCACATTTCCGTGCAAGGAGATATACAATAAACTATATACAATTCTGGACCTTTTTGCATTTTTTCGTGCGGACCCATCTGCCAGCTCCTCTCTCTCTCTATTGCTGGAAATAACCGGCGCACATCTAAAAAATAAAAAAGGTCAACGTCGAGCCAGCACCCGGGCCTCGTCACCGGCACCGGCCACACTCTCGCAGAGGGACGCCACGGCCTGGAGGCAACCACCTCCCCGTCAGATACGTCCACGCCGAAGATCGAGAGCCGGGGCGCTCCGAATCGAGCGAATCGATAGCGTCTTCCCCGCCTCCGGCCGGTAGCCGCCGAGCTCACTCCGGTCGTCCTGATGCGGGAGGCAAGCGCGCGGAGCGCCGGAGCGAGGCGGAGCGGGTCAGGGAGAGCGACAACTGGGAGGTGGAGCAGCAGGAGGGTCACGCGTTCCCGCGGACGCCCGGCGACGACGTCGACGTGGTCCGCCGCGACGGGCTACCCACCAAGGTCTTCTTCAATGGCGAGGAGTGCGCCATGCCGCAGAGGACGAGCGTGGGCTGCGGACACCACCGCCATGTCGGTGCGGCGGCGCGGTCGTCGACGGGCCGCGCAACCTCTCGCGGCTCGAGTCCTTCGCCACCGCCGGGTTCGCGCTCCCGGGTCCCATCCTGACGTGGCTCGGCGCGGGATTGGCCCCCACCTTCCGGGCCCTCAACCTCTCCGCCTGCGCTGTCATGGCGAGATCGCCGCATCTGCCCTCGTTGGCTTCGCCAACCTCACCATCCTCAACCTTGCCAGGAACCTGCTCTCGGGGCAGCTGCCGATCATGGCCTGATGCGGAGCAGGACGGCGGCGGCCTTGATGCGAACGGTCGCCGGGTCCTGCGGGCGAGGGGTGGCGGCACCGGCCAGGGCGAGGGGTGGCGGCGCCGGCGAGGGCGTGGCCGGCCCTGGCGACAAGGCCAACACGGCCATGGTCGTCCGCCGTCGTTGATTTTTTTCTTTTTTTCTTTTCTAGAACTGCGTCTGTTATTAGAGACAGAGCAGCTGACAGGTGGGTCCCAAAGAAAAATGCAAAGAAGTCCCGAACTGTATGTAGTTTAATGTATGTCTCCTTGGACATGGTCTCCGTGCCACGTCGGACCTGACAATGGAGCCCACCTGCCAGAAAGCACGTTAAGACGAGTAAAACGGGCAATTAGTGTTTTGTGTCACGCCATGTCCCCAATGTTGGTAGTCATGTGACATTTTTCCTAATAATGGTAGTTATCCGACAACTTAGCCCCAAATGTAGTAGTTTTTTGTCATTTTCTCTGTGGCTGATGATGGGACCAAATTCTGGGTGATAAAAAACTCGTGGTGCACGTCATGGGGCGAGCATGGGTATATCTGGCTGGAGAGGGACGTTGCCGATGAGCAAGGCATGTGTGGCCTCGCCATGCAGCCTTCCTACCCGACGGCTTGAATATCTTGCTTCCTAGCTTGTTGACTAGGGGAATTTGGCGCGGCGCACGCCGCGTCCTTGATGTCAAATTTTGACGACGTTTTGGATTAAAAAAAAATTTGTACTACAAAAAAGGTTTAGATTTAAATTGCTTGGAATGAAGACAAAATTTATGAGTCGAAATATTTTTAGAATGATCAAATTGGGGAGCTATTCATATTTGAATCATTTTCACATTTATTAAATGCTCAGATATTGTGGTGATGTTGATATTTTTGGCATATCTGTGAATATCGTGGTGTAAGGAATTCAAATTTGGGAATATCCACATTAAAATTTGTTTAGATTTGAGTGTACTGATATTCGGGAATTCATATTTGAATCATTTTCACGTTTATTAAATGCACAGATATTGTGGTCATGCTGATATTTTTTGGCATATCTGTGAATATCGTGGTGTAAGGAATTCAAATTTGGGAATATCCACATTAAAATTTGTTTAGATTTGAGTGTACTGATATTCGGAAATTCATATTTGAATCATTTTCATGTTTATTAAATGCACAGATATTGTGGTCATGCTGATATTTTTTGGCATATCTGTGAATATCGTGGTGTAAGGAATTCAAATTTGGGAATATCCACATTAAAATTTGTTTAGCTTTGAGTGTACTGATATTCGGGAAAAGTTTACACCTAAAATTTGTTCGAGTTCCGAAACTGTTTAAATTGGGGAGGCATTCATATTTGAATTTGGTTTACATTTATTGAATGCTCAGATTTAGGAGGCACTCTAAATCTTGGAACTTTCAAATTTGAATTTTGATCGTATGACGTGAATAGTTAGCGTTTATTGGTGTGTTCATGTTGATATTTTTGTCACATTTGTAAATATCTTGGTGTAGAAAATTTAAATTTGGAGATGTTCATGTTCAAAATGTGTTCAGATTTAAATTTATCGAAGCACAAAAAAGGTTTATGTCTGTGAATTGTTTGATTTCCAAAAGTTGGTGAAATAGTTAGATTTGAAAGGCATCTAAATTTTTGAAATAATCATATGTATGGCACATTTATGTGGTCAAATTCAAATCTGAAAATTTTCACATTTTTAAAATCGTGCAGATTTGCAAATTATTGAATTTGCATTTCAAAACTTACAAAAGTTTTTGAAAAAGAAAAATAGGGAAAGAAAACAGAAGAAAAAAGGGCCAGCCGAGCTGCGCAGCAGCCAGCCCGGCCTAGCAGGCAGCCAGCTGCGCAGCCCAGGCCCGCTGGGACGTCAGCGTGACGTCACCTGCGGTCCCACAGCGTGACCTCGCCGGCGACGCGTCCGCGCGTGCTGGGACGCGAGCGTGCGCGCGGCGAGTGCGCGTGGCCGCGGGGCGGCCGTAGGCAGCGGCGCCGCTGCATCTGGGTCGCCGGAGCGGCGGCGGCGGCGTGCGGACGCGGCGGCCCGAGCGACCACGGCGGCGTCGATTCCGCCGACTCCGGGGTGCCCGACACGCGTTCGCCGGCGGGGAGGGAGGGGAGGCGACGGCGCAGACCGTCCTGGGCGTCGATGCGAGCGGGGAGGACCGGAGCGGCGGCGAGGCGCGTCGGCGGCGATTTCCGGCCGCGCGTGCGAGGGGGAGGGGAGGGGGGATTTGGTGATGGTTTTCCAGGAAAGTCCTTCAATTTTATCGAAATTGCAGTTACGTCCCTCCTAGCGTGAAGTTGCGGACTGCGGGTTGATTTGTCGATTAGTGGGTTTTTTTTTGAAAAGCGTCACGGCCATCTCCGGCGGACCATTGGATCGCCGGAGAACGGCTCGGATTGAATCACTGTAGACAGCTACAGTGTACTACAGTACCACTGTAGCTAACACTGTATAAGCTACAGTGCAGGAGGCCTCTCAGGCCGCGAAAGTCGCTGCCTTAATATAGTTAGTAATAATTTACCACCTTTGAGGACTCTGTAAACCTGCTAGTATGTACATATATAACAGTGTGGCTACATAATTACGAAAGAATAAATTTCCGGCAAACATATGTATAACTGTATAACTGGAACGCACATGCATCTCTCAAGTATACAAGCAGTGCAGACAATTTCACAGTTGGATTAACTGACGGCTCAATGACTTTGTCCGTAAATCACATTTTAAATATTTATGGGGTGACGATTGCTATCATGCACCTCCAACGTCCACTTACTGCGAGCATACAGTCGCCACTGTCAACCAAATGAATGAACTAGACTAGGCCGTACGTCCTAATAAATAAAAGTTCGGCTGGTATGAAATTTAAGATTTCGAGTCATTAGATCTAAGTTTTCGCTTGTGTAAGTTTGTGATATTTTTTGTGTCAGTTTGATGATGGATTTCTATGCAAACCGCTATTCTTGGATGTGAAATTAAACAAGTTGTTTAATTTATGTCCATAATCTTTGTTTTGGAAATTTATTTAATTATACCTTTATGATGGTTTCTTATATTACTGATTCATTCTAATAAAATTATACTTTTTCAATGATTTGTTATTAATAAATGTTCTATTGCTACACGTGCAGCACGTGCACATTTACTAGTTTACATCAAACAAATCAGTCAAACGAGTGGCTATGAGATGCAGACGTTGGCGAAGTTGAACTAAGGTGGGCCAATCTGGAACGGGTGGACATCGCTAGCACCACATGGCAGGGCTAAATCTGTCTCACTGATGTAGTTTGCGTCTTACTAAATAATATTTAAATGCTCATGTCCCTCATAGTAGTACATAAAGTGAGACAACACATGTCCTAGCTATACACCAGTGGTGAACCTACAGGGTATGCCGGATATGCCACGGCATACCCTCCGTCTCAGCCATGCAAGCGCATCCTCATTTAATCAACTGGCCAATTAATCAACTTGGGCTAATTCATGCAGCCTCGGCTACTCATGTCTTTTAATCTAGCGTATAAGCCTGCAGGCTAGCTATGGCCATGCGCCATGCATGGACTAGCTACTTTGGTAATGGATTTCACGTGATTAGCAGTGGATAATTAATCAACAGAAATATATAGCTAGCTATATGTTGGAGCGACTCTTCACTGTGTTTTAGTAGTATATGTGCTAGCGGTGTAGCATAATCAACTTATAATTGGTCGTTGGTCGTCAAGTGTATGATTAATTTTTGTATGCTCCCTTGTAGTTTATTTTAACATTTTTTTTTGCATATTTTGTCGTTTATTTAGTACACCTGATTGCATTTTATAGTATAGGCAGATGATTCGAATACTTTAAAAATTTAGGGTTGCATACAACTGCAAAAATTTAGTTCTGGATTATAGTGCTATGTCACCGGTACATGTATCTACCACCTTTGGAACGTGTAGACCCACATGTAGCACATGTAGGACATGTGGATCCACATGCAACACTCTCATAGTCATATCTTACAACCTTTTGAAGATATGGACCCACATGCAATAGTCCTACCTATGGTGTATGTTGTAGGACCGACATGATAGTTATAGGTCAAGCTGTCTAGTGCCGGTGCATGTGGTTACAAATGTCTAGTAGGTCATATGTATCTACAACCGCTGGGACATGTGGACCCACATGTAACACTCTCATAGCCATATCTTACCATCATTAGGACATGTGGACCCACATGCAACAGTGCAGCTATGTTGTATGTTGTATGACCCACATGATAGTTATAGGTCAAACTGTCTATTGACGGTGCATGTGGTTACAAATGTATAGTAGGTCAGATGTATCCACAACCTTTGTGACATGTGGACCCACATGCAACACCCATATCCATATTAACCCCAGCACATATCTAGGTCATGTGGACCCGCATGCAACAGTCCTAACTATGTTGTATGTTTTAGAACCCACAGGATAGTTATTGGTCAAATTGTCTAGTGTTGTATGTTTTAGGACCCACATTATAGTTATTCGTCTAGTTGTCTAGTGTCGGTGCATGTGGTTACAAATGTCTAGTAGGTCATATGTATCTACAACCGTTGGGACATGTGGACCCACATGTAACACTCTCAAAGCCATATCTTGCCACCTTTGGGACATGTGGACCCGAATGCAACAGTCCAGCTATGTTGTATGTTGTAGGACCCACATGATAGTTTTAAGTCAAACTGTCTAGTGCCGGTTCATGTGGTTACAAATGTATAGTAGGTCATATGTATCCACAACCTTTGGGACACGTGGACCCACATGTAACACCCATATCCGTATTAACCCCAGCACATATCTAGGACATGTGGACCCGCATGCAACACTCATAGCCATATCTTACCACCTTTGTGACATTTGGACCCACACGCAACACTCATAACTATGTTGTATGTTGTATGACCCACATGATAGTTATTGGTCAAGTTGTCTAGTGTCGGTGCATGTAGTTACCAATGTCTAGTAGGTCATATGTATCTACAACCGTTGGGACATGTGAACCCACATGAAACACCCCACCATATTAACCCTAGCACATCTAGGATATGTGCACCCGCATGCAACACTCATAGCCATATCTTTTCACCTTTGGGACATGGGGACCCATACGCAACACTCCTAGCTATGTTGTATGTTGTAGGACCCACATGATAGTTCTAGGTCAAGTTGTCTAGTGCCGATGCATCTGGTTCTAAATATCTAGTAGGTTATATAGGTATGTATGTACCACCTTTGGGACATGTAGACCCACATGCAACACTCCATGCCATCTTAACCCTAGCCCATCTAGAACATGTGGACCCACATGCAACACTCTCATAGCCGTATCTTATCACCTTTGGGACATGTGGACCCACATATGCAACAGTCCAGCTATGTTGTATGTTGTAGGACCCGCATGATAGTTCTAAGTCGAGCTGTCTAGTGCTGGTGCATGTGGTTACAAATGTATAGTAGGTCATATGAATCACAAAACCTTTAGGACATGTGGACCCACATGCAACACCCCTATCCATATTAACCCCAGCACATATCTAGGACATGTGGACAGACAAATAAAAAAATTCTGAGCCCAACAGAAGCATGAGCGGCCCATTATGTTACATAACATACGAGCGAAGCGAGACAACATGTTCTTTTTTATCCATCTAGAGAACATAGGGTCTGCAAGCATAGCAAGGAAAGAAGGCGACTCCGCGATGCTCCCGCCGCTGACACCGCCTCGTCCCATGCTCCCGTGAGTGGCGCACACACAATGTCTTTTATTTTTTATGTTTATTTATGTGCTATAATTATCAAGTTTTTCATGAAATTGGGTTTATCTATATTTTAATGTTATTAATTTCTTAGAATTTATTTTAAATGATTTGATACTCAATTTCTATGATTAATGAGACGAAGAACGATGGAAATATTCCGTGTATAGCTAGGACATGTGTTGCCTTACGTACTACTATGAGGGATACGAACATTTAAATATTACTTAGTAAGATGCAAGCTATATCATTGAGACAGATTTAGCCCAGCGGCTGTTCTCCTTGTGCAGAACTAGGTAGACCTAGGTTCGAATCCCCTAGGCACCAATTTTGCTGCCTTTTTCCCATGATTGTTTTCAAGCGTGTGGCTGGCTCTGGGCAAGTCTCCTGGTCGTCTCGGCTAGGCTTTGTACGGTTATTATACGTTTATAGTGTCTAGGGGTAGCACTGAAGCAGAAGCGATAATTTATACTAAACTTTTATGTCTTATTTTTTCATACTACATTTTTAACGATTTTTTTCCAGTCCTAGTTAGCATAGTTAACCTTACAAAAATGTTGGAAAATTATTTGTAGCGATTTTGTTATAATGTTATATTGGTTACCATTGACGAATACACTTGGTTGTACTAAATTATAAGTTATATTTGTTAATATGAGTTGTTTATTGAAACATAGTTATATTGGTTACCATTGCAAGACATTTTTCCTTAAAAAGATATTGAAACCAAATCCCTTAGATGCAAAAATAATAAAATAGTCAGTATGTCTCTTTTAGTCTTTTTTATCTATAACTGGATGAATTGCTTAGTGTACATGTATATGCGTGTGTATATCTTGCTAGAGGTCTCTAAAGTATATGATCTAATGAGTATCTTGATAGTAGTTTCTAATGTATGATTATATAAGTAAATGCATAGAAAATCTTAGAAGATAAACTGAACTGTACGCAAACTTCTCTAGCGGGTTTTTTGTGGTCAAATGTTTAATCCAAGTTACGTCGGATTTAGCAATAAGCCAACAATATATGTATACATGCTCTGAACTTGGTATTGTAATTAATATCACCTCTTATATTAATTATCGAGAAACATAGAATAATTATGGATTCTATTACATTTGATTTTCATCTAGTGTATACATGTGCTTCTACAAGTTTCTTAGAAGTCATGCACAAAATTAATCTAAAAATCTATTTAAATTTGCTTTCAACACAACAAATAGGCCATATGTCGAAGAGATATTAATAGCCTAACCAAACTTGCCCTCATCTATGAGAGTGATTCCTCCTTATATAGTACACGCTATTGGCTCGTAGTGTGGGATTCTCCCGTGATTGAGGTTTTTTCAATATATTCATCAGTCTCCTGGGTGTAATAGGATTGTGCTACTCCTTTGGTAGTTACAATGGTGACTTTCAGTCTTACCGAAAAGCATGTCCTGCCTTTTTTTTAGAGATAGAAAGAAGAGTACAAGAGTCTACAAGAACACACATAGGAGTCTCGTTATAATTATGTCTGGAAAAAGGTGCTGGATGAATAGGATTAAGCTCTCCAACCTTAAAACCAGTTAGAGATGCAAGATCAGAATGAGCTGTAGGATGATTCATCCCACAGCATTTGTGCATTGGGGTGATTTCTACTAGAATCAGACGTCCATCCAAAGATATTAACCGTATCTTTGCACATGTGACATTTTTTTCAGCGATCTAGTAAGAATCAGCGAGTTTAAAATAGACTAGGTTGTTGAACTGCTCTTTTAAAATTTTCACCAAGGTCCTGACTAATAGACTAGGTTCGATCATGGACAAAATTACTGCAGTAAATCAATCTGCTTTTATTAAAGGCAAATACATTTTAGAAAGCGTTGTGACGGCCCATGAGGTGATCCACTCTTATCAAACAAAGCAATTATGAAGGTCTAGTGCTGAAACTGGACTACGAAAAAGCTTTCGACAAAGTGAGTCTTGAATTTCTGGTAGATTTGTTAGAAAAACGAGGCTTTGGTAAGAAGTGGATTTCTCTCATCAAATCCATATTGTTTGGAGGCTCTGTAGGAGTCAAACTAAACAATGTGGAAGGACACCCCTTTCTAACCTCTAGAGGTGTGAGACAGGGAGATCCCCTATCCCCTCTTCTGTTCAACTTAGTAGTAGATGTTCTCACTAGGATGTTGATCAAAGCTGCCCAGAATGACCTCATTAGTGGGTTGTGCTCGGACGCTTACCCAGGGGGTATCATCTGTCTGCAGTATGCAGATGATACGATCCTTTTTGCCGAAAGTGATAGAAGGAAAGCCATGAATCTCAAGTGGATTCTCACCTGCTTCGAGCAGGTCTCTGGGATGAGAATTAACTTTAACAAAAGTGAGCTAATTCCTATGGGGATTGAACCAGAAGAAGTTGGAATTTTTGCGGACATTTTTGGCTGTTCTATTGGACAATTTCCCATTATGTATCACGGAGTCCCGCTTCACCATGAGAAGTTGTCTAGGGCAGACCTCCAACCTCTCATTGACAAAATCCTTAAGAAAATTGCGGGATGGAGAGGGAAGTTGCTTTCCTACGCTGCAAGAGTGATCCTCATTCGCACTTGTCTAGCTAGCATTCCCATTTACATATTGTCCTTTTTCAAATTTCCAAAATGGGCCTTGGAGTTGATTAACTCCCAGATAGCCAATTGTCTATGGAATGACTTTGAAGGGAATAGGAAAATCCATCTCGCAAATTGGAAGTTAGTTTGTAAGAAAAAAGAATATGGTGGTTTAGGAATCCCAAACCTTGAAGAGGTCAATCTTTGTTTGCTCAGCTATTGGGTAAAAAGATACCTCAAGGATGAGGGGAAAATCTGGAAAACTTTGGTAGACATCAAATATGACACCCGAAACCCTAATATCTTCAGCAGCAAAACTGTGGCCACATCCCAATTCTGGAAAGGGGTTATGTGGGCGGTGAATTCTCTGAAATTCGACTACAGATGAAAAATAGAAAATGGGGCCAAGATACGCTTTTGGGAGGACACGTGGTTTGGTTCCTCTCCTTTAGCGGTGCAGTTTTTCCCTATCTACATAGTTTGCAATGAACATGGGGCGACGGTTGACAGAATCTTCTCGGGCGAGCTTATGCAACTCTGGCATGAGCTTCGAGAGGTTGCTTCCAGTATCACTTTCTCCTTGGAGGAAGATGCCATGCTATGGCAATATGAGAACAAGGGAGTCTATTCCTGTTCTTCGCATTATGCTGTAGTTAACTTTGGAGGCATTCAGTTAGAATACATTCCAGCGGTTTGGAAACTTAACATACCCCCTAGAGTCCACATTTTCCTTTGGCTCCTTGCACACAACAAACTAATGACAAGGGACAACCTTAAGAAAAGGAAGCTGAGAAAGTCTGAAGATTGTGTTTTCTGTTCGGAAAATGAAACAATCCAACACCTTTTCTTCGATTGTATTGTTGCTAAACTGATCTGGCAGGAAGTCTCTTGTTTCTTTGGTGAAAACTTGGGACAAAACTATATTTCTATTGCTAGATTTTGGGTAGCAAATACAAAGCATGCTGTCCTTAATGCTGTTAGTGCTTGTGTCTTATGGAGTATCTGGAAAACTAGAAATGGACTAATCTTTGACGGGCAAACTTGGCTCGGTCTTTCTCAGGTGTGGAGGTTGATTTTGATTTCACTGAGGAACTGGGACCTGCTCTTCAAGGAGCAAATGAAGGAGATGATTGGCTCGTTCTGCCAGATGGCGAACGAAATTCTGAAGGCCTTCCCAGACTCGAAAGTGGCTAAGCAAGATGATCCCGTTCGCGCCTGCATCACCGCCGCCCGGAAGGGGCCAACTGGACGAGCCCAGATCACCCGACTCGAAGAAGCTTGCTGGTGCTGGGACGTGGAGGACTCCCACCTCGACGCTGGGATCTGCTCTCGACTCCCCGAAGATCGCGCCTACGTGCTTCTGACCGCACCTGCAGTTCGCCAAGAGTAGTTGCTGGAGCGCTGCTCTACTTTTGTTAGTTTCTGTTTCTGCTCTGTATCTTCTTCAGAGCGTACCTGGTGCTTTGTTGGCTGAGACCTCTAGCTTTAGTTCGTTGTTTTCCTTTCTCAGTATCCAACTATGTGTCGTGATGTCTGTAACCAGCCTGAACCATATGCAAAAGCAACTTCCATTTTTCAATCATTGTAGTATTTTGTTTTGTGTGCAAGTAATACTACCCGTTCTTGAGGAGCATATCGATCATGCATCTTGTTCTGAATTTCTAGCGGATTTTTCGTATTTACTTTTCCTGCAAGAATTATTGTTACTGATGCGTCATCTGAATCTTCACTCATATAGCAAGCTGTATTGCTTCTATGCTTCTCAACACAAATTTTTTTTCTTCCAAATTTTGCAGTATTCCTTCTTTATTACCAGGATTGCTCATTGTAACACATGTAATGTAGTCTCAGCTTTTTAGCATGCCATTTGTCAATCATTCCTCGGACTTGGTAAATTACATCATGCAGACTTCTATCTGTGTAAAAGTATTGAGATTTTCTGATCTGCACTTACATGATTTGTGAAGCGCATGGGTTTCCGATTCCGATTCGCCAGAAACATCTGGAGCAGACGAGTGTCAAACAACAATCAGTCTCATCCTGGAATTCCGAAATGTTGACTAGTCAAGTGTTACTCAAGATATGTCGAAGTAGTTTATTAGCTACCTTTTCTTCTATATAAACACCAGTAGAAACGCGAAGCTACGACAAATTCTTTCACAGAGAAGACCAGGAGCTAGAGATCAACTGGATAACCGAGAAGAGAACAGCGGCAATGGCGTTTGAGGCAGGGGACGTGAAGCTGCTGGGACTGCGGCTGAGCCCGTTCGTGGCCCGTGTGCGCATGGCGCTGGACGCCAAGGGCATGGGCTACGAGTACGTCGAGGAGGACCTCGCCGCTAAGAGCGACTTCCTCCTCGCCTCCAACCCGGTGCACCGGAAGGTCCCCGTGCTCATCCACGCCGGCAGGCCCGTCTGCAAGTCGCGCGTCATCCTGGAGTCCGTCGACGAGGCGTGGCCCGGCTGCACGCCGCCGCTCCTCCCCGTCGGCGCAGTTCCTAAAACCCTAAACCCTATCTCGCCGCTCCTCCCCGTCGGCGCAGTTCTGGGCCGCCGCTCCTCCAGGCTTTCAACCATCTCGCCGCCTCGCTGGCCCTCCCCACCCTCTCCTCCTCCGTCGCTGCCATCAGCGGAGGATGTTCGACGTGGCGTTGATGGACGAGGCGAGGACGCCGCTGCTGGCCGCGTGGGCGGAGCGGTTCGGTGTCACCACGGCGGCGAAGGGGGTGGTGACCGACGCGCTCGTGAACTTGGCGGTGGAGCACGCCAAGAAGCTTCGTGCTGCTGCCATGGCAGCCAGGAAGTGAGAGTGTGAGACTGGCGAAGAGGAACTGTTTCAGTTTTGGCATTTGAGTCGTACGTATCAGAGTTACTAGTTCAGTGGGATTATGTAAGAAAGAAATAAAGCAAGTGAATCATGTGGCCATGGCCTCTACAGTATTAAACATGACCGCTTCAATAATGTGCACTTCATCATACAGAAGGTGTAGAAATGATCTCTGGCTTCTCTTCATTGCAATGCAAAAGAGATGTAACGTATATGGTCGATCCTACAACAACGCTCGACCCAAATTTTATTGGGCATGGAAAAAACAGACAACAGGACCAAAACAGACGTTAAATGTGTTCCCAAGTCACCATGTAACAACACCAAGCATCCCAGCAGGGGCGGCTTGACGAGAAAAGAATCGTTCAGTGAGCGACGACGCCCGCCTTAGCTTTGTCTGGGAGGATGTTGTCGGGAAGGATGAGCTGCGGCGGGATCTCCCGGACCACTCCAAGCATCGAGTCGTACTCCTCGTCTTTGTGAGCAAACTTCTTCCGCAGCTTCTTCTCAAGCTCAATCTCGTCGAAGCTCTTGTCATTCTCAGCTGCGTGAACTTGAGCTAAGTTGAAGTAGTTCGTTGCTGATTGGGAGATGAAGGCGATCTCCTCCTCCGTAAGCTTTCTTAGGAACTTGGCAGGATTACCAACCCAGACCTAATTGTGGCAGGAAATAGAATGATTAAGTGGAGTTAAGCTGGATTTAATTTCTTTTCAAAAGATAAAGCTGAACATATTTGTGTCTTGCTGCTGCGAAATAACCAGTTTAATTATTGAATCCAGAATATGAATACAAAAACTTCCAGCTTCCAAACATAACATAGAACCTAAAATATGGACACCAATGTACACTTGATTCGATTGTTCTCCAGCAGAAAGGCTCCTAAACACCAGACAGATTAATTTAACTATACTATATAGTAAAGCATTCGAAATGTAATTGCTCTTTCCAAAACCATGGCTCCAGGCTTAACCTAGATACATGGATTGAATTATGTAAACTATGTGTGGCAATTTTTTTGGAGCAGGAGTATGACAATCTTCTAAACAACATCTCAGTGGAGAATGCCATCTTATAATGTAAGAAGGTGACCAAAACTATTAAATAACATAATGACGATAGTTGAACGCATAGTGCCCATCTACCAGGTCGAAAATTGGCTTATCAAGAGAGCAAGAAAGTAACCTCTCCAGAAGGAATCCTTGTATTCTGCTTAACCAGGGATCCCGCACCAACCATGCTGTGCTTTTCAACAACCACTCCGTCAAGCAAAGTGGCACCCATACCAACAAAAGCTTCATCCTCAATGATGCATGCATGTAAAACAGCACTGTGCCCTGGTAGAAGTTCACTACATTAGGCAAGAGTATAGTAGAATCGGTCATCCAGACAAAGTGAACTTCAGCAATTTAGATTCATAAATCAATCACAAGAATAAGATATAGAGCATTTTGACAAGTTCTTTTGGTTAAGTTACCATGCAATGACTGTCTTCGAAATAAGCTAAAGCAACATCTTAGTAAGCATACTGAAGTTGTTACCAATATTAATCGAGAACAAGTGGAAAAGTTCTTCACTGACCTACTGTAACGTTGTTTCCAATTATGGTTGGGAGGACCTTCCCACTAATGCTAGTTTTTGCAACATGTACAAGAGAGTTGTCTTGTATATTTGATCCAGATCCAATACGAATGCTGTTGACATCACCTGAAGAGAAGAACAAAAACAGCAAAGCATGATTACACAGTCAACATCAGAATATTATGTAGTTCAGCAAATAATAAACCATAACAGCTAATGGTTTTCACAACATGATATTACACTATCCTTTTCATTCTTGGACTTGACTAGGAATGCTTGGTTGAGAAGTAACATTGGTTTCGTAAGTATTATTGCTTCATGGACTAGATAAAGGTGTAGCATGGCAGTCTGATGATAATCCAGCACTAGATGTCTTAAGGCCTCAGCAGACCCAATTCTCTATAAAGTTACCGATGCCTCCAAAAAAGGTGCATGATGCTTTGTATGATAATGCTTCTGAGGTTGTTTAGTAATTAGACATTCTTCCACATGTGGAGTAAAGCAACAGTTCACTGGCCAAACATGGTTGGGGCTTTTTAACCAATTTCTTTGCTTGGAGCTGTGGTACTGCGCTAATCAAAACACCCTGTATACCATTGCAGAATAGCCAATATGTTTCTTGCTAACCATTCTCATTGGTACCCTGGGGCTACCGAGAAAGCAAAACATAGTATTCTACTACAAAGCTCGGGCTTCATAACCATAGAAAATTTTGCGTTACTTTTCCCGCAACAAGATTAAGTTGCACGCAAGGAAAATCCTCACTGAACTGAAATTACTTAATAATTTTGAGACTACATGTAACATCAGTAGTTGGCAGAATCGTGGACTACAGCCAAAAGATCTACCCAAATGTACTAGTGCTGTTCAATAGAACGTGCATCCTATGACAGTCGATGGTTATGTAACTCTTGCATATAAATTATTACTCTGAGGATGGTGCTGTCAAACTCAAGTTCATTTAGAGCACCTCCTTGTTTGAAGAAAACACTACGAAAACGAGAATGAGAAGACAATCACCAAGAGAATGACAATGGTTACTCAGTCCAGGAGTTACCTCTCAAAACGGAGCCATACCAGATTGATGATCCATGTCCAATCTCAACATCACCAATGACGGCTGCACTCGGTGCAACAAAAACATCTTCGTTGATTTTTGGCGCTTTCTCAAATATGTTCATGATTGTCCGATGCCTTGACACTGAAAAATGCATACAAAAGGTGAAAAGTGTAACCGCCAGTCAGCAATGCAGTTTTCGAATCTCACGGAAGTAATTCATATTTATAATGATCCATAAAGTTTAACACACAAGAGCCCCAAAGGAAATGGTAACATCGAACTATGGCAGCGCATTAGCTCGAAGAGGAAACGTCATTGTTTATGATGCTACGGAACATAAGTTAAGATACACAATCACTTTAAACAGGCACATACATACATCATTCCAATAAAAGTCAGTACAAACACAGTAACAGCCTTAGTATGCTTAATGTGCACTCTACAACTGCTTTAGAACATGAGAATCCCTAGCTGCAACGCAAGATTTCACAGGTAACTTAACTGAACATACTGCAAGCGAACACAAACAATACTAAACCTTGAACAATAGTACTTGAACCTAACTGTTAGGCTCATTTCAACTCTCGGGTCACACCACCAGCATCCGTTTCACTTCCATTTTCATTCTCTGCTACTATGACATTCCAAAGGTTATGAGCCTATCAACGAATGGGGATGCCAATTAATCAACCTGACCTGGCGCCGGACAGCTCCGAAACAACGAGGGCGACGAATTTACCAACTATTCGCGTACGTGGAATCCATACGACTAGACGAGCACATGATGTACTGGAGCAAGCAATTGGGCGGCGGCTAGGGAGCAAGCGGCGGCCAGGATGAAGGGGAAACAGGGGATAAGACAGAGACGGGAGGTAACCTTGCTCCTCGGCGCGGAGGCCGCCCTGGAGGGTGGATCCGAGGCGGTCCATGACCTGCCCCGTGCCGCGGATCCACTTGCCCACCGTGAAGATCGCGCGCCCGAGGGTCCCCATGTCGCTACCCCTCCTGCGCGCTTGCTCCTGCTCCGGTTGGCGCTCGCCGCCGGCAGCCGCGGGCGAAGTGGGGTTTAATGGCGTCTGGGTGGAGACGGCGAGGGGAGGGGAGGAGAGAGATGAGCCAGAAGACAATGGCTGCGGCCGAGGGAGTGGGACTGGAGAGAGAGAGGGGAGGCCAACAGCTCTGGGCCCATCCTCCATGGGCCTTATTGTTGGCCCAAAGCTAGCCGGTTCGTGTACAGGCCGGCCTATAGCTCCATGGGCCTCAACTACGAGCTGCTTCAGTTCGCAGCCGCCTTGTGATGTTTGGAATTCAGAGTTCAGATCCGACCCGGATCTTGTTTGGTTTGATTGTCTGGTTCTCCTTTCGACTTCGGACTCTCAGCACAGCCGCCAATATATACGACGCCAGGTTCGATCGGCACCGTATCCATTGACATTGTCCAAGAAACGAGGGCCCCAACAAAGCCAATCTTTCCACGATGTCGTTCTTCAACATGCAGCTCTTCGCTTCCATGGCAATGGCGGACATCCTCCGCTTCCCAGGAGAAAACCTGCACGATCACGTGCCGCGGAGCTTGCCCGAGGAAGCAACGGCGGAGCCCCCGCTGCCGGCCGGATCGTCCAGTCAAGAGCCCCAGCGCTCGCCGAGAGGAGGAGCTCCACCAGCGCTCGTGGAATAATGCATCTGTGATTTGTTTCTGCTGCTTGAGTTTGAGGATTGCTAGTAGTGATATATTTTGATGAGCAAATCAAAAGCAGGCTACTAGTTGGTACTAGTATGTATTACTTTTTTTTTATGTCTGCGCGTGTATACTTCATTCATGCAGGACCGCGATCCGCATTAGTAAAGGAAGCATAAAAGCTGGTTCGATATGTTTTAGCATCATGGGAAATTTAGCAGAAACATTCTACATGGAATATAAATATTCACTCTTTTGTAAACAAGAAAAGTGTCCGTGTAAGCATGTATGTTTCCGTTCTTATATTTTTCTTTCGAAAAGGGGAATATATTAATATATCGAAAAGATACCAATTACATCCAGTCTCTGCACCAACACAATGTTAAAAGCTAGTCGTCAAAAGGGAAAAAGAAAAAAAACCGCCATAACAATCAATCGGCAGCAAAAGCCGTGTCAATACAACATTCACGGCTACAAAAAAAGGTTCTCCAAAAGCGACGTCTTCAAGAAGGGAACGTGGACAAATGCCACCATCGCCCAATCCAAACGGCGGCCTCAACAAGGAACTTGCATGCCTCTGGGAACATAGAGGTTGTTGATTCGCCGCCCACGTCGGTCCCCGTCGTCGGAAGTGTCGTCGGAGGTGGCGCGCTGCGGTTGCGGCCTTGAGGAACCTGCATGCCTCCGGGTCACGACCCTTGTCGGAGTGTGGTGGGGTTTGATCTAGCGTCACCGGTAGGGATGGCAATGGGTCTTCTCCCCACCGGGGAGTGCCTTCTCATCCCCATCCCCATTTAGCAATCGGGGAGAATTTTTTCCCATCACCATCCTCATCGGGGTCGGGGCAGGGGTCGGGTTCCCTACTAAGACGCTAAATTCAAATAATTTTGTCACATTTCATAAACTTACACTTTTGACACAAGAAAATACACAACTTGTGTAACACGTATGCGGTAAAAATGACAAAAGATTAGATCATATGTTAAATATTATTAAAACACACTATGCTAGCCACAATATTATAACATATTTCATATAAAATATATCAATTTATATATATAAGTAGATAACAGGTATAGCGAGGAACGGGGATGGGGAGAGCTTTTAATCCCCATCCCTATTTTAGATGGCGGGATCACAGTTCCCCATACCCGTCCCCTAATAGATGAATTCCCCACGGGTTTTCGGGGAACGGGGCCCCATTACCATCCGACTCGCCGCAAGGAAGCCTCGAGGGCCAACTGCATTCCCTCCCACTTCAGCTCTAGCCTGTCGCCATCTTTGTCCTCATCATGCGCCCCCTCCTCTGATGTCGGTGCTAGTGCTGGAGCAGATTCTTGTGCCGGAGGTGGAGCCGGTACCAGTGGTAAAGTCGTCGTCATTGTCGTCCTTGTCGAACAGCTCGCCGTCCGACGTGAACCACTCCTGAGGAGGCGATGACATGCCGGCAGGGAGGAAGACGCTGCCGAGGCGTGCCTTGTACTCCGCGTCCACCACATCGTTCCAATACGGAGACGAAATGGAGTAGAAGGGTCGATCCGTTGCGAGTACGACATCTCCATCCACTCCTGCTTGATGTAGTCACGGCGCGCCTGCCCGCTGAGCCGCGGTGACACGCTCGTTGATCGGCATTGTGTCTATGGAAGGTGGATCCGCTTGTCGAAGGGCTTGTTCGGCCACTACCCGGCGCCCCCGAGCAGGCCCCCAACTTTCTAGGCCCTCTCGGGTGTGTCGGACAGAATTTGGGTCAGGCCGGACACTTGGGGGTGCCGGTGTTGTCGTTTTTCGTGTTCGGCACCCTGTTGGGCCTTTGAGGGTTCTTTGGGGGTGTGCCCGAGGAGATGCTCTAACTTCTTTGAGGATGTAGATGTTCACGCTAGACCTCGTGAATCAATCTCAGACTTCGATAACCGATCCAAAGTTCCAAAAAAAAGCAAGCTACGGGCGCTACTTGAGATCTTTACACAACCCTTTCCCCTCCTAACCTCTCCCACCTATTCTTGTTGAGAGTCGCCACAGTCATCCTGGGACCTCCCCCCTTCTCAACCGGCGGCCTCGCCGGCTAGAGTGGCGTTATGCCGTTCATGCGCTGTGAGTTCAGGGTGATGGCGTGGAGCCCAACCTGGCCTTGGCAGGGCGCCTCCCACTATGCAAGGCGGAGCAAGAGGTCAGATTCGGCCGTGTTTCTCTAAATAAACTCGATAGTGTTTAGCTGCATCAAGATCCATGTCTTATTCATTGTTCTAGACACCCTCGTGAGGAGGGGGTTGAAGGTGAGGCTTCGCTTCTTGCTGCTCTGCCGCTGTGGGAAGGTGTATCGAGTTGGCGCGGCGTCCCTGGCTCTAGGGCTGATCAAACTTGCGGAAATCCCCAACTCAGGCTGCGATGCGTCGGGGTTATCTCGGGCGAAAGAGGCCACTCCGCACTTGAATTCTTCGATCCTCCATCTTCTTCCTTAAGTGGAAGATCTTCATCGATCACAACACGGGAATCAACGGAGGCGGTGCCCCCTGATATGTCCAAAACGTATCTATAATTTTTGATGTTCCATGCCTATTATATATTGATTACCACATGTTTATCTTACACTTTATATCATTTTTATGCATTTTCTTGGACTAACCTATTAACAAGATGCCACAGTGCCAGTTCCTGTTTTCTCCTGTCTTTTGTTTCAGAAAATCTATTCTGGAAATATTCTCGAATCGGACGCCAATTTAACTGATTTATTTCTGGACCGAGACGGAGCAGCAGCCAGGAGACGGAGTCGGTGGCCACACCAGGCAGGCCGGCGGGCCCACGACGCGGCCTAGGGTGGGGCCACGCACCTAGGGCCGAGGCCGCCGCTCCACCTTGGCTGGCCACCGATGCCGCCCTTTCACCTATAAATTGCATCTAATCGGGAAACCCTAGAGACCCGAGCAAAAATCCCCGAAAAGTTCCGAGGCCGCCGTCGTCTTCAACCCTAGTTCGGGAGGGTTTCTGCAGTTCTTCCCGGCACCTTGCCGGAGGGGAAATCATCACCGGACGGCTCTACATCACCATGCCTGCCTCCGGAGTGATGCGTGAGTAGTTCTTCACGGGACTACGGGTCCATAGCAGTAGCTAGTTGGTAGTCTCTCCACCTTGTGCTATCATGTTTAGATCTTGTGATCTGCCTAACATGATCAAGATCATCTTTATGTAATGCTACATGTTGTGTTTGCTGGGATCAGATGAATTGTGAAGTTATGATCTAGTTTGTTCACCTATCTATATTATGTTTTATCTATGTTCCTGCATGCTCTTCGTTGTTAGTAGATGCTTTGGCCAAGTAGATGCTAATGACTTCAAGAGAGGTATTTATGCTAGATAGTGGGTTCATGCCTCTAAAAGCCTGGGCTTGATAGACAGAAACAACTAAGCCTGTAGATGTGCTGTTTCCACTAGGGATAAAATAACCGATGCTTAGCTTAAGGGTACTTCTGTTAAGTTTAATGCGTTTGTTTACATTACACACTTTACTTAATGATATAATCTGTTGCTTGCAACTTAATACTCATGGGAGACCCGGAAGCTATCTTGTGAGTGGATTATGAGTCATAGATGCAGCTAGTAAGCGGTCTATGTATATTGTTGTAATGTCCAATAGATATAACAATAAACATGTGCTTGTCATATATTGCATTGTCATGCGTTTGCAATTTGTCAATTGCCCAGCTGTAATTCGTTCATCCAACATGTATGTTTATTTGTCTTATGGAGAGACACCACTAGTAACTGTGGACCCCGGTCCTTTATTCCACACTGATACGAATACCGTTTTCACCACGCTCTACGTTACTTCCTGCTGCTACTTTTGTGTTCATCATCATATTCTACACCATACGTTTAATCCTTTGTATTCAGCAAGCCGGGGAGATTGACAATCTTCCTGTTTCGTTGGGGCAAAGTACTTTGATTGTGTGTGTGTAGTCCACGTCAGTGATCGGGTAACGGCGCCGCTGACACCTTTCTGAAGCTCTTCCAATTCCTACTGGATCTGACAACCTTGGTTTTGTAATTAAGGGAAAACTTTGCTGCTGACTAAATCATACCTTCCTCTTGGGGTTTCTCAGCGAACGTGCGTTCCACGTGATCAAGCAACTTTTTCTGGCGTCGTTGCCGAGGAATTGGAGGCTACAGCAAGGGGAGTTACACGTCACCATTCTCTTTACTTTGTTTTTGTCTTGCTTAGTTTATTTTTATTTTATCATGTTTGCTTTTATAATCGAAAAACACAAAAAATTAGTTCTAGATTTATTTCCTGTTTTGTTAGTATGTCTAGTTCTACTCCTGTTATGATCACACCTCCTTTAAGCAAAATCATTATGTTTAAACAAAAGACAGGAGAAAGCTTTAAAAGTGCTTGGGGGAGAATGTTAGAACTGAATAGAAATATGAAGCCTAAGATGGAATTGAATGCACTCATAAAATTCTTTTATTTCGGATTGTTCTCCTTGTATCAGAATGCCTTAGATGCTATGGTTGGTGAACACTTCTCTGAGTACGACGCAACAAAAGCTTATAAAATTCTTAATGGTCTAGCTATTTTTCCCATACTAGATAAAACTGATAAAGTTTTGGAGAGATTGGATAAAATTGAGGAATCACTTAGTAATCTGGATTTGGAAAAGAAGCATGATTCAAACTCTGATCAATCCCATGTTGCACTGAAAAATGATTGGAAACCTTTTATTGAAATTAAAATCGGGAGAGAAAAATTTCTGGCTTATTGCGATATAGGTTCCACCATGTCCATAATGCCTCAAATGGTTTATGATTTTCTTAAACTAGATAATATGCTTGAGTACCCTGTTTTTCACTTCCATGCTGACGGTACCATTTCAAAAAGTTTAGGAAGAACGCGGGTTGAAATCACCATACGGAATAAAACTATCCCCATTGAATTTGTGATTTTTGGCTAAATCGCCTAGTAACATTGTTCTTGGAAGATCCTTTCTAAAAGAGTCTGGGTGTTTGCTTAATGTTACGTTTGGGTTCATGAAACTACATAATGGGAAAATTTTCTTTCCTATAAAGAAGAATGACCCAACTGAAAGGCTTGGCCTAGAGGGCATTTCCACTCTTGAAATCACTTGATCTTTTTGCTACTGCGCCTAGCTAAAAGGCGTTAAAGAAAAGCGCTTGTTGGGAGACAACCTAATTTTATTTCCTGTTATTTTTGTTTTCTTGAGTCAAGGAGGTTGTTTACTTCTGTAACAACTTCTTTGTATCTTTTATTTTCGTTTTGTTGTGCCAAGAAAAGCCTCTAATGCAAGACGGTGTAAAGTTTTATTTGCTGTTCAGAAACAGATTTCTGTACCTGATACCCAATGATGCTATTATAACCGACGCCAGAAAACAGTCTTGATGGCGTGGAGTTACCTGCGTCAAAAGAATATGGGTTAGGTTGAGACTCCAAGTGCAGAGTGTATGTAGTAGTGGAAGACAGTTTTCCCCACGAGGGGTGACTCGAGGGTTTAATATCGAACTCTCGGGGAACCAGTATTTCAGGTGTTATCTCCTTATCCTTCTCTTGAGAACCTGCAACAAAATAAATTGTTTTGTGCCCTCAACCTCACCAAGTGGTTGTCAAGCACAAGGTGTGAGAATGATAATAAAATAAATATGCAAACAGTAGTAAATATGCAATGATGGTAAAATAAATATGCAAGGATGGTGGTAGTAATGATAAATGATATTTTTGGGTTTTTTATGATGAATGCAAGATGTAAAAGTGTTTTTGTATTTTCGGATTTAATAATGGCAGCAAACAAAAGTGGTGATAAAAGTGTTGGAAAGGTGTTTCTTATGATTAAAAATGGACCGGGGTTCATGGTTTCACAAATGCACTCTCTCTTGATAACGTGGTAGACAATGGAACACTAAAATTAACATGAAAGATGGCAAGACATGGTTTGACAAGTTATTAATAATATGGGCATCACGTCCTAACATAGAGATCTCAAGTATAAGTTGTTCTCTCTCTTATGCTCCACCAAGATGCGAACTAAATCATAACACCTTAGTAATTAAGATAAATCAGAGCATAGCAATAAGTTCAATGACATGAAGTTAAAATAAGAACATGCTAGATCTAGTCATGGAGTAGTGGCCAAGGTCACATCCACTCTCCGGTAGCATGGTATTTTTGTTTATCCCTAGTGAGGCAACAAAGTAAGGTAGAAAACCCAAGTGGATCGCAGAACTATCTGTCACGTTCACTGCACTAGCCACCCCCCGTTACTCCAACTAATGCACACGTTCCCCCTCACATGCTCTCATAAACATGCTTGATCATGACAAGTAAATAAGAACGGGGTACATAATATGCATCTACTTTCATAACTGAAACAAAACCATTGCAATCTCAAACATGTATTAACTCATAATAAAGATCCACCACAAAGGAATTACATAGATGACCGTAATCATGTTCAGCAGCTCATACGGTACTAATTAGTGAAGCTCATAGAGAGGAGAGATACATAAGTTACTTCCACAAACCCATAGTCCAGGGGTGGACTACTCCCTCTTCATCATGGTGTCGGTGGAGATGTTGTTGGAGGGGAAGGAGACCACACCGGCAGCGCCCCGCCGGAGTTTTCCCCCTCCAATCTTCAGCTCCAGGTCTCTGTTTCGTGGTTTCTGTGTTTCGGCGGCGCTCTCTTTCGCGAAAGCCCTGGGGGGTCTATATAGTCGTTTTTAGGTCAAGACGAAGCTTCGGGAAGAAAGATCGACGGCAGCGGAGGCCCGAGGGCCAGATGGGGGACCCCACGCGGTCAGGGAATCTGGCCGCGTGGGCCCACCCCTTTCTGCCTTCTGGTCTCCGTTTCTTCGATTCCTTTGCGCCTACGTTTCGTTCCTTCCAAAAAAGTGATCCCCGTAAAATTCAGGTCATTTGGACGTCGTTTGGTCCCTGAAACAAAAATATAGAAAAAGGGGTTTTCTGACAGCGCAGGGTTAATTCCAGAAAAATGGGGAGTTGTTAATTATCCCCAAAACTCAATATAAATCATGAATATAACCCTTATATGATGCAAATAACATGGAATAAAATGTAAAGTTCATGTATGCATTTTACATGCATCAACATCCCCAAGCTTAACCCATGATGATAAAACTAACATGGACTTTGCATTTTAATACTATCAATGGATATCAAAGGTGATTACTATTGCTACATAGAGTCAAATGATTCATTCTTCAAAGGAATAACAATATGCAAGATAAATTATGAAGTGATATCAAATACTCAATGTAAAGATGTTCAATGATAAATTCACAAAGTGTAACATAGAAGAAAGTACTATGGACCAAATGTATGCATAATGAAAAGTAAAAACATCCTATGGTGGTCATAGAGTACTTCTTATGAAAACTGAATATAAAAGGTGGACACTTTGGATAGATAAATAAGTAGAGGTAAAGCATGAATAAGTTTCATCTAACTTCCAAACACTTCTACTTAAGTTAATGCTTGCAATGTGGTAGTCATTGGTGTGGAGCTCTCATTACCCCTATCATAGCATCTTGAATGATTAATGTTTAAAGTGAAAGCAAATATGAGTGGTGTGCTTGACAATGTATTGGTTGAATGTCTCATGTCCCTTGAATACAAGTACCTACACCATGTGTTACTCACTTTGGTCCACAAAGTAAATTCAAATAAAGGTCATTGCAAGTAATAATAGTATCATCAAGAACTGCACTGGGGTACCTCTTGCCCCTTGACATGAACAAGCCCATGTCAAAACAACAAGACAAACAGACAATGAACAATCTCAGCACTCTTTTATTTACTATGGGTATAGCTTTTTATTATGAGGTGCATCACTGAATGAACATTATGGTTATGCTGTAAATTTCCACCATGAATGATGCATGGCTTAGATTAGCGGCCCAGGCATTTCTCTAACCATTTATACAAACTCTTTGAACTTACTAAGTATCCACATTCATTTCACCCATGATAGGCATCCATAAACAAAAGTACATGACATCAACTAAATATAAATAAGTGCAATGTTGAAAGCTTGCCATGTGACAGCACATATGGGCTAACTCCCAACCAAAACAATTGTCAAGCCCACAACTTCATAATTTTAATCACAATGGTTCATGCTTATTAAATGCAATAAAAGTAAATTGTGCATCAAGTTCGTGAGAGCTTTTAACCAATTTTTCCCATGACAATCAATAACATAAGCATTTAAATTCAGAAATGTAGATAACACAATATAACATGATAAACATACTTGGAATAGCATAAAGCTAATAGGTAGATATGGTGGACTCACTGGAAAAACTTTGGTTGAAGGTGTTGGGAAACAAGCTTTTTACTTGTTGTAATTTTTGGGCTAGCAATAGGGAGAAAGTTGACCATCTAAATGCATGCATAAGTGTCCATAGAACTAATCAATCCATGTTAAACCAAGTAAAGTTAAAATTCAACATCTAAACATGGTAAAAGATAGCTCTTGACAACACACTTGCAAATTAACATTCATTCAAAGCACATGAATTATGCAACTATATGTATCTTTTAAAATCAACTCAAACATCCCTATCCCAATATATTTAATAGCATCCAACATAATTCAACCCAAACTTCCAGTAGCTCTCTCATATATAAATGATAGTGGTGGTCTTATTAACAAACCGAAATAACAAAAGCAAAAAAAAAACGCTCCAAGTTTATACGATAAAGTGCTTTGATCGAAAAACAGAAGTTAGACGTGTGCAAACCGAGAGTGTGTTGGTCCAGTGGGGTTGTCTTGACATCCCCAAGCTTATGGTCTTCACCATCCTTGGATAGCTCTTGGTGCAGCTCCTCTAATCCCTGTGAAAAAACTTCAAAACACCGTTTCTCCCATTTCTTTTCTGTGGGGTGATATTAGTAGTGATAAACAAATAGGTTCCTTGCTGCATAAAATCCTTAGGCAAAAATTCATATGAATGTCCAGAAGTGTATAATGTTGTATGCCTACTCATAAACTCAATTGAATCAAAAAGATTCAAGCAAAAGCTCAAAGAATGCATCAAACAAATCAAGACAGAATCTGTCCAGAAAAACAGCAGCAGCAAAACGCATTTTTCTACCCTACTTAAACTCGTCAGAAAAATCTGAAAAATCACGTATACAGAGGATGAAAAGTTGAAGCTACAGTTCAAATTACAGCTCAATCGGAGTTACATAATAAAAATGAAAAATCAAACCGTGCACAGACTTCGTGCAGGAAAAATCTCCGAAAATGAATAGCAACTTTTCAAACCCAAAATAGGTAAAACTTGGCTTTATTAAAAATCCAGAAACAAAACTAACAAACTACTCTCTTGTTACAGCAAGAGGACTCAAAGAAAATCTCAAACAAAAACAACCGGGTTGCCTCCCGTAAAGCGCTTTCTTTATAGCCATATAGCTAGGCTTCTTACTTGATTCAAAGGGAAGCTCATGAGGGAGCTTGAACTTTGATGTCCCTCTTCCTTGGAAGTGTTCATGCATAATACCAGGATCCCATGGTGTTCTCAAACCAATCAAAATAATAGTCAAGTTGAACCCTAGTTGAGAGAAAAACAAACACAAAAGTAATAACAACGAAGTCTAACTTTCTTTCTATGCATTGGCATTTTGTATATGAATGAATCACCATAAATAGAAGTTTCCCAATGCATATTAACAATATTTACTTGCAGCATATAATTATTAGCATAAAGAGGGTTCTTATCACCTCCTCTTTCATAATAGTTGCAAGTAGTAGAAATAAATTCAACCATATAACCACAAGAATCATTCAACTTAGATAATTTAGGCACATAAAGAGGATTATTAAATTTATTATGGAATTCATTAGCATGCTTCCCTCTTTCAAAATAGTTAATAAGATCAATATCAAGTTTAATATCATGGTTGCAACAAAGATTTGGAACTAAAGATAATTGCAAACCACACAAGTATTTCTCAACATAAGCAAATTTCTCCTCTATGGTGTAGTTAGGAGAATTCAGAAACAAAGTAGGACTCTCATGAGTAAGAGTAACATCACAAACAGCAAGTATATCATTTTTATCCTCACATAATTTAGTAACAACTAAACATGGAGGTTTATCAATAAGCATAGGACCATCATCTAAAGCATTATCATATAGCATATTTAAGCAATACTCCTCATTATCATCAATAAGTTCACTAGTAGCATTAATAGAAAGTAAAGGAGCATTTTTAGTTTCATCATAATAGCATGGGTTATCATATAGGACCATAGCATTTTCAGTTTCACACTCATCATAACATGGATTCTCATAAATAACAAAAGATTTTTGAGTTTGAGTGCTATTATCAAATGTTGATGGTGAAGTTGGGAGATCCAACTCTTCCCCAAGCTTAGGTTGGAGCACATCCATTTCAATCTCCTCTTCACATACTTCCTCTTCCAAGCTTATGTTTTCATCATCCTCTTCCTGCAAAATATTAGTACTTTCCATGGAAGCAAGAATTATTTCTTTAACATAAACATTATCACTAAATTCCTTTTTGCAAAGTTGGAGAAGAATAGAAATGTGTCCTTTCATTACACGAGCTTCATGACTAGTTGCAAAAAATTATCAATAAGAAAGTCTATCTCATGGGTTGCAACATAAGCAATATATTTCTCAACTTGTTCTATATCATGGCATGCAAATTTACACTCTTGATAAGAAGCAATAATAGGATCACTATTATACTTACATTGATAGAGAGAGTGTTTATAGTCTTTTCTAAAGCAGCAAGTTATATTATGTAATTCACAAAACTCAGTGGCCATATCATTGAGATGTTCAAGCAATTCAAGCATTCTATTTCCTTCTTTGGTTGATCGGTATTCATAGTAAGCTCCCATAGTTTTGACATAACCTTTCTCCATAGCTTAGCATACATATTAAAAACAACACTAGTTTTTATGGGTTTTTTAATTTTTTATGCAAAACTGAAAGTAAAATGACACTAATGCAACTCGAAATAACAAATGCAACACAAAAATGCAAAACTGAATATAAATATGCAAACCGAAATATAAAGATGATATGCAAGACAAGAACAAAACAAAATAAAATGATTGTAGGTAAAGATGGATAAGATGATGCTCACGTAGGTGCAACCTCCCCAAGCTTAGGTTGTTACACAAGTTGGTGATGAAGTTGACTTGATGTGAGTGATCCTTGGATAAACCTTTCAGCTATGGTTCCCCGGCAACGACACCAGAAAACGTCTTGATACCCAATGATGCTATTATAACGGACGCCAGAAAACAGTCTTGATGGCGTGGAGTTACCTGCGTCAAAAGAATATGGGTTAGGTTGAGACTCCAAGTGCAGAGTGTATGTAGTAGTGGAAGACAGTTTTCCCACGAGGGGTGACTCGAGGGTTTAATATCGAACTCTCGGGGAACCAGTATTTCAGGTGTTATCTCCTTATCCTTCTCTTGAGAACCTGCAACAAAATAAATTGTTTTGTGCCCTCAACCTCACCAAGTGGTTGTCAAGCACAAGGTGTGAGAATGATAATAAAATAAATATGCAAACAGTAGTAAATATGCAATGATGGTAAAATAAATATGCAAGGATGGTGGTAGTAATGATAAATGATATTTTTGGGTTTTTTATGATGTATGCAAGATGTAAAAATGTTTTTGTATTTTCGGATTTAATAATGGCAGCAAACAAAAGTGGTGATAAAAGTGTTGGAAAGGTGTTTCTTATGATTAAAAATGGATCGGGTTCATGATTTCACAAATGCACTCTCTCTTGATAACGTGGTAGACAATGGAACACTAAAATTAACATGAAAGATGGCAAACATGGTTTGACAAGTTATTAATAATATGGGCATCACGTCCTAACATAGAGATCTCAAGTATAAGTTGTTCTCTCTCTTATGCTCCACCAAGATGCGAACTAAATCATAACACCTTAGTAATTAAGATAAATCAGAGCATAACAATAAGTTCAATGACATGAAGTTAAAATAAGAACATGCTAGATCTAGTCATGGAGGTAGTGGCCAAGGTCACATCCACTCTCCGGTAGCATGGTATTTTTGTTTATCCCTAGTGAGGCTACAAAGTAAGGTAGAAAACCTAAGTGGATCGCAGAACTATCTGTCACGTTCACTGCACTAGCCACCCCCCGTTACTCCAACTAATGCACACGTTCCCCCTCACATGCTCTCATAAACATGCTTGATCATGACAAGTAAATAAGAACGGGTACATAATATGCATCTACTTTCATAACTGAAACAAAACCATTGCAATCTCAAACATGTAGTAACTCATAATAAAGATCCACCACAAAGGAATTACATAGATGACCGTAATCATGTTCAGTAGCTCATACGGTACTAATTAGTGAAGCTCATAGAAAGGAGAGATACATAAGTTACTTCCACAAACCCATAGTCCAGGGGTGGACTACTCCCTCTTCATCATGGTGTCGGTGGAGATGTTGTTGGAGGGGAAGGAGACCACACCGGCAGAGCCCCGCCGGAGTTTTCCCCCTCCAATCTTCAGCTCCAGGTCTCTGTTTCGTGGTTTCTGTGTTTCGGCGGCGCTCCCTTTCGCGAAAGCCCTGGGGTCTATATATAGTCGTTTTTAGGTCAAGACGAAGCTTCGGGAAGAAGGATCGACAGCAGCGGAGGCCCGAGGGCCAACTTGGTGGGTCCCACGTGGTCAGGGAATCTGGCCACGTGGGCCCACCCCTTTCTGCCTTCTGGTCTCCGTTTATTCGATTCCTTTGCGCCTACGTTTCGTTCCTTCCAAAAAAGTGATCCCCGTAAAATCTCAGGTCATTATGACGTGATTTGGTCGCCTGAAACGTAAAAATATAGAAAAGGGGTTTTCTGACTGTGCAGGGTTAATTCTAGAAAAATGGGGAGATTGTTAATTATCCCAAAACTCAATATAAATCATGAATATAACCCTTATATGATGCAAATAACATGGAATAACATGTAATAAAATGTAAAGTTCATGTATGCATTTTACATGCATCAGTACCTCACGGTAAAAATTCGTGAAAAATCACGGATTACTATTTTAATCTGTAAATTTTTTAGCCGAAGCCTAAACTTATTACCTATCTTTCGTTAGTTAACCATTTTCTGATTTGAGTATCGGAAGTGCCTCTAAAAAATTCGTCTATACAGACTGTTCTGGTTTGACAGATTCTGTCTTTGTTTTGCATGTCTCTTTGCAAGTATAGATTCACGTTCTTCGGGGAGATCACGATCTAGCTTAGTAACAGTAGCTAATGTTTGAACTAAAGTATGCAATGTGTTTTTACAGAACCATGTGAGTTTATGTTTTGATGCACTAACCCCTCTAATGAAGTTCGCGAGTTATCTTTGTGTGAAGGAAGTTTTCAAGTATTAGGAGAGGAGGATGATATAAGAAGATCAAGAAGAGAGAAAAACTTTAAGCTTGGGGAGGCTCCCTTGGATCTCCCCAGCATATATCAAGAAGACTCAAGCGTCTAAGCTTGGGATGCTCAAGGCATCCCCTTCTTCATCAACAAATTATCAGGTCACCTCTAGTGAGACTATATTTTTATTGCTTCACATATTGTGTGCCGTTCTTGAAGCGTCTGTGTATTTTATTTTCTGTTTTTTGTTTTTGTTTTCTGATCATAACTTAGTTGGATCCTAGCACTTTTGTTTGGGAGAGAGACACGCTCCGCTTTTGCTTAGAATACTCTTGTTCTTCAATTATACTTGTTGAGTATTCTTGTTTAGCACTGCTAGCTATTAGCTCTTGTTTTTATGTATCTCTTGTTCAGAGCTATTAGTTCTTTTACAGAAAGTACTCTCTTGCTTCACTTAGATTTGTTTGGAGAGTTGTATAATTGGCGTCTGGTTGGAACAGAAAATGCTAAAGTGTGTGGTAGTTGTATAATGGAAAAAAATTGCATAGTCTTGTAGATCATTGAACTTTGATAACTTGATTCCTTGCAAATGTTTTGAGATATTAAGAAATTAGATGTTAAATGCTTGCTGGTTAATTAAAGCTAAAATCTGATTAGTGGTTGTGTTATTAAAGCTTGTACCGTACTACAAACTCTTAAAATTGCTGAAGGTGTAGTTGGACTTGATAGCTTCTCATGTCTGAAGGTTTTTGTAAACAACATAGTTGCGTGCTAAGGTCGAGGGATCTAGCGGGGTACTTGTGCCTCCGTGAACGGCCCTCCTTGGGGTAAATTTAATCATGCTCTTAATGTTGAACCTGCTAGTTGTTTACAATAAACTTGTGAGTTCTTTTTGACTAATGTTGAGCTACGGTTTTTGGCACTTCCACCATCCATATTTTGCTAGCCTCTTCGGTGTTGTGCATTGCCTTCTGCTCACATTGAGAGTTGTGCATACTTCGCCAGTACATCCAACCCCGTGGGAGAACTTCATCTTGTTCTCCTACACATAAGCCAAACATCTTCCTCAAAATCGCTACCATAACTACCTATCACAGCATTTCCATACCTGTTCTGAGATATATTGCCATGATACTTCCACCTTACATTACATGACTTGTTGTCATTCATCATTGTTATTATTGCTTTGCATGATTCTATACAGCTGATGTGTGGTTTTACCCATGTTACGCTAGATCATTGCACATCATGCTACACTGGCAGAGGCATACAGTTTTATACATCATGTTTTGTTCATTATGAGTTCTTGATGACGTGAAACACACGTTCGTTGGGAGACCCCAAGAGGAAGGTATGATGTAGTCAGCAGCAAGTTTTCCCTCAGAAAGAAACCAAGGTTATCGAACCAGTAGGAGCAGCAACTCTTCAGAAGGTTGTCAACGGCGCCAGAAAAATAGTGTTGTTGATGGGAGTCTGGACTGTTGACGTGGAATCTGCACACAACACAATCAAACTACTTTGCCCCAACGAAACAGTGAGGTTGTCAATCTCACTGGCTTGCTGAAAACAAAGGATTAAACGTATGGTGTGGAAAATGAGTATTAAATTGCAGAGAATGAAAAAGGAACAGTTTGCAGTTTGTGGTTGTTTAATCAGTGTAAAAGAATGGACCGGGGTCCACAGTTCACTAGTGGTGTCTCTCCATAAAAGATAACTAACATGTTGGGTGAACAAATTACAGCTGGGCAATTGACGAATAGTGAGCGCATGACAATGCATATACATGACATGTTGACTACTATGATATTTAATTGGGCATTACGACATAATACATAGATCGTTATCCAACAGCATCTATGACTAATAATCCACCGCCGGGTTGTCATCCGAGTCCCCATTGGTATTAAGTTGCAAGCAACGGATAATTGCATTAAGTAAAGTGCGTAATGTAAACAAACACATATGTCCGTGGACATAGCATCGTTAGGTTATCCCTAGTGGCAACAGCACATCCACAACCTTAGAACTTTCTGTCACTGTCCCAGGTTAAACGGAGACATGAACCCACTATCTAGCATAAATACTCTCTCTTGGAGTTACAAGCATCTACTTGGCCAAAGCATCTACGAGTAACGGAAAGCATGCAAGATCTTAAATAACATATAAGATAGATTGATAATCAACTTGACATAATATTCAATATTCATCGGATCCCAGCAAACACAACATGTAGCATTACAATAATATGATCTTGATCATGTAGGGCAGCTCACAAGATCTAAACATGATGGCACAAAGTGGAGAGACAACCATCTAGCTACTGCTATGGACCCGTAGTCCAAGGATGAACTACTCACGCATCACTCCGGAGGCAGGCATGGCGATGTAGAAGCCTCCGGTGACGATTCCCCTCTCCGGCAGGGTGCCGGGAAGAGGTTCTGAACCCTCCCGAGCTAGGGTTGACGACGGCGGCGTCTCTGGAACTTTTCGTGGATATTTGCTCAGGTACTTAGGGTTTTCGCGTCGGGGGGAATAAGTAGGCGAAAGGGCGGCGGCTGGAGAGGCCCGTGGGGCCCACACCACCCCAGGGCGCGGCAGAGGGGGGCCCGCGCCCTGGCGTGTGGGGCCCACGTGGCTCCTCTCCGTCGCCTCTTTGGTCCGTCAGATGTTCTGGTAAAATAGGGACTCCCGTGTAGTTTCGTCCAATTCCGAGAATATTTCCAGACTAGCTTTTCTGGAATACAAAAACAGCAGAAAACAGGAACTGGCACTTCGGCATCTTGTTAATAGGTTAGTCCCAAAAAATGTATAAAAGTGATATAAAGTAGATGCAAAACATGTAGCAATTGGTATAAAACAAGCATGGAACATCAAAAATTATAGATACGTTTGAGACGTATCAGCATCCCCAAGCTTAGTTCCTACTCGTCCTCGAGTAGGTAAACGATAAAAACAAGATAATTTTTGAGGTGACATGCTACTATCATAATCTTGATCATATAATATTGCAAGGCACATGTAAATGAATGAAGTGATCCAAGTCAATGGTCTATAATTTGCTATCAAATAGATAATGAGTAAACAATGAATCACACAAGCTAAACGTTTTCATGAATAGTACTTTCGAGACAAGCATCAAACAGTTTTGCATAAGTGTTAACTCATAAAGCAATAGTTTCTAATAAAAGGTATTTAATCAACACAAAGGAAGAATTTAGTTTCAGCATTTGCTTCAACTTTCAACATATTTATCTCATGGATATTGTCAACACAAAGTAGTATAACAAGTCCAATACATTGCATATAACGCATGTTGTAACAAAGTTGACACTAGTGTTTGCTTGTGGAAGACAGAAAGAATAGGAAAACTGACTCAACATAAAAGTAAAAGAAAGGCCCTTCGCAGAGGGAAGCAGGGATTAAATCATGTGCTAGAGCTTTTAGGTTTTTGAAAGCATATAGAGATTGCATAAAATATTTGATACTCCTCCCAACCTTGCTAACACAAGCCATGGCTAACCGAATCCTCGGGTGCCTTCCATCAATCACATACCATGGAGGAGTATCTATTTTTGAGAGGTGTTTGTTAATTGTCAACGAATGGTAGCGGGTGAGAACAGTATTCTACCTGTCGAACGGACTTTTAAGAGCGGCTCCCATGAAGGACGTTATTTCTACCAGCAAGGCAGATCATCCCTCTTTCTCTTTGGTTTACACACATTCAGGTATTTCACTGTTTGTCATTGCTTACTGATGAATCAGGGCAAAAGTGTGAAGAGAATTAATTGGTTAAAGTTGTAATTAATTGGGACTGGGCACCCCGTTGCCAGCTCTTTTTGCAAGTTATTGGATAAGCGGATGTATATGCCACTAGTCCAGGTGTAAAAGTCCACTCGACAAATAGAATAAAGAATAACCACACTAATTCCTCATGAGCTAGTAAACATTGACACAAAAAGGGAATAATAACATTTTGAATAATTTAAAGGTAGCACATGAAAAATTTACTTGGAGTGGCAAGGAAATACCACATATAGGTAGTTATGGTGGACACAAATGGCATGGATTTTGGCTCAAGGATTTGGATGCACGAGAAGCATTCCCTCTCAGTACAGAGTTTAGGCTAGCAAGGTTATGTAAGCAAACAAGAATATCAACCCGTACACCAAGTTTTATATGACAAACATATTGCAAACGTTATAAGACTTCATACCGTCTTCCTTGTTAACCAAACCCTGTTATTAGAAAATATCTAGACCTTAGAGGTACCACTGATGCAAACCAAATTTTCAACAAGCTTTACGGTAGTTCTTCACTAATAGGCTTAACTCATGTGATGCACAATTTAATCATGATCTACTTGTTAACTCAAAACAATTGACAAGCATCAAGTTATCCATTTTAGTGATCTACAAGATTAAGCAAGTTTTTCCTTATACCAATTACCACATGCAACATTTTCTGAACCAACCAAACACCAATCAATTTATTTCATCAACTCTCCAAACAAATATAAGTGAAGCAAGAGAGTACTTTCTACAAAAGAAAGCTAATAGCTCTGACAAGAGATACATGAAAACAAGAGCTAAAAGCTGAACAGCGCTAGATATGAATACTCAACAAATATAAGTGAAGAATAGGAGTATTCTCATGAAAAAGCGGAGCGTGTCTCTCTCCCAATCAAGAATGCTAGGGTCCAGTCAAGCTTTATTGAAAATAAAAATGCAATACTGAAAATAAAAAGCACACAGACGCTCCAAGAAAAGCACATATGATGTGAAAGAATTAAAATATAGTTTCACTAGAGATGACCTGATAATTTTGACGATGAAGAATGGGGCATCCCCAAGCTTAGACGCTTGAGTCTTCTTGAAATATGCTGGGGAGATCCATGGGAGCCTCCCCAAGCTTAAGCTCTTCACTCTTCTTGATCCTATTATATCATCCTTCTCTCTTGACCCTTGAAAACTTCCGTCACACCAAACTCAAAGTAGATCTCATTAGAGGGTTAGTGCATAATCAAAAATTCACATGTTCTGTAAAGACGCAATATGATTTGTTACTTTAAACATTAGCTACAGCCACTGATGTTATGTGAAGCTCTTCCACCCAAAAAAGAATTTCACTCAACACTAGTAAAAGAGAGAATGCGAAAAATAAAAAGGCATAATCTGTCTAAAACAGAACAGTCCGCAAAGACGAATTTTTTCGAGGCACTTACGACGCTCAGATCGAGAAACTCTGAACTAATGAAAGTTTCAGACATTCATAAAGATTACGCACAAAAATTTCAGATTTTTTAACAATCTGGTGATTTTAGGAATTTCGTACAGTGAACAGCAAAAATCTGTTTCTGCGCAGCAATCAAAATTAAGCATCATCTTATCATTAGAGGCTACTCTTGGCACAACAATGCGAGAAAATAAAGATACAAAGGAGTTGCTACAGAAGTAAACAAACTCCTTGACTAATACTGAAAATAAAAGATAATGGGTTGCCTCCCAAAAGCGCTTTCTTTAATGCCTTTTAGCTAGGCATAGTGATTTTTATGATGCTCACATAAAGATGAGAGTTGAAACATAAAAGAGAGCATCAAGGAGCATATATAAAACATGTTTAAATCTAACACTCTTCCTATGCATAGGAGCCTTGTAAGAAAACAAGTAAATGAAGCACAAAGTGACTAGCATAGGAAGACAAAACAAGTGCAACTTTAAAATTTTCAACATAAAGAGAGGAGACTTAATATTATTGTGATATATGAAACCGTGTCTCCCTCTCACATAATAACCAGTAGGTTTTAAAGAAACCATCATATAAAAGCAACACAAGAGAAAGCTCAAAACTTTCATGACAAAGAGAGGAAATTTAATAACATGAAGATTTCTATAACCATATTTTCCTCTCTCAAAATAATTTTCAGTAGCATCATGAATAGACTCAACAATATAGATATCACATAAAACATTCTTATCATGATCTATAAACGCATAATTTTTATTAAGCTCAGAAATAGTGGGGTTATCAAACCCACTTTTGACAATAATAGTATAATTAATATCATTAGGCAATATAGGACCATCATCAAGAGCATTATCATATATAATATTAGGGAGCACATTTTTCCTTTCTGCAATTTCCTCTTTTACTGAGTCAAGGAGGTTGTTTACTTCAAATTTATCAAAAGGAGATATTTCAATAGAATCATGACATTCAAAAGTATAGCATTCTTCCTCCTCCAAGCTTGGGGAACTAAAAATATCATTTTTATCAAAACCAACTTCCCCAAGCTTAGAGCTTTCCATGGCATTAGCAATAATGGTGTTCAAAGAATGTATGCTAATAACATTGCTACTATCATGATTGTTATGCAAATAAAGTTCCATAGGCTTTTTAATCTTCTCTTCGAACACTTCATGTCCCAACTCAAGATAAATTTCATAAAGCTCTCTCATGTTGTTTTCAGCCATAGGACTAGTTTCAAGGAAAGTAACCATTGATATCAAGTAAAGAGCTAGACATAATAACTAACAGAAAACAAAACTGAAAATAAACTAAATGCAAGTAACTAATTTTTTTGTGTTTTTGATAATTGAAAGCAAACAAGATAAAATAAAATAAACTAAGCAAGACAAAAACAAAGTAAAGAGATTGGAAGCGTGAAACTCCCCTTGCAGAAGACTGCTGTCTCCCCGGCAACGGCGCCAGAAAAATAGCTTGATGACGTGAAACACACGTTCGTTGGGAGACCCCAAGAGGAAGGTATGATGTAGTCAGCAGCAAGTTTTCCCTCAGAAAGAAACCAAGGTTATCGAACCAGTAGGAGCAGCAACTCTTCAGAAGGTTGTCAACGGCGCCAGAAAAATAGTGTTGTTGAGGGAGTCTGGACTGTTGACGTGGAATCTGCACACAACACAATCAAACTACTTTGCCCCAACGAAACAGTGAGGTTGTCAATCTCACTGGCTTGCTGAAAACAAAGGATTAAACGTATGGTGTGGAAAATGAGTATTAAATTGCAGAGAATGAAAAAGGAACAGTTTGCAGTTTGTGGTTGTTTAATCAGTGTAAAAGAATGGACCGGGGTCCACAGTTCACTAGTGGTGTCTCTCCATAAAAGATAACTAACATGTTGGGTGAACAAATTACAGCTGGGCAATTGACGAATAGTGAGCGCATGACAATGCATATACATGACATGTTGACTACTATGATATTTAATTGGGCATTACGACATAATACATAGATCGTTATCCAACAGCATCTATGACTAATAATCCACCGCCGGGTTGTCATCCGAGTCCCCTTGGTATTAAGTTGCAAGCAACGGATAATTGCATTAAGTAAAGTGCGTAATGTAAACAAACACATATGTCCGTGGACATAGCATCGTTAGGTTATCCCTAGTGGCAACAGCACATCCACAACCTTAGAACTTTCTGTCACTGTCCCAGGTTAAACGGAGACATGAACCCACTATCTAGCATAAATACTCTCTCTTGGAGTTACAAGCATCTACTTGGCCAAAGCATCTACGAGTAACGGAAAGCATGCAAGATCTTAAATAACATATAAGATAGATTGATAATCAACTTGACATAATATTCAATATTCATCGGATCCCAGCAAACACAACATGTAGCATTACAATAATATGATCTTGATCATGTAGGGCAGCTCACAAGATCTAAACATGATGGCACAAAGTGGAGAGACAACCATCTAGCTACTGCTATGGACCCGTAGTCCAAGGATGAACTACTCACGCATCACTCCGGAGGCAGGCATGGCGATGTAGAAGCCTCCGGTGACGATTCCCCTCTCCGGCAGGGTGCCGGGAAGAGGTTCTGAACCCTCCCGAGCTAGGGTTGACGACGGCGGCGTCTCTGGAACTTTTCGTGGATATTTGCTCAGGTACTTAGGGTTTTCGCGTCGGGGGAATAAGTAGGCGAAAGGGCGGCGGCTGGGAGGCCCGTGGGGCCCACACCACCCCAGGGCGCGGCAGAGGGGGGCCCGCGCCCTGGCCACGTGTGGGGCCCACGTGGCTCCTCTCTGTCGCCTCTTTGGTCCGTCAGATGAGTTCTGGTAAAATAGGGACTCCCGTATAGTTTCGTCCAATTCCGAGAATATTTCCAGACTAGCTTTTCTGGAATACAAAAACAGCAGAAAACAGGAACTGGCACTTCGGCATCTTGTTAATAGGTTAGTCCCAAAAAATGTATAAAAGTGATATAAAGTAGATGCAAAACATGTAGCAATTGGTATAAAACAAGCATGGAACATCAAAAATTATAGATACGTTTGAGACGTATCAGTTATTTGTATCAAAAAGTGTGTTGTCATATTAGAGTGTTGCCCCTACAGTGAGGGAGAAAAGTGAAAAGGCCACGGAGGCCATTGAAAAGAGAAACGGAAAAAGAAAAAAAAGAAAGAAAAGAAATAAAGAGAGAGGGGGCAACATTACTATCCTTTATCCACACTTGTGCTCATGTTTAGCACCAGTTTTATAGTCATCATTTGTGCTAGTAGCACCTATGCTTCATATGAGAGAGTTCTCATGTTTCATTAGTATAACTATGTGGGAAATTTACGTTATAAAACTTGGGTTGTATATTCCAATGATGAGCTTCCTCAAAAGTGCTCTAGGTCTTCATGAGCAACCAAGTTGGATGCACCCCCACTAGTTCCATTGGAGAGTTTTCATACACTTTTAGCTCTATGTGCATCCGTTGCATGTCAATCACTACTCCTTGCATAGCTTCGATTATAAGACTTCCTCTTGTCTAATGATCATTTATAGCTTTGTGAGCTTTTCTTCCATTGGCCTTCCAAACCCTCATTATTATTCTCTTTGCCATAACATCCTGGTGCCAATACCAAATGCTTACACTCACCGGTTGAGTAAAACTTCTAACCAGTGAATTCATTATGTTTGTGATACTTTTGCTTGACTGGATCCTTTCTATGTTTGTGAAAGATTGCTGGATGCTTGAGTAGAAGGATAACTTCTATACTGAATGCTTAAAACATCTATAATGAACTTTGTACGGTTTCATGTCTTTATAGCATCTTCCATGAAAGGTTTTTACTTGTTTAATTGTCTTGCTTTATTCATCTATGTGTTTAATATCAAACATAGACTTTTGCTTTGAATGATTTGATCTCAGCTCACATGCTTTACATTACTATATGATCAAGATTATGTTGGTAGCATGTCACCTAAAAAATTATCTTTGTGTTATCGTTTACCTACTCGAGGACGAGTAGGAACTAAGCTTGGGGATGCTTGATACGTCCAAAACGTATCTATAATTTTTGATGTTCCATGCCTATTATATATTGATTATCACATGTTTATCTTACACTTTATATCATTTTTATGCATTTTCTGTGACTAACCTATTAACAACATGCCACAGTGCCAGTTCCTGTTTTCTGCTGTCTTTTTGTTTCAGAAAATCTATTTTGGAAATATTCTCAGAATCAGACGCCAATTTAACTGATTTATTTCTGGACCGAGACGGAGCAACAGCAAGGAGGACGGAGCCGGTGGCCACACCAGGCAGGCCGGCGGCCCACGCGCGGCCCAGGGTGGGCCGCGCTCCTAGGACGCCGCCCCACCTCGGCTGGCCACCGACGCCGCCCTTTCGCCTATAAATTGCATCTAATCGGGAAACCCTAGAGACCCGAGCAAATATCCACGAAAAGTTCCGAGGCCACCGTCGTCTTCAACCCTAGTTCGGGAGGGTTTCTGCAGTTCTTCCCGGCACCTTGCCGGAGGGAAATCATCACCGGACGGCTCTACATCACCATGCCTGCCTCCGAGTGATGCGTGAGTAGTTCTTCACGGGACTACGGGTCCATAGCAGTAGCTAGTTGGTAGTCTCTCCACCTTGTGCTATCATGTTTAGATCTTGTGATCTGCCTAACATGATCAAGATCATCTTTATGTAATGCTACATGTTGTGTTTGCTGGGATCAGATGAATTGTGAAGTTATGATCTAGTTTGTTCACCTATCTATATTATGTTTTATCTATGTTCCTGCATGCTCTCCGTTGTTAGTAGATGATTTGGCCAAGGAGATGCTAATGACTTCAAGAGATTGTATTTATGCTAGATAGTGGGTTCATGCCTCTAAAGCCTGGGCTTGATAGACAGAAACAACTAAGACTGTAGATGTGCTGTTGCCACTAGGGATAAAATAACCGATGCTTAGTTTAAGGGTACTGTTGTTAAGTCTAATGCGTTTGTTTACGTTACACACTTTGCTTAATGCTATAATCTGTTGCTTGCAATTTAATACTCATGGGAGACCCGAAGCTATCTTGTGAGTGGATTATGAGTTATAGATGCAGCTAGTAAGTGGTCTTTGTATATTGTTGTAATGTCCAATAGATATAACAATGAACATGTGCTTGTCATATATTGCATTGTCATGCGTTTGCAATTTGTCAATTGCCCAGCTGTAATTCGTTCACCCAACATGTATGTTTATTTGTCTTATGGAGAGACACCACTAGTGAACTCTAGACACCGGTCCTTTATTCCACACTGATACAAACACTGTTTTCACCACGCTCTACGTTACTTCCTGCTGCTAATTTGTGTTCATCATCATATTCTACACCATACGTTTAATCCTTTGTATTCAGCAAGCCGGAGAGATTGACAACCTTCCTGTTTCGTTGGGGCAAAGTACTTTAATTGTGTGTGTGCAGGTCCACGTCAGTGATCGGTAACGGCGCCGCTGACACCTTTCTGAAGCTCTTCCAATTCCTACTGGATCTGACAACCTTGGTTTTGTAATCAAGGAAAAACTTTGCTGCTGACTACATCATACATTCCTCTTGGGTTTCCCAGCGAACGTGCGTTCCACGTCATCACCCCCAAGTGGTGACGTTGACCCTAGGGGCGCTGCTCCCGCCTGTGCCTGGAGTCAAGTTGTCGTTGTGGCAATGGTGAAGGATTCAATTGCTTTGTTTGTAATCTTGTAGGGTCATGTTTGTAATTTTGGAGGGCCTAGTTGTTATTTAGACTTGTTGTTGGGTCCTCAGTGTAACTTTGCTGATATGTTAATGCAATTCCTGGCCCTTCGAGGCGATTCCATATTTAAAAAAAGCTATTTTGGTGCAGATTTTTAGAGTAACACCGACGATAGAATTATTTTTGTACTAAAAATTAAGGGAGAGTTGAAACGGAAGACGTAATTAAAAGGAAATATCTCATGATAAGGAGGTGGATTAATTGGTCCAATCTTATATTTAGTATTTTTCTTATTGCAGGCGCCCGACCAGAGACGACTACGCATCGATCTCGACATAGGAATCAACGGAGGTGGTGCCCCAAGTGGTGACGTCCCTGGTGTCGCTGCTCCCGCTTGTGCCTAGAGGTCAAAGTTATCGTTGCGGCAATGGTGAAGGACCTGATTGCTTTGTCTGTAATCTTTGTAGTGTCTTGTTTGTAATTTTGGAGGGCCTCGTTTTATTTGCACTTGTTGTAGGGTCCTCAGTGTAACTTTGCTGCCTAGTTAATGCAGTTCCCGGCCCATCGGGGCCATTCCACATTCAAATAAAACAAGGAGGTGGATTAATTTTTAGAGTAACACCGCCGATAGAATTCTTTTTTGTAGTCAAAATTAAGGAGAGTTGGAACGATATGCGTAATTAAAAGGAAATATCTCATGATAAGGAGGTGGATTAATTGAGCCAATCTTATATTTAGTAGTTTTCTTATTGCAGGGGCCCGACCGGAGACGACTACGTGGAGGCCAGCTCAAAACCCAATCATCCACCATAAATACGGTGACATCGTGCCATCTAAGGACATTGTTTGTTGCCACCTTGCACGTTGACCCGTCCATTACCTCACCTCCCAGATCTTGTTCCCCTTGGTTCTATATATAGGTGCGTACACGGGAACTTTCCATGGTCGTCCTGCGCCACCACCAGCCCTTCCCCTGCTCATCCCAAGCTTAGTGCTAATCAAGTAGGTGCCTCCAGTGCTGCTGCTATGCCTTTGAGTTATGGAACCATGGTGCCAAGCCAACACACATACAATTCGTCATGGGTGGTCATGCCACCACCGCCTCCGCAGCTGGTTGGATGGCAGGACCAGTACACGGAGTTTCTGGCTCTGGCTGCGGTCGACCTAGCGAAGATGGGAGTTAGGCTCGAAGGTTCCATGCGTTCGCTGGAAATGATCGCTGGCTATAAGAGGAAGCGTGATGAGCAGTCGGCGCTGGTGCTTGGTACGGCCCACACGCAGCAACAACAAACCATTATCGTCGACAACTTCTTGCTCAACCATGTAAGTCCCATGCCACCAAATTAATATATACTTTCTTCGTGTTTGAGGATTGCACGTTGATCTAACTATTGTTACCACTGTATCAATCGAAGCAGGCATCAAAGATGTGGGAGGCTCTGGTAGAGCAGAGGCAGAGGTTTATTAGCCTAATCAGGTCCACCACAGAGGACAGGGCGGCGAAGCGGCTCAAGGTAAAGGACGAGGAGATCAAGTGTATCAGGGGTGTCAACTGGAGTTGCAGGAGCGGCTTAGGAATCTCAACATGGAGGTCCAGATGTGGCGTGATGTCGCAAGGTCCAATGAGGCGGCCGCCAACGTGCTCCGTGGCGACCTGCGGCATGCACTCGATGTGAAGTCGGTCCATGTCCATGGCGTTGGAGATGGTGATGACGCTAGTTCGTGCTGCTGGGGGACTACCACGTGGACTTCTGCAGGACGAGGAGCACGAGGTGCGGAAGCCGGTGGCGGTGGCGAGCGTTGGGAGCTGCAAGGGGTGTGGCCAGAACGAGGCCGTGGTGCTGTTGCTGCCGTGCATGCACCTCTGCGTGTGCCTTTCGTGCGCGGCCTCTGCGAGGGCGTGCCCAGTGTGCGGATGCACCAAGACCGACATCATCAACGTCAACTTCTCGTGATGCGGGGATGCAATAGTTCTCAACATATTTTTTATTTCTCCTGATGAAACCTTTTAGAGTCGACTATGTTGTTTTGTATCCTTCTATGTTTTTCTTTCTAGATGGGGATGATAGAGCGATTGTGAAATGACCATGCTTACAGAGGATGAGTTTCCCCCTTTTCTCCGATTTAATGTAGTTTTTTAAGTTGTTGTATCAATTGTCCAACAAGATGAAAAAATGTTCGTAATATTGCATATGAATGCTTGAAAACGAACTACATATATCATATACTTGATGTGTCCTTCGTTTTCCTGGTTACAGAATATGCCTATGGTATCATAGTAGGGGCATGAGGTGAGAAGGATTTCCGACGACTTAGGTGATCGCCTCACCAGAGACGTGGAAAATCGCGTGGAGACATTGTAAACGAGGAAGATGGTATTTGCAGCAACCATAAGCCGAGGGGCGGAGAATGTCACCTGGCGGCGCATGTGAGGAAAGGGTGACTAGGGTTTGGAGATCTGCCTTGAATGTAGGCGAAGGGGAATTAGAAACAAGATTCAAATCCGATGATCCAACATATTGATTGAGTTATAAGAAAAGAAATATATTACACAAAGGGTCTCTAAATTCATACGATCGATATCATACATATGGGGGTGAAGAAGAAAGTGCATGCCCCTGTCGCCAGGCGGCGGCGCATGTAAGGGAAGGCTTGCTAGGCTTAGGGTTTAGCATCTCTTTAGCTAGAACAAGAAAGGGATATAGAAAGTGGATTCAAATACGACAATTCTAAATATATTGATTGAGTTTTACAGAAAAGTTTCCTGGTAGCAAAGTTGGGCTATCATTCATGCAATCTAGCATATAAAAGGACATTATTAATTAATTGCATTTGAAGAGGTGATGAAGGAGAAATAGCATACGCTGACTCGTGGTGCATGAGAGGAAATGACTGCATGAGTTAGACTTTTGTGGATCTGGCATTGAAGCAAAAGGGAGATAAAAACAAGATTAATATCTAACGGGTCCAAATGATTAATTGAGTTTTATGGAAAATACTCACAACGTGTGAATTCTCTAAATATAAAACTACCGACGATCTAGGATTTTTTTATTGAGTCCACTAGATATTCAAAACCTTTTGAAATTGGCCTACTCATGATTTTCTAGTTTCTTGTTGGATCTTGTATCGAGGTTGCAAAACCTAGTACAAAGTAGCAAATGGTTGAGCGGGGACCTGATGGAGAAACTGCCATGGTCAAATATACATGCTCGTTTGCAAGGCTCGTGGGTGTGTTGCACTTGCAAAACACAAACATTTGGGCCATGCCATCTGTTGGTGATGCGAGACCAGGGACGGATTCAAGGGGGGACGAGCGGGGGCGACGCCCCCCTAACGATCCTCTTTTTACTTGATAGCGATTAGTCAGATCGCTAATTCACCAGGTGCCTGAGAGATTTCGCCCCCCAAGTGCTGAGACAAACATGCTACTAGCTCTGTAAAGAAGCCCATGGACAGCAGACCGAATATGAAAAGAAGCCCACCTTGGCACATGCCCATCACTGGAACATGAGAGGTCATTTTCTTCTAATCGCTACTAGCCTCGATCAGAATTTTGCTGCCGCCGAGTCGATACCTAGAGCAGTTTTACGTCGCAGAAGCTTCTCGCCTAGGTCCGATCGAGATTCCCAACTGCACGAGCGAAGGTTTGTCCTTCATCCCCCGATCTGTACTTCACGCTTTATGTCAAACGTGATTTTCGTTTTCCATCTAGATTGAATCAGTTGCTTCCGATGTGCTAGATTTTAGGATTTGGGGTTGTAGTAAAGTCATTGAGGAGGAGGATATGCAATTTGGGGGCCGCTGTGCTGCAGATATGGTGCGTTGTGGATTATTTCATCCCCAAACTGACAATAGTTTGCATATCATCTAGTTTCTTCTCGTGTGCAGTGCCTTTTCATTTTTATAAGTTATTAGCTTCGTGATTGTTTCTGATTTTTTTTTGACTCGGCTTAAGTAAAAATGTTGACATTTTGGGCAGCAGCGAACTTCGCCCCCCCATGTCGGAATCCTGGCTCTGTCCCTGTGCGAAACACCACATATAAAGTGCTCAGTTTGAAATGATCATTTGCGATACAAGAGACATGGCACACGTGCAGATTTCAACCTACGTTTGAGATTTGTTCATACACTACATATGCATGTCTCTTCTCAAAAAAACCTAACCCTATACTTTCTCTCTCACACACCCCCTCCTTCTGATCTTGACGAGACAAAGCGTCGACCTATTATCTCTCTGAGACTCTCTCTCTCTCCGACCTATGATCTCTAGAGATCGTAGTGTGGCTTGGAAACAACACGGACGTGAAGAACAAGAGGAGGAGGAAGCACAGGGAAGGCGGTGACACTAGAGGAAAGGATGAGGGCCAGTCAATAGCACATGCGATAGGAGAGGGGAGGATGAGGTTCTTAGTGCATACTCTAACATTTTAAATCACCTAACTTTGGCATGTCAAGCAAAAATATTTATTTAATTTTTTCTTTTACTTGGTTGAAATTTAGCAAATTAATTTTTATTTGGGTCTCATTTGCATCTTGAAGTATTTATTTTTATTTTAGGGAATTTTTTAAAGATCTATATAAGACTTTTTGAAATAGAAAATAAGTTTCAAAAATCATAGGTGGAAAATATGTTCCCTAAGCATAGTGTAATTAGTTCGATTTTGATTTTCTGCAATTTTTTGGAAAAGATTTGACAATGATAAAGTTCATAATATTTTTCATACCATGTTAGTAATTGAAAAAAGGGTCCAAAACCCCGAAATTACTTTTCGGACAAATCATCTCCTTCGACCTGTTTATAACCTGCCATATTCCGGTGTTCACGTTACACATAAACAGCCAGTAATCCTCTGATTTAGGATACTCGATCGTCATCTAGGTAAACTCAGTTCCTTCCCTTTCTCTCTCCTCTCACTGAATGATGGGTGGACATCCATTTATCTTCTACTCCGTAGCTCCTAGCGCCTTCTCTTATGTAACTGAAACCATCTTCATTTGGACCGTCGAACTTTACCTAACACAGTCCCTTCCACTGCCTCTTTCCCCCTAAAAGAATCGTCTGAGCCCCTCTATCTCTCGCACCTCAATACTCTTTCTGCCTACTCTCTCCTAGCTTGAGAGCTTTCACTATCGGGCTCCGTCGATAGATAGATCTCCGTCTGTGTCGTCCCCTAACAACGGCATAGACCTCACTTCCATGTCCGCCTACGCGACACATAGCCACCCCGTCACATCTCTGTCATCAGCGACCATTGGACGCCTGATCCATTTGAAAGCTGAGACAATTGTCGCCCTATTATCATGAGTAATCATCAGCGGAGAAAGCTGTGTCTATCGAGACGACCACTATGCCGAGACAGCCGACGAGCCACATATGTTTTTTTATTAGAAATGGGAGCATCGCCCCAGGCTTATCAAAATGATGCACATGGCCGTTTTTTCATTAAGATAAAATTGTACGAACATCCAAAGGTACGAATTATTACATCTCACTGAGCACACAGTGTGGACACAAAAATAAGCCAGTGAAAAAGCAATAGACTATTCATCTATTTTTCTAGCATGACGCCACCCATTTTGGCAAAAGATAGCCCGAACGACCGCCATCATTCGAGTACATCCGAAATCCATATGCTCCCGCTGAGTTTCCGGAAGCAGGAACGACCACATTTGGATCCAATGGGTAGCTCTGGAGACAACCTGTAAAAAGTGAGAAGTTTGAATTTTGTTAAAGACAATATCATTCCGGCAATTCAAAATTGCCCAAAGAAAAGCTGAGATGCCAGTACGTATCTGTGCTTTAATATATTTGTCCACCCCATTTAACCAACTCCCAAACATATGTGACACACTTGTTGGGGGTGTTAAGTTAAAGGTAAAATGAATGAGTCTCCAAATGTTTTTAACAAAATGACAAGATATAATAAGTGTTATACAGACTCTTCTGTATCGCAAAAAAAATACTTCTTACATCCAATCCAATTCTTGTTAGCCAAGTTGTCCTTTGTCAACAACACACCTCTATTTAAAAACCAAAATAATATTTTAAGCTTTAGAGGAATTCGTAGTTTCCCCAAATATTTGTGCAAAAAAATTGTGTGTCCATTCATATATCTATACTACTATTAAAAGAGCAAACATGTTCGGGATACATTAAATTTGTGCCGTTTATTATCTGATCAACGATCCAGATCGCTCCAATGTTTGACAACTCAACACACCTTTTCGTTTTCGTCATAATTACAAAGGATTGCCACCGGTGAAAGAAACCTCCCGACTCGCCTGGTACGAGAAACCGGATCGGAGTCCGTCCCTGCAGCTCCAGTCTCTTTGATTATCTCCGTGCCACCGCTAAAAAGAAACATCAAACGGTTCGGTCATCTAAAAAAAAGACGACGCTCTCCTTGGCACAATTGGCCGGCGCGGTCGGCGACCCTCTGTCGGCCGTCGAGTCCACGCGCAGCACCACCAGGCTGCGCCGCCGTGTGAGTGATTCCTCCTCGTGCGTCCTCTCCGCCCTCCTCACCGACTGCCTCGGCGCCCTCTCCGCCAGACCGCCAACCGACCCGGAGCCAAGGCCAGCCATGGAGCTCGCGGACGCCGCCAGGGACGAGGCCCAACCTCGCCGGCTCCCCGCTCCGCCAACTCGCCTGCGGAGGGGGTGAGGCCTCGGGCTCCAACCTCGCCGTCTCCCCGCTCTCCATCCACGCCAGATGGAGGGCCCATGGTGCGGTTCGCCAACGGCGTGTGGGTCGACGCCGCGATGCGCCTCAAGGTCAACTACGCCGCCGTCGTCTCCGAGCACTACCGCGCCCAGGCGCACCCGGCGCCCTTCAGAGACATGGTGAGGCCGACACCTCCGAGGCGGGTGCGCACCAACGCCGCACATGAGCGTGCTCCAGCTGCTGCTCCCGTCGTGCTCCTTGTGTCGGGAGCGCGCGAGGCAGAGCGCGCACCAACTCCACACATGAGCGTGCTCCAGCTGTTGCTCCCGTCGTGCTCCTTGTGTCTGGGAGCGCGCGAGGCAGAGCCCCGCACCCAGCGCACCGCGGCGCGTAGCTTCATCCCCGTTGGGATTGTTTTGGGGATTTTGACCAGTCAAACCCGTGTCGCTGCCTTCATGTGATGCTGATGCTGTTACTTCAGTGCCTTTCCTTTCATAAGATCTTAAATCATTTCATTTTCTTTGTGCTATACTTATATATGCTTCTGAAGTTATGATGGATTATCGGTGTGCTAGAAGTCTACTTGTGATTTTTCTTTGTGCCAGGCTTGTTTTCGTTCAAATTGATTGCTTTTGCATCTTGTGGCAGTAGATAATCATTTTCACCCAAGCATACATATTCTATGCAAACGCTAGAGTAAAATTGGTAGCACTAAAAGTGTTGGATCCTACTCTTAATTCTAACACTGTTATTTTACAGGAACGACGTCTATGGAATCCAAACAATATAGTATTTTTTTCTATGGTCAACAGTCAACACACAATTTACCTTGAATTTTGAAGGATCGGTGGATGGGGCACAAATGAATTCTTTTGTATATCTGTGTTGCAGCATGTACTTCCAATTTAGTAGGCAAGTCATATGTGTGTAATGTAGATAAAACAGGGCACAGTTTAATTAGCCCGTGTTTTTTTGTGAGTATTTTCTTGGCTGTTTCATAATGTTTTCTTACTTTTTCACAATGTGCTCCAGATTGTGTGTTGGGGCAGGGAAAGTTCCACTTCTAATTTATAAGATTTGTGTATATGTATTCACCGTGATGGTTGTGTTTAACATGCTATATGTATTTCTGAAAAAACATTGTATGCATTAATTTACTGGAATAACATTTTTATTATCTGTAAAACAACTTCAAATTAGACATAGGCGTTTTGGCTCCCGGGTGTAGATGCACCCGGTAGATTTCAAAAAAATTTCAAAATTTGAAAACTCATCAAAAAAATCTGAAAACAATCATGCACGTACATGACCCCGGTACGCACCACCGTATTTTTTTTCGCGACGAAATACCATCGTACGCGCCCTGTACAAAAATGACAAATTTCCTGTCAGACATCTGACAGGAAATTTGTCATTTTTGTACAGGCCACATACGATGGTATTTCGTCGCGAAAAAAAATACGGTGGTGCGTACCATGGTCATGTACGTGCATGATTTTTTTTCAGATTTTTTTGATGAGTTTTCAAATTTTGAATTTTTTTTGAAATATCGGGAGCATCTACACCCGGGTGCCAATGCGAATTTCCGTGAATGTAGAGCCTATATTGGCAATCATAACTTCTCATTAGTCGATTGACTTGACTACAAAGAAACCGGACTGCATAGTCACACAAGTAACCAAAGAAGTTTTGTGTTTATTCTTCTATTTTAACTCCGAGACAAGTATATATTTGCATGGTTTAGAATTGCTTTTGTAAAAGGTTTAAAATTGGTTCAAGACAACATTGCTTACACATGTATATTTTTCTGCAATTGGTGGAGAGCGTGCGTTGCACGTGCAAGCTAACTAGTTCAGCATATAAAGACTTAACAGAGAAACTCCCCGAAGACGTTAACTTCCATTTAAAAGTATCGTTCGCCTTTGAAAGAGTAACCTGCATGAGACGCTCTACTAGTTGTAGCCAAACATCCCTCTTGTCTCCTACAAGTGCCCGCCTAAATTGCAAATTCAGCGGAGTCGTATTCATAACCTGTGCAACTAAAACTTTTTTATGTCGCACAACATTATATAGGTAACTGATGACCTTTCTATTACTTATTGATGGGTCCAACTTACGTGTGGTTCTGGCTCCTCTTTCCCTCATCCAGTTCTCTCAGCTTTGAGCTATCGCTTGATGTGCTCTCTCTTTCCGACGGGAAACCAAAGTAAGATGGTTTGCCAGCAAAGCAGAAAAGAAGCGATCTGTTTTTGACTTTTTGTGGTGGCAAGGAAAATTACAGGAACAGCAAAGTAAGATTTTGCTGTACAGTAGAGGTGCTAGTTTTATTCAGCGGGCTGAAATGTTTCGCTTGCCCTTCACAGTACACGCACAGAAACATCACCAGCAACGGATTCACACAAAGGTACATTGAGAAAACCGATGCTCGTGGATTCTTACGTACACCGATGCTCGTCGACGAACAGCTTTATGTCTTCCACGAGCTGGCCGGAGTCGGGGAGCTCCGGGAACGCGTGGAAGCCGTGGAAGGCTTCGGGGTACTCCACCACCCGCACGTGCTTCCCCTTCTCGCGCAGCGTCTCCACGTACCGCGCCTGCCAGACCTTGAGCAGGTCGCGCCCGCCGATCGCCACCATGGCCGGCGGGAACGCCTCCGCGAGCTCCACGCGCTCGCCGCAGACTCGAGCGGCCGCGTGGTCCCGGGTGGCGCCCTCCGGCAGGAACTCCCTCCAGTAGGCGTCCGACGACGCCATCGACAGCGTCAGGCCCACCTTGTCGAGCGCCACCTCCGCCTCCGTCCGCTCCTCGCCCCCGAAGAAGGGCTGGATCAGAACCGCGCCGGCGAGGCGGAGCGACGAGGCTGTGGTGGGCATGTCTGCCGTCCAGCGCTGGGCCACGTGGTGCGCGATGTTGCCGCCGGCGCTGTCGCCGGCGAGGAAGCAGCTGGAGAGGTCCACGGGGACGGCGGCGTCAGCAGGGAGGCCGTTGGCGTCGAGGTAGCGGAGCACGTCCAGGCCGTCGTCGTAGGCGGCTGGGAAGCGGTGCTCGGGCGCGAGGCGGTAGTTCACGGACACGACCACAGCGCCGAGCCCGCTGCAGAGGCGGCGGCAGAGGGCGTCGTAGGGGCGGGACGCCGCGGAGAATAGGGTGAAGCCGCCGCCGTGGAAGTAGACGACGACGGGGAGCGGCGCCTCGACTGCTGACGAGGGGAGAAGACGCGCGCCCAGAGGCCCCGGGACGCATCGACGGTGACGTCGGCGCAGCGCACCCCCGAGGCGTCCGGGCGAGGCTTCGCGGCCGCGTGGAGGTCGGCGAGGGAGCAGAAGAGGCGCCGGACGCTACCGTCGGGACGGTGCGCAAGCGAAAACGCCGCCAGCTGAACGCGCACCGTCCACGGCAGGGCCGGCGGCCGGTCCGTGCCCTCGGTGCCGGCCATTCCGTTTGAGCTAAGAGTGGAGGAGAAACCGAGGTGTATAAGTTACATCATCTTCGATGCGATCAATGGCCAATTAATAGTGTAGGACAAGAGTGCAACTTGATCTCTGACAACATGATCCTTATTTAAGACCTGACAAGTGACAAGTTTTGTCGTTGATGCAAGACGAGAACGACCAGTTTGAAATCATCGTGAATGCTGTATAGAATTAGAACTAGCATCGTTGCAGAAGTATTTACTCCCTCGGATCCAATGAAGTGTCGCAAGTTGTACAAGGAAATTGTACATGTTTTGGAACATCTGTGGCAGTTACTCAGGAGGTTTTGCAGGCTTTGAATTCGGGTGTGATCCTTAGGGCTGGAACGACACTATAGTGGTTCTTATCCCAAAAATTGATAATCCTGAGTTGGTAACTCAATTTCGGCCTATAAGTTTGTGCAATGTGGTTTACAAAATCATTTCAAAAATGTTATCTTCCAGGTTGAAGGGCATTCTTCCAGATGTTATCTCATCTATGCAGAGTGCCTTTGTTCCAGGACGACTAATTTCTGATAATGTTTTGGTAGCCTATGAAAGTATTCACTCTATAAAGAACAAGAGGAGAGGAGCTACGGGCTCGTGTGCTGTAAAATTGGACATGCATAAGGCATATGATCGTGTGGAGTGGGTGTTTCTAGAGAATATGATGCGAAGACTGGGTTTTGCTGAAAGATGGATCTCTATTATGATGGCTTGCGTCAGATCGGTAAGATATCAGGTTCGTTTTAATTCTGAGGAGATGGATATGTTTACACCGACCAGGGGGTTACGTCAGGGTGACCCTTTATCTCCATATCTGTTCCTGTTATGTGCGGAAGGTTTATCTAGCCTTTTGTTGTATGAAGAAGAAGTTGGTGGCATAGATGGGTTAAGGGTGTGCAGAAATGCACCGTCAGTCTCACATCTCCTTTTTGCTGATGATTCCCTTATTCTCATGAAAGCTGATATGACTAATGCAACTTTCCTGCAACAAGTGTTGGATACTTATTGCGCAAATTCAGGACAAATGGTGAGTTTGGCCAAATCAAGCATTTTCTTTTCTCCTAATACTAATGCCCTTATTCGAGCAGAAATTTGTGAGACTCTTCATATAGATACAGAGGCTCTATCAGATAAATATCTTGGTCTTCCAGCGCTGGTTGGTGCTGACAGAAGTGATTGTTTTCAGCATTTTATTGAAAGAATTATTCAGAGGATAAATGGATGGAAGGAAAAACAGTTGTCTATCGGCGGAAAAGAAATTCTCCTTAAGGCAGTGGCGCAAGCTATCCCTGTTTATGCCATGTCAGTGTTCCAAATACCAAAGGGAGTGTGTAAGGGAATGATGGATGCAATTGCAAAATTTTGGTGGGGCGATGATGATAATAGCAACAAAATGCACTGGTATGCTTGGTGGAAGCTTTGCTACCCAAAGAATGATGGAGGCATGGGCTTTAGAGACTTCCACTCCTTCAACCTTGCTATGCTCGCAAAACAAGGGTGGAGATTAATTAATGAACCAGAATCGTTATGTGCCAGAGTTCTTCGTGCTAAGTACTATCCCCAAGGTAATATTCTTGCTGCAGGACCGAAAGCGGGGTCCTCTTTTACATGGCAAAGCATCTTAGCTGGTTTAACCACTCTAAAAAGAGGTTACATTTGGAGAGTTGGCAATGGGGAAATGATCAACATTTGGCAAGATCCCTGGATTCCTTCTAGCCCAAATAAACGAGTCATTTCTTCTAGGGGACATGCTCCATATTCCAAAGTATCCGAGTTGATTGATCCGACTACTGGAGGCTGGAATGAGATTCATTTGAGGGAGGTTTTTTTAACGGTCGATGTGAACAGGATTTTAAATATTCCACTGAATACTCATGGTTTTGATGATTTTATTGCTTGGGCTGAGACTAAGCATGGTCGTTATACTGTTCGGTCTGGATATCACCTACAATGGAAACATCAATTTGGCAATTCAGTTAGTCAGCTAGCTCTCCCAGGCAGTTCGATACACAATCCTGTTTGGAAATCGCTGTGGCAGCTCAAAGTCCCGAGCAAGGTTAAAATATTTACTTGGCGGGCCTTACATGGTATTCTTCCTCTTAAATCTATATTGGCAAATAGGCATGTTGGTTCTTCAGGGGAATGTCCCATTTGTCATACTGGCCCAGAAGATGTGAGGCACCTGCTTTTCCAATGCCTCATGCCGTGGAATTATGGAGTGCGCTAGACCTGCATGAATTCATAGCCGAGGCAGTGGATCAGGATAGATCTGGTTCGGGTATATTGGAGGTTTTGCTACGCCAACCTGCAGGTCTGATCCAAGGCATTGATAATGTTCAGAGGAAGGGGCTTATTGCAATCACATGCTGGTACCTCTGGTGGCTCCGCAGAAGGCGAACTCACGGCGAATCTGTCCCTCCCTTGAGTCGCTGCAAAATTTCTATGCTAACTATGGCTGCAAATTTCTCAAAAGCTTCGAAACCATTGGCACCCAACTCTGATCAGAAATGCAAAAGACCAGAACCGAGACATGTGAAGTTGAATGTTGATGCATCTTATACTGAAGACTCTAGCTCGGGGGCAACTGCTGCAGTCCTGCGAGATTACCAAGGCAACTTTATAGCAGCTTGCTGTAGGTATATACCACACTCTTCCTCACCGGCAATGACAGAAGCCATGGCCATGAAGGAGGGTTTAGACCTGGCGAACCGAATGGGGTGCAACTCAATTATAGCAGAATCTGATTCGGTGGAGACTATTGATGCTTGTTCAGGTATTGACACTTGGTGGAATGAGTCAGCTGCCATTTTTGCGGATATTGTGGACCTTTGCTCCGGTATCAACTCGGTGGAATTCAAACATATTCCGAGGGAGGCAAATAAGGTTGCGCATGAAATTGCTAGAATGTGTTTCATTGATAAAATACAATGTAATTGGGACGATGATCCCCCTAGCTTTCTTTTAGGCAGTCTGATAAATGATGTAACGATTGACAATGGTTAAAGGCGGCAAGTTTCAGACGCACTCTTTCCCTAACCAGGGTACCGAAAGGGACTGGCAGGGTTTTAATGAGGCGGCTTGCTGACCTAATATAGTGGAAAAGTTTCAAAAAAAAAGGAAATTGTACATGTTTAGTTCATTTTCCACGTCACTTTTAACGGATCGGAGGGAGTACAAGTTTACAATTGAAATCGAAACATAGCACAATTTGTGCGCCATACGAGTTGTACATCATAATTTTTGTGTTTTTTTTTAAGGGAACCACACACTTTATTAACTCAAAACATACGGGGTACAATCAGCATCTAAGCTGGAACTCAAAAAACCAGGACAAGAACCTATCCAAATCGAATTTAACCTATGCTCACATGCATATCTAGCACACTCATGAGCCACAGAATTAGCCGAACGCCTAGTAAAACAAAAATCAAAGGACTGAAAAGAGGGGACACTCTCGTCCACCTCGCACAAAATTGGAGCAATCATCGATCTCTGAGATGATCGATTCTTCCACCGCCGCACCAGCTCTTCGCAGTCAGTTTCACATATGATTTTCTGGTATCCCTGCTGATGAGCAAATAACACTGCATCTCTGAATGACAGGGCCTCCATGATGAGTGGGTCAGAGATACCTGGGTAGAGATTACACCATGCACTCCGAAAGCCATCTGCATCACGCGCTACCCCACCTCCTCCTGCAATGCCAAGCGTTTCACGAATGGCACCATCTGTATTCAGTTTGATCATCCCTGGCTCTGGTCCATGCCATGTACAGGGTGGTCTAGTTATCTTTGCCTTCGAATCCTTTTTCTTCTCCAGCAAACCAAAAGTTTCAGCAAGTGCTTCCATTGTTTTTGAAGGGTCATAACCCTGCTCATCATGCGCCCATCTGTTCCTCGAGTCCCAGATGGCGGACATGATTGAGATAATTCTCTCCCTGTCATCTTGGCTGAAGGAAGGCTCGCAGAGAATATCCATCACCCAAGTGGTCGGGTGCAACTTTGGTACTTTCAGATGCAAGATGTATCGCGCCGCGGTCCAGAACAGCTGCGCGTGGCCACACTCCATCATCGCATGAAATAACGACTCCGATGCGGATTTACAAACCGGACAGGTACTTTGAACTCTGACATGCCGCCTGGTGAGAGTAGCGTAATCAGGTACAATGCCTCTGAGTACTCTCCACCAAAACACTCGTACCCTCGGTAATACATCCAGCTTCCATAGCCGTTTCCATTTCTCATCATCTCGAGCCCTTGAATGACTCGCTTCATTACTCAACTCTTCCTCTTCATTAACCTTCTGCTCGAGGAGCGACCGATAGGCTGAACGAACAGAGTAAACTCCCGTCTTCTCCTGTTGCCACGCTATCCAGTCCTCACCAGCACTTCTTCTGAGTGGAATCTGCAGGATTTTCTCCGCATCTGGAGCAAGAAAAGTCTGGCGAACCAATTGTGTCCTCCATTGAAACGTATCAACATCAATAAGCTTCGCAACTTGATCCACCCCCGTCTCATTTAACCTGCCCATTGGCTTCATTGCACACGCTTCTGGTATCCATCTATCAGACCAAATGGATATTGTAGTTCCATCACCTACCCGTTTGATCAATCCCGTTTCAAGAGCTTCTCTCCCCGCCAAAATTGCCCGCCAAGTTTTAGATGCAGTCCTTGGCGGGTTGACTGTCATGAAATCACTATTGGGGTAGTATATGCTCCGTAACACTTGAGCACAGAGAGACTGCGGATTTGTGATAAGCCGTCACCCTTGTTTTCCAAGTAAAGCCAGGTTAAAAAGTTCTAAATCACGAAAACCCATACCTCCCAAGCTCTTGGGTTTTGCAACCTTGTCCCATGCTAACCAATGCATGGCCTTCTTCTCCAACGATCCACTCCACCAGAATCTAGCGATGGGGGAAATAATTTTCTTGCAGGTACCTTTTGATAATAGAAAGCAGCTCATGCTAAAAGTCGGTATAGCTTGAAGAACCGCCTTGATCATAGTATCTTTCCCTGCATATGCCATCAACTGATCCCAGCCTATAATCTTGCTTCTAATACGATCAGAGATATAGTCAAAGTCCTCACTAGTTAGTTTTCCAACCGCAGTTGGTAAACCCAAGTATTTTTCACTAAAAGCTTCAACCAAAATGTCTAGCTCTTGTTTCACCAAAGCCCCTTGTCTCCTCTGGTATTCCCACACTAAAGAATATAGAGCTCTTCTCTCTATTGACCATCTGTCCCGATGCCTCATTATACAACTGAAGGATAGAATTCAGTCTTGCAGCACTGCGAACAGAGGCATCAATAAAGATGAAACTATCATCAGCAAACAACAAGTGTGTAATCCATGGAGCCCGATTGCACACTCTTATACCACGATCCACAAAACCTCCCGTGTAGTTATTCAGAAGTGCCGTCATCGCTTCCGCACACATGAGAAAGAGGTAAGGGGAGACAGGGTCTCCTTGACGTATGCCCCGAGTTGGAAGGAATTGTGGCAGTAACTCTCCATTTACCTTCACCGAAAACTTGACCGAAGAGACACATTCCATGATCATCATAATAATCTGGTCAGAAAAGCCCAGCTTCCGCATCATGGCCTCCAAGAAAGGCCATTCCACTCGATCATATGCCTTCATGATGTCAAGTTTCACCGCACACACTCCTTTCTTCGCCTTCTTCCTCCTTTTCATTGTATGAACACATTCAAAAGCAACAAGCACATTGTCTGTGATTAGTCATCCCGGTACAAATGCACTTTGCTCTTGACTGATTGTTTCCTCCAATATCGGTCGAAGTCTCATAGCTATCGTCTTGGTGCAGATTTTATACAGCACCGTGCATAGTGAGATCGGCCGATACTGCTTGATAGACTAGGGGTGCCGAAACATGGGGATAAGGACAATCGTTGTCTCATTGAGCTCTTCTGGAAGGTCTCCCCCGCTAAGAAAATTCAGCACTGCCGGTACCACTACTGGCTTAACCAGATTCCAGTGGCGTTGAAAAAATCCGGCGGTAAAACCATCAACCCCCGGGGCCTTGGACGGATGCATCTGGAAAAGCGCATTACGTACATCTTCTGTAAAAGGTTTTGTCCATCGCTGCTCTCATATCATCTGACACCCGTTCTTGAACATAATGAAGCAGCGCATCTGTCGTCGTATCAGCATCTGAGATAGGAGACGGGGTCCTGCTAGCCGAGGGTGAATGTAGGGCAAGAAGGTGGACGTTGTCGAGGTCGGGATTGTACACGGCAGTTTACCCAGCTTCAGGCTCCACGGCGGTGGCGGAGCCCTACGTGCTGCTATAACTCACTATAGGCAATAGCCGTGATACAGGTTACAATGAGTTGGTTGTATGTTGATTGGATGCCCTAAAGGCGTCCCAAGGTCCAGCTTATATAGGCGGCTAGACCTAGGGTTACAAGGAGATTACGTATCCGGCAAGCATACAGAGTCCTAAACCTAGCCGGCAAGTCTGCCGCCTTCCGTCTTGGTCTTGGTGGCTTCATGGGCTTCAGTCTTGGGCCTCCTCCTTGCCGGCATCCGCCTTCCTTGGTCGTCAGCTATCTGGGCCGCCCGGCAGGCAAAGCCTTCACCACCACTGCGGGCCACCCTGGACTAGCCGGATTGATCCATGCTGGTGATACCCCCAGTAGGTATATCCCCAACATTAGCCCCTGGAAGGGTTCGAGTTCTTCAGGCGCCGTCTTCTTTTGTCGGCAACGTCCGTCTTGTCTTGTAAGCGGCTGAAGAGCTGGAAGCATTCCAAAGTTGAAAGTAAGCGGCAATCCGCCTAACGTAGTCGGATGATTTGCCGCCATCATGGGAAAGACGGCCTGACCGCTGTCAGGAATCTTCCCGGCACCAGTCTTGTCATTTGACTAGTCCTGTCAAATGTTGACAGATGACGTCATGCAGTCCACGACAGTTTGGACTTGGGCATGTGTCATGATTATTTCTCCACTATGCACAAGAATCGGGGAGAAGGCCGCAGACACCGTTGCCACGACGTGCAAATCGTGGGCACGTGGCGGAAATCGTGCGTCCCCCCAATCTCGCGCATGGATCTTGGCGTGTGGAGATAAATACCCAAAGGGCGCCTTGGGGTCGATCTTCTTCCCCATTCGCATCCACCGCGGCCTCCTCAACTTCTCAGCTCTCCATCTCCCCGCACCCAACTCCGGCGAGCATGAGCAGAGCCTGAACAGCAAATGGCGAGCGCTTCTCAGCAAGATTCGGCGGCGGCGCTGGCTGCGACCTCGGCGACCACGGCTGGATCTGGATCTACGCCAGCGGCGGCGGTTCCCGCGAGCGCGCCGGTGACCTCTCCTGTCCCCACCGTGGCCGCGGGTGAGGTTTCCTCTTCTTCCCCAACTCCGGCGGCACCTGCAGCATCCACTCCCACCTTCCCGCTCCCATCCCTAGCGGCGACCAGCACTGAGGCTACGGCGGAAGCTACCGCCGACGACGACGACGACGCCGAGGATGAAGAGGAGACGGCGGACCTTGGCTCCAGGTATTGGCTGCCGTCAGTTATGACGTCAGCTTATCTGAAGGAGCTGGAGGAAGGCGGCTACATACCGCCCAAGACGGAATGCTCCTGGAGGGTTCCAGGCGACGAGGCAGTCCCTGACCCGCAAGACGGCGAGCGCGTCATGTTGGCGTCGCACTGCCTCCGCGGTATGTCCTTGCCGCTTTCCGCCTTCTTTCTGGCGGTACTTAGTTTCTACGGGCTGCAGCCGCACAACATAGCGCCCAACAGTATTCTAGTGCTAGCCGGCTTCCAGGCTTTGTGCGAAGGGTACTTAGGCATAGCTGCGTCCATAGAGCTATTCAAGTACTGCTTCCTATGCCGCCGGCAAACCATACCAGGCGGCCATCTGGCAACTTGCGGTAGCGTAACCTTCAACTGCCGCCAACCCGACTGGTACCCAAAGATACCATACATCGAGTCGGTGAAGCACTGGACCAGCACCTTTTTCTACTGCAAGGACATCCCGACACCCGGCACACACAGGGGATGCCTGTTTTTGTCAACGGTCCGCCAACCCACAAGGCCTGTTGGACGGCAAAGGTGCCGCTTAGCAGCTTGTCGGCTGAGCTTCGAATTGCCGTCAGGCGGATCGAGTTCTTGACGAAGACGATGATGGCTCCGCAACTTGACGGAGTTGACACCGTCATCTGCTGGGTGTCGAGGAAGATAATGCCACTCCGCCATCGCCCACTGAAGATGTGCGAGTACAAGGCGGATGACGCCGGCAACAGCACCCTTGACCAAGATGCTAGAGTACCGGCTCAGAGAGCTTGTCAAGCCTCTGTCGGTGAAGGCGGCTGAAGGCGTCGCCATGTTCACCCATGACAACCCAGCCCCAGCGGTAAGCCAAAGCTACTTTGTCATTTCATTGACATCTTTGTCCACTGGGTACTGAATTAATGTTCTGTCTTTTTCCTTTTCAGCTGCAAACCTTGGGGGATGAAGACTTGGCTCCTAACTGGTACGACACCGGTGCCAGCAAGTCGAAGAAGCGCAAATAGCGGCTCCACCAAGGATTTGGAGAAGAGGAAGAAAGCGGCCACCTCCGCTGATGCAGAGGATGAGACCTTGGGGAATGTCCCATTCAAGCGGTAGGCAAGCTTTTGCTTTCCCTGACTTAGCCATTTTGATATAAGTTTGTACTGACAAACTTGCACTTTTCTGCTACAGGGGCAAGCCTGCCATGCCCAAGCTCCGCGCCAACCTGAAGATTTCTGCCGGTAGGGGCAAGCCACCACGTTCTTCTCCAGCCGCTGCGCCGACAACGCCCACAGTTGGCGTTCCCGTGGTTGTATGCCAGGGAACGTACAGCTGCTGGTACCGCAGAGGCGGCTACGGAGAAGATGGCGGGCAAAAAGTCAGTTGCCGGACCTACTTTTCCAAGACGGCTGAAGCTTCGGCTAATGATGCCGCTCGATTTATTGCCATGAAGCAAGAGATGGATGACAGGATGGCGGCTGACCAAGGCGGATCGTCCTCCCATCCAGCTCTCAATCTGGCAAAGGGTTGCAAGACCCTCGGCAAACGCTAAGGACCATGCGTGAAGGTACCCGTAAATGGTACGCGCACATGGATGATCTCCACGAGACCCTGCATGGACAACTTGAGGTAATGTAACCTATAGTCCCAGCCCCCGAGCACTTTGGCGGCTGAAAATTTTTTAGCCGGCAAAGTGGTCTCGTTGACTATATAGTGCTAACCGCAATGTTGTTTTCGTGCATGCAGGCCGTTCTTGCTTCCAATCTTGAGCTGTTCCGTGCTCAAGAGAAGAAAAACAAAGAATGCCAGCAACTGCAGCAGGACGTGGAGATGAAGGACGCCCAGATTGCGAGCTTGGAAGAGGCTCGCAAAAAGGATGAAGGTGACAAAGTTTTCTTTGCCTTCTTTTCGTCCGACTTCTTTTTGCTTTTCCGACAAGTATTTTAGTCGTCTTTTTTTTATTTGTAGAATTACTAAACACTGCGCAAGATATTCTCAAGAACTCCACTGACATGCAAGCTTTGATGAACGAAGCTGCAGATCTTGCTGAGTTGGTGGCAAAGCTGAAGGCGGATCATGCCAAGGAGCTGGATGAGCGGGAGCTGGCCCATGCCGCCGAGGTTAGCAAGTTGACGGGACAACTTGAAGCCATGAGCAACAACCTCGACCAGGTGAACAAGAATGCCAAAGCGCAGCAGGAACAACTGTCACAGGCAGTCCAGCTAGCTCAGGAAACACTTGAAAACCATCTGGACGAGGTCAACGCCATCCACGAGCATGTCTTGGGTACGTCTCTAACCCTTCATCCTTCTTTGATACTTTGCACTCTTGAAATTTCAAGCTGCAGTGTGTAACTGTTTGTATTTGTGCAGTGCCGGCTAACTGGGTGATGACATGGCTACGACGCCGCGCCTTGCCCGTATCTTGAAGGTTGGCGAAATCGTCAACCAGATTGTCGGTGCAGGCAAAGCGTTTGCCGCCAAGTTCTACCCTGGGAGGACGGCGATCCCGTCAACTTTGATGCCCTGCCGGACCTGCTGGAGAAGGCGGCAACCGAACATGACAGCACGCTACGCTCAGCAGCACGAGGCGGCGCCAAGTTGGCATTGGCGATGACGGCGGCGTGGTACCGGAGGCTGATATTCATCAAGTCACCGAGTACTTCCCCACCGAAGACGAAAACAACCAAGCCATCGTGATGCAGGACGTGCTGCGGTCTGTTCGAGGCTATGCGACCCGGGTTGCCAACATGGTTGACATCCGCAAGTTCTACAAGGAACACCCGGATCCGCATGTTGCCATAGCCGATCCCTCCTTGGCGGATCCTGAAGCTGCCGTAGGCGGAGAAGGCGAAGCCGAGCTGACGAGCGCAGCCCCCAGGATGGCGGAGCCAGCCCCAAGATGCCGGCGTCAGCCCCCAGGATCTCTCACCACCTCCACCAAGGCGGCAACTCCTTGACTGTCCTCTCCTGTAATGGCAGCACAAAACACTGCGTTAATCTGTTAACGCAAAAAACTTTATATTTTGGGTTTGTAAATATTCTGGGCCAACTTTTATGCTACACTTGGCGGTAGGCTTATTTAAGTGGCCCGCCTTAATATGTATCTCGTTTGCATGTTTAGCTTTTCATATGTTGGCGGAACCTCATCTTAGTTACTTTAGCTGAGCCAACCAGGTGCAATACCAACTAATTTAGACTCAGAGACCAAAGCCAGCATGTTGGTGCCAACGACATACTACTAGGCGACCCACACACAAACAGACAGATAAGCATATTAGGCGGTGCAAAGATTGTTTGCTTTTTTAGCCGGCAGACGGCAAATGTCAAAAAGTTTGAACCTTAGCACGGAGCAAAAACTTATTTTGTTCGGTAACTTTTATGACAACAGATATATGATTGCGAGAAAAGACAAAAGATGGCATGATCCCAAAACTGAATGAGCAAACCACAGACTTTTATTTCATAATCATATAGTACTTATTACAATGTGGAAATTGCTAAGTGTAAAAAGGACGTAGCTGCTCAATGTTCCAGGTCGCTTGGTTTCTTCATACTTGTCATCAACCTTCCTTTTGCGCTTGCGACCTCGCTTCTTCTTGTATCCGTCTCGTGCGTCTACCAAGTAATAAGAACCATTGAGCAACACCTTACTGACCACAAAAGGTCCTTCCCAAGGCGGGGATAACTTATGCAAGCCCTTCCTGTCTTGGATTAGGCGGAGGACCAGATCACCAACTCTAAAACTTCGTTGCCGCACTCTTCTGCTGTGATAACGCCTCAAACTTTGCTGATAGATGGCGGATCGTGCGAGAGCAACGTCTCGTTCTTCATCAAGTAGGTCAAGGCCATCCTGTCTTGCATCTTCTGCGTCTTCCTGGACGTAGGCTTGAATTCTGGGAGAATCATACATCATGTCGGTCGGCAACACTGCTTCTGCGCCATAGACTAAGAAGAAAGGAGTGAACTTGGTTGATCTGTTTGGAGTTGTGCGTAAACTCCAAAGGACAGATTGCAATTCATCCACCCAAGCCCCAGCCGCTCTGTGCAATGGTACTTCGAGACGTGGTTTGATGCCTTGTAGGACTAAACCATTTGTACGCTCTACTTGACCGTTTGCCTGCGGGTGTGCTACTGAGGCAAGATCTAGGCGGATGCCATGCTTATAACAGTATTCCTCAACTTCGCCTTGCGACAAGTTAGTGCCGTTATCGGTGATAATGCTATGAGGCACCCCGAACCGAGAGATTATTCCCCACAGAAAATTTGCGGCTGTGGCACCGTCTAGCTTTTTGATAGGCTTAGCTTCAACCCACTTGGTGAACTTGTCTACAGCCACAAGTAAATGTGTGTAGCCACCAGGCGCCGTTTTAAACGGACCAACCATGTCCAAGCCCCAGACTGCGAAAGGCCATGTGATGGGTATTGTTTTAAGCTCCTGAGCTGGCATGTGCGATTGTCTGGCATAAAGTTGGCAGCCCCTGCATCTTTTGACGATGTCCTCTGCATCTTGCTTGGCTGTCAACCAGTAGAAACCTTGTCGGAAGGCTTTTGAAACAAGGGCGCGTGAGGAAGCGTGATGTCCACACACGCCAGCATGTATCTCATCCAACAGTTCTCTGCCTTCTTCGGGCGAAATGCAACGTTGGTAAACACCAGTGGTGCTACGCTTGTACAATTCGCCTTTGATTATTGTGAATGCCTTGGCTCTTCTTATGATTTGCCTTTTCAAAACCTCATCATCCGGCAACTCCTGATTGATCAGGAAGTCCAAATATGGCGTCGTCCAATCCGGCTTTACCAGGTAGACGGCATAGCTAGCATCATCAACTGGTTCTGCCGATTCTGGGTCAAGGAGGTCTGCTCCTTTTATTGACGGCTTGTGTAGGTGTTCCAGGAAAACATCTTTTGGTACCTTTTTGCGTTCAGACCCCATTCTGGCAAGTGTATCTGCCGCCTCATTTTGAGCTCTTGGGATGTGGCGGACCTCGTAGCCTAGGAAACACTTGGCGAATTCGTCGACGGTAGCTCGATATGCCGCCATTGTCTCGCTCTTTGTGTCCCAAGTACCACGTATCTGTTGCGCCACCAAGTCTGAATCTCCGTAGCAGAGGACACGCTGGACGCCAAGTTCCTTGGCAATGTGTAAACCATGAAGGAGAGCTTCGTATTCAGCAACATTATTAGTTGCCTTGAAGTGAATTTGTAACACATAACTAAGCTTGTCTCCTTGAGGGTTTCTTAAAACAATGCCAGCCCCCGAGCCCTGAAGCATTTTTGATCCATCAAAGTGCATGATCCAATATGCATCTTCAGGGAGAGGTACTTCGTCCATGGCCTCCGTCCAATCTGCTACAAAATCTGCTAAGGCTTGAGATTTAATGGCCGTTCTGGGTTTATACATGATGTCGAAGGCGGCAAGTTCGATGCCCCATTTGGCAACGCGGCCTGTTGCATCTGTATTATTGATGATATCCCCCAGAGGTGCCTTGCTCACAACCGTTATTGAATGTTCCTGGAAATAGTGCCTTAACTTTCTGGCGGCGTAGAAAACACCGTAGACCAGCTTCTGGTAATGCGGATAACGCTGTTTTGAGGCGGAAAATACTTCACTGATGAAGTAAACCGGACGTTGTTCCGGCAAGTCTGAATTTTCCGTCTTGCGTTCCACAACCAGGACCACGCTAACAACCAAGTTAGTTGCCGCGATGTAAAGCAGCATTGGTTCCTGCGAACGAGGAGCTGCCAAGATTGGAGCAGATGTTAACGCGTCCTTGAGTTGCTGCAAGGCGGCGTCTGCTTCGTCTGTCCACTCAAAGTTGTCGGATTTCTTCAGAAGCCGGTAGAGAGGCAGTGCCTTCTCACCAAGACGGCTAATGAAACGACTGACGGCAGCCGCCGAGCCGGCAAGTCGCTGCACGTCCTTCAGGTCCTTGGGCCTGGATATGTTGAGGATCGCTTTGATTTTTTCTGGATTTACTTCTATTCCTCGTTCGGAAACGATAAAGCCAAGCAATTTGCCGGCAGGAACCCCGAAGACGCATTTTTTCGGGTTGAGCTTCATCCTATATACCCGGAGGCTATCAAAGGTTTCTCTCAAATTCAAGCAAATCTGCCTTCTTTCTTGACATGACGGCAATGTCGTCAACATAGACGTGAACATTGCGGCCAATTTGCTCGTGAAGGCATCTTTGCATACACCGCTGATACGTTGCGCCGGCATTTTTTAGACCGAAGGGCATCGTGATGTAGCAAAGGTCCCGTAGGGGTAGTGAACTGTTTTGATTTGGTCGGATTCTCGCATTTTGATTTGGTGGTACCCGGAGTACGCATCCAAAAAGCACAGCAGCTCGGAGCCGGCTGTGGAGTCTATGACCTGATCTATACGAGGTAAAGCAAAGTGGTCCTTAGGACAGCACTTGTTCAAACCGGTATAATCAATGCACATTCTCATTTCCTTATTAGGTTTTGGAACCATTACAGGATTTGCCAACCAATCAGTGTGTACTACCTCCCTAATGAACTTGGCTTCTTGCAACTTGATGATCTCCTTCCCTATTGCTGTCCGCTTCTTCTCACCGTAGCGCCTTATTCCTTGCTTCACTGGCTTGGCTCCTTCGTAGACGTTAAGAGAGTGCTCGGCAAGTTCCCTCGGGACACCTGGCATGTCGGCTGATGACCATGCAAAGATGTCCTGATTCTCACGGAGGAACCTGACGAGCGCGCTTTCCTATTCGTCGTCTGTCGTGGGGTCACTCTTCAACTACCCCACGGTGGGGATACCTGGGTCACGCCAAGCCCATCAGCCTTATGATGAAGGCCCAAGGAGGACGATGTGCGGCCCAAGATAGTCGACGCTAGGTCATGTGACCCCAGCCATGCTTGTAAGTGCCATCGGCAAAGTTCACCTGAGACCTAGCCTACCATATAAAGGCTAGAAGGGTCCTTCATATTGGGTACGCTCATAGCCGCCACCACAAACCCTAGCGAGATTGCCATCTCGCCATTGTAGCCACAACTCGCCATTCAATACCAGACAAGCAGGAAGTAGGGTGTTATCCTCCGGGAGCCTGAACCTGGGTAAACGCCTCGCTTGTCAGCCGTCGTGATCACCAGGGCTCATCTCTCTCCCCTTCAATCAATCCGGGGTGCGCAACCCAGGGATTTGCCGAGTCCACACCTCGACAATTGGCGCCGTCTGTGGGAAAGAACGAGCGCTGGAACCATGGTCGCACCGGCTCCATCGACTTTGAAGACCGACGTCTGCATCACCAAGGAGCCAATCTGCTTCGGCTCCTTCGAGTACACCTTCCACCCGCCGGCCCACCGCTCGGTGTACGCCGATCTGCACGTAGGTATGTGCCTCACCTTCGGTACCATGCACTACTTCGTAGACAGCTGTGGAGTACTCAGATCCACGGTGATCGCACCGCGCACGGTGGTGGCACCCGCATCTGCCGCGACTGCCCCAACCACGCCCCCACCTGCTGCGGAGATCGCATCTGCTGCGACTGCGGCGACAGCATCTTCGACTGCTGAGAAGATCGCGTCCGCCTCGACTACTCCGACCGCCTCCGCTGCGGCAGAGATCGCGCCCAACACGGCCGCGCCATCAGCGTCTCCGGCTGTCACGGAGATCGCATCGGCTACGACTACATCGACCACCTCGTCGACCACCGCGCGGATCGAGTCTACTTCGACTACCTCGATCGCGTCGCTGGCAAGGCCAAGATCTACGTCAACTTCGACTACGTCGACCACACCTTCGCGCGCGACGGAGGTCGCGTCGTTCTATACCGCGCCACTCGCGTCTCCATCGACTTACAAGATCGTCAACAAGCCAATCGCGCCCACGTCGACGACAGCGACATCACTCCTCACGTCCGCGGCGAAGATCGCGAAACTCCAGGGAAGGAGCCTCGGCGGCGACTGTGGTGTCCACCACGTCGCACCCATTTTCAGCTCCGAGCACGGCTCGGACGAAGGAAGCAGCAGTGGCAGCACCCGTCCCACTGCCCAGATCTACCCCGCGCAAGTCTTCATGATCGGCCAGAGGCCGCAGGGCAACGACGACGAACCCGCATACCCACTGGAGGTGGTCATGCCGGACCAGGTGACGCGACTCACCATCACCCGCGACATGGCAATCAAAGCCCTGAAGCACGTCGAGGACGGCACGTACCCCCCACCGGATGCACCCCGGGAGGACCTTATGGCGGTCCAGTACCTGCTACGGAAGGAAGGCGAACGACTCCGCGCAGAGAAGGCCGAGCTCCTCCGACGCAAGGAGGAGGCTGACGCGTCGAGCGCCAGGAGGGCCGCTTACTCGTTCACTGCCTCAACAGAGGTCTCACAAGGAGCAAGGCGCCACAGAGCCCGCGTGCCCCTGATGACGGAGGCCGACCGCGCTAGAGTCACCCGCAACCTCGAGTCATCATACATAGAAGACGCAGACGGGATACCCGTCCCCAAGACACCCGGAGCCGCACTCATGGCAGTCGAAACATACCTGCGGCTGACACAGCCGCCTGAGGGCGACTCGCGCGCTCTCCTCCACAAGCAGCAGATCATGTCTATCAAGGCACTCGAAGACGCACTGATAAACAAGGCGCCGACAGAAAAAGCGCGAGAAGATCGAGATCGCCGCGACCACGAGCCCGCAGCACTCGCAGCCCCGGCGGCAAGACAACTGCGACAACCGCAGCCAGGTGAAGACCTCCGCAACGTCATCACACAAAGGACGGTAGACCGCAGCCGCACCCAGCGGCCGGTCAGCACGTCCAACTTCGACTACGACCGCAACGACGGCGACTACGAGCCGTGCGGCGCCGCATGCTTCAGCTTCAACATACGCGACACAAGAATGCCCAAGGGCTTCAAGCTCACGGCAGAAGCAGTCAAGTACGACGGGAAGCAGGACCCGAGACTCTGGCTAGAAGACTACCTCATAGCCTGCAGCTGCCAGGGCGGTACTTCGACTACGGCCATGCAGTACATCCAGCTGATGCTCACGGGCTCTGCACGCGGGTGGCTCAACACTCAACCCAAGAACGCCTTCAGGACGTGGGACGAGTTCGCGGAGGCCTTCGTTAAATCCTTCCTGGGGACGTACTCGAGACCGACGACGTTCGTCGAGCTACAAGCATGCAAGCAAGGACGAGACGAGCCGCTCCGGTCATACATCCAGCGTTGGACCTTGCTCCGCAACACCATGGAGACCGCCTCGGAGGACCGAGTGATGGATGCCTTCATGCACGGCGTCTCCCGCCGCGACCTCCGCGAGGAGTTTGGTAGGCTCCGGCCGAAAAACATGATCGAGGTCATGAAGATAGCAAACCAGTGGGCAGACGGAGAGGACTCGGTCCGCAATAGTTCACACTACTCCCCGAAGGACGAAGCCGGACCAAGCAACTGGCGAGAAGGACGCCACAAGAAGAAGCCGCGTTACAACGGCAACGACTCAATCGAGCTAGTAGCGGCGGGATTCCAAACCCCCCGTGAGGATGAAGCGCGCGACAGCAGTCGCCAATACAGCCATGCACAGTACAGTCGAAGCGGCGGTGACCAGAGTCGCCAATACAGCCAGGGGCAGTACAACCGAAGCGGCGGCAGCAGCTACCGCAGCGACGGAGGCCATAAACGCGAGTGGCAGAAACGCACACTAAGCCCAGCGGAAGAGCTGGAACAACCCTGCAGGCACCACATGTTCAGGAACCCGGAAACGGGCAAGTGGGGATCCAACCACCTGTTGAAGGACTGTCGAAAGGCACGCAAAATATACGAAGCCATGCAGAAGATAGTCACTCCAGCACCCGCAGCGCAGCCAGCCGCGCAGCTGGCCATCCAGGCAGCACCCGCACCCGCAGTCGCTAATCCAGCACAGGCGGCGGGAGCCTTTCTGCAGCAGCAGCACAGCCGCAGCAAGATGCCCCACCGGTGATCCAGGACGCATATCCAGCGGCACGCGGACAACTCAACATGATACAGAAGGGGCGCCCCTCAAACAGGACCCAGAAGATCATCACTCGCCAAGTTTTCCAGGCCATCACCTGTCCACCTGCAGTACCCGACTACCTGAGAGGGTCAGAGACACCAATCACGTTCTCCAGAGCAGATCACCCGCCTGCAGTACCACGACCCGGGCACGCCGCTCTGGTAGTCGAAGCTCTGATCGGAGATTACACCCTGAAAAAGGTGTTCATGGACGGAGGCAGCGGCATCAACATCATCTTTGCCGACACCCTCAGAAGGATAAACAGGCCAACGACAAACTTGGCGGCATCAGAGACCACCTTCCATGGCATAGTACCAGGGCAAGCAGTCACGCCCATGGGAACGATCACACTCGACGTCATCTTCGGCACACCCGAAAACTTCAAGAGGGAGTCGATCGACTTCGAGGTAGTCGACTGGAAGTCGCAGTACCACGCGATACTCGGGCGCCCAACCTTTGCCAGATTCATGGCGGTACCTCACTACGCCTACCTCATGCTCAAGATGCCTGGGCCCAAGGGCGTCATCACGGTGCACGGCGACTTCGACCGCTCCAACAGCTGCGACCGCGAGTTCAGCAAGATCTCCGAGTTCTTCGGAATGGAAGAGCACTTCGAGGCGATGGCAGTCGACAACGACAAAACCATCTTCCCGCCACGCAAGAAGCAAGCCAAGGACGCTGCCTTCAACACGACTGACGACACGACAACTCATCAGGTCCACCCGACGGACGCAAACAAGACAGTCAAAGTGTCGTCGAGCTGCCTATCGCATAGGAAAGCGCGCTCGTCGAGTTTCTACGTGAGAACTGGGAGATCTTCGCCTGGCAACCTTCTGACATGCCAGGCATACCCAGGAACCTCGCCGAGCACTCTTTACGCGTCCACAAGGACGCCAAACCCGTCAAGCAGACCATGCGACGCTTCTCAGGACCCAAACGAGACGAAATAAGCAAGGAGATCGATCGACTGCTCCACGCTAAATTCATCCGAGAGATCAAGGACTCGGACTGGGTAGCGAACCCAGTCCTGGTGGAGAAGAAGAAGACGAAGAAACTCCGCATGTGCGTCGACTTCACCGCCCTCAACAAATGCTGCCCCAAGACCATTTCCCGCTCCCGCGGATAGATCAGATCATCGACTCGACTGCAGGCTGCGCACGCCTATCCTTCCTGGACGCCTACTCAGGGTACCAGCAGATCAGGATGAACGTCGACGATGAAGAGAAGACTGCATTCATCACACCCCATGGCGTCTTCTGCTACCAGACGATGCCCTTCGGGTTGAAGAACGCTGGAGCCACGTACCAGCGCACAATGCAAGCCTGCCTAAAGGGGCTAATCGGAGAGATCGTCCAAGTATACGTCGACGACATAGTCGTCACCACTCGAACGGAGGACACTCTCATCGCCGACCTCCGCAAGGTCTTCGCCGCCCTCAACGAGTATCAGATCAAGCTGAACCCGGACAAGTGTGTCTTCGGCGTGCCAGCCGGAGAACTGCTCGGGTACCTCGTCTCTGCAAGAGGAATCGAAGCCAACCCGAGAAGGTGCAAAACATACTCGCAATGCCAGCACCGACCAAGCTTCATGAGGTGCAACGCCTAGCCGGCCGAGTCGCAGCTCTCAGCCGGTTCATAAGTAAGTTGGGAGAAAAGGCCCTGCCTTTCTACCAACTGATGAAAAAGACAGACAAGTTCGAGTGGACAGAAGAAGCGCAAGTCGCGTTCGACCAACTCAAGAAAACACTCACGACTTCCCCAGTACTGGTGGCGCCACTGGAGAACGAGCCGCTATACCTCTACGTGTCAGCCACGAACAGGGTGGTCAGCACGGTACTCGTAGTCGAACGAGAAGAAGAAGGACACAGTTACCCTGTTCAGCGACCCGTCTACTACCTCAGTGAGGTGCTAACCTTGTCCAAGCAGCGGTACCCGCACTACCAGAAGCTAGCATACGGAGTCTTCATGACATCAAGGAAGGTCGTCCACTACTTCTCCGAGCACTCCATCACGGTAGTAAGCTCCTCCGGGCTCTCCGACATCCTCACCAACCAAGCCGCGACGGGCGAGTCGCCAAGTGGGTTGTTGAGCTAGGGCCCTGGGGGCTGAAGTACGCGCACCCGAAGTCAATCAAGGCCCAGGTGCTTCCAGAGTTCACCACCGAGTGGATAGAGGCCCAGCTACCAGACGTACCCGACCTGTCCAACGCATGGACAATGTACTTCGACGGCTCCAAGAAGTTCAGATCAGCAGGGGCGGGAGTCGTCCTCATCTCACCCAAAGGCGACAAGCTGAGGTACGTGCTGCAGATGAACTTCCCAACGCCCTCCAACAACGAGGCAGATGGCCAAGAACTGCGGCGCCACTCACCTCATGATCTACGGAGACTCCTACCTCGTCGTGCAACAAACCATGAAGCAATGTGACGCCATCGCCGACAACATGATCGCCTACAGGGACCTGTACAACCAGCTGGAAGGTACCTTCGACGGCTGCGAGCTGCGGCACGTCGGCCGCGAGAGCAACGAGGAAGCCGACACCCTCGCCAACCTGGGCTCAAACAAAGCGCCGGTGCCACCCGGAGTCTTCCTCGAGTGCATCACGCAACGCTCCGTCAAGCTCCGGCCCGCGCCAGGATCCTCTACATCGACAACGAGCACCACCGACCCGCCCAGCACGGAGAAGGAGCCTATGGAGGTATGCTGATCGAGCCCACATGGACGAGCCCATACCTGGCTTACATACTGCAGCAGAGGGTGCCAACAAACCCAGTCGAAGCCAAGCGCGTCATCCGCCGCTCCAAGGGCTTCACCGTCATCAACGGGGAGCTCTACAAGCGAAGCATCTCGGGAGTCCTCCAAAGGTGCATCGACCCAGTCGACGGTCAAGCCATCTTACTCGAGATCCACGCTGGCATCTGCGGGCACCACGCCAGCAGTCGAGCCTTAGTGGCCAAAGCCTTACGAGCCGGGTTCTACTGGCCCACCGCAATGCAAGACGCAGAAGAACTCGTGAGGAAATGTCTCGGCTGCCAGGAGTTCGCCAACAAGCCGCACGCACCAGCATCAGCACTAAAGACCATCCACTCGCCTGGCCCTTCGCTCAATGGGGGCTCGACATGGTGGGTCCACTCAAGAAGTCCTCGCCGGGGGACACACGCATCTCTTGGTGGCAGTCGACAAGTTCACGAAGTGGATCGAAGCCGTGCCTATCACAAGTTCGACTGCCTCCTCGGCAGTTAACTTCATCAGGTCGATCATCTTCAGGTTTGGAGTGCCACACAGCATCATCACCGACAACGGCACGAACTTCACAGCCGAAGAGTTCAAGGACTTCTGCTCCGAGCAAGGCATCAAGCTCAACTACGCATCTGTCTCGCACCCGCAGTCCAACGGACAGGTCGAAAAGGCCAATGGCTTAGTCTGCAAGGGCATCAAGAAGCGCCTGCGAGTACCATTGAGGCGCGCTGCAGGCGCCTGGGTCGAAGAGCTGCCATCTGTGCTGTGGAGTCTGCGCACTACGCCAAACAGATCCACTCAGTACACGCCATTCTTCATGGTCTACGGCGCAGAAGCAATCATGCCGTGCGACATCAAGTTCGACGCGCCCCGAGTGGTGGCCTACGACGAGTCCGACGCAGAAGAAGCACTCGAGGACGACATGGATACCCTGGACGAAGCACGCGACATCGCCCTTACCCGCACAGCCGTGTATCAGCAAGACTTACGCAACTACCACGGGCGGCGACTGCGGCCCAGAGCGTTCGTCCCTGGCGACCTTGTCCTCCGCCTCAAACAGAAGAAGGTGCACAAACTAGCCTCCCCGTGGGAGGGTCCATACATCGTGACAGAGGCAATCGGCGGCGGAGCTTACCGCCTGAAGGACTCGAAGACGGGGACAGTCTGCAACAACCCGTGGAACGTTGCGCAACTGCGCCGCTTCTACGCCTAATCGACTCCCCCTTGTAACAAAGTGTACTATGTCAAGAGGCGGCAGGTTCCAGACGCACTCTTTCCCTTACCAGGGTACCTGAGGGGACTGGAAGGGTTTTAATGAGGCGGCCTGCTCGCAAAAATCAATGAAGTGATTTGTGGAACAAGCTCTCCCCTTTACTTTTTTAGTCAAAAAGCAACATAAACCTAGGCCGTCACCCGACGCACTCGGGGGCTGCGCCATACAGGTTCAAGTCGAAATCCTAGGCCGCCACCCGAAGCACTCGGGGGCTGCGCCGCACAGGTCTAAGTCAAACCTAGGCCGCACCCGAGCACTCGGGGGCTGCGCCATACAGGTCCAACTCGAAAACCTAGGCCGCACCCGACGCACTCGGGGGCTGCGCCATACAGGTCTAAGTCAAATCCTAGGCCGCACCCGAAGCACTCGGGGGCTGCGCCGCACAGGTCTAAGTCAAACCTAGGCCGCACCCGACGCACTCGGGGGCTGCGCCATACAGGTCCAACTCGAAAACCTAGGTCGCCACCCGACGCACTCGGGGGCTGCGCCATACAGGTCAACGCAAAATCCTTGGCCGTCACCCGAAGCACTCGGGGGCTGCGCCGCACAGGTCTAAGTCAAACCTAGGCCGCACCCGACGCACTCGGGGGCTGCGCCATACAGGTCCAACTCGAAAACCTAGGTCGCCACCCGACGCACTCGGGGGCTGCGCCATACAGGTCTAACTCAAAATCCTTGGCCGTCACCCGAAGCACTCGGGGGCTGCGCCGCACAGGTCTAAGTCAAACCTAGGCCGCACCCGACGCACTCGGGGGCTGCGCCGTACAGGTCCAAAAGCCTAGGTCACCACCCGAAGCACCGGGGGCTGCGCCGCACAGGTCCAAGTCAAAATCCTAGGCCGCACCCGACGCACTCGGGGGCTGCGCCGCACAGGTCTGACTCGACACACCTCGGCCGCACTCGAAGCACTCGGGGGCTGCGCCGCACATCTAATTCAAAATCCTAGGCCGCACTCGATCCGCTCGGGGGCTGCGCCATACAGGTTTACAGAAGTCTACAAGATACAATTTACTCACTCGGGGGCTACCCCCACCTCGGCATACATACACTCATATTTCCACTTGGAAAAATTTCTTTTACAAGCTAACGCTATACAACAGCAATCTACTACTCTTATTCTACAGGCTCGCCCTTTGGCGCATCGAGTGGCCCTACAAGGTGCTCACTAAAGCTCTGGACCTGCTGAATCATCTGACGCGCAGCCGCAAGAGTATCGGCGTAGTCACCCTCTCCAGGCAAGCCGTCAAGCACCTTGTACAGTGGAAGATTAGGCCGATGCATTCGAACGTACGCCAGCGCCACGTTCGCCCCGGCAACAAGTTGAGTGTGCACGACTTCCTTCAACGCACTGCCTTCACGGAACCTCTGCAGCCAGTCCATTAGGCTGCTCGTTGTGCGGAAAGTACACCCTGTTGATCTGCCAGAGGGTTTTTCTGCAACCTTCCAAGAGCACAGCAGCCCGCCAGGTGCGATCCAACATTCGAGCCAGTACGCTGCCTCTGGATTTATTTGACCAAAAATGACGCGCTTCGGGTGAGTCACCGGCGGCTTCTTTCTCCACCCGCTCGTCTACTCGACTTTGCTCGGCCTTCCAGTCAGAATTCACATCTGCATCAAGACCCGAAGCTAAGAACAGTAAAAGGATAAAGAAGTCGAAGCACGGTGCTAGAAAACCAACCTTGCAGCTGCCGACTGATCAAGTCTATCTCGCCTAGCAGAAACTCCTCTCGCTGGGAGAACGGCGCAACGGGCCGCGACCTCAAGCGCTCCAACTCCAACTCCGCGCTCTTCAACTTCGACTCGAGCTCAACAACCTTGTTCCTCATGAAGGTGATCACTCGTTGATCATTCACGCTTCGCGCAGGAGCTGGAGGAGCTCGACGACGACGAGCGGGTGCAGCCGAAGAGGTGTCCTCCTCGTCGCCCGCACCAGTCGTTCCAGCGACCCCAGGAGCTTCGCCCATCTCAGACTGCCAAGTTCGACAGCGTCAAGCAAAGAAAAGAACACATTCACTCAAGTTTAGATATGAAAGAAGACTCGAAGACACAAATTCACATTTCAACATCAGCATGTTCGCGGCCAGAAGACCCGCAAACTATATAGTTCATTACAGACAAGAACCAAAAGCAGAAGAATCCTAAAAGAACGGAGTCTACATCACAGACTCCGACTGGGAACGGCTCTTCCTAGCAGCCAACTCTGCAGCTTGGCAATCCTCTTCTCGAAGGTGGCGACCAACTTCGCAGCCAGCTGACTCGCCTGCGCCTTCACACCGCTAAGGGACGCGGTCCTGCCATCAGGCTTCCGAGGGAAGTCGCTGACAACCTTCTCAAAATCACCTACGACTTGGTGACCAAGAAGTAGCTGGAAAGTGAGCTCGGAGCCGCGTACCGTCTGCGCACGCGTGTAGTCCGCCAAGGTGGTCGCATTGCCTTCGAACGGAGCCGCAAGCGCGTCAACAGCAACTGGCGGTGGCTTGCTGGGGAAGATGCTCTGGTGCACAGTCGCCAAGGCGCCTGTCGACTTCTGCAGCGCCGCCGAAGCATACGCGCAGACGCGGTCCATGAAGCCAACAGCCTTCGCCAAGTCGACATTCTCGCTGGAGGACCCTTCTGGAGGAGCACCCCCGCAAGTCTCTGATCAACAGAAATCCACGCCCATAAGACATCCGAAGTCGACAAAAGACAAAGTAGGCACTGAGCTGAAATACTTACTTCCAACAACATCTGCGAGTGCGAGCAAGCGGTCGACCTGGGTCTTCTCCAGATCATCCCGAGCTTGTTCACGCTCTTGGGCTTCACCCAGCAACTTCTCCAGCTCCGCGACCCGCTTCTTCATGCTCTCCTTTTCACCTACGGATCAACGGAGCAAAGTTAGCAATAAAGGCAGTCGAAGCACCCCTCGAACACAAGGGTTCACACTCACTATTCGCTTGCTCCAGAGCAGTGCGGAGCTGATCCCTCTCCTGCTCCATGCGAACGAAGGCTGCGGCTCCCTCCATCTGCTGGCGATAAAATGGCTGCAGGAAACACAAGACATCAATCTGCGCCCGACTATTCTAGTCACGCACATCTTCGGGGGCTACTCCCATCGGGAGCGCTGTTCGCGCACCCGATACAGATTTTGCAGAACGAGTCGAAGGACACTTACATGCTCAAGCAGCCCAGCGTCAACCGGAGTCGCATCAGCAGCTTTCTCTGGCACGGAGGAGGTCGAAGCCTTCAAGGCCAAAGCGTCACCCGCCAGAGCCTCTTCTCCGGTCGTCTTCGCAGTCTGCTCGATCATGGGAGCAGAAGTGTGCTCCATCTCACGAGGGGAAGAAGCAACAGCGCCAGTACGGTCGCTGTGACAAGATAACAATTCAAGGACCGCAAGTGAAAAAGCACACTCGACAAAAACGAGGCAATGGTTACGCGACTAACCTGGCGACATCACATCATCTTCACTTCCCAGGGAGACGGAGGCCATCCTCGCAAACTCAGTCGGCGGTGCAGAGCCGAGGGAGGCACGACCAAAGGCTCAGCCAGGTCACTCGTGCCTAGCGCCCGAAGACGACTCGCTCGTCTCTTCCTCGTTCACACCCGCCTCCTTCACGGGCGACGAAGCAGAACCAGAGTCGCCACTCTTTCGCCTCTGCCGCTTCCGCAGCGGCTCCTCATCTTCATCATCCTCCTCCAACTCTTCACTCGGAGAGGTGGCGGAGGGAACTTCATCGTCATCAACCTCGTCCTCAGGGAACTCTGCCTCTTCATGAGGTCCATTCTCCATCAACGGAGGAAGACTGACATAGCTCGAACGACCCTGTCAGCAAATGAAGCATTCGAGTCAGGCAAAAAGATTCGACAGAAGAAGATACAAGACAAACAAAGCAAACGAAGCTCACCTCAGGCACAGGATTATTAGGCCCATATGGCTCGACTGGGCACTTGACATTGCACGGGTCAGCGGCTCGGAGACTAGTGATGCTCCTCACCTTCGACTCGACTGCGTCATCATCGAGCTCATTGCCAGCATCCTCACGCGCCCACATCGGGTGGACGCGAGTGCGGAGCGGCTGCACCCGAAGCCTGAAGAAGGTGGCGATGAGGTGAATTCCACCTGTCTCGCGCCCGAGACTTTTCAGAAGGCCACGAAGAAGCGTCAGCAAGGGCTGAGTCGCCTCCCTGTCCTCCTTCGACAGCGGGTGCGCCCACGCGTTCGTCTTCCGCAACTCGCGATCAGCCGCGAAGTCGGGAAGCCCTTCTTGGTCGCACCTGATGTAGAACCACTTCTTCCGCCAGCCCTGGACGGAGTCGGACTTCTTCATCTGAAAGTAGGAGGTGTCGCCACGCACCTGGATGCCGAAGCCGCCGACTGGATACACCTGCTTGCTCTTCCCCACGTTCCTCCTCACGAGGAATAGCGACTTCCACAGCAGCCAGTTGGGTGCGATTCCCAGGAAGCACTCGCAGAGCACGAAATAGCTCGCGATGCTCAAGACGCTATTGGGAGTCAGATCGTGGATCTGAATCCCATAAGCATACAAGAGACCACGGACGAAATCGTGGAGGGGGAACCCGAAACCCCGCGGAAGGAAATCCACGAAGCAAACGCGTTCCCCCTCGCGAGGAGCGGGGAATACCTCTTTCCCAGGAGCGCGCACCGTCGCCTGGTCTGCCGGCGGCAGCAGCCCCTGCGCGCGGAGGGCCTCGAGGTCGGCCTTCTTCACCGACGATTTGACCCAGTCGCCGTCGGGCTTCTTCATCACGCTCGCCTCGGCGGCGGCGACGGCGCCAGCAGCAGGCTTCCCCCTCTTCATCGCGGCCTTGCTCATGGAGGGTGGAGAAAAGAAACTGGCAGAGGAGCAACAATGGCGGAGAGAAAGCAGCGGAGACGATGGCAGAATGGGGATGGAATGAACTGTTCGCCGCCGCGGTAAAAAATATATACCGCGTGGCCAGTTAATCCAGGCCGTCCTCAGCGAAACCGCACTCCACAACATCATCTGGCCGTCCACGTGTCGCGCGGAGATAGCAACCGTCGCCGGCCACGCCGCCCACTACGCGCGGGAATCAAGGCGCCATCATCACACCGCGAAATTTTCGCGCCCAACGGTCAGTATAAAGCGGCAACCGCTGTCTCCAGTCAATACTGACAGTGGGACCGCACTGTCACGTCCCATCGGACACAGAGTGAGCCAAAAAACGTCAGCGCTGACGTCAACTGCGCAGGCGTAGCAAGTAAGCCAATGGGCTGATCGAGAACTCGAGCAATTCATTCGAGTGCAAAAATATTCAGTAAGCTCTAAGAGCCGAATAAACTCGAACAGTTCATTCGAGTGCAAGAAGATTCAGTAAGCTCCAAGAGCTGAAGAAACTTGTGCAGTAAGCCAAACCGGCCGAATACACAGTAAGTCACGCAAAGCCAGTCGCGACTCCAACATGTCGAGTCCCTTCTTTACTCCCATCGGGAGCGGGCTTTTCGACTGAAGAAAAATTGAGTTTAACCTCAATTGCAAGCAATTCAGCTTAATCTCGGGGGCTACTCCCATCGGGAGCGCTGTTCGCGCTCCCGAGTGACTCAGAACAAAAGCAGTCGAAAAATCACCGACTAAGGCTGTACTCACGTATTTTACCCTGGAGTTGACAGTTCGACTAAGGAATCCTCCATAAGCCCTGAACGGCCGGAGTCGACCAATTTTACTCGTTCCTTTCAGGAACCCGACGGCGTGCCCAGGAGGAAGGAGTCCTTTACCCGACTCTACGATTCGACTAAGCACTCGGGGGCTCCTGTCGTGGGGTCACTCTTCGACTACCCCACGGTGGGGATACCTGGGTCACGCCAAGCCCATCAGCCTTATGATGAAGGCCCAAGGAGGACGACGTGCGGCCCAAGATAGTCGACGCTAGGTCATGTGACCCAGCCATGCTTGTAAGCGCCATCGGCACCGTTCACCTGAGACCTAGCCTACCATATAAAGGCTAGGAGGGTCCTTCGTCTAGGGTACGCTCATAGCCGCCACCACAAACCCTAGCGAGATTGCCATCTCGCCATTGTAGCCACAACTCGCCATTCAATACCAGACAAGCAGGAAGTAGGGTGTTATCCTCCGGGAGCCTGAACCTGGGTAAACGCCTTGCTTGTCAGCCGTCGTGATCACCAGGGCTCATCTCTCTCCCCTTCAATCAACCCGGGGTGCGCAACCCAGGGATTTGCCGAGTCCACACCTCGACATCGTCCAGGCCTGCCCCTATGGTGACTTGCTTGGAGCTGTCTCCTGGGACCAGATCCGCCTTCTTTGTGTCTTCGGACGCCTTAAAAGTGTTCTTGGGCTCAGCGGTCTTTACATCCTCCGGCAGCTGCGACGTATCAAGCTCCTTTTTCAACATGGCTAACTCCTCTGCGTGGAGGACTGCCTCGGCGAAGGCGGCGTTTCCACGCTCGCACTCCTTTGATTTCTTGAAGTTGCCATTGACGGTGATTGTACCATTGGGTCCCGACATCTTCAACTTGCTGTAGATGTAACACGGCCGAGCCATGAACTTGGCGAAAGCTGGCCGTCCAAAGATGGCGTGGTAGGCACTCTGAAGGGGACTACTTCGAACCTGAGATACTCCGAGCGGTAGTTTGTCTCAGCTCCGAAAGTAACCTCCAATTTGATGCTTCCCATTGACTTGTCTTGCTTTCCCGGAACAATGCCATGAAACTTGACTTTGCTGTAGTCAAGCTGGCTTTCCGACAAGTTCTTGCGCTTCAGTGTGTCCGCGTAGATGATGTTGAGGCTGCTGCCGCCATCCATCAACACCTTGGTGAGTCTGAAGTTATCGACAATTGGGTCGACGACAAGGGCGTATTTGCCGGGGTGAGGTACGTGGTCTGGGTGTTCATCTCTATCCCAAGTTATTGGCTCCTCGGACCAGTCTAGGTATTGGGGAACATCTGGTACTGTGGCGTTTAGCTCGCGCATCTCCGCCTTTTCTTCCTTTGCCGAAGGAGTGCCCAAGAAGCACACCAATTGGCCATGTACCTTGGGGTATTTCTTTTCTTTGCGCACCAGCTTGGGTTCCTCATCCTCGGACATGGAAACTGCCCCATCATCATCTTCCTTCTTTGTCTTCTCAGCCTTTTTGCTCTTTTTTGACTTCCAGCCAACCTCGGGGTCCTTCTTGAAGTCCTCCATGAACCGGCATTCCCTAATGTGTGGTTAACTTTGCCTAAGGACGCGTGGATTGGGCAGGGCAAGGCTTTTGCCTGATCGTATGTCAGGCGTTGCTTGCTGGAGCCGCCATCTTTACCCTTCCCTTTCCACTTGCGGTTGGCGCCTTTGCCTTCAAAGGCGGCGGCGACCTCGTTTGACGGTCCGGCTTTGTCATCCTGGGGAGCCTTGCATTTGTGACTTGCTCGCCTGCTTGGCGCCATGTCATGTGCGCCATCTCCATCGCGTGCATCATCATCCGCCTGTGCGTACATGGCTGCTACTTCGAGCATGACTCCGAGATCTTTGAACTGCATGCGTACGAGCTTATGTCTGAGACTTGAACCCTTCAGGAGGCCTGTGGTGAAGGCATGGATTGCTTGGTTGTCGTCTACGTTCTCGCAGCTTGCCTTTGTCTGAATCCACCTTGCTAAGAAGCTTGTAGCTGTTTCATCTGGCTTTTGCACGCAACGAACCAAATCTGTGTATGTATTGGGTCACTTGTACGTGCCTTGGAAGTGTTGTGTGAACACCTTTTCCATGTCATGCCAACTATGAATGCTTTTCTCCGGCAAGTTTTCGATCCAGCTTCGGGCTGTCCCCTCTAGCATGAGGGGAAGGAAGCATGCGGCGGCGAGGCCATTGCCTCCGGCAATTTCAACTGCCAGCGCGTAGTCCGACAACCATGAGTTTGGCTTGTCCGCTCCATTGTACCTTTGATGAGTTTTTGACACTGATGTCATATCTCGGGTACTTGGACGTTGCGGATGGCTGGGCCAAAGCACTCAGGTCCTAGATAGGCATCCTGTTTTCAGCCTTGATGTCATTGAGACGATGTCGTGCGTCTTGCGGACTGAGCTGCTTGCCGGATCTGTCGGCGTTAGGCTCGTCCTGCGCTGCCCGGCTGTGCCTAGGCTCGTTGTTGTGTCCCCGGCTTCCGCCTTCGTGCCTGGGCACTGGTGGTGGGGACAGTGTGCGGTCCCTGCTTCTTCTTGGCGGCGGGGCGTTGTCACGGTTGCCGCCACTCCTTGGCGGCTGCTTGCTGCCCCTGCTTCCGCCTTCATCCCGCCTAGGCGGAGGGGGTGAGGCCTTGCGCCTGTTGCCAGTTCTGGACGCCTTGTCACGCTACCTTTTGGGAGGTGGTGATTTGCGTGGGTCCTTCTCCTTGTCTTTCCCTTTTCCGTGGCTACTGGAGCCGGACGGATCTTCGGGATTGCCACCGGCCGCAGCTTTGCAAGCGTTGGATTTAGATTCCAACTTTCCTCCTCTTGCGCCCGCCATGTCGGCGCGAGAATCAACACGGGCCTGCTCTAGAGCTTTGTGAGCAAGGATCGATGCGTAGTAAATCTTCTCGTCCTTGTCATAGTCATCATTGTTGAGGATGTCTAAGGCGGCTGCAGTGTTGAGGACAGGGGTGGCGAGGATGATATCCCGTTCTTGTCCTTACGCTGCGGCGCTGTAGCCCACTCGAAACCAAGCTTTTGGGCTGGGGATTTGAAGTTGTCAGGATCCCGGCCTTTCTTGCTTTTCTTCTCCGCCACAGGTCCTGCCGGCTTGGGCAATGGAGTGGTGGTGAAAAGATTGCGCTTGGGGTCACACTTGGCGGTTATCTTGGCGTTTTCCTCCTTGGCTTCGTCGAGGAGGCTCTGGACCTCTGCTTGCTTGCTTTTGAGGTACTCAGTTTGCTCCACCAAGGTGTTTCGAAGCTTCTCCAAATCAGCCGGGTTGGTTTTTTCGGTCATCGGCGTGTGCAGAACTTCTGCCAGGGCCGCCATGTTCCCTATCTTACTTTGCTCGCCTTTCTCTAGAACCCTCTTCTTCGGAACCCCAGGAGGCTCTGGGAACAGTGGATCGGTTGCCGGGGTCCCCAGGTTGGCGGCGTCAGTTGCCGCCGCCTGCGCTGAGGCTGTACCGGTGACATCCGCCACAAAAACTTGCTGCATGTTGACGGAGGAGCCCGTAGCCGCCTCAGAAGGCGGGGGCTCAGGTGTAACGAAACACTGCTTGACCCGTTGCTCAAACATGCTTGCAGAATCTTCTTCGGAGTCAGAATCTACGTTGACGTGAACGGTAGATCTGGATCCGGCATCCGACATCGCATCATCCTGGAGGGCAGGAAGAATAGATTCGGGATCTTGACTGTTGGGCCGGGAGTCGAAACCCAGTCCCGTCATGCCGACAAAGTGTAGATCTGAATCTGCGGACTCCTCAGGGGAGGCAAACTCAGATCCGTCTTGATTGTAGGGCGGGTGGGATGGCGAATAAATTCGCGGCAACCCATACGCCTCAGAGGTGTAGCCGATGAATACATCGACGCCGCCAAACGGCACCACTCCGCATCCGACAATGTAGTCGTCTGCGGGGATGTAGGACTCGTCGCAACTGATGTAGTGGTTGTCGCCATAGCGAACAGCGCGGCCAACGGCGATTGTTTCGCCGATGCCGCCTAGGGTTCCCGCCTGGACCGTGACGCCTGACGCCTCAGCCCCACGGTGGGCGCCAACTGTCGTCGTATCGGCATCTGAGATAGGAGACGGGGTCCTGCTAGCCGAGGGTGAATGTAGAGCAAGAAGGTGGACGTCGTTGAGGTCGGGATTGTACACGGCAATTTACCCAGCTTCAGGCTCCACGGCGGTGGCGGAGCCCTACGTGCTGCTATAACTCACTATAGGCAATAGCCGTGATACAGGTTACAATGAGTTGGTTGTATGTTGATTGGATGCCCTAAAGGCGTCCCGAGGTCCAGCTTATATAGGCGGCTGGACCTAGGGTTACAAGGAGATTACGTATCCGGCAAGCATACAGAGTCCTAAACCTAGCCGGCAAGTCTACCGCCTTCCATCTTGGTCTTGGTGCTTCATGGGCTTCAGTCTTGGGCCTCCTCCTTGCCGGCATCCGCCTTCCTTGGTCGTCAGCTATCTGGGCCGCCCGGCAGGCAAAGCCTTCACCACCACTGCGGGCCACCCTGGACTAGCCGGATTGATCCATGCTGGTGATACCCCCAGTAGGTATATCCCCAACAGCATCCATATTTGGTGGCCCCTGAGATGAATATAATTGTTTATAAAACTCCCTCACTTCAGTCTGGATATCCTGCTCACCCTCACACATCGAGCCATCTTCCCTTTGCAGGGTGGAAATTTTGTTCATTCTTTTCCGCTTCGACGCTTGGGCATGGAAATACGCAGAATTTCTGTCTCCAGCTTTCAACCATTGTACACGTGATCTTTGTTTAAGCCAAATCTCTTCTTGGGATAGGACCTTATTGATCTCGGCCACAACATCCATCTCCTCCTTTGATGGACCAATACCCATGGAACTCAGCCATAGCCGGTCCAACCTTTTCCTAAGCTTGGATAACTTGTGTTTGAAATTTCCAAACGTCTGGCTCCCCCAGCTATCCAGCCCCTTCTGCATATTACGGAGAGTACTGACAACACCTTGCAGTCCTCCCGGCACACTATTTTGCTGCCACAAATGCTCCACAGTTTTGTCATATTCTGTATGAGATTGCCACACGTTCTCATAACGGAAGCATCTGTTGTGTGTGGCTTCGAATGCTTCTTTTCCTGTTCATGCGCACCAACATTGCACAATAGTCCGACTCTATCATACTCAGGTGGCTAACTCTGAAGTCCGAGAACTCCTCTGACAACGCATCATTGGCTAGAGCCCGATCCAATCTGCTCTTCACATTTGCTGCGCCTGGCTGCCTGTTATCCCAAGTATAAGGTAGCCCGACCAGCCTAAATCATGCAAGTTGCAATCTTCAAGACACTCACGAAACGCTCGCATCTGACTTTCAGGACGCTCCGCTGCACTGAAGTGCTCACTTCCGTACATAGTTTCATTAAAATCTCCTACACAGAGCCACGGGTATTTTAACGCAGTAGCCAATCTGCGTAGTAAAGTCCAGCTCAAGTGCCTATTCTCCCTACGTGGCTCTCCATAAAATCCAGTAAACCTCCACGGCTTCCTATCATCTCCCACCGATTTCACTATCACATCAATATGATTGGAACTGTAGTTCTTAAGTTCGACTACAGCATCCGCTCTCCAGAACAGGGCTATACCTCCACTAAGCCCTTCACTATTCACTGCAAAACACCCTCCAAAACCCAGGGAGTTTGCCAACTTTTCAACTCGCTTCCCTGCAATCTTTGTTTCCATGACAAAGAGGAGGGTGGGCGCTTCTTGCTTCGCCACATTGCGAAGCTCCCTCACTGTCGAATGGTTCCCAAGCCCTCAGCAGTTGAGGCCGAGGCAACTCATTGATCCGTGCGGGGCTGGAGTCCAGCCACCGCCAATCCAGGATCTTCTGTGAGCATATCATCCTCAGTTCTGGTTTTCTTCAATTCCCTGGCAGAACCCCCAACCTTACTTGGTGAGCTCAACGTTGCCATTCTCTTCAGCCCCTGCTGATCATCCAACGTGTTCGATTGCAGCGCATTCGCCCCCGAGTTCCCTGGCAGTGATGACAAATCAAGCGATTTTTGGGCCTTCGGTTTTGCCACATACCTGTGCATCAAACTTGAACACCTGGTTCTTTGCAAAACCTTGGTTCCTATTGAACAACGGGACTCGCTGGTTCAACTTATCCTGTTCCTTCTCCTTCTTCTTTTGTTTCTGCATACCGGGTTTTTCATAAGTGTTCCCTGGCCTTTTTGTGGTTTCTTGCTTCATATAAGGAGCAGGTTGTGGTTTCTTTTTCCTCTCAGGAACTCTGATGCTAGCATCATATTCCCATGAGCCATCAGCTCGCCTTGGCAAAGGATCCTGACAATGCATGTCAGAGTGACCCAACTTGCCACATGCGAAACAGAAATAGGGCAGACGCTCATATTGGACCTCATACATGTTCGTCCTGTCCCTTTTCAGTGAGGTAAAACTGATCACACGTCTCAGTGGTTTGTTCACATTGATCCACACCTTTGCCCTGAGGCTCTGTCCCCAACCACTGCTCGTTCCTGTAAAATCTAGCTTGATGAAAGAACCAATCTGGCTGGCAACAAATTTTGCTCTGTCCGCATTCAACCAATTGAGTGGGAGATCATTACAACGGACCCAGATCGGCAGACGATCAAACCTGATCTCGTGCGGCCTCATGCTCCAATCAAAATCACTCAAGACCACTGCATGGAAGCCCACCATCCATGGCGCCCCATCTTTGATACGATCCAAGTCCTTTTTCAAATCCATGGTTGCCACAAATCTATTTTCCCCCATGGGATTAAACTCGAGCCCCTTAGGGTTTCCCCATGCCGGCCTTAGCGCGCTGCTGATCGTCTGTATGTGGAAATCGTTGGGAGCCAAGACCTTCCCAGCGATCGCAAGCGCCGGCGACTCTTGTTCTCCAGACAGATCGTCCATGACGATCACCTCCTTCTCTTCCTCGGTGAGGTTTAGGGCCTGTAATTTTTGTGTTGTTCACGTACTCTTTCACGGCTCACGCAGAGGGAAAACGTCGAACACATGTTGTTAGCTGTCGGAGCACAGCCTTGCAGCACGACAAGCTTCTGGTTGTGTGACTGTCTATCACGATGGGTGCAAAAACTCCTTGGATTAAAATCACATCAGCTGAGAGAGATCCACAAATTCATTTTCTAAATTACTATTAAAAGAGCAAACTTGTGTTGTGCTGTGTTGATACATTAAATCTGAATCGTTCATGTTCATCAACGGTGAAGATTAAATCCCGAAACGGTATGTTTCCCTTTTTGACTGGTCTTGGCTGGGATTGATGCGGAAGCGTCTGGGAGGGCCTGGAGACGCGGAATCTATCCGGGGCGATGTCGGCTCGCCGGATTTTGCCGGCGGCAGAGTTGATGTCCACGAGAAGACCCACGGGCCAAGGTGGCGCGGCTGCACGTGGTCGATTGGATCGTGCTGCTCCTCCTCGCCGCCGCCGACGAGGACGATTCGATCAGTACAGGCAGGGCAAAATAATGTCTAAATCTGGAGCAATCTTGAAGGCAGGGGAGCGTACCGGGACGGCCCAGACGGGCACGGTGTTCTCCTTGAGCGCGCAGAGGAGGGTGTCCATCATGCCCTTGCCGACGAACCGGTGGAAGGGCTCGATGAGGTTCCGGGGGGAGCTGGTAGCAGCTCTATCCGGGGCGATGCCGGCTCGCCGGATTTTGCCGGCGGCAGAGTTGATGTCCACGAGAAGACCCACGGGGCCAAGGTGGCGCGGCTGCACGTGGTCGATTGGATCGTGCTGCTCCTCCTCGCCGCCGCCGACGAGGACGATTCGATCAGTACAGGCAGGGCAAAATAATGTCTAAATCTGGAGCAATCTTGAAGGCAGGGGAGCGTACCGGGACGGCCCAGACGGGCACGGTGTTGTCCTTGAGCGCGCAGAGGAGGGTGTCCATCATGCCCTTGCCGACGAACCGGTGGAAGGGCTCGATGAGGTTCCGGGGGGAGCTGGTAGCAGCGTAGCTCCCGACGGCGGCATGGAAGCTGGAGGTGTGAGAGGCGCAGCGTCGAAGAGATGGGGAATCAAGATTCAGGGCGTCGGGTCCTCCGCAACGGCCGGATACACGGATGCTGCAAGCTGCTCGGTGCCCGCTCGTTGCCGCACGCCGCTCGGTCCGATCGACGCTCGGGGCTGTGACCTCTCAGATCGCTCGCTCGCTGGCCGGCGCCGCCACCCTCTGCCGCGCGCTGGAAGCAGGTAATCGCGGTTGCCATGCCGATGCTCATCTTCGCCGGGATCTACGTGAAGAGGAAGAATGCCTACGACCTGCATCATGCGATACTAGGCAGGTTATCCCTGCACTGCAACTTTGTCAGTTTATTCAGATTGATGCTCTGCTATGCTTGCTTCTCGGTTCAGAAAGATGTAAACAATGATGTTGCGTCGTAATTGGCAGGCCTGCTCTTCTCCGTGCTCATCACCAGCGTCCTCACCGACGCGGTCAAGGACGGCGTCGGCCGGCCACGCGGCCACGCCCCAACTTCTACTGGCGATGCTTTCCTAACGGAGTGCCCGTGAGCTCTCCAACTCCCCATTGCTGATTCTTCAGACCTTCTTATATTCAGGATTGTCACGCTCAATTTGATGCTTTATCTATTTAGAATTACAACAATATTTTTTTTCAAGAACAAGCAAGAGGCTTGTCTTCTTTATTACAACAATATCACCGGGCAAGTCATATGCCACGGAGAAGCAGCCGTCATCAAAGAAGGGCACAAGAGCTTCCCGAGTGGCCACACCGCATGTAAGAACCAACCACCATCTGCAACCCTGAAAACCATCGGAACATGTTGACTTAAACAACTTCATCAACTGTTTACCTTCACTTATACTTTCAAGAGTACTGCAGATTTCTCCTATTCATCTGGTTTGCAACGCAGGGTCCTTCGCTGGACTAGGCTTCCTGTCGTGGTACCTGGCTGGCAAAATCAGGGCGTTTGACCGGGGCGGCCACATCGCTGAGCTCTGCGTCATCATCCTGCCGCTGCTCCTCGCGGCAATGGTCGGCGTGTCACGGGTCGACGACTGACTACTGGCACCACTGGCAGGATGTTTTCGCTTGTGGAATTCTCGGTTGGTGCCAAGAATTAAACCTGTTAAAAGTACATCAGTATCTCCTGAAGATCATACTGTTAACTGACGTGCGGGTGAGTGTATCTGTGCAGGTTTGGTGGTTGCTTCGTTTTGCTACCTGCAGTTCTTCCCAATCTCCCTCCGGTGAACATGGTATGTTGATTCTGAATTGCTGGTACATAGTGCATAACTGATAACACCATGACTCCTCATTCTATCAGGTGTTCACCAGATGATGTGGTACATGGTATGTTGATTCTGAATAGCTGGTGCATAGTGCATAACTGATAACACCATGACTCCTCATTCTGTCAGGTGTTCACCAGATGATGTGGTACATAAATTGTTGATTTACAATTCTTGGGTTGAATTAGTACTTGCACAGTTGCACTGTAATCTTCCTTTTCTTTACCACATATAACTGTACAATTAATCGCATGGCTGTTTCCAAGTTATCGATGTACTTACCAATTACTTTCTCAAGCTTCAATGCTATCTTCGGAAATAATCATTTGTTTACCTTCTGTTGCTAGGCGATGAAAAAAATCTCAGTGTAATTGAATTTCAAAGTATAGTGTACAATTTCTCCCTGCATAAATTTTTCATCATCCTGTGTGCACATCTGCATCCCACTGTCGTCGTCTTTGAGCTGGACGAGAAGATAGAACTATATTCTCGATCCAGTATATACATCTTGATTACTATGGTGCGTGTGAATTTTAGGGAAGCGAATCGACCACCAATAGACCAGAACTGTCGCCTCCCTACATAAATTCTTCATCAGCCTGTGTGCACATCTGTATCCCACTGCCATCGGTTCTGAGCTGGACGAGGAGATAGAAATGTATCCTTGAACCAGTACATACTATGACTTCTGTGAACAATAGACTAAAGGGCATCCATCAGATCAATAGATCAAGGAACATGGCTTGCTTAGTTACTGGACCAAGTATCTTCTAGAAAAGTTATGATAAAAATATAATTTCTAATAACGATATTTAGGCATCTGAGCCAATTCACATTTGAAATTCTGATCAGACTGAAGTCAGTTAAATGTGTCACTCTTCAGACTGAAATCACGACTGTCCAAACTCTGGTTGACTGTTCCTGAATGTCGAAACCCCGATGAATATGCTCTGATCGACGGTTCGCTAATGATTTTTTTAAACGATTTTCTATCATTCGTATCAAAGGATTGAATATTTTTGTTGATTTTATATCTGCTGACACCAATTTTTTAATCAATTTTATAGACGTGCGTTGCACGTACATGTGTACTAGTATAGATAGAAAATCATTGTTGGGTCAGGGGGTTCACTTTTATAGAATTGTCGCACTAGTCATGTATATCAAAAGTCCGAACTAATGCAAAGGGTTATGCAATATATTTATATCTCAACACTCTCCCTCACGTTTAGCCTATTTTATTTCTTAGCGTGGGTTGCTTCTTGACCTTTGTCTTCACCCACCTGGGTAATGGTGGCGGATTTGCACTCTAGTACGGATGAAAACATTGGCAGGAAGGTGGCGGTCGCGGGGTTTGAAAGAGAAAGAAGTTGGGGGAATCCCACCAACTAGAATTGTTAGGCTCTCGATTTGGTGGCGAAAATAGGAATTGGCGGAATGGAACAGAGTGACGGAACTCAACGAACCCTAGGGATTAAATGGTCCACTAATTTGATTGTCGACTCCCCGATGGACAAGATATGTTATGAAAATTAATGAATCCTTGATTGGTTAATTTTCGACCACACCAGATATTGCGTTTAAAACTTGAATCTGAGATACCAATTGGTTAAGCCAAATCCCAGTTCACAACTAGTTGGATGACCTTGATTCGCACCAGCAGTTGGCACGGGTATGCCTAAGAGCTCTTCATGACTCGACTCAAAATTGCACATACTCCCTCCGTTCCAAATTAGATGACTTCCATTTATCCAAATGTGGATGTACCTAGACATGTTACATATATAGATACATGCACATGTAGACAAATGAAAGTCATCTAATATATATGGAACAGAGGGAGTAATAAGGAAGGAGTCCTTCAAGATCTCCCAATAAAATACAAGACGACAATGCATAGAAGTACGACACTCGACGGTCCAGCCTACGTAGAAGACAAGTCTTCACTTGGCGATGCCGAGTCACGCTTCCATGATGTCAAGTTTCAGTATGATCTAGAAGAACGTAGCGCTACTGTCAAGGTCATGGGATTTAGATATTCTCACGGAGGACTCAACGTAGCACGGAGATCAGGATGCCTTATCAACTTACAATACAAGATAAGTCAATATTAGTTGCTATGTAATCCCGATGATATGATTGTAACCATTCAAATCGGATACAAATGTATCTTTTTACATGAAAACTGACTCGGAACTTGTAACCCTAATCCCTACCCGTGTATATGGCGAGGTAGGGGCTTGCCAAGTCATGTCCTTCACCCTTACATTCCAATTTTGCAAAACCACCACCATTGCGGAATCGAGATCACCCTCTCGAGGGGTGTCTCAGTATAAAGAATAGATCAACCCACAAACACGAGTATAGTTTTTACCAAACGATTATTTACAGGTGCCTGAACCTGAATAAATATGTCTCGAGTGCTACCAACGGGATCTAATACACAGATCACCCCCCACTATCTACTGTCGGTAAAATCGCTCAACAGTGACACTAGGAGAGGATATATTTAAGGAACCGAATTCATCTCCACTAATATTAAAAGACAGAGTCTATCAGATCCGGAGGATCTTGACCGTCCATCAGACACAAACTAACGTCTCAGATTGGTTCAATGATGTATGTTGTGCACAAGGTGAAACGCAGACGAATCCCACACACGCCTACGCGCCGCTACCGTTCCCCAAACCGCCGCCCACCACTTCCATCTTCCACTTCTCCTTCCTTGTTTGCTTCAGCGCAAAACTCCACTGAGCGAGAAATCCTAACCCTAGCGCGAGACGACGGCCATGGATCCGTCGCGGGTGGCCGATCTGCGCGCCTTCGTGGAGACATGCAAGAAGTATGGTGGGATATTCCTCCACGTCCACGACATCTCCTGCCGATTCCCCGCAACGCCCACCTTCCGCCCTTCCGCGTCTCCCCGACGAGCCCTCACCCGTCGCCTCCGAGCTCGCCGCTGCGTAGGAACTCCGCGGGTCTCCTGCTCCCAAGCAGTTCCCCCGTGCGAAAATCACGCCTGCAAACTATCCCACTCCCCTCGATCTAATCTCACTCCCCTAACACCGCCTCCGCTGCTCCAACTGCCACCGCGACTCCTCCGCTCCCTCCATGCCGCGACGAGATTCTAGCACCGGCAACCACGACTAATGATACCTTCATCCGCTGCTTCCTCAAGCACCTTCATCGTCGGTCAGGCCTTGAAGAGCCGCACAACCTCTGTAAGTATTGCGTTACCAAGTAGAGATCTCATCTCTCCCTTCGTCCTCCCACAAAATCTTGAGTTTTCTCCCCTAATTACGTTTTTTATTTGTGGCAGATTGCCCTCTTTCCAGCCGCTTTACTCCCACTGGTCCATTGACTATCAGGATTTGTACAATGAATTTTTTTCCTAAGGTCGTATATCAGAGGGAAATAGATGCACGCGATCCTCAATAGGGCAACACCATTTTCGATACGTGGATCTGGTCTGTAGGATGTTTCGGTAAATTCCTCATCCTATTTAAACAATTTCGAGATATTATTTTCTGAAATCTAGCGTATTAATCTTGGTGTGTTTCTGTATGTCGTGAGTTCTGTTTTGTTACCTGTTCAGCGATGCTTGTATGACCCATTTTACAGTGATCCATGGTGTTTGATTTATTACTGATGGCCCTTTTAATTACCATACATTCTGAATAATATATTGACTTGGAGAATCTAATTTACTTATAGGATACAATATATGAAAGTTGGGCCTCTATTGAAAAACAAATTGCTAAGATCGTTATTTTTTATCCACAAGATCTATTTGATTTCTGGTTCTTGCTTCCGACTGCAACATACAAGTATAATTATCCATATTAGAAAACTATATTAATACTATAACACTGATATGAGGCAGACTGATGTTTGGAGGTGTTGGTGCAGTAAATATTCATCATGCTAATTTTCTTAGTTGCCGCCGATTTTTCTTATGCTTGGATCAGGTATACATCAACAGCCCAGGAATTTCCTGGACTGAACTGTGCCTGCACCATAACACGTCGTCTCAGTTTTCCGGGACTGGTAGGTTCAGCAACTTTTTGTTGATCCCGTCGCCTCTCATCTAGGTGAGGACCTTCAGTTTCTGTGCCGTTATATCCATCTTTGTGTACTGCGGCTTCATTTGATATTTGTAAGAGTTGAGATAAGATGCGTAGATAGTAGAATTGTGAGTAAGATTTGCATAGATAGCAGAGTTGTGATAAGATGCATAGATAGCAGAGTTGTGAATTCTATCATGGTTCAATAAATAGGCATGGAATTTTATTTTGCATGGAACGTTGTTTGTGGCCTAACAATATTTGGAAATCTTGAATAAACTAGCATGAAATTTGATTTTCTTCTAATGCCGGTTGCAGTGACCAAGCCAATATTTATTGGAGGGGTACAAGCTAATAATTTGATATAGATACCAATACAAAAGCATTGAGACCTTGTTTGCATGCTGCAAAGATGTGTTGAAGTGAGGAAACAAGTTTGTTATCCTATTCTGCCAATCCATCTCATTGTTCCATTTTTTATCGGATTTGTTTTTGTTCCGTTAAGTATATTGTAATTTATGCCTGGTTTCAAAAGGCTAATCTAATTTTAGAATTTCTAGACATTAGACCAGATTCTAAAATTGCTTCCATAGAAATCCATGTCTACTTTTGGCATTGATTCTGTTTCTTTTTTTAAACAAAATTGTTTATATTTGTTTTGCATGATATGTGACATACTTTTAATTTGTAGAACACTAAAGATTATTCTTTGTGTGCGTGTGCTTACTTAATGATTAAATTTTTGTTGCTACAAATATCTTAAGCCCTCATAGAGTGAACCTTAATACACATCATGAGAGTCATAGTACACTGAACAATGTATTGATTTGGGCTAGCCTTAGTTTTCAGCAAAACCTCCACAACTATGTTGTGTTTGTATTTAAGCCGGCCTCAAGTATGTTGCATCTCTGTGCAGATGTTGACTACGTTGGAAGGTGCAAAAAAAAAATACGTGTATCCAAATTCAAAACAACATTTGAGTTTCTTAGATTATGCCCCTTATTACATGCGTGATCAAAAGCCAAGATAAATAAGGACAGTAAGTTGGGGATTAGCTTATAATGGTTAGTCCATCATCATTTCTGTATTGGTAATAAATGTCATCTTTCCTCCATTCGAAAAACTGAGCGTACGATTCATGATTTTTTTATTTTGATATTTTTGTTTCTTGCCATCAAGATATTTGAGGAATAAACAAGAAATTGAACCATTGAAAAACTGAGCGTATGATTCATGATTTTTTTATTTTGATGTTTTTGTTTCTTGCCATCAAGATATTGTGAAGAATAAACAAGAAATTGAACCATTGGAAACTACTTATCTTGATTGTTATGATTTTTTCATTTGCTAACAATTTTTTTAATCTAAATGTCTTGCATGAACAATGAGCAGCAAGCAAGAAATTCCCGATGTATAAAAATCTGTCGCCAAAGTTGTTGGTCAACTACTTCTTTTGCTTGGCAATGAACTTCATGCAGGTGGCAGTGCTGCTAGGTTATAACTCGCTGAGCTTCATGGCGAGGGGCTTGATTAGGAACTTCTTGTTCGATCTACTACATATCCTGAGGCTCTTGCTGCAGGCTTTTGCTTGACAAGGGGTCTGATGAAATAGGCTCTTCCGCTCTTGCTTTGGCTGGTCTTTACTCATGCAATTTAAGAAGATAACAACTGTAGTTAGAAAGCCATGATTTTGTAATTTCTTTTTGTCAGCGAATTGTTTGCAGAAGATTGCTTGAGTTTCAGTAGTGCGGACATCATGCAGGTAGGTATGGGGCGTTCAATTCAATTACTGTCTTTCTTTGCACTTGATTACAGTTGTTTCTTACCGAGACCTGAAGAAGGATCGTTTTCAGTGTACTTTATTATAGCTCACAGTTATAGATTAGAATAATGCATAGGGCTTTTTTGCGTGTCCTGTTTTACTGCATCTTGATCTTGGTCGTAAACATGATTTATTGCTTTTCCCAACTACGTGCGTAACTCAGATGATGATTTGTAATGTAGGAGCTTTGGACAACCAGTAATTGTTTTTGTGGTCCTGTTACTGGACTACGGTAGTCTTCCAATGTAAAGCTTCATACTCCTGCCGTGACTGGTTCACTGCTGAACTACCGATGCATTTTTCCATCATGATACGCATTCAGGTGCCCAGGAGGAGATAATAGAATTGGAGTTACATTGTGTGATGTTTTCAGATGCTTTTTCCTGTGTTGATTCAAAAAAATTGTGGTGTTTTTGAATAATGTGGGGGCAGAACTACACATGCAATGCAAATATTAGAAATATATATGAGTTCCAATCTTGGTTGTAGTTTTTTTTTCTTTGATACCGCAAGCAATGAGGCAGGGCAGTTCTGGGCTCTCTTCAGTATAACGTACCTGCTTCGTTTTACAATAGCAGCTTTGGATGTCTTTACTTTAGTTTCCTGTATTTCATTCTACAAGTTGGTTTGTTGCTATCTCTTGAGTAATTTGTCTATTTTTAAATGCTCTAGATTCCCAGTAATGTATGGTAGGTACAAGTTTGCTCACAACTTTTAGTCTGTCATACAATATATCCGAGTCTTCTAGATTCATGGCCCAACTCATGAGTGATTTCCTTTATTTTGGACAGGTTGAATATGAGCGTGTAATTTAATGGGACTGCTACTCTATGGATTCTGAATTAATTAATTATTTTTATTAATCCGTAGGCTACTCCATTCAATCAGTTTATCCAAAATCTCAATGGAATTGTATTGACACATCTGAAACTTTGTAAGATTCATGTACCATGCCCCCCTGATTTCGTTTTTTGGTTTCAGCAAGGTCTCTGAGAAGGAGCACTGTGGAGATGGTGATGTGGTTACAGGGTGGAGGTCGTAGACATGTGTTTTATGGTGGAGAAGGTGTGCTATGTATGCATTGAGATGCATTGGGTCAAGTTAAAGAAGCGGAGAATTACGATGGATGGATGGGATGCAACATCTGTAAAGGACGCTGCATGTTGCTGCTTTGTTGCTGGAGGCAATTGTTTGTAGTGAGGGAACTGTGAAGCAGAAGTTCATGGAAAATAGCATCATTCTAGAAGCTATACATCTCTGTTCATTTTCAGGATTGCTACTCTTTTTTTGCTACCTTTCTTTCATAATTTGATGTTCGTTTCACTAGCACGGAATTTAGAAGTTAGAACGACCATATTGACCTATGAATATATTATATATGTTGATCCCCGTTCTTTTCTTACGGAGAGTAAAAAGCTAAAAATATAATGGTTCGTTTGTGTAGGAACCTATTGTATCTTGGAGTATAGTATGCTCAAGGTGCTTCAAAATCACTTTTGGTTTTGCATGCCCATGTCAAGTGGGGAGTCTCAGGAAAAAGATGCACAAAAAATTAACACCGTGTAATTTTTTTATAATAGTTCCAAACAGACATATGATACTATAACTTCCATCTAATTGTTAGCACTTCCTGCAAACAAGAACATAAGCAGAACTTATCCCGTACAAGTCATGTTAGTGTAACTTGCTTATCAACTGATCCCCTACAAGTCATACACTTCAATATGATTTCTCATACACCGATAAGTCTATGAAAAACAATGTTTTTGGTGTTTTGCCCTCTTACTTAAAATGGTAATAGTAATAACAATACCATAAATTAGTCAACACGTGCATTGCACGGGCACGATTACTAGTGAAAGAGAGAGAAGAGAGGATTCCATTAAGGGAAGTTGTTTTTAAATTACAGTTTTTTTTTTGAGACAGCCGTGGCTTATAACCGTCGTCCTCATTGATCACCTAGCCCATTGGGTTGTTCATGGGCCTCCTGCCTTGCGGTCTGGTGGGCTTCGCGGATCATCTGTTCTCCTGTTCACCTCAAGTGCGCCAGGTAGCCGTAGGTTCGTGAGACGTCTTTGCTTTGCCTGTCGATGATCATCGAATTCAGCCTTGGTCCAAAACTCCAAATTACTGTAGTTTTCTATGCACGACCTTTCCTAGAGTGTCTCCCGTCATCGCTCAAACCAACAAGTGTTTGAGCATCACTCTCAATCATGACCTGCTGGCAGCCTCTCTCCATTGCAAGAACTGCAGCATCTCTAATTGCGTAGGCCTCCATGGTCATAGTAGCATTTGCAGCCTGCTTTGATCTCACCTCATCGCTCAAACCGCCTACTCTGGTTTTCGAGCTCTCCGTCCAGACATCGACACGCAAAGCTTCCGCGTGTTCCAACAATGGAGATGGTTCCAAAAATAGCCGTAGTAGTTCGGGCAGGGTTGCGTGTGTACTCCGGGTTCTCTGATTTCTCCTGTTCAGACTTCAGATTCGAGAGGATGCAAGGAGGCATGGTCACTCTCGGCGCCCGATCAATACCGCCGCACTAGTGGATTCCCCAGGATATGATTGTCTAGAGAAAAAAATCCTACAGTAGAAAACAAGACCAGACGTGCACCGACGAGACGTCCCTTTCCTTTTTTTCAGTCAAAGCTCGAAATGTTAACTGTGGCGGCTACGCGCAGCTCGCACGAACGCAATTCACACGGCACTTTGTCTCAACGTTGAAATCACTTCCATTCGAATTAAAACTCAGTTCATCAGATCGAAAGCAAATCAGTAAGTTGAGATCGTATAAGTTCATTCAGATCAACACGGCGCAAGCATAGCACGCGCAGATCATTTATGACGTACTAGGACTAGGAGTAATAAGTAGACGAGTTCGAGTTCGTCTGAATCAGCTAGCCGCGGGCTGGGCAACAAATCAATGAACGGACACGAAGGCCTTGATCTCCTCCATTAGCTTGGCGGCGTCGGGGAGCTCGGGGAAGGCGTAGAAGGCGTGTATCGCGTCGGGGAACTCCACCAGGCGCGCCGCCTTCCCCTTCCGCAGAAGCATGGCGGCGTACCGGCGCTGCCAGTCCTGCAGCGGGTCGAGCCCGCCGACGACCACCATCGCCGGCGGAAACGCCTCCGCCAGCTCCGGCTCCGGGCCGCCCTCGCCCGTCACGTGCGCCGCCGGGTGGTTACGGTCGGCGCCCTCCGGCAGGAACGCCCGCCACGACCAGTCGGAGCGGCGCATGTTCACGATCGGCGCCACGCCCTCCAGCCGCAGCTCCGCTTCGGTGCGCTCCTCGCCGCCGAAGTACGGCTGCAGCAGGACGATGCCGGCGAGGCGGACGGGGCTGATGGCGGCGGAGGAGGAGGATGAGGTCCACCGCTGGGCCACGTGATGGACGATGTTGCCGCCGGCGCTGTCACCGCCGAGGAAGCAGCGGGAGAGGTCGATCGGTGGCGCGGAGATGTCCGCGGGGAGGCCTGTGGCGCCGAGGAAGCCGAGCACGTCCACGCAGTCGTCGTAGGCGGCCGGGTAGCGGTGCTGGGGCGCTAGGCGGTAGTTGACGGAGACGACCACTGCGCCCAGCTGGTGGCAGAGGCGGCGGCACATGCCGTCCAGCGGCACGGACGCCGCGGAGAGGAACGCGAAGCCGCCGCCGTGGAAGTAGACAAGGACAGGGAGCGGGGCCGACGTGGCTTGATCAGCCGGCGCCGGGGAGAAGACGCGCGCCCACAGGTTCCGTGAGGCGTCGACGGTGACGTCGGCGGAGCGGACGCCGAGCGCGTCCGGGCGCTGCCTCGCGGGTGTGTGCCGGTCGCCGAGGGAAAAGAGGAAGCGGTTCACGGTGCCGTCGCGGCGCTGCGCGAGGTCGGTGGCGGTGGAGAGCGCGAAGATCTGGAGCCGGGCCGACCACGGCAGCACCGGCGGCGCGGGCCTCGGGTTGTCGTCGGCGGCCGTCTCTTGGCTCGTCGTCTTGGCCTCCATTTCGCTCTTCTAGCTCCCGGGCGAAATCCTGGAGTGTGTCAGTGTGGTGTGTGGACTGAAGTAGCCCAGCGATTGGCCGTAGGCGCTTTCATATACTGTACGAGAAAGTCTTTGTAATTGACTGGTGGACTGGTGGTTGGCCAAACGATTTGGTTGATTATTTCTATTATTTTAATAGATTGGAGCTCTATGCATATCTAGACGAAAGTTACACGCAGTTCGAGCTTGCACCGGTAACATTTTTTTTAATGAAACAGGCGTTCCGCATTGCATTATAGAATAGAATTGATTCAATTAATTAGGAAAACCGGAACCCAAAAACCATACAATCAGTGGCGGACCCAGAAACTTTTGTTTGCTGGGGCGAACTCGTTCGCGGGCAAGAAAAATTAACACACGAATGCATGTACTAGATAAGAATCATGGACTTTTACTGCCTGAACACCCACTTGCATCATACAATTAAGTTGTCGTAGTAGCGGGAGCACAAACATGTCGAGGTAGATGGCCTCGACGATCCAAGGCATGAAAACGTAACATAATCCGCTCGTCGCTTAACTTTGCAAATATCTCTCGCTCAACAAAGCATTTGCATATCATATTACCATCAAGACATGAATTAATCTACAAATGTGGAGAAATATACCTGCTAATTGTTGCCGCAATCGCGTGACCGCTTGCGGTTCGTCGACGTTCATGCGCCGTCTTTTGCCGCCGTCTCTGCCTCCGCCTTCAGCCTAGCCTCCTCAGCATCAAACACAGCCTCCGCCTCTACCAATTCATTGTATTCATCCGAGTCCATGTCGGAATCCATCGTCGCCTCGTTGGTGGCTGGACGGACCGCTGACTGGAGCAACCGAGCTCCAAGCTCCGGCCTCTGAGCAGAGAAGGAGGAGGCGCTGGGAGGAGGCGTGCAAAGCAGGGGAAGTGTGCTGCAAAGGAAAGGGGAGGCGTCTTGGCGGCCGGCCGGCAGGAGCAGCCGAGCAGGGGCAGCGCGGCGGCGGCGGGAGCAGCAAGGTCTGGCGGCGCTAGGGATTTGGACGGGATTGGGGAGGGGAATTTTGGTCGATGGAAAACGAGTGAAAGATTGATTCATTCAGGTACCGAACGTGGTGCTATTGCTGTGCTCTAGTGGGCCTGAATTGGCGAGTGAGGCCCATTTCCCTTTGCTTCCCCCTCCTTCTTTTTTCTTTTCTTTTAGTGCTGCCTTATAATTTCATGAATTTTCAACCTGGTTTGTAGCGATGTATATTCAGCTGACCGCCGGCGACCTGGGGCGGCCGCCCCAGCTTGCCCCAGTGGTGGTTCCGCCACTGCATACAATGCGCGGTTAACTGCACACTCTAACTCATGAAACATCGTCTGTGTCCGAAACAAGGGAATCTAGACCCAAACTAACAGGTCACACCTCATATCCAACTAAAAGGCATTGGTAACATACTTACATACGAAAAACAATCCTACAAAACCAAGGTCATTCTGCAGACGGTAAAACCAGTGCGAGTACATCTACGTTTACATATGAGATATGACACGAGCTGATGAGCATAGGTTTTGCCGGATACGACAATCCATTGACCGAAGATAATTATTTCAGATTAATTTAGTGTATATGAGGTGCCAAAAATATTATCCAAAAAGTGTGACTGCTCAACCATATAATTTTCTTCTAGAACAACCTGATGTATCAATTCGGCAGGTCTTCTATATCCATTGTGCGGTGTGGGAGCAAGTGGTGGCGTATCTGGTTGCAAGTACCCTCGCTTGTTCAGTGACGTATTCTCCTATTTTTAGAGTAATTTTTTTACCCTCTAATTATGCTTTTGTGGTGAAAAATCATCTAGGTTACCCATTTTAGAAATTTTGAACCCTCTTTTTCTGATGAATTTTTATTGGACATGGTGAGAGGTGATGATTTTGAGTCACACAAATATTAAGACAACGACGATGAATTTAACAAATGGTGAAGAAAACATTAGATATTATCATCGACATGACCTCCGATCTTCACGTATTTTGAGACACGACGTAGATCTAAGCCGTCGGTCCATTCTAACAAAACATGGAAAAAGCAAAATGGGTAAAATCATGTTCAAAATTTATATAGGTGTAAAATCATGCACAACTATGGGGTAAAAGATGAAAACTCTTAATAAGTAAAAAAAATTAAGTTTGATCAGATGCATAGAAAATAGCAATATTTATAACATCAAATTAATATTACTAGATGCATACTAGGATGTAGTTTTATAATGTACTAATTAATGTCATGAGTATTGCTATAATTTTTTTAAGTTTGCTAAATTTTGAAATTTTTGACTTAATATAAAGGCTAAATGTACACTTATTTGTGGACAAAGTAAGTGGCCGGACACCAACTTGTCAAAGCCAACACCTAATTTTACTGGCCGTGAAATCGTTCAATTATTGCTCTATAATTGACCTTTTTCCCACGACTTTTGCTGGTGGGAACTATAGTGAGAAGGGTGAGAGGAAATATTCAATTTCACTAGATGCCTAATAAACCCGAATAGGGTGATTACCATAAAATCATATCGAGATAAATGCATGCTCCAGCAGTCATAGCCCTGGCTCATAATTTATGTACACTCGCCTTTATATATTGAGTGTTCTCTCCAATCTAAAAGAATAATCATTTCGATCCGCACTACATTCATGACAATTCTACACAATAGAAAAAAACGCAAGAACAACACAAAGGGATCAGCTTGAGAATCGGAGACATCGGCAAATAAAGACATCATACAAAGTAAACACAATGTAATGCATGGTGTGCTGCTCCGCCTCGGTGATTGTTTATAGTGGATGGACAAAGCATTCCATCTTATGTAGTATGAAGAGTGGCAAGAAGCTTCAGAATATAATGTACTTCCACACTTCCAGTTTCTTCCGATGATGAATCTAAGAACATAATCCCCATGTGTTGGGGATATACCTACTAGGGTATCACCAGCATGGATCAATCCGGCTAGTCCAGGGTGGCCCGCAGTGGTGGTGAAGGCTTTGCCTGCCGGGCGGCCCAGATAGCTGACGACAAGGAAGGCGGATGCCGGCAAGGAGGAGGCCCAAGACTGAAGCCCACGAAGCCATCCAGACCAAGAAAGAAGGCGGCATACTTGCTGGCTAGGTTTAGGACTCTGTATGCTTGCCGGATACGAAATCTCCTTGTAACCCTAGGTCCAGCCGCCTATATAAGCTGGACCTCGGGACGCCTTTAGGGCATCGAATCAATCTACAACCAACTCATTGTAACTTGTACTTCGGCTATTGCCTTATAGTGAGTTATAGCAGCACGTAGGGCTCCGCCACCGCCGTGGAGCCTGAAGCTGGGTAAACTGCCGTGTACAATCCTGACCTCGACGACGTCCACCTTCTTGCCCTACGTTCACCCTCGGCTAGCAGGACCCCGTCTCCTATCCAAGATGCCGATACGACGACAGTTAGCGCCCACCGTGGGGCCTAAGGCGTCAGGCGTCACGTTCCAGGCGGGAACTCTTGGCGGCATCGGCGAAACAATCGCCGTCGGCCGCGCAGTTCGCTACGGCGACAACCACTACATCAGCTGCGACGAGTCCTACATCCCCGCAGACGACTACATTGTCGGATGCGGCGTTGTGCCGTTTGGCGGCGTCGATGTGTTCATCGGATACACTTCTGAGGCGTATGGGTTGCCACGAATTTATTCGCCATCCCACCCGCCCTACAATCAAGACGGATCTGAGTTTGCCTCCCCTGAGGAGTCCGCAGATTCAGATCTACACTTTGTCGGCATGACGGGACTGGGATCAGACTCCCAGCCCAACAGTCAAGATCCCGAATCTATTCTTCCTGCGCTCCAGGATGATGCGATGTCGGATGCCGGATCCAGATCTACCGTTCACGTCAACGTAGATTCTGATTCCGAAGAAGATTCTGCCAGCATGTTTGAGCAATGGGTCAAGCAGTGTTTTGTGACACCGGATCCCCCGCTTTCTGAGGCGGCTACGGGCTCCTCCATCAACATGCAGCAGGTTTTTGTGGCAGATGTCACCGGTGCGGCCTCAGAGCAGGCGGCGGCAACTGACGCCGCCAACCTGGGGACCCCGGCAACCGATCCACTATTTCCAGAGCCTCTTGGGGCTCCGAAGAAGAGGATTCTAGAAAAAGGCGAGCCTAGCAAAACAGGAAGCATGGCGGCCCTGGCGGAAGTTCTGCACACGCCGTGAACGACAAAACCAACCCGGCTGATTTGGAGAAACTTCGAAACACCTTGGTGGAGCAAACTGAGTACCTCAAAAGCAAACAAGCAGAAGTCCAGAGCCTCCTCGACGAAGCCAAGGTGGAAAACGCCAAAATAACCGCCAAGTTAGACCCCAAGCGCAACATTTTCACCACCACCCCATTGCCCAAGCCGGCAGGACAAGTGGCAGAGAAGAAAAGTAAGAAAGGCAGGGATCATGACAACTTCAAATCCCCTGCCCAAAAGCTTGGTTTCGAGTGGGCTACAGCGCCGCAGCGTAAGGACAAGAACGGGGATGTCATCCTCGCCACCCCTGTCCTCAACACTGCAGCCGCCTTAGACATCCTCAACAATGATGACTACGACAAGGACGAGAAGATTTACTACGCATCGATCCTTGCTCACAAAGCTTTAGAGCAGCAGGCCCGTGCTGATTCTCGCGCCGACATGGCGGACGCAAGGGGAGGAAAGTTGGAATCCAAATCCAACGCTTGCAAAGCCGCGGCCGGTGGCAACCCCGAAGATCCGTCCGGCTCTAGTAGCCACGGAAAAGGGAAGGACAAGGATAAGGACCCGCGCAAGTCACCACCTCCCAAGAGGCAGCGTGACGAGGCGTCCAGAACCGGCAACAGGCGCAAGGTCTCACCTCCTCCGCCTAGGCGGGATGAAGGCGAAAGCAGGGGCAGCAAGCAGCCGCCAAGGAGTGGCGGCAATCGTGACAACGCCCCACCGCCAAGAAGAAGCAGGGACCGCACACAGTCCCCACCACCAGTGCACAGGCACGAAGGCGGAAGCCGGGGACACAACAACGAGCCTAGGCACAGCCGGGCAGCGCAGGAAGAGCCTCACGCCGACAGATCCGGCAAGCAGCTCAGTCCGCAAGACGCACGACATCGTCTCAATGACATCAAGGCTGGAAAGCAAGATGCCTATCTAGGACCTGAGTGCTTTGGTCCAGCCATCCGCAACGTCCAAATACCTCGAGATATGACATCAGTGTCAAAAACTCATCAAAGGTACAATGGAGCGGACAAGCCAAACTCATGGTTGCCGGATTATGCGCTGGCAGTTGAAATTGCTGGAGGCAATGGCCTCGTCGCTGCACGCTTTCTTCCCCTCATGTTAGAGGGGACAGCCCGAAGCTGGATCGAAAACTTGCCGGAGAAAAGCATTCATAGTTGGCATGACATGGAAAAGGTGTTCACACAGCACTTCCAAGGCACGTACAGGCGACCCAATACATACACAGATTTGGTTCGTTGCGTGCAAAAGCCAGATGAAACAGCTACTAGCTTCTTGGCAAGGTGGATTCAAACAAAGGCAAGTTGCGAGAACGTAGACGACAATCAAGCAATCCATGCCTTCACCACAGGCCTCCTGAAGGGCTCTAGTCTCAGACATAAGCTCGTGCGCATGCAAGTCAAAGATCTCGGAGTCATGCTAGAAGTAGCAGCCATGTACGCACAGGCGGACGACGATGCACGCGATGGCGATGGCGCACATGACATGGCGCCAAGCAGGCGAGCAAGTGATGCATGTAAAATGCATACATGAACTTTGCACTTTAATTGTTTATATTCCAATCATATTTGCATCATATAAGGGTTATATCAATGATTTATAATGATTTTGGGAATAATTCACAAGTTCCCCTATTTATTTGGAATTAACCCTGTTTCCAGAAAACGTCTTTTTTAGTGTTTCAGACTTTCCGGGAGCTTCGGGACTCCAAAAAGGGCAAGGTCAAAGAGCACGGTTCAGAATTTTCGAGATGAACGCGATGGACTTAAATTGAAGACCAGAAGCCCAACAGGCTGGAAATGGGAGGGTCCCACGCGGCCTAAAGTACATGGCCGCGTGGGCCTAGCTCGTTTCCACCTCGGAGCTCCGTGGCCGTCGATTTTTCGTCCACCGACTCCGTCTTGACCTAAAAACGCCTATAAAAAAGGTCCCCTGGCGTTTCGCGAAAGGAGGCGGCGGAGAAACACAGAACCACGAAACATCAGAAGGCTGCCACCGGAGAAGATCGGAGGGGGGAAACACCGCCGGAATCGCCTCCGGAGGGCTCCACCCCCCTCCGGCGTGTTCATCATCAACATCTTCATCGCCGTTGCTGCCTCCCATGATGAGGAGGGAGTAGTTCTTCATCGGGGCTGAGGGCTCTACCGGTAGCTATGTGGTTCATCTCTCTCTCCCATGATGTGATCTTTATGTGATCATGAGCGTTGTAATCTAATTGAATTCATGGATGTTTCTCCTTCATTGTTTGTGCTACTCAAGTGGTTTTATTAATGTAATTTCTGGAGTCACCTTTGTCCCATGGTGTGAAGTTGACAGTGTGCACACCGTGTGTGACTCTTAGGCTAAAGGTTACAGAAATACATACCATGAGTTATTCTTTGTGTTGGACGTCACTATAAAATTGTGGTGTTTGTTTAGTACTATTTTGGGGCACTCATAGTGACCTTGGGGTTCCCTAGATGTGGAAGACAGACTTTAAGGTGTGCTTTTGTAGCCCTACACGATGGTCTTGGTGTTCTATGATATTGTGGTGTTTGTTCACTCAGACTTTAAAGTGTGCTCTTGTAGCCCTACGCAGTAGATTGGTATTTCTATCCAACGGGAGAATAGTTCAGAGTAGCAAAGTGAAGAGGAAATATCTATGTATTCAATTGTTGGGAGTGTCCACTAGTGAAAGTATGATCCCTAGGCCTTATTTACAAGCATCCTAGAAAACTTTTGTCTTGTCCTCTTGCATTGAAGAGGATTGGGACACTTCCACATTCTTGCCTTGTTACATCAAACTTCCATCCATTAAATCAACCACCTTGTTACTTAAACTTGTTTAGTGCATAATCAACTAAAACTTGTGACACTTTAGTTGTAGGGAATAGATAACTTTTCCTTCTTGCTCCTGCGGATCGATACCTTACTTCCACATTGAGAGGTGCTACAGTGATCCCTTGCTCTTGGGGGTTATCAAGTACTTTTCTGGCGCCGTTGCCGGGGAGCGTAGCGCTTAAGTTTCTATTCTTGTGTGCACTAGACTAAGCTTGGGGAGGTTCCTTTTATATCTTGCAATCATCTAAGCTTGGGGAGGTTCCTTTAAACTTGTTTGGTTGTTTGTTTCTCATTAGTTTTATATATATCAAAACCCATAAAAATTAGAAAATGGAAAACAAAAAAAAATTAGAGAGCTTTATGAAATCTATCTTGAGTTAGGATATGATGTGTTTGAAGAGAAAATTAAAAAACATATGGAAAATTATTTGCATGATGGTAGCAATTTTATCACTATAAATTATTTGAACACCATTATTGCTATTGCTCTGGAAAAGTTTAAGCTTGGGGAAGTGGCTGTTGATGAATGTGATATTTTTAGTCCCCCAAGTTTTGAGGAGAAAATTTTCTTTGATGATACTATGCCTCCAATATATGATGATAATCATTGTGATATTTTCAGTCCATCTACTATTGAGGATAAAATTCACTATGATTATTCTATGCCTCCAATTTATGATGATTATAATGACGGATGTGCTAGTTTTACTCCCACTATTACTAATGAAATTGATTATGCTTGTGTGGAGAGTAATAGTACTGTTATGCTTATGGATCATGATAATAATGCTTTATGTGATAGCTATATTGTTGATTTTATTCATGATGCCGCTGAAAATTATTTTGAGAGAGGAAAGTACGGTTATAGAAATCTTCATGTTACTAAATTTATCCTCTTTATGATGAAGGTTTTGGCCTTTCTCTTGATTTGCTTTTATTTGTTGGGTACTTTAAAACCTACTGGTCCTTATGAGAGAGGGAGACACGGTTTCATATATCTCAATAATATTAAGTCTCCTCTCTTTTTGTTGAAAATTTTGAAGTTGCACTTGCTTTGCCTTCCTATGCTAGTCACTTTGTGCTTTATTGATTTATTTTCTTACAAGATCCCAATGCATAGGAAGTGGGTTAGACTTAAATGTGTTTGATATTTGCTTCTTGATGCTCTTTTATATTCAACTCTTATTCCTATGGGAGCATCATTAAAACTATCAAGCCTAGCTATATGGCTATAAAGAAAGCGCTTTGCGGGAGGCAACCCGGTTATTTTTGTGTGTGATTTTTCTTTGTGTCCTCTTGCTGTAACAAGAGATTTTGTGTCTAGTTAGTTTCTGGAGTTTTTAATAAAGTGCCAAGTTTTACCCTTTTTGGTTTGAAAAAGTTGCTTATAGCGTTCGGAGATTTTATTCCTGCACGAGTCAGTGCACGGTATGATTTTTAATTCTTATTCTGTAACTCCGAATGAGCTCATATTTGAACTGTAGTTGCAACTTTTCATCCTCTGTATGCATGAATTTTTCGGAATTTTTCGAGAAAGTTTGGTAGGGTAGAAAAATACGTTTTGCTGCTGCTGTTTTTCTGGACAGATTCTGTCCCATTTTGTTTGATGCATGCTTTGAGCTTTTAAGTTGAATCTTTTTGATCCAATTGAGTTTATGAGTAGGCATACAACATTATACACTTTCTGGACATCTCATATGAATTTTTGTTCAAGGATTATATGCAGCAAGAAACATATTTGTTTATCACTATTAATGCACCCCACAGAAAAGAAATGGGAGAAACGGTGTTTTGAAGTTTTTTCACAGGGATTGGAGGAGATGCACCAAGAGCTATCCAAGGATGGTGAAGACCATAAGCTTGGGGATGTGAAGACAACCCCGCTGGACCTACACACTCTCGGTTTGCACACGTCCAACTTCTGTTTTTCGATCGAAACACTTTATCGCATAAACTTGGAGCGTCGTTTTTGTTTTTGTTTGAGTCTTGAGAGACCACCACACTATCATTTATATATGAGAGAGCTACTGGAAATATGGGTTGAAATATGTTGGATGCTTTTATAAGATTGGGAAAAGGGATGTTTGAGTTGATTTTTAATGATACATATAGTTGCATGATTCATGAGCTTGTTTATGAGTAATAGTTTGCAAATCTTTTTGAAGAGCTATCACTTATTCATGTTTTGGTGCTGATTGTTATTTTACTTGGTTTAACATGGATTAGTTAGTTCTATGGACACTCATGCATGCATCTAGATGGTCAACTTTCTCCCTTTTGCTAGCCCAAAAATTCCAACAAATAAAAACTTGTTTCCAACACCTTCAACCAAAGTTTTTCCAGTGAGTCCACCATATCTACCTATTAGCTTTATGCTATTCCGAGTTGTTTATCATGTTATTTTGTATTATCTATACCTCTGAATTAAAATGCTTATGTTGTTGATTGTTATGGGAAAAGTTGGTTATATAGCTCTCACGAACTTGATGCACACTTTACTTTTATTGCATAAATAAAACATGACCCATTGTGATTAAAATTATGATGTTATGAGCTTGACAAATGTCTTTGGTTGAGAGTTAGCAGAAATGTGCTGTCACATGGAATGCTTTCAACATTGCACTCATTTATATTTAGTTGATGTCATGTACTTTTGTTTATGGATGCTTACCATGGTGAAATAAATGAGGAAATGGAGTAGGTTTAAATGAGTTTGTATAAATGGTTAGAGAGACGCCTGGGCCGCTAATCTAAGCCATGCATCATTCATGGTGGAAATTTACTTACATGCTATGGTGAACCGTCTGTGATACACCTTACAATAAAAAGCTATCCAATGGTAAATAAAAAAGGTGTTGAGATTGTTCATTATGTTTGTTTGTCTTGTCATTTTGATATGGGCTTGTTCCATATCCTGGGACAAGAGGTACCCCAGTTGACGCTCTTGATGATACTATTTTACTTACAATGATATTTAAATTGAACTTGCTTTGTTTCCCGAGTTGAGTAACACATGGAGTAGGTACTCGTATTCAAGGGGCATGAGACTTTCAACCTTTACTTTGTCAAGCACATTACTCATATTTGCTTTCACTTTAAACTTAATCATTCAAGATGCTATGATAGGGGCAATGAGAGCTTAACACCAAGGATTACCATATTACAATCATTAACTTAAGTAGAGAAGTTCAGAAGTTAGATGAAACTTATTCATGTTTTACCTCTACTCATATATACATCTTTCCAAAGTGTCCACCTATCATATTCAGATTTTCATCATCACTCTATGACCATTGTAGGATGTTCTTGCTTATCATTATGCATACATGTGGTCCATACTACTATCTGTTATGTTACACTTTGTGAACTATCATTGAACATCCTTGCATTGAATACTTGATATCACTTCATAAACTATTTGCATATTGCTACTCCTTTGAAGAATGAATCATTTGACTATATGTAGCAATAGTAATCATCTTTGATATTCATTGTTAAGTATTAAATTGCAAAGTCCATGTTAGTTTTATCATCTTCATACTCGAGGACGAGCATGGATTAAGCTTGGGGATGTTCATGCATGTAAAATGCATACATGAACTTTGCACTTTAATTGCTTATATTCCAATCATATTTGCATCATATAAGGGTTATATCAATGTTTTATAATGATTTTGGGAATAATTCACAAGTTTTCCCATTTATTTGGAATTAACCCTGTTTTTCCAGAAAACGTCTTTTTTAGTGTTTCAGACTTTCCGGGAGCTTCGGGACTCCAAAAAGGGCAAGGTCAAAGAGCACGGTTCAGAATTTTCGAGACGAACGCAATGGGCTTAAATTGAAAACCAGAAGCCCAACAGGCTGGAAATGGGAGGGTCCCACGCGGCCTAAAGTACATGGCCGCGTGGGCCCAGCTCGTTTCCACCTCGGAGCTCCGTGGCCGTCGATTTTTCGTCCACCGACTCCGTCTTGACCTAAAAACGCCTATAAAAAAGGTCCCCTGGCGTTTCGCGAAAGGAGGCGGCGGAGAAACACAGAACCACGAAACAGAGAGTCAGAAGGCTGCCGCCGGAGAAGATCGGAGGGGGGAAACGCCGCCGGAATCGCCTCCGGAGGGCTCCACCCCCCTCCGGCGTGTTCATCATCAACATCTTCATCGCCGTTGCTGCCTCCCATGATGAGGAGGGAGTAGTTCTTCATCGGGGCTGAGGGCTCTACCGGTAGCTATGTGGTTCATCTCTCTCTCCCATGATGTGATCTTTATGTGATCATGAGCTTTGTAATCTAATTGAATTCATGGATGTTTCTCCTTCATTGTTTGTGCTACTCAAGTGGTTTTATTAATGTAATTTCCGGAGTCACCTTTGTCCCATGGTGTGAAGTTGACAGTGTGCGCACCGTGTGTGACTCTTAGGCTAAAGGTTACAGAAATACTTACCATGAGTTATTCTTTGTGTTGGATGTCACTATAAAATTGTGGTGTTTGTTTAGTACTATTTTGGGGCACTCATAGTGACCTTGGGGTTCCCTAGATGTGGAAGACAGACTTTAAGGTGTGCTTTTGTAGCCCTACACGATGGTCTTGGTGTTCTATGATATTGTGGTGTTTGTTCACTCAGACTTTAAGGTGTGCTCTTGTAGCCCTACGCAGTAGATTGGTATTTCTATCCAACGGGAGAATAGTTCAGAGTAGTAAAGTGAAGAGGAAATATCTATGTATTCAATTGTTGGGAGTGTCCACTAGTGAAAGTATGATCACTAGGCCTTATTTCCAAGCATCCTAGAAAACCTTTGTCTTGTCCTCTTGCATTGAAGAGGATTGGGACACTTCCACATTCTTGCCTTGTTACATCAAACTTCCATCCATTAAATCAACCACCTTGTTCCTTAAACTTGTTTAGTGCATAATCAACTAAAACTTGTGACACTTTAGTTGTAGGGAATAGATAACTTTTCCTTCTTGCTACTGCGGATCGATACCTTACTTCCACATTGAGAGGTGCTACAGTGATCCCTTGCTCTTGGGGGTTATCAGCAAGTCACAAACGCAAGGCTCCCCAGGATGACAAAGCCGGACCGTCAAACGAGGTCGCCGCCGCCTTCGAAGGCAAAGGCGGCAACCGCAAGTGGGAAGGAATGGGTAAAGATGGCGGCTCCAGCAAGCAACGCCTGACATACGATCAAGCAAAGCCTTGCCCTGCCCAATCCATGCGTCCTTAGGCAAAGTTAACCACACATTAGGGGAATGCCGGTTCATGGAAGACTTCAAGAAGGACCCCGAGGTTGGCTGGAAATCAAAAAAGAGCAAAAAAGCTGAGAAGACAAAGAAGGAAGATGATGAAGGGGCAGTGTCCATGTCCGAGGATGAGGAACCCAAGCTGGTGCGCAAAGAAAGGAAATATCCCAAGGTACATGGCCAATTGGTGTGCTTCTTGGGCAGTCCTTCGGCAAAGGAAGAAAAGGCGGAGATGCGCGAGCTAAACGCCACAGTGCCAGACGTTCCCCAGTATCTAGACTGGTCAGAGGAGCCAATAACTTGGGATAGAGATGATCACCCAGATCACGTCCCTCACCCCGGCAAATACGCCCTTGTCGTCGACCCAATTGTCGATAACTTCAGGCTCACCAAGGTGTTGATGGATGGCGGCAGCAGCCTCAACATCATCTACGCGGACACTCTGAAGCGCATGAATTTGTCGGAAAGCCAGCTTGACCACAGCAAGGTCAAGTTTCATGGCATCGTTCCAGAAAGCAAGCCAAGTCAATGGGAAGCATCAAATTGGAGGTTACTTTTGGGCCTGAGACAAACTACCGCTCGGAGTATCTCAGATTCGAAGTAGTCCCCTTCAAAAGTGCCTACCACGCCATCTTTGGACGGCCAGCTTTCGCCAAGTTCATGGCTCGGCCGTGTTACATCTACAGCAAGTTGAAGATGCCGGGACCCAACGGTACAATCACCGTCAATGGAAACTTCAAGAAAGCAAAGGAGTGCGAGCGTGGCAACGCCGCCTTCGCTGAGGCAGTTCTCCATGCAGAGGAATTAGCCATGTTGAAAAAGGAGCTTGATACGTCGCAGTTGCCGGAGCATGTAAAGACCGCTGAACAAAAGAACACTTTCAAGGCGTCCGAAGACACAAAGAAGGCGGATCTGGTCCTAGGTGATAGCTCCAAGCAAGTCACCATAGGGGCTGGCTTGGACGACAAATAGGAAAGCGCGCTCGTCAGTTCCTCCGTGAGAATCAGGACATCTTTGCATGGTCATCAGCTGACATGCCAGGTGTCCCGAGGGAACTTGCCGAGCACTCTCTTAACGTCTACGAAGGAGCCAAACCAGTGAAGCAAGGAATAAGACGCTACGGTGAGAAGAAGCGGACAACAATAGGGAAGGAGATCATCAAGTTGCAAGAAGCCAAGTTCATTAGGGAGGTAGTACACACTGATTGGTTGGCAAATCCTATAATGGTTCCAAAACCTAATAAGGAAATGAGAATGTGCATTGATTATACCGGTTTGAACAAGTGCTGTCCTAAGGACCACTTTGCTTTGCCTCGTATAGATCAGGTCATAGACTCCACAGCCGGCTCCGAGCTGCTGTGCTTTTTGGATGCGTACTCCGGGTACCACCAAATAAAAATGCGAGAATCCGACCAAATCAAAACAGCGTTCACTACGCCCTATGGGACCTTCTGCTACATCACGATGCCCTTCGGCCTAAAAAATACCGGCGCAACGTATCAGCGGTGTATGCAAAGATGCCTTCACGAGCAAATTGGCCGCAATGTTCACGTCTATGTTGACGACATTGCCGTCATGACAAGAAAGAAGGCAGATTTGCTGGACGATTTGAGAGAAACCTTTGATAGCCTCCGGGTATATAGGATGAAGCTCAACCCGAAAAAATGCGTCTTCGGGTTCCTGCCGGCAAATTGCTTGGCTTTATCGTTTCCGAACGAGGGATAGAAGTAAATCCAGAAAAAATCAAAGCGATCCTCAACATATCCAGGCCCAAGGACCTGAAGGACGTGCGGCGACTTGCCGGCTCGGCGGCTGCCGTCAGTCGTTTCATTAGCCGTCTTGGTGAGAAGGCACGGCCTCTCTACAGGCTTCTGAAGAAATCTGACAACTTTGAGTGGACAGACGAAGCGGACGCCGCCTTGCAGCAACTCAAGGACGCATTAACGTCTGCTCCAATCTTGGCAGCTCCTCGTTCGCAGGAACCAATGCTGCTTTACATCGCGGCAACTAACTTGGTTGTTAGCGTGGTACTGGTTGTGGAACGCAAGACGGAAAATTCAGACTTGCCGGAACAACGTCCGGTTTACTTCATCAGTGAAGTATTTTCCGCCTCAAAACAGCGTTATCCACATTACCAGAAGCTGTCTACGGTGTTTTCTATGCCGCCAGGAAGTTAAGGCACTATTTCCAGGAGCATTCAATAACGGTGGTGAGCAAGGCACCTCTGGGGGATATCATCAATAATACAGATGCGACAGGCCGCGTTGCCAAATGGGGCATCAAACTTGCCGCCTTCGACATCATGTATAAACCCAGAATGGCCATTAAGTCTCAAGCCTTAGCAGACTTTGTAGCGGATTGGACGGAGGCTATGGACGAAGTAACTCTCCCTGAAGATGCATATTGGATCATGCACTTTGATGGATCAAAAATGTTTCAGGGCTCGGGGGCTGGCATTGTTTTAAGAAACCCTCAAGGAGACAAGCTTAGTTATGTGTTACAAATTCACTTCAAGGCAACTAATAATGTTGCTGAATACGAAGCTCTCCTTCATGGTTTACACATTGCCAAGGAACTTGGCGTCCAGCGTGTCCTCTGCTACGGAGATTCAGACTTGGTGGCGCAACAGATACGTGGTACTTGGGACACAAAGAGCGAGACAATGGCGGCATATCGAGCTACCGTTGACGAATTCGCCAAGTATTTTCTAGGCTACGAGGTCCGCCACATCCCAAGAGCTCAAAATGAGGCGGTAGATACACTTGCCAGAATGGGGTCTGAACGCAAAAAGGTACCAAAAGTTGTTTTCCTGGAACACCTACACAAGCCGTCAATCAAAGGAGCAGACCTCCTTGACCCAGAATCGGCAGAACAAGTTGACAATGCTAGCTATGCCGTCTACCTGGTAAAGCCGGATTGGACGACGCCATATTTGGACTTCCTGATCAATCAGGAGGTACCGGATGATGAGGTTTTGAAAAGGCAAATAATAAGAAGAGCCAAGGCATTCACAATAATCAAAGGCGAATTGTACAAGCGTAGCACCACTGGTGTTTACCAACGTTGCATTTCGCCCGAAGAAGGCAGAGAACTGTTGGATGAGATACATGCCGGTGTATGTGGACATCATGCTTCCTCACGCGCCCTTGTTATCACAGCAGAAGGGTGCGGCAACGAAGTTTTAGAGTTGGTGACCTGGTCCTCCGCCTAATCCAAGATAGGAAGGGCTTGCATAAGTTATCCCCGCCTTGGGAAGGACCTTTTGTGGTCAGTAAGGTGTTGCTCAATGGTTCTTATTACTTGGTAGACGCAAGAGACGGATACAAGAAGAAGCGAGGTCGCAAGCGCAAAAGGAAGGTTGACGACAAGTATGAAGAAACCAAGCGACCTTGGAACATTGAGCAGCTACGTCCTTTTTACACTTAGCAATTTCCACATTGTAATAAGTACTATATGATTATGAAATAAAAGTCTGTGGTTTGCTCATTCAGTTTTGGGATCATGCCATCTTTTGTCTTTTCTCGCAATCATATATCTGTTGTCATAAAAGTTACCAAACAAAATAAGTTTTTGCTCCGTGCTAAGGTTCAAACTTTTTGACATTTGCCGTCTGCCGGCTAAAAACGCAAACAATCTTTGCACCGCCTAAATGTGCTATCTGTCTGTTTGTGTGTGGGTCGCCTAGTAGTATGTCGTTGGCACCAACATGCTGGCTTTGGTCTCTGAGTCTAAATTAGTTGGTATTGCACCTGGTTGGCTCAGCTAAAGTAACTAAGATGAGGTTCCGCCAACATATGAAAAAGCTAAACATGCAAGCGAGATACATATTAAGGCGGGCCACTTAAATAAGCCTACCGCCAAGTGTAGCATAAAAGTTGGCCCATAATATTTACAACCCAAAATAAAGTTTTATGCGTTAACAGATTAACGCAGTGTTTTGTGCTGCCTTTGCAGGAGGACAGTCAAGGGATTGCCGCCTTGGTAGAGCTGGTGGAGAGATCCTGGGGGCTGACGCCGGCATTCTTGGGGCTGGCTCCGCCATCCTTGGGGCTGCGCTTGTCGGCTCCGGCTTCGCCTTCTCGCCTCCGGCAGCTTCAGGATCCGCCAAGGAGGGATCGGCTACGGCAATATGCGGGTCCGGGTGTTCCTTGTAGAACTTGCGGATGTCAACCATGTTGGCAACCCGGGTCGCATAGCCCGAACAGACCGCAGCACGTCCTGCATCACGATGGCTTGGTTGTTTTCGTCTTCGGTGGGGAAGTACTCGGTGACTTGATGAATATCAGCCTCCGGGTACCACGCCGCCGTCATTGCCAATGCCAACTTGGCGCCGCCTCGTGCTGCTGAGCGTAGCGTGCTGTCGTGTTCGGCTGCCGCCTTCTCCAGCAGGTCCGGCAGAGCATCGAAGATGACGGGATCGCCGTCCTCCCCAGGGTAGAACTTGGCGGCAAATGCTTTGCCTGCGCCGACAATCTGGTTGACGATTTCGCCAACTTTCAAGATTCGGGCAAGGCGCGGCGTCGTAGCCAGGTCATCTCCCAAGCTAGCCGGCACTGCACAAACACAAAGTTACACACTGCAGCTTCAAGTTTCAAGAGTGCAAGGTGACAAAGATGAAGGATTAGAGACATACCCAAGACATGATCGTGGATGGCGTTGACCTCATCCAGATGGTTCTCAAGCGTTTCCTGAGCTAGCTGGACCGCCTTCGACAGTTGGTCCTGCTGCTCCTTGGCGTTCTTGTTCACCTGGTTGAGGTTGTTGCTCATGGCTCAAGTTGTCCCGTCAACTTGCTAACCTCGGCAGCATGGGCCAACCCGCTCATCCAGCTCCTTGGCGTGATCCGCCTTCAGCTTGCCACCAGCCCGGCAAGATCTGCAGCTTCGTTCATCAAAGCTTGCATGTCAGTGGAGTTCTTGAGAATATCTTGCGCAGTGTTTAGTAATTCTACAAATAAAAAGAAAGACGACTAAAATACTTGTCGGAAAAGGAAAAGAAGTCGGACGAAAAGAAGGCAAAGAAAGCTTTGTCACCTTCATCCTTCTTGCGAGCTCTTCCAAGCTCGCAATTTGGGCGTTCTTCAACTCCACGTCCTGCTGCAGTTGCTGGCATTCCTTGTTTTTCTTCTCTTGAGCACGAAATAGCTCAAGATTGGAAGCAAGAACGGCCTGCATGCACGAAAACAACATTATGGTTAGCACTATTTAGTCAACGAGACCACTTTGCCGGCTAAAATTTTTCAGCCGCCAAAGTGCTCGGGGGCTGGGACCATAGGCTATTTTACCTCAAGTTGTCCGTGCAGGGTCTCGTGGAGTTCGTCCATGTGCGCGTACCATTTGCGGGTACCGTCACGCATGGTCTTAGCGTTTGCCGGGGGTCTTGCAACCCTTTGCCAGATTGAGAGCCAGGATGGGAGGATGATCCGCCATGTTCAGCCGCCATCTGGTCATCCATCTCTGCTTCATGGCAATAAATCGAGCGGCATCACTAGCCGAAGCTTCAGCCGTCTTGGAAGTGGTAGGTCCGGCAACTGATTTTTGCCCGCCGCCTTCTCCGTTGCCGCCTCTGAGGTACCAGCAGCTGTGTACGTTCCCTGGTATACAACCACGGGAACGCCAACTGTGGGCGTTGTCGGCGCAGCGGCTGGAGAAGAGCGTGGTGGCTTGCCCCTGCCGGCAGAATCTTCAAGTTGGAGCGGAGCTTGGGCATGGCAGGCTTGCCCCTGTAAGCAGAAAAGTGCAAGTTTGTCAGCACAAACTTATATCAAAATAGCTAAGTCAGGGAAAGCAAAAGTTTGCTACCGCTTGAAGGGGACATTCCCCACGGTCTCATCCTCTGCATCGACAGAGGTGGCCGCCTTCTTCCTCTTCTCCAAATCCTTGGTGGAGGTGCTCAGCTTGCGCTTCTTCGATTTGCTGGCACCGGTGTCGTACCAGTTTGGAGCCAACTCTTCCTCCCCCAAGGTTTGCAGCTGAAAAGGAAACAAGACAATATTAATCCAGTACCCAGTGGTAAGGATGTCAGTGAAATGACAAAGTAGCTTTGACTTACCGCTGGGGCTGGGTTGTCGTGGGTGAACATGGCGACGCCTTCAGCCGCCTTCACCGACAGAGGCTTGATAAGCTCTCTGAGCCGGTACTCTAAGGCATCTGTCAAGGGTGCTGTTGCCGGCGTCATCCGCCTTGTACTCGCACATCTTCAGTGGGCGATGGCGGAGTGGCATTATCTTCCTCGACACCCAGCAGATGACGGTGTCAACTCCGTCAAGTTGCGGAGCCATCATCGTCTTCGTCAAGAATTCGATCCGCCTGACGGCAATTCGAAGTTCCGCCGACAAGCTGCTGAGCGGCACCTTTGCCGTCCAACAGGCCTTGTGGGTTGGCGGACCGTTGACAAAGACAGGCATCCCCTGAGTGCTGCCAGGTGTCGGGATGTCCTTGCAGTAGAAGAAAGTGCTGGTCCAGTGCTTCACCGACTCGATGTATGGTATCTTTGGGTACCAGTCGGGTTGGCGGCAGTTGAACGTGACACTACCGCAGGTTGCTAGATGGCCGCCTGGTATGGTTTGCCGGCGGCACAAGAAGCAGTACTTGAATAGCTCTATGGAAGCAGCTATGCCTAAGTACCCTTCGCACAAAGCCTGGAAGCCGGCTAGCACTAGAATACTATTGGGCGCTATGTTGTGCGGCTGCAGCCCATAGAAACTAAGTACCGCCAAGAAGAAGGCGGAAAGCGGCAGAGACATACCGCGAGGCTGTGCGACGCCAACATGACGCGCTCGCCGTCTTGTGGGTCAGGCACCGCCTCGTCGCCTGGAACCCTCCAGGAGCATTCCGTCTTTGGCGGAATGTATCCGCCTTCCTCCAGCTCCTTCAGATAGGCTGACGTCATAACTGACGGCAGCCAGTACCTGGAGCCAAGGTCTCCAGTCTCCTCCTCTTCCTCGGCGTCGTCATCGTCGTCGGCGGCAGATTCCGCCGCAGCCTCAGAGCTGGTCGCCGCAAGGGATGGGAGGGGAAAGGTCGGAGCAGTTGTTGCAGGCGCCGCCGGAGTTGGGGAAGAAGTAGAAACCTCGCCCGTAGCCACGGTGGCAACGGGAGAGGTCATCGGTGCGCCCACGGGCACCGCCGCCGCCGCTGGCGCAGATCCAGATCCAGCGGGGTCGCTGAGGCCAGTCAACGCCGCTGCCGCCGCCGCATCTTGTTGAGTGCTCGCCATTGCAGGGGAGGATGCTCGTGCTCGCCGGAGTGAGTGGGAGAGAAGAGAGCTCGGGAAGATGAGGAGGCCACGGTGGGAGCGAATGGGGAAGAAGACCTGCCTCGGTGTGCCCTTTGGGGTATTTATCCCCACGCGCCAAGATCTGTGCCCGAGATTGGGGGGGTGCACGATTTCCGCCACGTGCCCCGATTTGCACGTCGTGGCAACGGTTCTGCGGCCCTCGCTCCGATTTCTGTGCGTAGTGGGGAAACAATCATGACACATGCCCAAGTCCAAACTGTCGTGGACTGCATGACGTCAGCCGTCAACATTTGACAAAGACCAGTCAATTGACAAGACTGGTGCCGGGAAGATTCCTGACAACGGTCAGGCCGTCTTTCCCATGATGGCGGCAAATCGTCCGACTACTTTAAGCGGACAGCCGCTTACTTTCAACTTTGGAATGCTTCAAGCTCTTCAGACGCTTACAAGACAAGACGGACGTTGCCGACAAGATGAAGACGGCGCCTGAAGAACTCGAACCCTTCCAGGGGCTAATGTTGGGGATATACCTACTAGGGGTATCACCGGCATGGATCAATCCGACTAGTCCAGGGTGGCCCGCAGTGGTGGTGAAGGCTTTGCCTGCCGGGCGGCCCAGATAGCTGACGACAAGGAAGGCGGATGCCGGCAAGGAGGAGGCCCAAGACTGAAGCCCACGAAGCCATCCAGACCAAGAAGGAAGGCGGCATACTTGCCGGCTAGGTTTAGGACTCTGTATGCTTGCCGGATACGAAATCTCCTTGTAACCCTAGGTCCAGCCGCCTATATAAGCTGGACCTCGGGACGCCTTTAGGGCATCGAATCAATCTACAACCAACTCAGTGTAACCTGTACTTCGGCTATTGCCTTATAGTGAGTTATAGCAGCACGTAGGGCTCCGCCACCGCCGTGGAGCCTGAAGCTGGGTAAACTGCCGTGTACAATCCTGACCTCGACGACGTCCACCTTCTTGCCCTACGTTCACCCTCGGCTAGCAGGACCCGTCTCCTATCCAAGATGCCGATACGACGACACCATGTGTTTCTTCTAGTTCCAATTTTCTTGGAGGGTTCAACTACAAAATTCACACATGGCTTTATTTTGTGGGATCGAATGCATAGTCATAGTTGCAGTCATACCACGAAGCTAGTCTCCCCCCCCCCCCCCGTTTTTGGAAGAGCATCTCCCCCGACACCTCCCAACTCCCTCTCCTCCCAAGACCTGATGGGGGTTCGGACCAAACAAACACTCATAGTGGCACCCCCTTGCTTAGGGCCTGTAAAAAATGTATCTCACACCGCATAGGCCACCCCAATTTTTGGGGCCTGCTCGGGGGCGCCAGACAAGTCCCGGACACGGCCTTCGGCAGATGGGCCTCACATGTTATAGGCACGGCGAAGGAAGATCTAGACGAAAGTGGCACTCAATTCAAGCTTGCACCGGTAACATATAGAAAACAGTCCTTCAAAACCAAGGTCATTATGCAGACTCTAAAGTCATTGCGAGTACATGTGTGTTTACATATAACACGAGCTGATCCCACCAGACGTGAATGACGCTGAACAATTTAGATCTTTGACGCTGCTAAACCTGGTTTATGGCAACTGTTGTTTAGTCCGTAGCGAAACACAAACGTTGTGCTTATAGATATGATTGAATCAAAGAACATAACCCTACCCAACCGTTAAAGGCATGGGCATGGTTCAGATGCATGCCGCCTGCAATCTGCCTCCACGTCACCAGAAAAGAATAGTACATACATAGTCTACAACAAGTCGTATGCTTGGCCATCTGTTAGCAGCGTAAAATATGGATTTGGTTAACCATTTATCTTTTGGTTTCGAACCTATTTAACCATTTTTGTGTAAAGGGACTAATAGGTTAACCATTAGGTTAATATGGTTAGAAATGGTTAACCGATGGTTATTAAGGTTTGAACCACTTGTTAAATTATGCAATAACAATAAACTCTCGGAAACCTTGGCGCCTCGAATGCTAAGTACAAAAAAACTCGTAAACTGAACAACAGAGCAATCCACAAAATTTATCCTCAATGCCTTGAACGGAATTGAGCTGAAGACGAGAAATTTTGACAGCCAGGTCCCAGTAGTGTGGACTGTGGAACCACAACGGGGGCCATGCATAAATTGCGATCAAAGATGATTTAGAAGAGCATGAGCAGAAAAACGAGCGAGATGGCGACTCCTCCCACCCCTCCGCCCACCTGACCTAATCGTCGGCGATCACCCATCTCCGGCGGCCCTTCCACCAAACCGCTCCAACCAATCTCTCCACCACATCCCTAAACCCCAATCCCCACCCAAAAAACCCACATGGCCCCCAAGATCCCGCCTGCATGGATCGGGAAGGTGACGTACACCACGGCTAAGGATCTGGATCGTGGACGTCGGAAGTCTTACGATGGATGGCTGCATCTCTGGGCGGCGAAGGACTGGATCGCGCTCAAGGATGCAAGGGGCATCTCCATCGTCGGCCGTTACATGTACAACGGCGAGTGGATCGACACAGGATTGAAGGTAAATTTCCCGAAACACTACGTCACCATTCGCGTTTGTGAAAAGTCCACCAATGTGGATGATAGCACTGGATCTGCTAGTAACCGGGCAGCAATCGAATATGAGGCTCCTGAATCTGGTAGCGAACCCTTGATGATCACTGAGAATGTCACCAGATCTGAAGATACCGATCAGAAAAGCAGAATTCAGTTTCTTTGGGCCTAGACCTCACACATGGCCATGGTTTTGCCAAGGAGATCAGACGTTAATATTATGCAGATGTTCATCCATCTCGTCACACTGGCCATTTCATCATGGTTGTTTCTTTCGGTAGAGCCACTTTTAAACTTGATGATAATTCTGTAGCAACTACCTTGGAGCAGCTATTGGTGGCTCCGGCCCTGACATGAAAGCTTCTATTCTCTGTGATCGCACTTTCTCTTTTAATGTTTCATCTAAGCAAGTGGGATTCAGTATCTATAACTTGAGATCTTATGAGTGCAAGCATTTCAAATGCTATTTTCACCTTTGGACTCGTGGCGGGCTGGAAGAGAGAATTTCAGCTCTGGCAGAAAGAATGCAATGCTGAATGGACATTGATTAGTCCCACGAAGCTTAGAGCTCAGTTGGGAATGATGGCCCTCAAGCAACCAGCGCCCAAGTCCATATTCAGAGCCAAAGACGCACCAAGGAGGAAATTGATTTTCTCAGACTCCATCAGCTATGGTGCTTGTAAAGGGTACTCAGACCCAAAACCGCCGACCACCCCGATGACCTTATATCACACATAAGCTACACCATCCATTACTTTTGGTACTGTTGGTCATTATCCCTTCCTGCAAAATAAAGCTACACAGGTTGAAGGAAGTGTTTCTAGCTCCAGCGCGGGATTATCGGATTCAAATCAGAATACACAGGCTGAAAAAGAACTGGGCTGGATGACTCGGGCCTTGATGGGCTTGAAAAGGTGATCACAGACATGGCCCATCGCTTTTGGAAATGTCGACGATGCTACACCATGGCCCATGAAACTAAAGCCTGCAAAAATCAGATTCGTTGTCGTGGCTGCTGGAAATATGGGCATATTGAGAAAAATTGTTTTGGAAAGAAAACACAAACTTGGGTGGTTAAAAAATCAGAACCAAACCCTACGCCGCCCCTGTCAGCTCTGCCTCCGCCGCAAAGCATGACGACTTTCGAGCTTGACCCTGCTCGTTGGGTCCCTGAAGGGTTCCAGATCATCGATGGAGGCAACACCAGGCTCCCGTGAACCTTCTTCACGCCAATGGTCGCTCCTCCTCGCACCCATGAAGCTTACTACATCGCCATTGTCGAGCCAGTTCAGCCACCAGAGGAGTAACACTTTTGGAGACAGCAGGTTCGTTTGTTTGTTGAGTAGAATCTGCAGAGGATAGTTCAGAGTGTACAGCCATGTCTCTTTGGGGTTGGTTTATTTCAGATGAGTAGCTCTGCATCTAGGTTCACCCTTGTCCAACATGGTCCGTATGAAATTCAGCCAGATGTTTTCGTTAGATTTGTTAATCATGATGACCGTACCCAAATTCATAAATCTGCTCAAGGGTACAGATGTGGATGGCTTATGTTCCTGGGTGTTCCACTAGATTATCGCAATGATCAAGACATTGCCGGTGCGATTTCCACCTTTGGTCGGATGCACCACTGGCACCAGGATGATGGAGCACTTGAACGCACCATGGTATTTGCGTCTCTCAAATCTCCGCAGCTTGTACCCAGAGATGTCATGTTTGGCAATTTCAGCAATTTGGGAGATGTCGAAGAATCCTGGACTGCAGCTTGTTACATCCTCAGTGCAGAGTTTGCTGCAGTTTTACCAGCTGATGAAGATCCAATGCCTGTGGACGGGAATCCACATCCACTACCTGGAAACCTGCAGCCGAACCCAGGTCACTTTGTGCTGCCCCCTTTTCCTGAACTTGGATGGAACGGTCAGCCTGTGCAACACAATGCTGATTGGGGAGAGCCGATGGAGGAAATTCACCAACCACATGATGAAGAGGATGCTGTTGAGTTGCAGGAGTCAGGCTCCCTGGTGATCAACCACTCTGAAAATTCAGTAAACTCAAGTCAGCATCAGAACCTTGTTGTCAACCTTGTGTAGTTTGAGCTACCTGTTGTTACTGTCAACATTATTCCGAATAAGCCTGTTGTCTTTGGACCTGAATTACCCCCTGACATGAAGTGGGCAAAGATACTAAACATCTTAGTCCCTGACCTAATGCAGTCCTTTGTTCCGGCTCCTCTGAATTTGACAAGGTTCATGCACATCACGGCATTCTGTCTGCCTAAACCCCACTCAACAGTTCACCTGGTAGAAATTGATGAAGAAGTGGAGACTGAACATCTGTCTCAAGATGTGAGTCCAACTGCTCGCAGGCTCTGTTTTGATGATATGGAAACAAGCAACAATCCTGTGCACGTGCCAGTGGAGAGTTCTTCCAAGGCGCCTGAGAAAGAAGTGACTGCTGCTATTGTTGCTCCCAGGAAAAGGGGAAGAGGAAAACAGAGTGCTCCGGATGTCTCCTCATCTGTTAGGAGGAGCACGAGGCACACTGTTAAAACCAATGGGTTTAAGCTGGAGGCCATGAGAGACAGACCAACACCAAAGAAAGAAAGAAAGCACGATCTGCAAAACCTATGGACGACCCAGGAATGACAGCACCACACACGCCAATCAACACTCTGCAACAAGTTGGCAGGGAGCTTGAAATTCCTGATTATGAGATGACTGAGGAAAGGCTTAATGCCCAACCTTAGGAAGGCAAAGCTCCAGAGGGTGACGATGATTAGTGCAACATATTGCTCACCCAGCCCTTGTTGGGCTGCCTCAGGCCTTGTTTATGGTCTGCTTTTGTCAAGTCCTGGTCGAGTCCTAGTAGAAATTTCAGTGGGTCAGGTTGCAGTTTATTTTCTGCAAATCGTCTGTGTCATGTTAGTTGCAGTTTGTGTCAGTGGTTTGTCTTGGTTTATTATCAGTACTGCCTTTTGGATATTGATGTCAGTATGTTGAGACCTTTATATATCCTCTATTGCTGATTACTGTCACTATGATCCTTGGGTGTATTTTCCTATTATGTATGCTGGCCAGTTAATCCTGCTAGCCCTGCTTGTTTCCTTCACTAGTTTTAATGGATAATACACCCTCTTGGATTTTGGATTGGAATGTTCTTGACTGGAATGTCCGTGGTTTAAATGATAAAGACAAAAGGCTTCTTGTGTACAACAAAATTGATGAAAGTCAGTGTGCAATTATCTGTCTCCAAGAAACAAAACGTGAAAATTTCGATCACTCTTTCATAAGATCTTTCTGCCCCAAAAGATATGACAGATTTGTGTACTCTCCTTCGGTGGGAGCCTCTGGTGGTATTATTGTGTTGTGGAACAGCTCCATCTTTGAAGGGCAGCTTCTGGAAATCACACGATCAGCCATAAGAATTGCATTCACCTCCAAGCATACGCATGAGACCTGGACAATGGTGACTGTTTATGGTCCTTGTAGAGGTGAAGAGAGAGATGATTTTGTCCAATGGCTATATGATTTGCAGATGCCAGCGCATGAAAACTGGCTACTCGCAGGCTATTTCAACTTCATGAGATCAGTGGATAATAGAAACAGGCCAGGAGCAGATATGAATGATATCTTTATATTCAATGAGATCATTAGCTACCTTGGCTTAGTTGAATTACCCCTAAAAGGGAGATCTTTTACATGGTCTAATATGCAAGATCAACCTCTTCTCGAGCAACTAGATTGGTTCTTCACAAGCTGTGAGTGGACTCTGAAGTATCCAAATACTATGGTGCATCCTTTGGCAAAGAGCACCTCTGATCACACGCCTTGTGTCATAAGTATTTCCACAAGCATACCAAAGGCCCAGATATTCAGGTTCGAAAATCACTGGGTGCATCAACCTGGTTTCACTGACCTTGTTGCCAAGGTTTGGAATATGCCAGTCCATGCCCCCAATATTGCTGGCGTGCTTACAAAAAAGCTGAAAAATCTGCGGTATGAATTAAAGAGATGGGGAAGATCTTTGTCCCAGATCAAGAAGTTTATTGATAAATGCAACAAGGTTATTCTCATCCTTGATCAACTTGAAGCTGAAAGAGATTTAAGTAGGCCGGAATTTAATTTCCGCAACATTGTTAAAGATCACTTGAAGAAAATGCTCTATATCCAATCTAAATATTGGAAGAAAAGATGTACCATTCGCTGGGTACAATTAGGGGGTGAGAATACCAAGTTTTTTTCATTCTAAAGCAACTGAAAGATACCGGCACAATACAATTGCTCTGATAAAGAATGAAGATGGTGTCGAGATGACTGATCATCAACAGAAAGCTGCTGCTTTCCTAAGCAGTTTCAAAAATAGAATGGGTGTTGTTACACCTACTGTCGTTCCACCTGACTTGGCATCATTTTTGCCTGAAGTGGATAACTTGGACAGTCTGGTAGCTCCATTCACAGAAGAAGAAATTGAAGGAGTGGTGAAAAATATGAAAGTTGACAAAGCTCCAAGACCGGATGGGTTTAATGGAATGTTCCTCAAAAAATGTTGGCACATAGTAAAAAATGACTTCACAAAATTGTGCAATGAGTTCCATGCTGGAAATGCACCGCTGCAGAGCATCAATGGATCATACATTACTCTGGTGCCTAAAGTTCAGAGCCCTGAAAGTGTAAATGATTTCAGACCAATATCCCTGACTAACACCTACTTAAAGTTTGTAACAAAACTTCTAGCAAACAGACTGCAGTTGGTGATAGACAAAACAATTCATGCTAATCAGTATGGTTTTATAAAAGGGAGAATTATTCAGGACTGTTTGGCTTGGTCTTTTGAGTTCATTTTCCAATGTCAGCAGTCAAAGAGGAAATGTGTGCTCCTCAAGATTGCTTTCGAGAAGGCCTTTGATACACTAGATCATGAAGCAATTGCTCGAGTCCTACAAGCCAAGGGTTTTCCACCACTCTTCATCGTATGGGTCAAGGAAATCCTAACTTCTGGCTCTTCATCGGTGCTTCTGAATGGAGTTCCTGGAAAACCCTTTGTATGCAAACGTGGAGTAAGGCAGGGGGACCCCCTTTCCCCCTTGTTGTTTGTTGAAGGGGCTGATCTGCTGCAAAGTATTGTCAACAAAGCCTACAGAGATGGGATCTTATCGAGCCCTATTCCTATAAGAAGAGATTACCCAATAGTACAATATGCAGACGATACGCTTATAGTGATGCCTGCTTGCAAAAAAGACTTGGAGGCTTTCAAGAACATTCTGCATATATACTCAGCGTTTACTGGTCTCAGGATAAACTTCCATAAATCCTCAATGATACCCATTAATCTCAGCACTACTGAAGTGACCGAGCTTACAGATTTATTTCAATGCAAAATCGGAAGTATGCCATTCACTTACCTAGGACTTCCTATGGGTACGACGAGGCCAACTATCAGGGATCTATCGCCTTTAACAGATCGAGTGGAAAGGAGATTGACTGCCACTGCTTCTTTCTTGTCGTATGGGGACAGACTGGTTCTTGTGAATTCTGTGTTGTTCTCGATGCCTCTGCACTTCTTGCTGACCCTGCACCTGCCATTGGGACTCATAGAAGTACTTGATAGAGCAAGGCGCCACTGCTTGTGGCGGAAAAAAGATAAGGACAAAGTTCAATCTCTTGCGGCCTGGGATATGATCTGCAAACCAAAAGAAAAGGGGGGTTTGGGCATTCTAAACCTTAAAGTCCAGAATGCAGCTCTTCTTATGAAGCACTTGCACAAGTTTTACAACGATGATCCTACTCCTTGGGTGCAACTTATAAGAGACACATATTATCATAATGCTGTGTCACATGCTGTGGTTTCTTCTGGCTCTTTCTGGTGGCGAGGTGTAATGGCACTAGCGGATGCATATAGGGCTATCACCAGGTGCCAGATTAAAAATGGAGTTTCGGTACTCCTCTGGTCAGACCTATGGGGTCAAGAAAGGCTTGAAACCTTGTTTCCACGCCTTTTTTCCTTTGCCTCTGACAAGCTTCAGTCTGTGAAAGAATACATGTCGCTGGATAACAGACTGCAAGGCTTCCATCTACCTCTCTCGGTGCAAGCTTTTGAGGAATACAACAATTTGCAAACTCTGTTGCAGGATATTGTTTTGGTAGATGGAGAACATGATGTCTGGATCAGTACACTTGGGAGCTCAGGTACGCTCAGACCCAAAGCAATTTGCAAGCATCACTTCCAGCACATCGAAAACCATGCTCCTTCTATATGGATTTGGAGAAGCAAATGTCAGTCGAAGCATAAATTCTTTGCATGGTTGCTGCTACATGATAGAATCAACACAAGAGACATGCTTGTTCGACGACACTGGAATGTGTCCGGCAGCAATGATTGCGAGCTTTGTGTGGGACATCACTATGAGGACTGGAGGCATTTGTTCTTCAACTGCAACTTCAGTACCCGTGTTTGGAACTATCTCCAAATCTCATGGCTTCCTGGGAATTCTCCTTCCCAAGTGATCGCGGTGGCCAGCAAGCGGTTCAAGGGTCCTTGTTTCATTGAGATTGTAATTCTAGCTTGCTGGGCCATTTGGAAGCAGCGAAATGGTTGGATCTTCAAGAACATCCGACCCACGTTTAGAGGATGGAAGGCATCCTTTGTTCACGAAGTTACCCTGGTTAAGCATAGGGTAAAGAGCTCGCTTGTTAGTTCTCTGTCATCATGGATTGACAGCCTACATTAGTCTTATTTTCCTGTATATATTTTTGTAAATATCTTGTAAGTAGCTGGTAAGTTTCTCTGTACAGTTTTTACTGCTTTCTGTTTAATAAAGGTGGAAGAGTGAGGCTGTGGGGGGCTCCCCTGCAGTAGAAAAGTTTCAAAAAAAGATGATTTAGAATCGTTGGAGTTAGGAGTAACTTTCAGATTACTACCTGAAAGAAAATTACAGAAAATTCGTATCACCCCACACATCATGTGTTGCACGAGCAAACAGACTGGGTCACGACTCACGAACCAGCCGCCTCGCAAGAACCAGCCACCGGCCGCTGCTCTTTCTGCTAGGCCGCCGGTCGCAGTTCTCTCTGTCAGCCCACCGACCGCCGCTTCCGACTGTGCGCCAACACGCCTGCTGCTACTCCTGACCTCACGCCAGCCCGTCGACCGCCTCTCTCGAGCACGCAAGCTCCATAGTATGCCGCCGCCGGCCGCCGCTCGCTCCACCTCCGCTCGCCGCCTGCATCTACCGTCCACCAGCTCCACCTCCGCCCGCTGCCGGCTTCGGTAGGAGGAGGCGGCGTTCGGGAGACATGTCCAGGTGCGGTGACGGCATAACCATTGGTGGAAATGGATCGAACCTAAATAACCTAAATCATTTTTTGGGTAAACCACAAAGCCCATTGGGCTGTTTTTTAGGTTAGGTTAACCTAATCATTGGTTAAACGGGAACCAAGTTCCATCTATAAATATGGAGATGCAGTTAGTTAGTTGAAGATAAACCTTTGTGGTCTACCATGGAAAAGCTGGACACGAGATTTTCTCAGTCACGATACGCGACGACTTAACGTACTCCCTCCGTCTTTGAATACAAGGCCACATCACATTTTTAGGACAAACTTTAATCATTAATTTTGTTAACAAAATCTGAGTTATATAACACAAAAAAGTATGTCATTGGATGCACATTTTAAAAACTTTTCAGTGATATATTTTTTTTATAAAATATAACTTATATTTTGTTGGCCAAAATTAAAGGTCAAAGTTTTACACGAACTACTAAGTATCCTTGTATATAAAAATAGAGAGAGTACAACAGATAATAGTCTGTTGCTAATCAGAGATATTTGGGGGAATCGCCCGTCTCTATCACAGATAGATGTATTGTCTCTCATCTGCTCTCTTCCGGTCATACCCTAATAACCACATGAGTGGGGTGAGTATGAACCCCCGATAGCAGCAACTAACCAACTGTGCTAGGTAGTGAATGATAATAAAAACTAGAAAGATACCCGCGCGTTGCAGCGAGAACTTTAAAAAAAAATTGTAATATTAACTAAAAGACATATGACACATGTAACGGATTTTTTTTTCGGGAATATTTGGGCACCATAATCGAGAATCTAGATTTAGGGTGTGTTTGGTAGCCCGTATGGGCTCAGAAAATCTCACCTCACCCCACTTTCGGGTGTTTGGTAGCCTGTGTTTGCTATTTGGGCCATGCCCACCTCATGCGAAAAACACCCCTCAGCCCTGCCCGCTTGAGAAGCTCGAATCGAGCTTCTCTCCTCAGCTTGGGCGAGCTCGTACCGAAAAATCACCCATGCGCGCGTCGCCTCGCCAGCTCCCAGCCCCACCCGCTCATTTCCCCCCGTTCTGCTTCCCTCGTCTCTCTCTCTCTCCACCCGACGCGCCCGAAATTCTCGCTCCGCCCGGCGCCGCCTCGCTCTCCGCCCGTCGCCGCCTGGCTCCGCCCGGCTCTGCCTCGCTCTCCGGCCGGGGCCGCCTTGCTCCGCTCGGCGCCGCCTCTGTCCGCCCGGCGTCGCCTCTGTCCTCCCTTCAGCGACCTCTCCTCTGGCCATGAAGCGGGCACTGCTGTTGACTCTCCCCGGCGCCGCCTCGCTCTCCCCGATGCCTCCTCACTCCGCCCAACGCCGCCTCACTCCGCCCGGCGCCCCTACCACCGGAGCGCCGCCGACGGCGAGCTAGTTGCGCACGGATTGGGTGGTAGCCAGACATCAGGACTTGATTGCTTTTTTTATTCCTGTTTAGGGTCCTTTTTGTAAGAGTTTGGATCTGTTTGTAATATCAATTCCTAAAGTTGGAGGACCTATCTAAAAAACTGTGATATTTGTAATCTCACCACATACAAGCCACCAAACACACTCTCATCTCGGCCTGCATACACACATACGGGACACCAAACACACAGAAATATCTCAGCCCAACATGTATGAAGTCAGCTTGGCCCAGTTGGGAAACCCATGTTGGAGTGACCCAGGCTACCAAACACACCCTTAATCAATTAAGAATATTTGTATATTTAACAATTAAAATTAATGAGGTAATTGTATGGATAAAAGAATTTATAATTAGAATAGTTTTCGTGGATGGATAGAAAATCATTAATAAATTTGGGATGACATGGATAAATAATGGCTCAAATAGTGGATGATATGGCTTAAGAAATAGATGATGTGTGATTAATAAGTATTAGTGGAGATGACATGGATAATTGATTTGTTAAGAGAATAGATGATGTGGATAGCTTGCATGTTGAGATAGAAAATAATTAATGCAAGTTAGTGGGGTTTTGCTTTATAAGAAGTATAGATAATTCTTTTAGTATTTATATCTTTTTAGGGAATTTTAGTATTTATCTGAAAATCCTTGGGAATTTGTAGGATCCAAAAGGAGGCCTGGTCTGGGTTATCCGTGGTAATCTTTGCGCAGTCTGCCTTTTGTTTAATCGGGCGATCCATATAAGATGAGCAATTGGCACCCAAAGAAAAAACAAAAAGGGGGCAAAGAAGGCTAGACCAAGATCGCACATTGCATCCCAATCTCCCCGCCGCCGCACTGATAAAATTTCAGCAAGAAGGATCTACTAATCTAGTTGTGGGGTAAATGAAGGCGCGGCGGTTGGTGAATGTGGTGATGCGCAGAGGCAGCATGTATTTGGTGAGCCGCATGAAGCCCGAGGGGAAACTCTTCTACCCATCGACAGAGGAAGCACAAGCCGCGGCGGCATCCAGAAAGAAGAAGATGAAGACCATCTCGAGGATCCCTGCGCCCAAGCTCAAGCTCGAAGCATACAGCCTAGACGACATGAGGCTCGATTCTTGCCCTTGTACGACGGACGAGGCGGCGGCGGTGGCGACAGTGCGATCCTCTCCGTCGACTCAGCAGGCGACACCATCCTCTGCGACAGCGACACATGCTCCGTCCAGCCCGTTACCAGCCTCGGCGAACCCAAGGGAGACAGCCCCATCTGGCCATCTCCTTGTGCATCCCCAAGAGGGGCGGAGCTTTAGCTCTGTACGTGTTGCACAGGCTCCCCGCGGACCGCAACTCCAGCAACTTCTTAAGCCCTCGTCGACGGCAAGGAGCCAAGGATAGCTGGGAGTGACACCGGCTCCCGCCGCCGCCGTACGTCAATGACCCAGCAAACGATCGCACTCCCATCCAGTCCTACGCGTTGCTTAATGGCTCCACCATCTGCATATCATCCGCTGGGCCTATCGGGCTGACTAGGCCTGGCTCAAAATTTATTTACAAATTACAATCGTCTATATATTTAGTGTGCTACCAGCCTACCAAGCCCTAGATCAGAGTCCGCCGCATCCCCGCATCTCCTTGTCTCTCAAACCTCGTCGGCGCCTCATCTAGCCCACCACCCATCCAGTCCAATCTAGTATAACAGAGAAGAGATGGATTCTGTTGTTGATCCGAAGACGATGAATTCTGGAGTACTTCCGAAGAAGATGGATTTCTACCCATATCAGATTATTAAGGGTTTGGATCTGCAGAGGACGATGGATTTTTTCTTGTTTGGAAACCTCTGCTACGATTTCATCTTACCGTCTGTAACCTTTGAATATATGAAGAGCAGTGTTACTAAGCTCATTGAAGAGGAAGATTTCCAGGAACTGCCTCCGTTGGACGTCATTTTCTACAATGATCTTGTCAGCACAGCATGGGGCTGGGATAGGCTGTTGCCGTGGAGAATTGGTTTTCTTCTTTTCGAAGACTATTTTGGTTATCTTGAGCAGTACTACCGCATAAATGAAAACAAGGTTTTTCAACTTTTCGGCGTGAGTGTTAACAATGGTTCTGCAAGTCTCAACGCTGCAGCAGCTAAGGAGTGTATGGAGACAGAGGAAAAGCTAAATGCTATAATTGCTGGCCATGCTGGACTGACCGAAATCGTTCAGCACCATAATAAGCTGAGCCAAAAGATCGTGGAGCAAGCACTTGCTTACGACAATCCAGATGCTACAACCACTATTCCAGCTGGTTGTATTGTTCCAGCTACTTGCTTTAAGTGTATCATGCAGGAGGCCAGGTTGAACATGTTGGAAATGTGTGACATGAATGCTGATGACGTTGAAATGTGGCGAATGAAATTTGAATTTGGCAGTATGGTCCGGCAGGTTGCCTTAGATATCCTGATCAAGTACAGAGGGCCTCATTCTGAGCAAGTCTCTGCTGCCATGCTGGGCATGGCAAATGAGTATTCTTATGCATGTGACTTGCTAGAGCTGGATCTTAAACAAGGCGTTGAATATTGTGATGAACTCTCTGAAAGTTCTCAAGAAATCCGGCACCTTCTGCTGGAACTTCTGTTCATTATTCGAAACAATTTCCCTTCCCAATCTGCTATTGACTATGATTCGATTGTACATTTTCGTACTGCTAGGGGAAACGAGCATATCAAGCACCTATCTGCACCAAGAAAGGAAATTGCAAGTGCGAATTAGGTTTCCCCTGCTAATTTCGATGAGATTGCCCTTCCTGAAACTCCAACTCCATTGCCATGTTATCAAGAAACGCAACTGCAAAATCTATGCGAGAATTCTACTGATATCACTGGTATGACTAGTCCTGAAACTCCCACACCAACCAAGATTGCTTCTCTGGCTACTCCATCGTCATTTGCTAGGTCTGTCAGCAACTATCCATTTGACCAGAGCAGCACCAATTACAAAAAAAGTAGGAGCATTGAAGTGATCCAAGTTTCAGACAGAGCCTTCTGAGCAAAACAATGATAGTGTCACTGCAGAGTTGCCAACTCTTGTTCATAAAACATCAGGGCATTTACCTTTTGGTGGACTATCTGATGACGAATCCGATGGGGAAAATGTCAGGAATACACAGAAAAGTAAAAAGACCAGGGAGATCCAAGGCACAGGCAGTTAAGTGGCCAGTTTGATGACAGGGGACAGAATTTGCTGATGAGTAGTAACGAAGGGCACTACAAAACGCTGATAATGTTTTGCTGATCATCTACTGTGGGAATAAAAGATCAATTGCTAAGTCGGGCGAGGACACTGCTTTCGTTGGGCTGCATGGTGAACTGTGCTCGGTCGTATCTACTTAAGCTTAACTCTTTAGTATTGTACTGTATTAAGTTGTATTGATAACCATTCTGCACTAGTGCGTTAACTAGTGTCCTAATTTCATGTGTCTATGGGTTGAACTGCATCAAGTATGCTTGGTTTTATCGACTAAAAAAAATAGTGTGCTCTCTCCAATCTTCAAAAACCATTTTGATCGGCACCTAGTAGAAAAGAAACGCAATAACAACATATATAAAGTAGCTTGAGAATAGGAGACATCGGAAAAACAAGTCACCATACAAAGCTGACACAGTGAAACGCACGATCTGCTGCTCCGCCGCGGCAATGTTTTCTAGTGGCTGCTCAAAGCATTGCATCTTAGAGCATCTCGAGCGGTGGATGCCAAATTCGTGTCTGCTACCTCCCAATTGAGGCCTAATTTGGGTTGCCGGACATGTGTCCAACATATTGGGGGTGCAACCCACACCGGCGTCCCCCAAACCAAAAAAACCGAATTCAAAGAAATTTAAAACATTTCAAGTTTCATTCATATTTCATTGCATATTACAAAATATATGAATGAAATTTGAGCCACGGCACTTATACGAAATTTAACAAACTTATATTTTAAAACCTAAACGAAATTTAACAAACTAAACTAAAACCTAGCGCGTGAGAGGAAGCATATGCCTGCGCCGCCGTCCTCCACTACGGTATGCCGGCGCCTTGCCAACCATTACATGCCGGTGAGGAAGATGTCTATTCCAGAGCCGGCAGCATCAAGAAACTTGCATGGCTCAATGGTTTGCCGCCGTTGCCGATTGCGGCCTTGAGGAACTTCCATAGACTCGGTTGAGGCTTCTGATTTCGCGGCCGGTGCGTGTGGTGGGGTTTGATCTACCCTTGTTGCATGCCACGGCGGAGGGAAGCCTCTCTGGCATCCTGCGCCCCCTTCTTCGGTGATGGTGACGCTGCTGCGGAAGTGCCACCTTCTATTGTCGGTGCCGGTGGTAACGGGAGATCAGACAGTTGTGGGTCGTCATCGTCATCGTCGTCGCCAGAGCGGGCACGCTCGTTGTCCGAAGCAAACCACACCGGCGGTGGCTCCTGCATGCCGACAGGGAGGATGAAGTTGCTGCAGCGCGCCTCGTACTACGCGTCCACCACGGCGTGCCAGTACGGCGCCGAGATGTAGTTCTTGGGGGTTGACCTTCTGCTCCCATGGCATCTCCCTCTACACCGGAATGATGTAGTCGGTGCGCTCCTGCCCACTGAGCCACGGCGCCACCGGCACGTTGACGACGTTCCTCACCCACCCTTCCGGTAGGGTGGCGTCATCTTCAACCGGGAGGTTGTGTCGGATGGACAGCCGTGCGTTCTCCACCGACATCACGAATGGAGGCGCGTTGGCCGCCTCCTCGAGCCACACCTCGCGGTGGTACGCCTTGGCCATCTGCTGCTCCTCGTTGCAGCAACGTAGCTCCAGTTGCTCTCAGCGTTGCTCGGCGTGACGCTCGCAACGGCGACGCGCACGCTCCGCCGAAAGGAAGTCGTGGTGAAGGCGACGCTCGCGTTCTTCCGGCGTCTCGCGACTGCCCACCATGCTGGCGGCGAGAAGTACTTGGGAGTGGGAGAGGGAGAGGGAAAGGGAGAGTGGAGGCGATGGAAGAGGAGAGTCGCGCCGCGCCGCGTTTTAAAGACGGCCGGAGGAGCGGGGTTGGGTGGCTCGCATTAGCGGCGAGCAGCGGTTCGCCTGGTACGCATTGACACGAAGATGCGTGTGCAGGGCGCCGCCGGGGAGCCGCTGCGACGTGAACACGTGGACGGTGCGGCTCGACGCGTCGCTTCGTTCTGCGCCCACCATGGGAACGAGCGTGACGTTATTGCGACGCGTCGCTTCGCTCTGTGCCCGGAAGAGGAACGGGTGCGGCGTTAATGCGACGCGTGCTGACAGGCGTGATGCTGTCTCGTCGCCTCGCCATTAAACAGGCGGAACGACCTCCTGCACAGCCTCATAAACACGGACGCGTTGCGCTGTGTGTATGACCGGCGGGCCAGGCATGTCTGGACCATTGGGGTTGCCCCTGTGGCCCTTTTTTTGGGTTCGGACCCCCATTGTGCCTTTGGGGGGCCATTTGGAGGACGCCGCTGGATATACTCTTATGTATTCTAGAGAGCTGTGAGATGTCTCAGGATATAATGTAGTCGCAATCTATTCCGATGATGAATCTTAAAACACAATCCCCAATGTGTTTCTTCTAGTTGCAACTTGCTTCGAGAGATTGGCTATAAAATTCACCATGGCTTTATTGTGGGATAGAATGCCTAGTCACATAGTTGCAGGTCACCAAGTTAGTACTTGGTAAGGCGACTAAAACCGGAAAGTGTTATTTGCTCTCGGGCACCCTCCTATTTAAACAATTTAAAAATCATATTTGCGAGTTTTCTTCTAAAAAAAACAAGGATGTAACCAATGATATATCCCACGAACGTGCAAATTTTCAATTAGAGATACTTTATATTTTTGGCTACACAAAAATAACAAATCTAATAAAACTTAGAGATTTGAAAATATGCATACTCAGATCTACACTTTGTGATTTTTGTGTAGATTAAAATACAACGTATTTGAAGTTGATATTTTACACGTTAGTAGGATATATCATTGGCTGCCTCCGGGTTGTTTTTCAGAATTGTTTGAAACTTATAAATATGATTTTCGAATTTTTCGAATAGGAGTGAGCACGGGAGCCAAAAATATTCACTCAGCTAAGACATATTATTTGGACATAATAACTGAGGTTGTTCGGGAGCCCCTTACGTCACCGCGCGCCCTCGCGAAAATGGGCTCGGCCCATACTAGTTTCTTGGATTGTTTAGTTCGTTCGTTTGCTCGGGCAAGCTGGCTCGCGCAGACGTGTAACAGAGAATAGGAAACAGAGACAAGTACGAGACTGGAAGGACGATGAACACACACGAGTGGAGTTGCTCACATATAGAACTTGTAGCTTGATTAGTTGCTGCTAGCCTGTTACATGGAGGGACACATGTCCTTTTATAAGACTTTGCCACCGACTGAGCCAAAGAAATATCTGCTATCTTCTAGTACTAGCTACTATTACATCTTGCTCAAGTTTAACTCTGGACACTACTACCTTTTAAATACATTAACACATTTTTCCAAAACAGGAATATTTTTGAACCTTTTGACATTTTTTTTTCAAATCTGTGAACATATTTTTTTAACCCATGAACAATTTTTTTGATCCCCGTGAACTTTTTTTAATCCACGAACCTATTTTGATCCAAAAACAATGTTTCGGACCTACTCCCTATGTCCTCAAATAAGTGGACATATAGAAATTTAAAAACAAATTATGGAATGATTAAAAAATGCATTGGAAATGTGCAAATCACCATCTCTCTCTTCCTTAATTGCCCCACGTCCAATGAGCTAAGTGCATGTAGAAAATGAGGATACCATGCATTACACATTATTTGCCTTGATTCTCGTGTGAGGAGAGAGAAGCATTTTTTTCACTTCAAAGTGCATTGGGAATCTAGACGTACACTCTTTTGTGGAAAAATTTCAAACCTAAACGTCCACTTATTTGAGGACGGAGGGAGTAGTGAACAATTTTTTTTAAGTCCGTGAACATACTTCTTTGACCCCTTGAACATTTTTTCAACCAAGTGAACATTTTTTATCAATCCACGAATGTACTTTCTTGAAACCTCGTCGACATTTTTTTTGATCCGTTAACGTACTTTTACGAGCCCGCAAACATTTTTTGAACCCTAGAAACATATTTTTACCTGTTAATTTTCTAGAACACGTGAGAATAATTTTTAAACCATGAATATATTTTCGAACCATCAAGAACATATTTTGAACCACATGAACATACTTCGCAACCGGTGACCATTTATGCACCCGTGAATATATATTTTTGAATATTACGAACATTTTCTTAACAATATGAACTTTTTTTGAACAACGCTAGCATTTTCCACATCCCCGCGTACTTTTTGAGACCATGAACTTATTTTTTTAAGACAATGAACATGTTTAACCACAAATATGGACGTTTGAAAAACAAAAGAAACAAAAAAAGAAAATAAAAAGAAAGCAGAAAATAAATATAAAAAGAAAAAAAGTAAAACGAAAGAAAGAAAGCAAGAAAATACAAAAAGAAGAAATAAAAAGGAGAAAAAAGAATATTTTCTGATATTTTTTCAAATCTAAACGCTTCTCAAATTTAAACATTTTTTAAAATTTGAATATTTTTGAATTCCAGACATATTTTAAATCTGGACATTTTCGAATTTCCAGATTATGTAGGTTATCCATATGACATCACACTGGATTCAGCTATAGCGTACCTTTTGCCCCAGGACCAGAGAGATCTTATGGTTACTGGTTCTGTCCGGCTCCGGACGGTCGCACAGGAGTTCTTCTCCCGGGCTATCTGGCAGCATACTAGACGACTTCGTGATGTGTAGTGATCTTATGTTGTCCTTTTTTCGCTGGTTGAATCATGTCTCAACCTTTTGTTACTCATGACTTGTAAACTCTGATATACTCTTAAAGTATGCAATAAAACAGGTGTGTGCACCCCTTTTCAAAAACAAAACGTGTTGGACAGGCTCTCCCGGCAGGCCGAAACTCCAGCAACTTCGAAGCCCCCGTCGATGGCAAGAATAGCTGGGAGTGGCACCGGCTCCCGACGCTGACCTACATCAATGACCTGGCATATGATCACGCTCCATCCAGTCCTACGCGCTGCTTAACGGTGGCTCCTCCATCTGCGTATCATGCGCTCGGCCCATCGGCACCTACTGCTTCGACACGGGTAGCTGCGAGTGGACAAAGGCTGGCCGCTGGGCGCTGCCCTTCCACGACCGGGCAGAGCATGTCCCTGAGCTTGGAAACCTCTGGTTCGGCATGGCTGACATTGACAACAGCTTGCGCGCATTGGACATTGACGGTTGACGGTGCTCCAAGGATGCTGCGTGAGTGGCAAGTCCTCGACCCGCCGCCTGAGGCCATGTTTGTTTCTAGAGTTTTTGTGGGGATTGGTGGGGATAATCCTCTAGTGTATTGGGTGAAACCCCAAACTTCACCCAATCCCCTAAGGGATTGGAGATCAATCCACTAGGTAGGGGTAGTGTATTGAATCCCCTAGTGGATTGAGAAAAAATGAACTAGAGTTTGGGGATTTGTGGGGAAAGGTGGGATAAAACCTGTCCAATACACTAGAAACAAACGATGTTTTGAAGTTTGGGGTTTCATCCAATCCACTAGAGATTATCCCCACCAATCCCCACAAAAACTCTAAAAACAAACAGGGCCTGAGGGTTGGGTGCCAATAAGGGGCTGACTTCAGGGTGCAGACGGACGGGCCGCCGGCCAGTCCGCTTTTGGCCGCCTCGTCCGTGCACGCTAATCAGCGGATTAGCGGCTTCCGCGTCTGGCTCAGCTGCAACAATGTGTGTGTTTGTGTGCTGAAGCTGATCATACATCATTCTTGACTATAGCCTCCATCATGTGAGCAGGTCTTCTGAAGTACCATCTGGATTCAGTACAAAAACAATAAATCAAGGGTTGTGCTTCCATACACCCCCAAATCTCACAATCACATAAACGTACCGAGCCGAGCCGATTATTTTTTGTAAGCCAATTCAGTTCGGTTTGAGCCGAACCTAGGCTAGCCGATCAACACGGAAAGAAAGCTACGCGCGAAAATAAGTCGGTGGGGGCAGGAATCGAACCTGTGACCTCACAGCAGGAGCGAGGCTGGTGCGGCTGTGATAACCAACTGAGGCAAGAGTATTCTCTGTCTTAGCACTACACGCAGAGATTAAATACACTGAATGTTTTCACAGACTATTGCTTAATCTTCCGCGTGCGAGCGTCCATTTCTCTCGTCACATGGAGCATGGTCCCCTGACCGAATATTTTCCCTTTTCTCATAATGTGCATGCAACGCGGTCCCCTTGATTTTTATACTTTTATTTTTTTCTAGCTATACTGCTACTCCTACTATTTCCTCGTGCTTGCATACAAGGCTACGCATTTTTTTTACTCTTTGCTCATGCAATGCATGCATATGCATGCGACCAATGTTTTACCATTTTTTTACCGGACACATGCATCTAGATTGGACGTGAGCATTTTTAACTGCCATGCACATACACAAAAAGAATGCTTATCTCTTTTCTCTATTCCCTTTTTTTGTTTGTCGGCCCAGTGAAATCCAGGGTGTGCTGGGCCTGTCCTTTACGGCCCTCGACACTTGATGGCCAATTTTCGCTAAGGACCAATCCTACGGCTTGGAGAGTCTCTCGAGGCGAATTGCCTCGCGAGGGCGTTTGAGGCAGCAGAGGCCTGCGGAGGCCCTCCCCACTGCTGCCCCCTCTTCAAGGAAATCTCTCCTGGAGAGAGGTCAACGCCGAATTCTCTACAGGGCTCCAAGCCCTCGTGGAGATCGCTTCGCTGCAAAGCAACCTCTGCAGAGCGCACATGGGCTCTGCAGCGGCCGCAGAGTGACGCGCGCCCCTGCGCGCGGTGACGACGACGCCGCAGTTGCCATTGGGGTCAACAAAGCTGTGCCATCCGTACCGGACTACAAGGGTTTCCTCTTTGGTGATAAGGGGACCGGCCGGCGCTACGCTCCACGGCCAACGTCACCGTGGGCACCCCCACGTTCCTCTGCGGCCCCAGCTGGCCGTCCTGCATGGACGGTGGTTACTCTGCTACAGGAGTCAGCTTTACGCCATGGACCGCGTCCATGGACAACCGGGCTGCGGTGCACCGCGCTCCCTTCTGCGCCACGTGACAGCCCTACCATAGTGCAAGCGCAGGGAGGGAGCACGGGGCGCCTATAAAAGGAGGACGAGCAGCACCGTAGCAAGGGATCGCATTCTCATTCCAGCATAGCCACTTACGCGCAAGGAAGAAGAAGACCACTGCTTCCCTTCCTGTGTACACCATTGCCAAAAGAGAGCCCTCGGCAAGCTCATTGTACTGTAACCTCTACAAGCAGTGCAATACAGACAAGCAGGAGTAGCGGTGTTACCTCCACACGAGGGCCGTGAACCTGGGTACGGGCTGGTGTTCATCTCTGTCGTGATGTCCCTCCACTTGCTCGACGAGCACCGTCGCCGTGCAGGTTGAGGGTTGTTTGACCAACGTGTTCAGCCCCTTACACGAACTCTCTTCGTGAGCTTGACTATCCCTGTTTCGTGGGAGTCATTCTCCGACAATTGGCGCGCCAGGTAGGGGGCTGAGGCGCGTCTTCAACCTTCATCGACCTCTGCACCATGGCGGACACTCGCGCAGCTCGCGCCACCCGGCGGGCATCAGGCAGGGCAACCACCGAGCCCGCTGCCAACACCACCAACCCTCGCGGCCGTCCCCGCGCCAGCCGTGCCACGGGGCGCAACACCGCTGAACCGCGGTGGAGCACCCCGAGGACGACGACGGCCACCACGACGACCGCTTCGACGACGACGTCGACCACGGGCACGGCGAGGACGCTGAGTCCTCGCATCCGTCCCAGCGCCACAGCGCCTCCACTCTTGGGCGTCCAGCGCCCAGCCCAAACACCGCGCTGCTCATGGCCGCGGAGCTCTTCCGCTACCGCCCCACAGCTGAGGCGCACGACAACTGGCTCGGCCGCCTCCAGCACCTCGTCGACATTGCGGCGGCACCGCGCGCTGCTCCTGCGGCGTCGCGCTCTCTGGTGCACCACAACTCCGGACGCGCTGGAACCACCGCGCATGGCGCACCTCCGCCGCCGCCTCCGCCAGGTCCGCCTCCAGCTGCGGCGCACAAGGCCGCATCCCACGCGTCTTCGCCGCGCGATTGTCAAATCGTGCAGCGGACACCCCCAGACGCGCGGGTGGAAATGGAGCGCCAGAAGGACCTCCAGAAGCGCATCGTCGAGGAAATCGGCCAAGCAGGGCGACAGAACCGCCGTGCTCTTCAGGGTGGCATCGCCTCGTACGCCACAGGTTGCGCGGCCTTCACCCGCAACCTACGTCGCGTCGTCTGGCCACAGAAGTTCAGGCCTGACCTACCCAAGGGCTACGACGGCACGAACAACCCCATCGAGTTCTTGCAGCTCTACACCACCTCCATCCAAGCTGCGGGGGGAGACGACAAGGTCATGGCCAACTGGTTCTCCCACGCTCTCAAGGATTCCGCCTTGTCGTGGCTCCTGAACCTTCCCGAGGACTCCATTGACTCGTGGGAGGAGCTCTGCCAGCAGTTCGTTGCGAACTTCAAGGGCACGTACGAGCGCGCCCTCACCTACAACGACCTGCGAGCTGTGCGCCAGAAGCCTGGCGAGACCCTCCGCAGGTACATCCAGCGCTTCAGCCAAGTCCGCAACAAGATCCCGAACATCCCGGACTCGCACGTCATTGCGGCCTTCAGAGAGGGCGTCACCAACCACAGGATGCTCGAGAAGCTCGGCATCCATGATACCCTCTCCTCCGTGGTGAAGCTCTTCGACATCGCAGACAATGCGCCAAGGCGGAAGAAGGGCTCCTCTTCGTCAAGGTGGGCTCGACAGACGACCCTGTCGAGGGATCCAAGACCCAGAAGAGGCGTGACGAGATAAAGCGCAAGCCTACCGCAGTCCTGGCAGCTGAACCCGACGCCAAGCATGTTCGCGAGGACTCCCAGAGGCTGGCGAGAAAAGGTGGACAACCGCCCGTTCTGCATCTACCACAACAGGCGCGGCCATGCGACGGAGAACTGCTATGACCTCAAGCAGCTGAGCAAGAAGCGTGAGCAAGAAGAAGGCAGCGGTGGCCGCGGCAGAGGCCGTGGTTACCGCAAAGGTGGACGCAAGGGCAACTTCCAGAGGCCCAGGGAACTCAGGCGAATGCCGCCGAGAAAAACAACAATCTGCCCGACGAAGAGCCTGGAGGCTACCAGGCCCCCAAGGGTGCCATGGCATGCATCCTCGGCGGATCCCAGGCGCCCAAGTCGAACAACCAGTTCAAGCAGTTCGCTCGCGAGCTCAACGCAGCGCTTCCCGGGGTCGAGACGTCCCGCCCCCTCAAGTGGTCCCAGTACACCATCGCCTTCGACGCCAAAGATCACCCCAAGTCTACAAAGACTGTGGGCACCCCCCGTTGGTGTGCACCCCCACCATCAACAACATCGCCGTCGGCAAGACGCTCATTGATGGGGGTGCAGGCCTAAACGTCATCTCTGTCGAGACCTTCGAGACGCTTCAAGTGCCCTACGAGTGGCTCATGCCCTCCAGGCCCTTCACCGGGGTCACCAGCGGCTCAATCTCGCCTCTGGGGCAAGTGAGGCTCGCGGTCACTTTGGCACGCAGGAGAACTACCGCACCGAGCTAATTGACTTCGACGTCGCGCACATTGGCCTGCCCTACAACGCCATCCTCGGCTACCCCGCCCTCGCGAAGTTCATGGCCGTCACGCACCACCCTACAACATGGTCAAGATCCCTGGCAGCGGTGGCACCATCACCATACGTCACGTACAGGACGCCACGCGCGCTGTCGAGATCGCCTACAAGGCCGCTGCCATGGCATTCCCCGCTGACGAGGACATGGAGCCTCTCGAGAGGCCCAAGAAGAAGAAACATGTTCACTCAAGAGCAAGCATCTACAAAGAAGGTGTCGCTGAGCACCAGCGGCTCGGGGGCTGAGGCTCGGGGGCTAGCGTCACCATAGGCGCTGGCTTGCCTCCCAAATAGGAAAGCGCGCTCGTCGCCTTCCTTCGGGCAAATTCTGACATGTTCGCATGGACTCCGTCAGAAATGTCCGGTGTACCAAGGGAGGTGATCGAGCACCACTTAGCCGTGTGTCCAGACGCACGCCCTGTAAAGCAAAAGCGCGGAAACAAGCCCCCGAGAAGCAAGCGTTCATCATCAAAGAAGTAGAGAAGCTGAAAGCAGCAGACATCATTCGAGAAGTTGCCCACCCCACTTGGCTCTCCAACGGTGTGGTTGTCCCAAAACCCAATGGAGGAGGCCGGCTCTGCATCGACTACACAGACGTGAACAAGGCTGCCCCAAGGATCCATACCCCATGCCAAGGATAGACCAGATTGTGGACTCCACCGCCGGCTGTGATCTCCTCTGTTTCCTGGATGCCTTCTCAGGCTACCACCAGATCAAAATGGCCAAGGAAGACGAGGAGAAAACAGCATTTCTCACCCCTTGTGGTGTGTATTGCTACACTTGCATGCCCTTTGGCCTGAAAAATGCCGGCGCCACCTTCCAGAGGCTCATGAGGATCGCCTTGGGGGCTCAGATGGGAAGAAATGCAGAAGCTTATGTCGACGACATCGTGGTCAAGTCTCGCGAGGGAGACACTCTCTTGAAGGATCTCGAGGAAACCTTCGCCAGCCTGCGCAAGGTGAACATCAAGTTAAACCCCGCCAAGTGCGTCTTCGGGGTGCCTTCAGGCAAGCTCCTCGGGTTCCTCGTGTCCCACCGCGGCATAGAAGCAAACCCTGACAAGATCAAGGCTATAGAAGACATGCAGCCACCTCGCCGCCTCAAGGACATGCAGCGCCTAGCAGGATGCATGGCCAGCTTAGGCCGCTTCATCTCCAAGTTCGGCGAGAGAGCCTTGCCATTTTTCAAGATCATGAAGAAATCCGGCACCTTCAAGTGGACTCCAGAGGCACGAAGCATTTGAGGACTTGAAGAAATACTTGGCTAGCTCACCAGTCATGGTAGCCCCCAGGGCAGGCGAGCATCTGAAGCTGTACCTAGCAGCCACTCCACAAACTGCAGCGCCGTCCTGGTGGTGGAAAGAGAAGAGCCAGTTCTCCCCAAGAAAAGCACTGCCACACCAAGTCCAGAACCTCCCGACGAGGAACAGTCTCTCCAGACCCAGTGCCAGGCCCACAGCCTCAAGTCGAGTCCACACGCACCCTGCCGAGGCTCCTCCACAGGCAAACCTCGCCAAAGGTCCTGAGGAGCCTCTCGAGGGAGCCGACGCTGCCGCACCATCAACGACCCTCGTCGAGCATCCAGTCTACTTCGTCAGTACTGTACTGCGAGATGCTCGCGAGCGGTACCCAGTGCAGCAGAAGCTCCTCCTCGCGCTACTCATCGCCTCCAGGAAGCTGCGCCACTACTTCCAGGGCACCCCATCACGGTGGTCACGTCCTTCCCCCTGGAGCAGATCCTGCGCAACCCCAACGCTACTGACCGCGTCGCAGGATGGAACATTGAGCTGCAGCCATTCAACTTGCGCTTCGACACCACAAGAGTCATAAAAGGGAGAGCGCTGGCGGATTTCGTCGCCGAGTGGACAGACCCAACTCCTGAAGAGCCTCGCGAAGAAGAAACCGCGTCATCGGGAGATACAATGCCAAGCCACTGGACCATGCACTTCGATGGAGCTTTCGCCTGCCGCAATGGTGGGGCTGGCGTTGTCTTAACCTCACCAAAAGGTGACAAGCTCTACTACGCCATCCAGCTGTGCTTCACAATAGACAAGATCTCCAACAACATCGCCGAGTACGAGGGCCTCCTCGCCGGGCTCAGAGCCGCAATCGCCCTTGGCGTCAAGCACTTACTCATAAAGGGTGATTCCCAGCTCCTGGTTAACTTCTCCAACAAGAGCTACACGCCTAAACGACCACATGGCCGCCTACCTTGAAGAGGTCCGCAAGCTCGAGAAGCACTTCAGGGGCATGGAGCTCATGCACATCCCGCGAAAGGAGAACCAGAGGCAGATGACATCGCCAAGCGAGCATCACGAAGGCAGGCCCAGCCGGCCGGCGTCTTTGAAGAGAGACTCTCCAAGGCGTCCATAAAGCAGCCACAAGAAGCAGCAGCCGCAAGCACAGACGAAGTACTCCCACCACCTCCTATAGGTGGGGCACCCAACTGCGGTCCATCCTCAGGGGAGCGTCTGCTGCTGGCTATGGTGCACAAGAGACAGGCTGGGTTGACGAACTCAAAGACTACCTGCTGAAGGGAGTCCTTCCTGAAGAAGACGCGGAGGCAGAACGAGTGGCTCGACAAGCCAAGTCATACTACATCCTCGAGGGAGACCTGTACCGCAAGCGCCCAAATGGAATTGCACTCAAGTGCGTCCCCCCCGAGGAAGGCCGCATGCTGATCAGAGACATTCACAGTGGAGAGTGTGGCCACCATTCCTCTGCACGCACCCTGGCAGGCAAGGTCTTCAGGAGCGGTTTCTACTGGCCCCAAGTGCTTCAAGATGCCACCACCATCGTCCAGTCTTGCGATGCGTGCCAGTTCCACGCCAAGCAAGTCATCAGCCTGCACTGGGACTCCAAACCATCCCGCTCTCGTGGCCTTTCGCGGTCTGGGGCCTTGACATTCTGGGACCCTTCCCGAGATCACAAGGGGGCTACCGCTTCCTCTTCGTGGCAGTCGACAAGTTCACCAAGTGGGCAGAGGTTGAAGCAGTGCGCAGCATACCGGCCAGGGCGCAGTAAAATTCATCAGAGGCCTGGTCTGCCGCTTTGGTGTGCCTAATCGCATCATCACCGACAATGGCTCACAATTCACCAGCGGCATCTTCAGGGCCTACTGCGAGAGCCTCGGCACCAAGCTCTGCTTCGCCTCGGTGGCTCACCCACAGAGCAACGGCCAAGCCGAGCGAGCAAATGCTGAGGTCCTCAAGGGCCTCAAGACAAGAAGCTTCAATCGCCTGAAGGGCTACGGCAAGGGCTGGATAGACGAACTCCCGTCCGTGCTCTGGTCCATCCGCACGAACCCCACGAAGCCCACTGGTGAGACGCCATTTGCCTCGTGTATGGAGCTGAAGCAGTCCTCCCCACAGAGATCAAGCATGGATCCGCACGGGTCCTTGCCTTCAACGAGGACGATCAAGCAGACCTCCACAGCGACGACCTGCTGCTCCTTGACGGGTTGCGCCGCCGTGCCGCCCTCAGGGCAGCCAAGTACCAGCAAGACCTGCGACGCTACCACAGCCGCCACATACGTCCGCGCACTCTCGAGACAGGCGACCTCGTCCTCAGGAGAATCCTCTCCAGGGAAGGTCTCCACAAGCTCTCGCCAATGTGGGAAGGCCCCTACAGGGTCTCACACATCGCCAGGCCTGGCGCGGTACGCCTCGAAACGGAGGACGGCATTCCGGTCAAGAATCCATGGAACATCGCGCATCTACGCAAGTTCTACCCGTGATCATAGTCACGCCAGACATTTTTTGTCTCTAGAGGGAAGCACACAACTTCACCTCCAAGCTTCACAAAAGCTTCTCCTCCCGAGGGCCAGCCCCTCTGAGCTCTCCTGATTACGTGCCGCCGCAGGCCGTGAAGAGTCTCAGCCACTGAATGTGGTCCCCATGCCTCGACATGGAAAACTTTATCTTGGTCACACCAAGTGTAATGAACCAATTCGTTTCTCATGAAACATTGCGCTGAGGCGCCGCTATGTAATATTTTGGTGGTGAGTTTTACTTTTCATCATCTTAGTTCATTTCGCGCTCATATTCTTCCCCATGCGCACCTCGCGAGCGGGGGCTGAGTACGGTGACTGTGCCTCAAGAGCACCCCAACAGCACCGCAAAATCCAAAGGATCCGAGCTCTAGCACGTGAGCACGCTCTCACGCCTGTTACCTCCCAAAGAGCTCTGGCCCATGGGCTTGCTCCCAAAACACGCCACCTCACCAAAGGACCTTGGTACTTACTCTCCTCGCGAGATACCCATGAGGAAGCCTATAAGCGCGCATGGTGTTTACTACCATGTGCCTGCTTTGGGTTGCCTCTCTAACCAATACAGGGAACAAGAGTCCTCCCCAAGGTCGAGAAGTCACGCTCCGACCCCTAGAGGGAGCGCACCATCAGGGAAGCCAACGCCCTCTACGAGGCCAAAGTCTCGCCAAGCTAAGTCTAGCGCTCGCGCCCTCAGAAGTTTTTCTCCCTCTCACAGGCACCTGTCGCCCTCGAGCGGTTTTTTCTCTCTCACACTCCATGGACTGCTTGTGCGTCAAAGGGGGCCCTCGAGCACCGCGACTCGAGAGCCCTTACCTCTCCAAGCCTTAAACACCCCCCGGCCTTGCCGAGTCACGCTCCGGCATACCGTAGCGGCGGTGTCATAGCGCAAAGAGATGGGTCCTGACGACGTAGAGCGAAGAAAGACATGGAACAGGGATAAAGGCCCTTCGAGGGGCACACACACACATGTTTGCATACGATCAAAGTATCTTACAAGCCAGAATTAAAACAAGTCTTAAAACAAAGATAATTGCGCCAAGCGCATCTTGTTGCAGGAGTGGCCTAGGCAGAGGGTTCACCATCGCCGTCCTCTTCAGCCTTCTCTTCTTCGGCGCCTTCATCCTCCTCAGCGGCCTGCTCCGCCTCAACCCTCTTGAAGCGGTCGACGTAATCGTTGACTTCTTCTCGAACCAAGTTGGAGAGCTCCCAGGCTTGGTCCCCTCGATGGGCTCGGTCACTGACTCGAAGTCGAAGCCGGGTGAAGGCGCTGGAGGTTGGCGAAGACGCGATCGATCGCCACGGTCAAGAGCTTGCGGCACTCCTCATCAACAACTCGCCAAGTTCCGCCACAGGGCCCTCGAGCACAGTGAAGAGCTGATCGAAGTAGGCGAGGTATGTGGCGGCGTCAGCGTTCCCATTGACGGGAACAACAGGGCATCCACTCCTAGCTGCCCCGCGAGAGTGTTCCCCCGGGTCACCAAGGACTTGAACAGCGCTCCCGCTGCTGCGTCAGGACCCGCGCCGCCTGCACGCTGTGCTCATCCTCTGCAGCACGCTCCACAGCAGGGCCCACCTGCGCGCAGCTCCCTCATATCAGCCATCAGGGAGGCGAGGTCTTGATCTGCACGTTCGCGAGCCTCTTCCGCGCGGCGACGACCGTCCCTGGCGCGCCTCACCTGGGAGTTCAGGTTGGCGTTCTGGTGCTCCAGTTGAACAATGCGGGCATTGTCATCCGCGCGTTTCTTCTTGAAGCGGTCCTCCTGCTTCCTGAACTTCCCGGCATATTCTTCGGACGGCGGAGCGATATTCTTTCTGCTTGGCGCGGCATCCCTTCTCAGCCTCTTCCTTCCTCGCGGCGAGCTTTCGGTTGGACTTCTCTACAAGCTTTTTGTGCCTGGCCACCTCCTCACATGCTTGCCTATGGCCTCGGCCAGTTGCCCTCCCGCGCCTCAAGACTCGCGCTGCGTGGACAGCTCCTTGTCAGCCTGCAGTTGCTGCTCCTCGCGTTTGAGCACCTCCGCTTCGCGCCCGCCAGTACTTGCTCACGGGCATCCAAGGACACGCGGTGTTGGTCCAAAGACTTCCGCGTAGCCTCCGACTCCGCGAATTTCCCCTCGCGGTCGCAAGCTCTTGGCGCTGAGCGGCTAGCGTGGTCTCGAGGGCCGCGCGCTCTGAGGCAGCGGCTTGGCGCTCCGCCCGCCTCGCGATCTTCTGCAGCGGCCTGGCGCTCTGCCTGGAGTGGCTCCAGGGTCTCTTGAGCCTCGCGCACCGCGCTCTCGCGGACTCCTTGGCGAAGCGCAGCGCCTCCTCTCGCTGCGCCTGCATGGCTCGTTGTCGTGGCGACGTGCTCCACGATCTCGAAGAAGCGGGTCCAGGCCTTCTCAAGTTCATCATACTCTCTGGCGAGCTCGGCCTCCTCGAGAGC